>CM062805.1:361482988-362682988 GCA_031772625.1 Pinus tabuliformis
ATCTCTTGTATGGCCTTGGTAGCATTTTCCCATGCATACTTGATCCTTTATTAAACAATAATATTTCAAATTCCATACGTGACTCTGCCCATTCGAAAGCGCGTACATACGTGGTTTCTATAACTTCATACTCGCGTATACATTTTAAAATATGATAAAATAAAACATTATGATATTTCTCAAGCGGGGTTCACCGGTTTTACCAAGAGCCCACCTACAGGAGCCCGCAAAACAGCTGAAATAACTAATTTTAGGTGGTATATATACACACCTTGGGTGGGCATAAAATACATAAGAGAAGGAATATCAACATTATACCCATTTTTCTCCTAGATCAATTTTGATTTTCCCATGCCTCCTGAACTCCCAGCCTCTATGGAAACCCTTGTTAACTTTGCAGAGATGTTCATCATCCTTATAACATCTCCTTGCATTTGTTAGAGAGGTTGTCTTCATGGCTCGGGCTAGATGGATCCGAAGGAAGGCGTTGTCGGTGCTCTGGCTTGGATCAGGTTGTACCTTTCCTGTACCTATTGTTGATTATCAATAAAGAAGCTCATGTCTTTTTCATGATATGTTATTGTCTCATGAATAGAAATTTCCTTGTTTATATATGATGATCTAACATATATTTTATTTATGCACATTGAATAATATATCATGTATATGCTTCTCTAAATTGATTTATAGGCCTGCTTGATTTTGGAGGAAGCAGAGGGTTTGGAACCTATAGGAACATCATCAAATGTAGGACTTCTGAGTAGTTTCCAAGACCACATTTAATAATTCACATGCTTGGCATGCACACTTGATTGCTTCTTGTTGATTTTCTTGTTCTTCTCTATTGAGATTGTCAACCCTTACCTTAGATAACTTTTCCTGCCAACAATTGGCATAGTTCCATACTTTTTTTCCTACAAGTTTTATACCCCATTATAAATCATAGATTTAGTATAAACAATTTTTTTGCCGTATTAATTATAAACTCAGAGAAGTAAAACAATATAGATACTTACAAATTCCACAATTATTTTTTGATATGCCAACATATACTCACAACTGATATTTATCTCAATATCAATCAATTCTTCTGATGGATCTTCTTTGTATGTTAGCACCTATTTGAAGACATTCAAGGATTGTTGCTATACAACAACTTGAAATATACAAAAATGAAACCTTGGGTTGTTATAAGGAAGTAATAACAATTACTCACAAACTTTGATATAACCCTTTTCTTCCTTGTCGTCTTGTTTTATGTGTTGAATGAGTTCCATTTTGTTTTATTTTTTGCAAGAAAATACTTGAAATTAATATTTAATGCTAAATTATTTGTTTATATGTAAAAAGTCAATCATGATTACATATAATTGAAGCACGTTGTTGTTGAGATGACTCCTCCTGTGATGCAATTACGTCCATTTCTTTTACCATCTCCTTGTACACTTTTTTTTTGGACATTCTTACTGTCATGTTTTGCATATCAGCTCATTTATCCTCTGGGATTTTCATAATCTTCTTGAAAAAAGTAATAAACTATTTTTATATTGATATATGAAAACTAAATATAAAAAAATTAATATTAATAAATGAATGGTTTGTAGTAATATATACATATAATTCTAGAAAATAATTTTAATTAGGAATATTACCTTTTGAATGATTCAATTTTGTTGTTGTATGTTTTTGCTATTACAAGTCTGGCATGTCTCATTGACTATTGCTTTGGAAACACTTCATGTAGTTTAGCTATAATTTGGTTCTTGAAATCATTGGATTGATTTTTGTATTGTAAGTGGAAAATACGTTTATACGTTTGTTCCATTATTTCCCTCACAGTTTTGTAAAAATCACCCCCCCCCTGATTAACCTCCAACACCACTCCAAATGAGTTAAGGACCAATTCATCGTCATTTACATGTTTTATAAAAAAAAAATCTTAGAACTCCATTGATATTTTCCTTCGTTGTTGCTCCCTGTAGGACATTAAACATATATGAATTAATATATTGTTTTAAACACGTTATATAATATTCTTAAGTATGCTATTAATGAAAATTCAAAAAAGAAAAGAAAAAACTCATATTAAATAGTATTTTTTTAATTCACTTCATTCATCCTTATGTAATTTTTCTATTAAACTTTTACATTATTTTGCACTTAGATTAGAAATAATCTTATCGATATTCTTCATTTTGTGGCCCTCCATGGCACACACTAACCAATACATATTAGTTAAACTTACATATAGTTCAAGCATATTAATTTGTAAATAATTTACAAAGAACTTGCCTTTTCTGTTTTTTTGGATGTGTTATCATTGTGTCAATTAGTATTTTTGTTACTTAACAACTTCTTAGACATTTTCTAATCAATATGTAACCTGTACCATTCAATATAGAAGGCATTAAATATATTTTATACATAAATCAAATCATTTTCATCCAAAAAGAGCTCTGGTAACCGGTGTGGTTATTTGAATAAACGTCCCAATGCGTTTAATCTACTAAACGCACCGGGTGTTTAATTTTTCAACATCGACAATGAATTTTTTTTAAAATAATTTTAAATTATAACAATGCGATTTGTAACAATACAAGCATTTCCATCACTTAATAGTGTTATTTGGCATAGGCAAGCTGATGCGTTACATTACACTGGGTGCACTGATAAACAAACTGGATAGGGACAACATGATTCAATTCGATATGTAACGATAGAAGCATTGTCAGTACCAATGCATTATATTACACATGGCATATCATGAAACAAACACTAGTTTTTAAAAAAACGGACAGGGCCGACAGGGTTTGGATTTAATTCAATAAGTGATCCCCCTAATTTACTTGTCAAATGCCCTATATATAGTAAGTAAACAACCCCATTAAATCTAACATGCCTAAAATGAAAAACCCTAATTGTGAAGTGGTAGAGTGGGTTAAACCCTAAGGTGAAATTTTGCAGTCACATAAGTAAGAAGAAGTCAGGGTTTAAGGTAATGTTGAATTTTTTTGTTTTTGTTTTTTTAAATGAATTTTAATTAAATCTAAATAGGAATAGAGATCGTATTTTTTTACAAGTAAAATCAATAGTAAATTTTTTTATTATGTAGGGTTTTTTAGTTTTTATTTTATTTTATTTTTCTCAATTTATAATAAATCTAACATAAATTGTAAAATTTGGAGAGTGTTTAGATTCCTGTATGGTATTTTTTTTATATAGAAATTTCGGGATAAGTGTCACAACCCATCATCAAGAGATCTACAGAAGAATCGTAATTGTAAAAAAATTTAATAGTAAAATTTAAAATATATGCTATGCAGGGTTTTGAGTGAATCACCATACCTTTCAAATTTAATCTTTCTGCGGTTCCAAAATATCTTGTTGCTCCACAGTGCTCCTAGTATGTCTACCTTGTAAATGATCTCTCTTTTAATTAAACCCTAACATAAATTATAAAAAAAATATTAGTAAAATCAACAATAAAATTTAAAAATTTTAGTATGTAGGGTTTTGAGTGAATCACCATACCTTTCAACTTCTGATCTTCTGAATAGTTCTGCTACTCTAAAGTATTCTGCTGCCACACAATGCTCTCGATAAGTCTCTCTTGCAAATCACTCCTTTGAAATTTTGGGAAAAAATGAATTAATGAATAACTTTTTACTATTTAAAAGAATTTATGAAATAAGATTTCAAAAAATCAATTGCCGCTCATTTTTCAATTAAAAAAAAAAAAACTCACATTTTTTTCACTCAATCTAAACGTTGGTGCGTTTACAAGCGCACTGAAATTACAGAGGCACCAAATTTTCTAAATCCACCAACATGATAGAATTCTTTTTTATTTTTTTTGAAATACTGAAACGGTAAGTTTAATATTTTAACACAATGGTGTGGTTTGTATTTAAATGCATCGATGTTGTAATTTTATAAGAGCATTGTCATGGTAAAATTCGTTTTTATTTCTGAAATCTCGGAAATAGGTGTAAATCAATGTTGTTTTTATTTAAACACATCCTTTTTGTTTTTAACAAGAGCACCGATATGACAGAATATTTTTTTTATTTTCAAAATGTTGGAAATTGGTGTGGTTATTATTTCAACACCCCAGTGTAGTTAGCCCTGATAAGAGCACCAATAGGGTTTAAAAGTTATCTGAAATTTTATTTTCACATAAAATGAGATATTCATCTCAAATTATCCTTTAGGAAACATTCACTAGTTATAATAGTTCATAGTATACATTTTCTGCTTAAAGTCACCTCATTCTTGAAAAATAATTTGAAAACTTTATTGAAATTCAAATTGTAGTTATACAGTTTTCAAAAATAATTTTAGATATGTACACAATTTTATTTTTTATTTTACTCAAATGTAGGGATAAAATTTCATAATATCAAATGGTTAATTCTTCAAATTTCATCTCGTTCCATATTGCTGATCAAAGTCCTTCTCAGAGTTCTCCCTTTCTATCTCTAACAAATTCAGATTTTATTTTCATTTTGATTATCTAATTTTATTTTTTTTAATCCATGTCAATTTGAATAAAAATGTATCCAAATTTGTCCGTCTGGGGTAGCTCAAGTGGTGATGGTCGTGGAATGAAGTCTCATCGAACCGGAGATCTTGGGTTCGAATCTTGTGCAACCCTCCCCCCGTAGCGGGGTGAATAATGGACATGTAAAATCGAAAAAGAGAGAGTCCTACCAAGCTTAAAAAAAAATAATGTATCCAAATTTGTAGGATTTTAATTCAAAATCATGTTCAGATGCAAAAATATTCCTCCATTTCAAAAACATTGAAAGATCTTATCAGGAGTAGCATATCGCAAGCAGTTGGTAGATGAAAATGGACAACCACTTCACCCTCCCAATTGGAACATGGCATCTTCCAGCCACAATCCTAGATCAACGGTGGTGATAATTGTTTGGTATAATGTAATTTGAACAAATAAATTGTATTTACGTGCTTACTAATATCATTGATGTACTATTGTTCAATATTTTTTGAAATTAGGATTCTAGTGATGATGAGCGACCCACCTACCATCTTCCAGTGCACCCCACTACAATGTTAAATCGAGAGAAGGTTGCATTAAGAGAAAGACTTAGAGAGGAAGCATACCAAGAATGGTTGAATCAACCACCTATTCAATTCCCACTATGTCCATATTCACCAATTAGGAATGACTACAACAATAATAGTTCTTCATCACAAGTTGGCAATGGAGGTAATCAAATAGAGGTTGGTATGGATGATTACTTATGGGATATGACTTCCATGGAGGAAATTTTTTTAGATGCATTCCCGAACTATGAACTAGGGGATGATGCTCATATCACTGATACCTTATTCAAAATCCTAAAATATGCTTCCACCATCCCTCCCTTTGGACCTGGTGGCAAGTCAAAGTATACTTAGCTAGGGACAATGATGTTACTATACAACTCAAAATTAAAGTTTGGCATGTCAATTGCATGTTTCTCGACAATATTGAGGTAATTCACATGCATGATCAATCAAGTCCCTTATATTTTGAGAATCTTGTCACATAATCAACATTAAAAATGGTCGATATGATGAACATTAAATATTGACATTATACAATTATATTCCCAACCAACTGTAGGTTATTCAAATATAAGGTTCTTTCGAGTGATAATGTCTTCATGGGTAGTTACGAAGAGGTAAAGCAGTTGTTCAAAATATTGGGTGTTGAGTACATATCATATCATGCATGTCTGAATGATTTTATTCTATATAGAGGAGAATATGCAAACAAAAAGATATGTTTGAAATGTGGGCATGATAGGTACCATAAATAAATAAATAAATGGGTAAATCACATGGTCCTCCCCATAAGATATTGAGGCGTATGCCTATAATATCAAGGATTTAAAGGCTATTTCATTGCAAATAATTAGCTATGTTGCAGGGAAGGAATGCCTCACATAGAAGTGAGTCAGGAGATATGTGAATCCCAACAGATTCAGTAGCCATGAAGCATATATAGGATACATGAACTAAAAAATTCAAAGATGAAGTACGGAGTCTAAGACTTTGCATAGCCATGGATGGCGTCAACCCATATTCCCTCCAAAACACCAACTATTATGTTTGGCCTGCATTATTAATCAATAACAATATCCCCCGATGGTTATCCATTAAGAATGAACATCTTATGTTGGCTCTCATAGTACCTCGTAGAAGACAAGTGAAGCATATGGATGGCTACTTACAACCATTGGTATATGAATTGAAGGAATTATGGGAAGGGATACATGTGTATGACATATAAAGACCCATCACAACAGAGAGGAGTTTTACATTGTATGGCATATGTGCTTACACCATACATGATTATCAAGGCTTATGAGCTTGCTCTCGTAAATTACATTTTTATTTATTTGTTTATATATGTAACAATATTGTTTCACATATTAATTTAATTCGCTACAATTGTTCTGATCTTCATGATCACTAACGTGCCCTGCATAGAATAATTTTGCAGGTCTTGAAACAAAAGGGTATCATGGATGTAAATGTTGTGGACCTTCTCTGAAGGCTAGGTGGTTTTAACACCTACGAAAAGAAGTGCATGGCTTCTCCAAGTTTTTCCTCCCAAAAGAACACCCTTACAAAATAGAAGCATCTGCTTTCAACGATAAACCAGAGAGAACACAAAGGCCTACAATAATGACACCAACTAAATGGATTAGAGCATATGAGAGAGAGAAGGAGAAGGAGTTTGCGGAAATGTTTGATTCAAATGGGGAGGCTATGTCTGATGATCCAAAATTCTTCGACACCTATGTTGAGAAATTTCCCATTGGGATGAATAGGAAATATGTCTTTTATGAGCTCCCATATTGGGAACATCTTAATATAAATTTCCGCTTACTAGATCCCATGCATATATTTAAAAATGTTTCATCTTCTTTATGGAGGTGCATATCATTGAAAGAAAATGACACATCAGCTGTTTGGAGAGACATTATTTCTTAAAAAACTAAAACGAAACATTGGCCAAGACAAGAAACTAGAAGAGAGGTTGGTCCCTCTTGGTCTTTCAAGGAAGGTGATGCCCCATGGATTTTAAAGAAAGATGATATTTCTTTGGCAAAGGAAGTTATAATGTGTGAGGGTGCCTTATTTATATGGGTCTTCACTATGACGTTGCTTCACTATGGAAGACAGTTTGTCAGGGGTTGAAATCACATAATCATTTAAACCTTCTAAGAGTATGTATGTCAAAAACATGATTTTATTATTTGTTATTATTTTTATGCAATGGGATATTTTATAATTAATTTTTGTATAATGTACTATTTACTATGCAATGTCATTATCCTTTGCTCGTGCATGGGTGTGTGAACCATGACTTCCCCCAAGACCTATGACATGCCATATCTAAATTATCTGCATTTATACGTTGGATCACATCAAAGGAGATTCATATGGCTAGCATTCCATGGTGGTGTCAAGAGATAGTTGAGATTGTTTGTATGTTTGAGAAGGAACTACCGACGAGTTTCATGGACTTGTAGGTTCATCTTCTAATTCACTTAGTAGATGAGGTTGAATTAGTTGGGGTGGTTTCTTGTCGTTGGATGTTCTTCTTAGAGAGGTACATGAAGAAATTGAGATGTTTTTTTTGACAAAAGGAAAAACTTGAGGGGTCTATGGTGGAGGGGTATATATCGTATGAGTCTTTCCATTATGCCAACGAGTACATCAAACAGATCAAAAACACACCACGTGTGTTGATTTGTGACAACGAAAGGGATGAAGATAAAAGAGAAGGGAAGCTTCTCCAAATGAATGGAAAGAGATGCATGATAAATAGTAAGTGGCTTATCATTTGTCAAATTTCTACACATTATTTGTTCACACTGAACTTCATATTAATGCCTATTTTGATCTCATACGTACTATGGAAGTGCCATAACTGTGGGTCACATTGTATGAGCATACGAGGAGGAAATATGTTTTGATCTAGGGTTACATGGGCTTAACAAATGGGCTTACATGGATGCATTAAAGGTTTTAATTTTTTTCTTCATGGATAATGGAAGAGTTTTGACTTTTCTTTTCAATGGTAATTATAAATAAAAGTTGAATTAATAAATATTTCATGGCTAAGAATTAAATGATAAATAATATGATGGTGATTAAGAGGCGTTTGTTTAACTTTCTAATAGATTTGGTGATGCATTTTTCTTTCCTATTTAGATTATGTAAAATAAATATCTATTTTTATGTATTTATAAGTAAATTATTTAAAGTAGACATGTCTTTATCATTGTGACTATGATGCAATATTAGCCATGAGAAAAGTGAAAACATGAATTTTAGTGACTAACTTGTGATAAGCATGTGGAAAAAATAATATTTCTTGAGTTGTTCATTAAGAAATAATCAAATATATTATTTGTCAAAAAATTAAATATAATATAGTATGATTTTTGTATTATTTAACTCATATTTATTATTAAAAAAAGATAATTTTAAACGACAATACCAAATAAAGAACCAAAATGGTGTACATGTCAAAAGATTTAATCTCCTTTAGTGATTGATATATCTGTGATTAAGATGGATCTATAGTGGTTTTTTATCTCTATATATAGATCAACCACAGTGTAATTTTTCATTGTTTAAATTGTATTTTAAATAATTTATTATTATTAACATTTTATATTAAAAATTGAATGAGTTAAACATTTTCGTCTTGTTAAGAACTAATTAAAATATTTTACCTCAAATTATTTTTTCCTTGTGAGTATTGAAATATTTTACTAATGAGGTTATAGTGAACATGAATGAACTATCTAAACAATAGAAAAATATTTATGGTAATTTTACAATTATAGTTTCAACCATACTAAAATTTGTAATTTGTAAAAAAATATTTGCCTTTATTTTAAAGTAAGTTGTTTTGCATGTAATTTCATATAAAAAAAAATTATGCAAGTTTACCAATACATAATCTATAATAAATATTATTTCATAAAAATAAACATCATGATGATAACCATCTAACAAACATAAATATCATCTAAGATTCACATTCAAATTTAGTACCATCATCTAATTATATACACCTCTAGCACATATAAGTGTTATTAGCTAGCACACATATAATAATCTAACATGGCATCATCATCGAGATCACATCTAACAAAACACAAGCATTGTAATCTAACAATCATTGCCACACACATCCTCAAATTAATATACATATCATGTCAAATAATTGTTATCATATACACATCTATCTGGGAGAACATTAAATGAACATATCTAACATGACCTAACAATATACACATCAACACCAACATATAAATTAAGAACATAAACATAAACAAAACAAAAAAATACATACATATATATATATATATATATATATATATATATATATATATATACATATATATATATATATATATATATATATATATATATATATATATATATATATATATATATATATATATATATATATATATATATATATATATATATATATATATATACAAACAAGTCAAACACTGCATAAGGTCAAATAACTACTATCAAATATCTGATACAACAGACGTAGTAGTGGCAGTATGGTATGTAGAAGAAGACGATGGATTGTCAAGTATTGCTTCAGTAGTCGAACTATCAGGTGGAGGAGAAGGTGGCTAGTATCCTCTCTCAAGAGAAACATGAGGCGCCTCCTCCAGTACTCGAACATGATCATCAGGAAAATGATGAGGAGGTTTACTACCAAAAGGATCACCGACACCTTGACCATAATCTGATGGGTTATTACTACCAAAAGTATGATCACCACCCTCATCATCATTATTTGATGGGCTAGCATTGCGTGAATACTCATGTGATGTATTTGTTGCATGCCCTGAAAACTCATGTGACGTATTTGCTACATGCCTTGCATCCCTCCTCATTGTCAGTAGCCTAGTAGCTCTGACTATATAGCACATAAGAGTTATCATATCATACAGACAATCCCTGAAGAGCTCCAGGAGCCTAGGATCTGCCCCAATGTATCGATCCCTCGCAGAGTGGACTCCCTCATCAACCAAAAGTATAGACATTCAATCACAGTAGTCCATCCTAAATATGAGATTAGCCTTACAAGCCTGGATGCCCACGCCCCTCTACATCTGAAGATGTGCCTCACCCTCTTGGGCCTCGCCCACCTTTGTATCTGATCCCCCCGGTGGGGGAGGAGTTATGTCCCTAATGAATGTATCGATGTCTACAAAATTTACAATACACAACAATAATTAAGCAATTTCATTAAACAATTCAATAAAACAAGTTAAAGAACGTGCTAGAATAATTTTTATTCTAATTAATTAAGACAATAGAATGAAACTAGATTAATTTAAAGACAATGATAATATTACCTTTATCGTTTACAAGCTCGTCTGGTGTGAATAGGATGTTGGGACATTGTCTCCAATCCATCCCTTTGTATGGACATGACACCAAGATAAACACATGGTCATCCTCATTGGCCAGTAACGTCAATTCCTGGGCAGCAATCCTGGTCAAATACTCTGTGTTATCACTGACAAAATTCCAATGCCAAATGTCTTACATTTGTTTGATGGTAAAGGTCGGTGCTAGTCTAAGTTTGAGTTTTGTTTGCCTTAGAGTCTGACTCTTATGAGTCAACTATGTATTCTCGTTCATCACCGGTCATTCTCATTCATCCCCGGTCTCATTTCCATGTGTCAACTCTGTTCAAAGGTTATTATGTGCTACAAAGCCCTTTAGGTAATTTCGTAGCGCATAAGTCAGTTTTAAAGTGGTTTCGCAATGCAACATGTTTTAGGTGATTTCATGTTGATTCATAACCAATCTCACCCAGCTGTCATATTTAATCCGTTGTGTTTTAGATCGTTAGGTGTCGTGGTACTGGCACATGTTGCAGTTGTTGCTGAGAAGGAGACAAAGGTTCTGTTTACTATCTGGCAAAGAGGTGTGGCCAGCTGTCTGTGCTTCCATTGAATACATGGAGAAGTTTGATCGGGATGGTGATGGTTTCATTGAGAATGATGGATTCCCTGATTAGACATATGATACTTGGACAGTACATGGCATTAGTGCATACTGTGGAGGTCTATAGATTGCTGCACTTCAAGCTGCCTCTGCAATGGCAGATAAATTAGGTCATAAAGAGTACACAGAAAAATATAGGAGGCAATTTCAAAGGGCTAAAGCAGTATATGAAGAGAAGCTTTGGAATGGATCATATTTTAACTATGATAGTGGGACGAGCAGCAACAGCAACTCAATTCAGGCAGATCAATTGGCTGGACAATGGTATGCTTGGGCCTCAGGCCTACCATCACTTTTTGACGAGAACAAAATACGAAGTGCTCTGCACAAAATATATGATTTTAACGTTATGAAAATTAAAGGAGGAAGAATGGGTGCAGTGAATGGCATGCATCAAAATGGAAAAGTGGATGAAACGTGCATGCAATCACGGGAGATATGGACAGGTGTAACATACGGTGTTGCTGCAACAATGCTTCATGTAGGATTGGAGCATCAGGCCTTCATTACAGCTGTGGGGATTTTTCTAGTGGGTTGGTCAGAAGATGGTTTTGGGTACTGGTTTCAAACACCTGAAGCTTGGACAATCGATGGCCACTATCGGTCCCTGATCTACATGCGTCCTCTTGCAATATGGGCGATGCAATGGAATCCCCCTAAAGCTGTTCTAGAGGCACCCAAGATAGATCTGATGGAGAGAGAACATCCATCACAGTTTCACGCCGGACTTGCAGCAGTTGCTGAGGCTTTCAAGCATGTGCATCAAAATGGACCCTGTAGTTGCTCCAGTTCTCAGTCCAGGTGTCGCTGGAAGTGTACATGCTAATTTTAGCATTATTCAACGAAGGTTTTGTTCTATGTTTTCTGTTGCATTATTTTATGCAACTGAATCCAGCTTCACAGCTTCTCTAGGCCGCCAGGCAGTGTAGGTATTCTAATTGATGTTACAGGAGAGGCACGCTGGCAACCATTTGCTTCTTGGATGTTGAACTTGCTGAGTAGATGCACTGTCGAAACGAGGCTTCAAGAGGAAGGCCTTATTAGCTCATCATTCATGTCTGCATCTTGCAGTTTACTTGCTTATGGAGACGGTGCATTACAAAGAGTTTGTTTCGACTTTGTACATTTAACATCATCATCACTAGACGCGGAGATAATTCCTATCGTGAAGCTTGTACATTCAATGACATTTCAGAATACAAGCAATGAGGAACTGAAGGTGGCCATGTACAGTGCTTATGTTCAGATAGTTAATACATGTCCACCACATATCTGGAACTTAGACATGCTTGTTGATCTTTTGCACTACCCTGAACCTTGTTTTGAGCTTGTGAATTCTATTCAAGTTGTGGTGGAAATATTGGGTCCTCAGTCTGTAGGAGGTCCAATTGAAACAAGTGGCACCAAAGAAGCTGAGTCATCTTTGAGTGATTTGGCAGCAGAAAGGGTTTCTCCGGTTGGGAAGAAAAGGGTTAGCAAAGATGGTACAAATGTACAGATCAAACGTCTAAATACATTTGATGAAGGATTCTTGAGAATGGACAGAGACACACATGTTATGGATTCGTCTTCGAGCAGATCAGATATAGACGTGAATGAACAGACTGCAGAGAATAGCTCCAAATATACTCTGTTACAAGATAGAGAATCATATGCAACTTATTTTTGTGAACTGGTTCTCAAGGTCGTCAATTACTTAGATCCAAACAATGTTTATTCAGATTCAATGAAAGAATGTGCCTTAACTGCTCTGAGTATGCTTTGCCAAGTATTTTATAGATATCCAAAGAACTTATGTTATATTAAAATATCTCGGCAACTTATAACATCAACACCATGGAATGAACATTCTACAAAATATAGTTCTTTGCCTGGACACAGTAAACCTATTGGGCATCCTGATTTGAATGAGAATAGGCAGCCTGATCCAGACGAGAATTCTGAGGAAATTAAAAAAAAACGTATGTAACAAAGATCCGTTCTCAGAAGGTGCATGCTTCGATTTTATGAGTAAGGGTAAATGTGAAAGAGGTGCAGAGTGCAAGTTTCGCCATAGATTAGATGATGGTTGTTCCCATACCTTTGTCTAAAGCACCAGCTGTGTGAAGTGAATTTTTAAAGCTCAAGACAGTCAGAGTCTAGTATTGAAACTGTGATTTTTGAAATTACACAACAGTTTCGTAGCGCACTACGAAACTGCTGTAGCTGCATATTACAATCTAGTTCATCAATTATGATTGACAAAGCGGCAAATCTTTTTGAAAGGTTTTGTCATCACACAGGTACATGAAAACGGTGGACAGCACATCTAAGACGTGGCAGTCTGCTCTATTTTGGGTAATTAAAGGATAAAGGCATGCTTCTTTGGATTCGAATATTTTGAGGCAAACCAAGGATCGACAAACAGGAGCAGTTTCCTATATTTCAGGGTATTGGAAAACATGTTACATTAAAGGCCAGCAAGCAACTACAGACACCTATCACAGCCAAACTAAAAGAGACCACTTATCAGAGAATGAGCCTGTTTTCTCCTTTTTCTCGTAGGAGCACCATCTTGATTGTAATAAATGCTATGTTCAGCATGGTGTCGAATTAGAATCCTAATTGTTTTAGGATTCCAGAGCTATCAATTAGTAATCTGTTGTATTTATTAGTTAGTTTCAAATGTTAGTAGGTGTCATCATAGGCAGAATCGAATTCCCCTCATGCTGGAGGAGGAATCTCGATCAGTTAGAATAAGAGCTTTATATATAGCTGAAACAACAATGTAATAGGGGTTGGAAAATTTTATAACACAGCTTGTATTTGGCTTATGTAAACACTCATTTCAGTAATATAATTTCAATTTTACTTCTCAGGATTCATGAAGGATTTCTATGTTCAAAATGTGTGATTTTATCCTTCCCTTAATGTTTTTGACAGTTGTGTAGATGTATAATCACTCAGAATTCACTGATTGTGCTCTGATTTCCTGTATGCATCTATAAACTGTGGTTCCATATGTGTTATGTTCTGAACTTCAAATGCAGAATGCCCTGACTGCCATGTAAGGTTAAGTTCACTGTTACCTTGAAGTGTTAGTGACTCCATAGGCCCAATGGAAACTTGTTTAATATATTTCCAGCATTCATTTTTGTCACAGTTATTTCACAAAGAGTTAGCCATATTATCTTAATCAAAATCATAAACCCCTCTAGAGAGAGCCCTCTCAGGTTGAGGAGGCTAAGCCTCAGCCTAAAGTAGGTCTGAAACAGTTACTTGAAGTCTTCCTGGTCTGCAGCCTTCGAGGGCCTGATTTTGAGATAACATTTTGGTGCGTCTGCCGGGAGCCTGAAGTCTATTCATTCGTGAATTAAGAGGTTGAACTTCTGAAGGTAGCAGGAGCTCAAACATCTTTTTGAGGCTGCAAAACTACCTTGGCGACTCCACACATCGAATAAGAAATTGGAAGGTGACTCCACTGCTAGAAGATCAGTAGCTTGATGAAGTTTCAAAATGAGTTCCACTGTAAGAATGAATGCCAGGTATGCTCCTATGAATCGGTCTCATATCCCTGGTTTTCCAAATCCTATGCCAAAGGTTGATTGGTTAGAAGATCTTCCAATATTCAAAGATGAAAAGAAAGATGATGCTGCTCTTCATTTGGTTAGGTTTCATATGCATGTACGTAGTCTTAAGGTTCATTTCCCTGAAGATTGTCTCATGAAGATGTTTATGACCACTTTAGAAGGAAAAGCATGGTCTTGGTATAAAAATTTGGAAAATGGGTCAATATATTCGCTTGCTAGTTTTCATGATGAATTCTATGAGATGTATAAAGAATGTTATCCTTCCTTATTGCTGCTCAAAGATTGTTGTAGACATTCTTTAAGTCTTATACAATACTTGGAGGATTGTTATGATGATGATGAATTTATGGATGAAGAAATTTTAGAGGCTCTTCATAACAATGCATTTCAGCACCAAGAAGAAAGTATAACATCCCATGAAACGCAGCATGAAGAGCAGCAGGGGTTTACTTGTGAAAACCATGTTTCATCCTTTGATATGAATGAAGAGATGCAACAGTATTCTCAGCCTTCAAATCATAATGAAGATGAAATTGATTACAAACAGCAAGAAGAAGTGGAAGATAGCTTTTACGACCCTCAGGCAGAGGAAAAGGTTGGTTTTTTATGTCAAACTTCTCAGCAGCTTACAGCAATAAATGATCATAAGAAAGAGGAAAATTACATTGTTTGTAGGCAGCATTCAGAAAAGCAGTTCGCTAGCATATCAAAAGAATCTTGTGTGGTTGAGAATCAGTTGTCTAAAGATGTAGAATGCTATGATGATCATCAACATAACCATGTATTCTTTGACCCTATAAGTGAATATATGGACAAGCTTTGCACTCCGGTCTTTCATTTTCATTTGCATTATGAAGATCAAGTATATTATGAGTTGATTTGGTCATCTCACTACCATGGTTATTTTGAGGTTGAATGCAGTCAAAAGCCTCCAAAATCAGAGAAGACAATTGATTGGCTTTATTGGAAATATCATGTTGCTTGAGCTACAAGTGGAGCTTACAGCTGATAGGGTAGGTAGGTAGGAAAGTGCAAATAAGCTCAAGGTTGACTGAGCATTTTTTCAGTAGTGGTAGATTTCTTTTTCCTACAGTGATCATCAAGCTTAAGCCCGAGGTGAAGGACCAAGGAACTTAAAGAAGATGTTTGTCAAATAAATTTTACAAGGCACTGGAACTGCAGGTTCTTAGTGTACCACAAGGGCACACTATCCCAAGTGGAGCCACTGTTATCACTGACAAAATTCCAATGCCAAATGTCTTACATTTGTTTGATGGTAAAGGTCGGTGCTAGTCTAAGTTTGAGTTTTGTTTGCCTTAGAGTCTGACTCTTATGAGTCAACTATGTATTCTCGTTCATCACCGTTCATTCTCATTCATCCCCGGTCTCATTTGCATGTGTCAACTCTGTTCAAAGGTTATTATGTGCTACAAAGCCCTTTAGGTAATTTCATAGCGCATAAGTCAGTTTTAAAGTGGTTTCGCAGCGCAACATGTTTTAGGTGATTTCATGCTGATTCATAACAAATCTCACCCATCTGTCATATTTAATCCGCTGTGTTTTAGATCGTTAGGTGTCGTGGTACTGGCACATGTTGCAGTTGTTGCTGAGAAGGAGACAAAGGTTCTGTTTACTATCTGGCAAAGAGGTGTGGCCAGCTGTCTATGCTTCCATTGAATACATGGAGAAGTTTGATCGAGATGGTGATGGTTTCATTGAGAATGATGGATTCCCTGATCAGACATATGATACTTGGACGGTACATGGCATTAGTGCATACTGTGGAGGTCTATAGATTGCTGCACTTCAAGCTGCCTCTGCAATGGCAGATAAATTAGGTCATAAAGAGTACACAGAAAAATATAGGAGGCAATTTCAAAGGGCTAAAGCAGTATATGAAGAGAAGCTTTGGAATGGATCATATTTTAACTATGATAGTGGGATGAGCAACAACAGCAACTCAATTCAGGCAGATCAATTGGTTGGACAATGGTATGCTTGGGCCTCAGGCCTACCATCACTTTTTGACGAGAACAAAATACGAAGTGCTCTGCACAAAATATATGATTTTAACGTTATGAAAATTAAAGGAGGAAGAATGGGTGCAGTGAATGGCATGCATCAAAATGGAAAAGTGGATGAAACGTGCATACAATCACGGGAGATATGGACAGGTGTAACATACGGGGTTGTCGCAACAATGCTTCATGTAGGATTGGAGCATCAGGCCTTCATTACAGCTGTGGGGATTTTTCTAGCGGGCTGGTCAGAAGATGGTTTTGGGTACTGGTTTCAAACACCTGAAGCTTGGACAATCGATGGCCACTATCGGTCCCTGATCTACATGCGTCCTCTTGCAATATGGGCGATGCAATGGAATCCCCCTAAAGCTGTTCTAGAGGCACCCAAGATAGATCTGATGGAGAGAGAACATCCATCACAGTTTCACGCCGGACTTGCAGCAGTTGCTGAGGCTTTCAAGCATGTGCATCAAAATGGACCCTGTAGTTGCTCCAGTTCTCAGTCCAGGTGTCGCTGGAAGTGTACATACTAATTTTAGCATTATTCAACGAAGGTTTTGTTCTATGTTTTCTGTTGCATTATTTTATGCAACTGAATCCAGCTTCACAACTTCTCTAGGCCACCAGGCAGTGTAGGTATTCTAATTGATGTTACAGGAGAGGCACGCTGGCAACCATTTGCTTCTTGGATGTTGAACTTGCTGAGTAGATGCACTGTCGAAACGAGGCTTCAAGTGGAAGGCCTTATTAGCTCATCATTCATGTCTGCATCTTGTAGTTTACTTGCTTATGGAGACGGTGCATTACAAAGGGTTTGTTTCGACTTTGTACATTTAACATCATCATCACTGGACGCGGAGATAATTCCTATCGAGAAGCTTGTACATTCAATGACATTTCAGAATACAAGCAATGAGGAACTGAAGGTGGCCATGTACAGTGCTTATGTTCGGATAGTTAATACATGTCCACCACATATCTGGAACTTAGACATGCTTGTTGATCTTTTGCACTACCCTGAACCTTGTTTTGAGCTTGTGAATTCTATTCAAGTTGTGGTGGAAATATTGGGTCCTCAGTCTGTAGGAGGTCCAATTGAAACAAGTGGCACCAAAGAAGCTGAGTCATCTTTGAGTGATTTGGCAGCAGAAAGGGTTTCTCCGGTTGGGAAGAAAAGGGTTAGCAAAGATGGTACAAATGTACAGATCAAACGTCTAAAGACATTTGATGAAGGATTCTTGAGAATGGATAGAGACACACATGTTATGGATTCGTCTTCGAGCAGATCAGATATAGACGTGAATGAACAGACTGCAAAGAATAGCTCCAAATATACTCTGTTACAAGATAGAGAATCATATGCAGCTTATTTTTGTGAACTGGTTCTCAAGGTCGTCAATTACTTAGATCCAAACAATGTTTATTCAGATTCAATGAAAGAATGTGCCTTAACTGCTCTGAGTATGCTTTGCCAAGTATTTTATAGATATCCAAAGAACTTATGTTATATTAAAATATCTCGGCAACTTATAACATCAACGCCATGGAATGAACATTCTGCAAAATATAGTTCTTTTCCTGGACACAGTAAACCTATTGGGCATCCTGATTTGAATGAGAATAGGTAGCCTGATCCGAACGAGAATTCTGAGGAAATTAAAAAAAAACGTATGTAACAAAGATCCGTTCTCAGAAGGTGCATGCTTCGATTTTATGAGTAAGGGTAAATGTGAAAGAGGTGCAGAGTGCAAGTTTCGCCATAGATTAGATGATGGTTGTTCCCATACCTTTGTCTAAAGCACCAGCTGTGTGAAGTGAATTTTTAAAGATCAAGACAGTCAAAGTCTAGTATTGAAACTGTGATTTTTGAAATTACACAGCAGTTTTGTAGCGTGCTACGAAACTGCTGTAGCTGCATATTACAATCCAGTTGATCAATTATGATTGACAAAGCGGCAAATCTTTTTGAAAGGTTTTGTCATCACACAGGTACATGAAAACGGTGGACAGCACATCCAAGACGTGGTAGTCTGCTCTATTTTGGGTAATTAAAGGATAAAGGCATGCTTCTTTGGATTCGAATATTTTGAGGCAAACCAAGGACCGACAAACAGGAGCAGTTTCCTATATTTCAGGGTATTGGAAAACATGTTACATTAAAGGCCAGCAAGCAACTACAGACACCTATCACAGCCAAACTAAAAGAGACCACTTGTCAGAGAATGAGCCTGTTTTCTCCTTTTTCTCGTAGGAGCACCATCTTGATTGTAATAAATGCTATGTTCAGCATGGTGTCGAATTAGAATCCTAATTGTTTTAGGATTCCAGAGCTGTCAATTAGTAATCTGTTGTATTTATTAGTTAGTTTCAAATGTTAGTAGGTGTCATCATAGGCAGAATCGAATTCCCCTCATGCTGGAGGAGGAATCTCGATCAGTTAGAATAAGAGCTTTATATATAGCTGAAACAACAATGTAATAGGGGTTGGAAAATTTTATAACACAGCTTGTATTTGGCTTATGTAAACACTCATTTCAGTAATATAATTTCAATTTTACTTCTCAGGATTCATGAAGGATTTCTATGTTCAGAATGTGTGATTTTATCCTTCCCTTAATGTTTTTGACAATTGTGTAGATGTATAATCACTCAGAATTCACTGATTGTGCTCTGATTTCCTGTATGCATCTATAAACTGTGGTTCCATATGTGTTATGTTCTGAACTTCAAATGCAGAATGCCTTGACTGCCATGTAAGGTTAAGTTCACGGTTACCTTGAAGTGTTAGTGACTCCATAGACCCAATGGAAACTTGTTTAATATATTTCCAGCATTCATTTTTGTCACAGTTATTTCACAAAGAGTTAGCCATCTTATCTTAATCAAAATCATAAACCCCTCTAGAGAGAGCCCTCTCAGGTTGAGGAGGCTAAGCCTCAGCCTAAAGTAGGTCTGAAACAGTTACTTGAAGTCTTCCTGGTCTGCAGCCTTCCAGGGCCTGATTTTGAGATAACACTCTGGAAATCCCCTCTTGGGCATCATTTGGCCCCACATGTGAATCTGCACCTCAGTCATCAACCCAAGAGGGAGACGATCAAATGTAGGCCTCGTCTTTGGAAACCTCTCAAAAAATAAACCAAAAATCTTTGAAGTGAAAGGGAGGTTCGTCCTCCCATGTATCATCGCACGACATATATCTAAAGCCCTACAAAATAATAATAAAATGGTAGAACATCTGATACATCGTCGCGCTTGCTTCAAAGAATCGATATAAAACAAAAGAGGTAAAATAATGCACTGCCCATCACTAGTACATTATGCAATGGTGGTCACTAATAATGAGAGGCATCTAACCTGTTGTGCAACAAAAGAGCAATTTGTAGTTGTCCACCACACATCTGAAAATTTATTGGACAGACTACATGACCCCCAACATATCTCTAAGAACATACAAGCTGACTCTTTACTGCAACCCCATGGAGGACATCAGGGAACTCAAGAAAATCCTCCCCTCCTAGACAGGTCAGTGATAAAATATATGTCCTCCTTAAAGGGCCTATACTACGTCTCACAACCAACATGGAAAGACTATTCATGGACATTCCACTGACAGATCGGTTGTGCCAACAAGCTAGAGTGCGCCTTCAGGGTTGTAGCCTCCTCATAATACTTAAGGAGGCCTACACTTCTCAAGAGTGCTTGGGTCGCTACGCTAATAAGGCAAGGGTATAAATCCATCTTCCTCTCTTGTGCCTCCCATGATTGGACCACATTGTATTGGTATGCATTTACTCTTTCTCCTATTGTTTCTCCCTCTATTAATGTCTCTACTACATAATTGACATATAAAATACATCATCCTCATACATAAAACATATTTTTTTTATTACATGGAAAATGTATTTATAAATATAAATACACAACTTTCAATTAAAAAGAAAAAAATCATCCCCGGTGCGCTCAAAAAACAGTAATGCACCGGCTTCGATGCGCTATTAAATAAAACAACACCGGCATTAGTGTGTACATACATATGACACACCACTTTTGGTTCGCATACATACATTTTCAACACGGAGCAATGAAACAACCTTACACACTGGTGCATATGTATAACCATTTCTCCCAAGTACAAAACATTTAGGTTATCAAATGCACCAAGCTATATTTTTTTAATATTATGTGTGTAGTGCGTTTGGTAAATAAAAACACATCAGGAGTAACCTAAAAATGTATGCACCGATGTACAATTTAGAGCTTTTCCCAATGCGTTGCAATTTATGAAACACACTAAAAAGACCACAGTGCATTAGGTTCACGCACCTAATTGTGATGCACCCTGTAAATTTACAGGGTGCACCGCTATTGGTGTGAGCCGAACCTATTCAACGCACTGCACAAGTAAAAAAAAAAAGAGGGATTTTTGGACCTGTTTTACAATTCTAATCCACTAAAACTTAAATTAGAGAGAAACATAGACATTACTTGGAAATTATGTCATCGGGGAGGCATAATTGACATGTAAATGAGAAAAAAAAATTCACCATCATTTGAGAAAATCTAAAAGCCATGCATTGAGCAAGGTATGGAAGGATGGCGAGCAATAAAAGCACTGATGACAGGGTGCTTGTTTGAGGCAAGAGTGGCACCAGTGCTTTAGATCTCTACAACACTGCAAATGGTAACAATGAAATTTATGGTCGGTAGGTTTTTTTTTTTTTATTTAACCATTTTTCGGTGCATTATTATTAATAACACCAGTGTGTATTGCTTCTAAGAGCACTACTTTAAAAAAAAAAAAAAGACAAACAAACAAACAAACCTATAGCGATGCTCTTGTTAAGATGCACCAGGGTGTTTTAATACATGAACTGCACTGGTGCTTCATGGGAATCATAGCACCACATTTTTTTTAAATTAAAAACCCCCTAGCAGTGCTCTTTCGAAGATGCATCAGGGCGTTTTAATACATTAACAACATCGGTGCTTCGTGGGAATATAATACCACATTTTTTAATTAAACACCCCATAGCGGTGCTCCTGTTTCAACGCACTGAGACATTTTAATACATCAACTGCACTGGTGCTTCAAGGGAATATAGCACCACATTTTTTTTTTAAATTGAAAACCCCTTAGAGGTGCTCTTTCTAAGACAGAAAGAGGTGTTTTCATACATGAACAACACCTGTGCCTCGTGGGAATATTAAAACACTTTTTTTATATATTAAAAACCATATAACAATGATATTTTTAAGAACGAAATGGGGCATTTTAATACAAGAACAACATCGTTGCTTTGAGTGTATATAGCACCGATATGATGAAAAAAAATTAGGACTGACATTTTTTAAATTTAACGTTTGTTCGGTGCTATCAAGTAGTGTAAGCACTAGTGCGTTAGATATAGGTGGCACACTTTAGTTTTAAATAACACTTCCACGGTTCGTTATACTATGTATGCACCGGGCCATTAGAGTACTTTTTTAGCACTAGTTCGTCGTCAAAGTATAACACCAGACTAAGAAAAAATGAATTTTATGACCGACATTTTTTTAAATTTAACCCTTTTCTGGTGCTATTGAGTAGTGTACGCACTGATGCGCTTTTTTATTTAGCGCACCTTTTTTTTATAACAAAAATAAATATTCCACGGTACACCATGTTCTATTAGGCATTGGTGCTTATACGTATAGTAAAGCATCGTATATTTGTATATTATAGACACACCATTAAAAAAAAATCCGCTAAAACATCTGCCCACCCACCTCCACTAGTGACCTCCTCAACAAATATATTTTTGGGTTATTTTTATAGGGGCTTCCGCAAAAACCTTCGCTAGAGGGTCGTTGCCTTGTAGTGTGTGTTTAAGTGGAGAACTAAAGCTTAAATAACAAAGCTTAGTCACATGTGCATTGATGTATTGCACCATAAGAATATATTCGACCAAAGATATTAGAAGATGCCCAACAAAATATACATTGAAGTTAACCACAAATTATTTTAATGTTAATAAATTTATAAATACTATTGTTATAGTTTGCACATCTTTTTATAAAATCAATTAGAGATTTCTATTAAGAAACATAAAGATTAAAAAAAAACAATGAATAACTCAAAAGGGAAAAGCTAGAGACCACAATATCAAGACTAGAGAGGTAAAGATTCTTGAGAGATGAACTTCTCAATACTAAATAGAACATCCACATAACTAAAGATACGAACCTATTAATTGTAAATTGAAATTTTGCATTAGCTTAGATGTATCAAACCTAGAAATCCATAATCCCCAATATTTCAACTTTGTGGCACCACAAATGAAAGATACTTAGAGAAAACAAATTTGTAATAGAGAAACCCACATTGAGCAATTGAACTAACTTGAAAACCACAACTATATGACACCCATAAACCTCCTAGCATCTCACATGACAATGCTACTTAGTCTTACCTCACTCATAGTATGAAACATCCCAACCTTCAAATTCCCAATTCACCAAGAGCTTGAGAGTGTGTGAGGGGAGCTTGTGTCTTATCAAGTTTATTGTTTCGCCTTGAAAGTGAGGCTACTGTGTGATAGACATGTGGCTTATTAATTCAATGATTAAGTGCATGTGATTGATTAAGATATGATTTGGGAGACTAATGAACCATTAGCCTCAAGGTCCTCCATTTTCAAACCAATTGCCTCATTTGTGAGAGAGTCCACCTAGCAGTTATTTTCCCTTAAAGTTTGGTAAAAGGATATTTTTTGAAATTTAGTGACCTCTTATTGAGCTTGTGTCAAAATGGTTGCAAGCTTATAGTTATTATAGTGAATTGGAAAATATTTCTAATTGATAAACTAAATAATTATGCTAGAGTCTTCCTTTACTATTAGAGAATAAATATATACATCCATATATATACATAATCTTCAAAATAGTGCATACACATTTACTTGGTTATTGGATGAAATTTTGGGTCTCATTGGACAATGTGAACTATTAAACAATAATGATTTATTAAATGATTAATATAAGACTAATAAGATTAAGCATTGTAGAGTACCCCTGATAGGGGTTCTAACATAAGTGATTAACAAGTCTCCTTGTAACAAGTGTTTTATATAGATGTCATGAAGTTTGTTATGGCATGTCATAGTGGTAGTGAAGGGAATTGGGATGCGGTCTTCAGGTCTCGTCATTTTAAATGGTGGCTTATTTCTCTAGGGTGGTGGAGGTATGTTCATTGTGTGAGAGGAGGTGAGGCTACATCCTCACCCTCATTCACTTGGTTTGGTTTGGTACTGTAGTTCTCTAAGTTTTCTCTGCACGAGGGTGTGTCTTAGCTAGTTCTAGAGCTTGCATTCCTTGTGTCAAAGGTATCTGGTGTGGGCAGTCTGTTTTGAAGTGGTGAGGTTTTTTATCTCACATTCTAGAAATTGTCATTTATTGTTGGTATTTTGGTTCGACTCTTGTGTGTCTTAGTCTTCAATTACAGTATTCTCTGGTGTGCTATTGTGTTGTCCTTTCTACTAGATATTTGGGGTTGTAGCAGGATTTCTCTCCTGGCTTATTTTAACTCCAAGTGGACTTTGTTTAATTGTGTGAATATTATCTTGAGTGCTAAAGGGTCGTCTCTTTTAGGGAAATTGTGTTGGTTTCTCTTTTCGGGTTTCTTGGATTTTAGTTATTGGGCTTTATTACTATTTTGTGCTGGTCTACTCCTTTTAATTCGATTGGATTCAAATTCGGATACGATGTCCTATGTTGAGGGGGATGAAACTATCTCGGCGGTGAACCTTACGTCTCTAGGCTAATATCCGGAATTAGAAAATTTGTTAGAATTTGGCCTTTAAGAGTGGGGCTGGGGAGAAGATTTAATTGTTCTATGCTTGGGAATCAAGGGTTTGTAGTTTTTCCGTACTCTTGTTTTGCTGGTAGTGGGTCTTGTAGATGTGTAGTCTATTTTCCTAAGGAAGTCACCTTGCATCCTCTTTAACGAATGATCACTCGAAGGGGAAGTTCGGGTAATGTCAACTTCAAGCATTTTAAGACCTTTGCGTTTGACTCTGTTGGTGTGTTGTTTACACAGTTCCTCTAGAAGTGAGGAGAGAAATCCTTCTTTTAGAGGCCAAAGAAATGGATGACCACCCTACCACTATGATTATGAGATCTTAGAGACTTGTACATATTTGCAAAGGGTCCCAAACCCAAGTAGATTTTGCAAAAGGAGGCTTCATTTCATGTACTCTCTTGCATTACACCAACAAATGGATACTTTGCTATGCTTAATCTTTAAAGGCAAACATGTTGATCACCACGACCTATTCTCTAGGTTAATGGGGGATTTGAAACGTGTGTTGATAAATATAAGGTTTGTCTAGATAATGTTGATTCATGACTGGATCGGGTGGAAAGTTTCATTGTGTCAGATTCCACTTCTAGAGACCTCATCAACTTGCCTAGCGATTCGGGTGATCATATTGGCCCACCTGTCGATAGTGTTCAAGATCTCACCATTATATCTTTGGATCAAGATTGATCACAAAGTTTCACTATTTTTTATGCCCTTTTGCAAACATGGTTTTCAAGACTATCGATGGGTCTTCTTAGCTCTGAATGCAAATTTTATTGGATGTATGATGGTGTTCCTATTTGTCGTGGGTACTAACTATGTTGTTTTGCAACTCAACCATTTTAGGTGGTTTTGGTTTCAAACATGCAAGGAGAGACTTCTCTGTCTCTTTTTTGGAAATTTGGTTCTCATGCATTTGGAGAAGGTCTACCTTTTCTTGGCTTGTTCATCTCCTAGAATTTGGCCACAATTTCTGTGTGATATGTAGACATGTTTTGGAATGATGTTTCTTTAACCTAGAGGTGCAATTCAATATGAGGGGAGATGCAATTCGATATGAGGTTATAGATGGGATGACTCTCGTTTTTTCCGTGCACATAACTGTTTATTTGGCAAATATGGTTTGTGGTTTAGACCTTATGCGAGGACTTATAGATGTGTTATGTGTTTTGGGTATCTTGATGGATTGCTTGTTGTGGGTATCTTCTTATTCATGTGGTTGGGAGTTTAGATGTTTGGCAAACTATCTCGTTGGTGGCACTTATTCCCTCGCCTTTTCTAGTGAAGTTTTAATGGATGATGGTTTGGTGGTTGGTGGCGATATAACTCACTATGTAATGCATACTTTTATTCTCATGAATGTATTTGCCAGTGTAGGTGGTTAGTTTTATTGTTCAGTTGTAGGAATGCCTTGGATGTAAAAGATAATTTTCTAGTCATTTAGTGTTTTCCTGGCCATTTGGGGATGTTATTTATGGTTTCTATCTATTGGACAAGGCTAAAAAGTTTGATTGTAACTCTAATGCATCTCTTCTTTTTGGAAAATATTTTTTTCCCGTATCAAAAAAATTTGCATCACTAAAATTTTAATACATAATATAAGACTCATCATTGTGGACTAAATTTAATAATTGAAAACATATTTGTTATACTAAAATTTTAAAAATATTCTAACAATATTATTAGGATCATTATTTAAAAAATGACCTAAAAATATATTTTTAGAAATCTCTTTCTATAAACATTATTACATTGCTATTGAAAAAGTTGAAAAACATTGTTTGCAAATAAAAATAAGTGATATTGGTATAACACCATTTTGGAAAAAAGTCTACGCTGGGAAATATATATATATATATATATATAAATTGGAAAAAGGAACTTTGTTTGGAGTATAACATTTATCTTCATGTTTTATTTTGAATCTCATTTAACTTATTGAAAGAAAATATAAATAAATTATATTAAAATTTATTATTAAATATAATTACTTAAAAAAATAAGTCTAATTTATTAAAAATAATATTAATAAATTAAATTAAAATTTTATTATTAAATTTTATTAAAAAATAGTATGTATTTTATTTGATTGGGGGCATGGGCATTTGGCAAAGGTGGTCGGGAGTGGCACCCACCAACCCACTAACTCCCAATGTAATTAAAAGGAGGGCGACATGGCCAATCCCCCATGCACGAAGCATGTGAAGTTCTATTTCTCCTGGCATTATGGTGAACCTACTCTAGTTCCATTGTTCCATTACTTTTACACAGAAGGGTGGGATTTTATGCTCTGATAGTGTATCACTCCCGTCGTTGGTGGGAATTTAGTTCTCTATGCATTGGACGGGCATGTCAAGATGCTACACTAGTTAGCTAGTAAAATGTGGTGAGTTTTGGTTGTTTTCAGAGTTGGAGTCACATGTCGAAGAGGATGTTGCAGATGTGACTCTTAGAGACCTCCCTTTCCTTTTACTCTCGATGGTTAAGGGAGGTGGCTATTAGACTGGAGGCAAAGGAGATGGCGTTGTTTAAGAGACAGACACAGTCCATGCAAAATGGGTCAAAAATTTGGGTGGTTGGAGGCACTGCATATGAGTGGTCTTTGGCTCTTTCTCTTAGCTTTAAAGGTTGGTCTTGGTACTCCTAGGCTGCAATTTTAGGGTAATATCTTATCCCTAGCTTCTTGTATTATTTTTCCTTGCCTATGTTTGGCGCTGGCTTTGTGTGGATGTTTTTATTGGGTTTATCTTGGTGAATTATGGTGTTTTGAGCCTGACAGTCTTGGGGGTTCTGTTGCCTTTGGTGTTACTCTCCCCCTCTAGTTTTATCACTTTCCTGCGAAGGGGTTTTCGACTAAAGTCTACAGGTGGTCTGCTAGTTAGGCTGATTCTGCCCTACATCCCTCTCTTTGTGCATGTCAAGTTGTTGTTTGGATAGGTTGGGCGTAGGTCCTAGGTGGTGCTTCTTATCATGTCCCGGGTTGTCTTGGTGGTCAACACTCTTGGTTGTTTCTTTTATATAAGGATTGACACTTGGGGGGGCTTGATTGGTAGGCAATATTGGTGTTGGAGGGTGATACGATCATGAACCTGTGCTAAATTACTTGTTCTGAGTCTGTAATGCCACCCCAATGGATGTGATGCTACAAAGGGGTTGGTGGATGTGGCTAGCAAGGCAGGCCACATGTCCAGGCCCAGGCCCATGAAGTGGCTCACATCTATCATTCAACAACCTCTCCCAGCATTTGAGAGGAGATAATCAACTTGAGACTCATGTTACTCAAGACCGACAAGCCTACTCATATTCAAAATTAATGGAGGAGGTTTCCCATATGCACTATATCACGCTACATTGGCAGATGAAGAAGAAGCATGAGGATAAGAATGACATAATATACTTTGTAATTTATATTCAAAGGGCTCAGTGGTGACTGCAATCATGTCTTGAAAGGATGGATGCTCGCTTGGCACACATAGAGAGGCACATCCAATGCAAGTTCAAGCCCTTTGTGCCAACTTGTACTAATGTGAAGGACCCTACCCCACTGACATCTTCAGATACTTGACTTAGATGTTATGTTGTTTTTATTTTGTAATGTGTTGTCTCATTGTCATATGACTTTGCCATGATCAATTTTTGTTCCCCGATTTTGTTGAAATTTGTGTCTTCTTATATCGCCGAACTTGTACTAATGTGAAGGACCCTACTCTGGTGACATCTTTATATACTTGACTTAGATGTTATGTTGTTTTTATTTTGTAATGTGTTGTCTCATTGTCATATGACTTTGCCCTGACCAATTTTTGTTCCCTGATTTTGTTAAACTCTATGTCTTCTTATATCACCGAACAGATCCAATTCCATTGTGGTGGGCTGAGATCAATATCTATTTTTGACGATTAATCTATCAATAATGTAACTTGATTTCGAAAAAAAATATATTAACCTAAGTTAAAAAAAAACAAAAACAAACACAAACACAAACCTGCGTTTCGATGACCATTTAAATTATTTTTAATGAATCTATGTATTGAAAAAAATTCGAAACATTTCAAAAAAATCGAAATAAGACGCATGTTCACTTACAAACGTATGTTTTTGTATTGAAATGGTGTCTGATTTTTGCATGTCAAATGGTATTCGAAACTTGTAGAGCTAAATCTTTGACAGCGACACGGTTATGAACGAGGGCGGCACAATTGCGAAGAATTTTTAAAACGCAAAAGTTTCAGTAGTTGATATATATTGGAAGATAGTGACACACGTGCCTCTATAGCTCAGTGGTAGAGCGTCAGTCTTGTAAACTGAAGGTCCGTAGTTCGATCCTGCGTGGAGGCAATTTGTTAATATATTCTTTCATATTATAATTAATTATTTATTATTTTTTTATTATAGTTAATTATTCATAATATTTATCATTTTTATTTAAAATTAATGGTTCATTATTTATAATTTTTACTTTATTTTTAAAAAATAGTTTGAATAACAATGGTCCATATTATGAACATGTTTTGATTTTTGGTATGGTCTTCTGGACCTCTTTTGAAACAGCTCAATCTTATTATCGGCTCAGAGCAGCCCCTCTATTCAGGAACAGTCTGATATATGGTCTTTCATGTTACAGCTCATTATATTTTCTTAATATAATATACATATTGATTTTCTCTCTGAAAAACAATGATCCATATTGAATTTTTGAAAACACCTAATCCAATTTTTACAAATAAAAAATACAAATTTTACTCATGGAAAATTGTAATTGCAGCAATCCTTTTATCACTAGATTCCCATGATGATTGAAAAAAAAAGCCCAAATCTTATAATATATAGACTTCTCACCACTTCTGATGTGAGAGTGTTCTTTATTAATATAATAAATAATTGAGTCAAGTCTGAAGTGAGAGTGTTCTTTATTAATATAATAAATAATAGAGTCAAGTCTTTTGGGTTGGGAGGACCCAAAAAAATCACTATTTTGACTTTTAAGATGTCATTAGCCAAAAAAAATAGCTGAATAAGTTAGTTTTTTATATCATATGAGGATTTCCAATAATATTAGATTATACAGAAATTGTTTCATAAAAATATATAATGAATATGATAATAAAACTTAATATGTAATAAATGATAATAATGAATATAACTTATGAAATTTAATATATAACATATAATAAAAAATCAAATTTAATTTTTCATAAAATTAAAACTATGAAATAAAAAATCTATTAATTACTTCATCCAAAATATACATAATCTATCTCTTGAAATAAAATGAAACATACATTAAATACCTCATCCAAAATGAACATCATTGATACCTTATTTTAGTTGTAATAAAATATATGACATTCCTAACTTTTTAATATCACTAAAAGACTCACTCTAGTACTCTGTTTTTTAAGTATTATTATTAAATTTTTTGTTTTTTAGGTTTACTTTAATTTAAATTATTAACCATTAATAAGTAGATAGTAAAGATTTAGATAATTAATAAGTAGATAGTAAAAATTTAATCTCAATAGTATATTTTATAATATTATTAGTAATATATATAAATTAAAGATTAATGTTATTTTTCTTATTTTAATTAATTTTGTTAATTAGAAAAATGTCATATGAATAAGTGTTATGTGAAATGAGTTATTGTTTTTGGGCATGTGGTATTAATAAGCCATGGTGTTGACCCATTGTATTGTAAAAAACCTGTTTACAAATTAAAAATCTCCATAATAAATTAGAGGTGAATCTCCATGGTTAAGAATATTGTTATAGTTTTTTTAAATGTATATATATTTAACTTATATATTAATTATTTTTGTCATTAATAATAACAATAAGCCATAGTCTGAACACAATTTTTTTTGGCCAAGGAAAACATGCAAATTTCAGCAAGATTTTAATTCCTCCGTATCCTCCTTCTAATAATAATAACAATTTTAAATAAAGTTCTAATTTACTAATTTTTATTTTTAATTTTAATTTTAACAACTTGGGTGTATGATGAAGTTACATATTAATTCTTTTTATTAATAATAATAATAATAATAAATAGAGCTCTAATTTACTATTTTTTATTTTTATTTTTAATTTTAACAACTTGGATGTATGATGAAGTCAAAGTTTTGATGATAATTATAAATTGAAGTCTATTGATCTTTACCAACCATTTAATTTATATTATTACTGTAGTTACTTGTGGAAGCTAAATACACATTATATAAAATAGTAAATGTCTTAATATTCTGCTTGTTTTTAAACATTACTATTAAATCTATTGTTTATTTTTATTTTTTGCTTTCGAAGTATAAATACATATATCTTATTCTAATATTTATTTATTTTAAGTAGGGCACTTTGCATTAGGTCAAGTGAGGATTACATAGATAAATAATTACACACATCTTGTAAATAAAAATTTACAAAAACGTGTAACATGGCAAGACAAAAACAACCACTACTGCTAATAAAAAAACCATGAGTCATAACAACTATTGGGCAACAACTCTAGGGATTCGCCTTGCTAGTCACTATTATCATTTGAGGAGAAGGAGATGTTGGTTGATCTCCTAGCTAGAATGATCAACTTGAGGTTTACATTATTACCTCTTGTACCTCCCTATACCCTATACTGCTTACATTATTTAAAAGATGTGTAACTTTGTGTAGGCTTCCTGCCATGATTAATAAAGTGATAGGAGTGGATATGAACTTTTTGTTAAAAAATTCTTTAACAACAATATTTAACATAAAGTAAATGTAATATGTCGTTGGGCTCTGCGATATGGTATTTTATTTAAATCTATAATAACATTTTTTTTTCAGTTGAAGAAATCATGTCGAGAGCAAAGCTCTTAGGCATACATAGTCTTGCCCAGGATTGGATCACATGACCAAACCTCCCCATCTAATCATTAATAAAGTGATAGGAGCGCATATGAACTTTTTGTTAAAAAATTCTTTAACAACAATATTTAACATAAAGTAAATGTAATATGTTGTTGGGCTCTCAACATGGTATTTTATTTAAATCTATAATAACATTTTTTTTGCAACTGAAGAAATCATGTCGAGAGCAGCTCTTAGACATACATAATCCTGCCCAAAATTAAACCACATAACCAAACCTCCCCACATCCTCGAAACTTAAATCTATAACAATATTATTTACATAAAATTATAATTTAATAAAATAAAAATTTTAAATTTAATAACTCACACGTGAATATATGTTTTATTAAAATTAATTGATACCTTCTATAGGTGAGACTAATAATAGTCAAAGAGCAAAGTGATTAACTATTAAAATCAAAGATAGAGATATTCGAATAGAAAACCTATTTAATTATGGGTTCTGCGCACATTAATTGTGTTTCCCTTTCATGGTTTTAGTTTCTTTTTATTGTAAAAATGATTGTAAAGCACCTTAACTGGATTTGACTTGATAAAACATCAATTAGTTTTGGAATCATGTAATAAGGTGGAAGAATTGCCTGGACGGCTAAAAGTGGTTGGAATCCGTGCAAAAAAAAATTTAAAAAATCTTGTAGAGGCAGTGTTTGAATCGTGTTTTTTATGGTGGAAATGGATTCACACCATCAAAAAAGTCTAGGACACCTAAAATTTTGAAGTTTAACAACTATAACTTGAATTTACAAAAATCCTTTGCCAGATTTTCTCTAAATATAACTGGAATTTTCATAACTTTCCGGGCAACTCCTCTGCCTCATTAGACTATGCGACTAGTTTTAAGTAAGCAACGAGATGGTATTTGATCAGAGTTTTGACTTCAAAAATTTTCAGTAAGATATAGTTTTAAAGTTTTTACTTTTAATTATTTTTTTGAAAGAAACAATTTTAATTTTTTCGTTTAGACTGGTATGATAACTTTAGCGACATCTTGGAAATATTGAGTAAACAAAACCAATTGAGTGAATGTTTTTTTAGGATTAATTGTATAGTTAATCATCTTTTGTATAATTTATTTTTTTTCTATTTGGTTGCAAGATTGAAATTTGGATTTATTTGTTTGGATTTTTTTACTTGTTTTACATTTTTTTATTTATTGTGTTTTTATGTTTCTTATTTGGGAATATTATGTTTAAAATTTTGTCTTTTAAGAGTGACGTTCTCATAATAAATTAACCTTTCACCAATTAGGCTTGATTAAAAAATTACCTTTGAAAACATAATTATGTTAAAAAATTTCACATATTTATCATAAGGAAAAAAAAAATGATCACAACACACAAATGACTTATTAAATCTTGAATCTTGGTTTGAAATTGTATAAAACACTCAATAAAATCTTTGGAACCTAAAATGAAATGTCCTTATCGGGACATGCCATAACATTTGGATATATGAGATATGACTAAGGAGATGTTATGGGACATATGAGATGACCAACATAGTAAAACTATTGAATGTTATCAATAAAATCTCAAAAGTGGATTAAGTAATATGGTTTATGTTATGATTTACATAATTTAATATATATTATTGAATCTAAAGATAAAGTATCCATTTTACCTTTTATGGTTTAGCATTGCTTTGGATCATGAGATATATAGTAATAATAGGTAATAAATTTTATAATAATTTTTTAACAACATTTAATAGATAGGTAATAAGTAATTTTAATTCTAGGAGTCTACTACACCATTACTTGTGGGATTAAAGTTAGATGTTACTAAAAAGTACATGAATCCATTAAAAGTAACCTTCACTAAAATTATAAGGGATAGTAACCTTTCTACAAATACTATTCAGGTTAAAACTAATCTTTGGTATTGGAATAAAACTTAAAACTACTTTTAATTGGCTAAGCACTTGTTTGTCTAGGACACAAGGAAACTCTACCCCCTTACTAGTGGTAACATGGTTTTACTTATTCAAAGATGATGAATAAGCCTACATTCTAAATAAAAGCCAATGATGACTACTATCACTATTAACACTATTGATTAACATGATAAATTTACACACATTTTGTAACAATAAAACCAAAAACTACAATAAAAAAATTCAAACAATAATCATAATCATCCGAAATGACAGAGATAGACATTTAGGTATTTATGTAGTTACATACCTCTATTTTTTAACAATACTTCATGCATTGAATCTAAGTGTCAATGTAAAGAATTTTTAAACATTCTTGAATTTAAATCACATCTTCGTTGTGATATGATTAATTTCTCTCACATATGAATATAAATCATAAAACATTTAGACAACTCAAAATAACTGTAACCTTATCAAGTGGTGTCGCATAGTTTCCATTTGTATGTCATGTGTTTTATTTAGTATTTTCATGTATCTTTATGGTCCAATGCATCGAGTAGAAAACTTTTGAATCAATATAATTTTTTTATCAAATTTTTGTGGCAGTTGTACCAATTATATTATAAAAGATTTACTAAAATGGTAATGTTAGTAGTTATTGAGATCCAATAAATATCTAATAAAATTAATAATGAATATCTAATAAAATTAATAATTTGACTTTGCTCTAAATTCATTATATATAAAAAAAATTACAGTCAACATAAATATAAATATACTCATTTTAATTTCATTACAATGTGAGTGCTTTATTTATATATATATATATATATATATATATATAAATTTCTATAAATTCAAAGTTATATAACCCTTAAAAGAAATTTTCTTGGATGGTCAACATGGTATTGTTGTGAGGCAACTTGAAACAGATCTTTGTAATCCAATTATGAGTTGAATGAATTATATGACTATGGAGTATGCATTTTTTTGGTGATAATCTCCCTGTAGAATTTGGTGCAACCAAATTTCATGTTTTATGGCATTATAAACTCGTTTACAATAAATTAATGACATTATAAACAAAAGTTCAAGTTACAACCTGACATTTCAAAAAAAACAATAAAAACGATGACTGAAAAATATAAGTTAGATTACCATTTGATCATTATCGAAAAAGGAAAAATTAACTTTAATGCAAAATAGAAATGTATTAGATTACCATTTGATCATTATCGAAAAAGAAAAAATTAACTTGGATGCAAAATAGAAATGATTTAATACATGAATAAAATATCAACATCTAAAATTCCCAAAACATGTTTGGTTACATTGTTATCTCGAACGCGAACAATTGAATGGGTCGTGTATAATCTCGTTCTCGAGTCTCGACTATGGATGATGGATTCTAACAATCGTTCAGGGGAAAAAATAAATTCAAGGACAACTCAAATATTCGAGAACACATGGATGAATTAATAATTGGACAAATTCGAATGCCAAATTAAGAGTAAACAATGAACCCTAGAGATAAATTGTGTTGATTCCCTACATGCTACATATATAGTTCTTATTTATTGGGTTGAATTTTGATTCATTAATCTCGCGACTTTATATGTTCATATGGGTTTTGTTCTCTTCAAGAACAAGCAATCCTAACAACATAACAACAAGTTTGGTTACTCATCTTTTACATGCATTGTTTTTATAACAATTAATTTTTTCTCTTTAAAGTGAGTTCATAATAAGTTGAAGTAGTTAGTAAGATAAAATACTTTACCTTAGTTGATGACGAGGTTATGAAGAGATCTTGCTTGCGTTGTTATGATTCTCGAATCTTCACATAATACTTCTTGAAAATCAAAATGATGTTATATATACAACATGTTCTTATTCTTATTCATTGATGGGGAATTAGCTTGATCCATGGCAGAAACAACGAGAGGGACCAAGTGGTTGAAAGCGTTTGATAGACTAGTAGTGTGCTAGTGATAAATTGATGGCCGGAGGGAGGCAAACTCGTCTCTACTATTCAGAGGGTTGATCCGTAAACTGTCGTGGATATTCCACTGGACATTTCATCACAACAGATATGATAATATTATATTAAAAAATATGAGATTCTACACTATTACAGTTTTATTTAATTTTTAGATTTGTAGGTTTTAGTGTAATTAGTGCATGCATGCGAATATAAATTATGAATAAAAGTAGAGAACAAATAAAACAAGCTCACACACACATAACACACAAGATATGCTCTTTGGGAAACCTTTTCGGGAGAAAACCCAGCAGGAAGGTGAGGCCGCTTCGCTCTTTTTCTCTGTCTAGAAATATGGCTGCAGATACAAAGAAGTAATGTATGTGGCTTGTGGGTTGCTACAGTACAAAGATCCTCATTGTGTGCTCTACCTCTTATCTCTCCTGGCTATCTTTACTCAACTATGGAACAAAATCCTCTCGAAAGAATGGAATGCATCTTCCTCCTAGTGGCCCGGTTATAACATAGCCCGATAGCCTACTAGTGGTTAAGTTTGACTATATCAACTCTTAATAGAGTTACAAAATAGAATCTTCTAGAGTATTTTACATCACAAAAACGTGCCTAGCCCCTTTTCCATGAATAATGGGGGCTAACGCAGGATCCTCCCGAACTATAGGTGTGAAAACAGGAAGGTCAACTTCTGAGTGGCATAACGTTTGCATACAGACTCCGATTGACGCAATTCTTGCATCGTTGGAAATATTTTTGTGTGAATAATAGCATGAAAGATGTCACACTTAAGTGGCAAATTTTTACCACCAAAAAACGTCATTTGATCCCTCAAAATGCTCCTAGAAGGTTTCAGACCCCGTTTCACCAAATAGGGTCTTGCCAGTAAAAAACAGTACCGTGAGCTGATTCCTCCACTTTTTCCACTCCAAATGCATTGAGATGGATGATAAACAATATAATGATCCAATTCAGATCAAGAGCCCTAAAACCCCATATTCATTCAGAAAAGCCATTTCAAAGGCAAATTGATATTATGCTACTAGTTAGGTGAACCGTATTTGGTGTTACAACTTACGCATAGTACGTTAATGAATGCCACATTTCCTCCTATAACCACCATAATTCATTGTCAATATTCACCTATTTCATTAATTCATGTCCTTTGTCGTGACATGTTTACTCGTGAGATGAGTAAGCAGTTCAACATCCAGACTCGTGAGATGGTAATGTTTAATACCTATTCGATTCAATGTTTGATGAATTTACTATGCGTGTGTGTCTGCTTTCAAAGAAATGCATAAGCTCAAAGTTAAGGGTGTGAATCTCGATGTTTCCCTTTACTAGGATCAGCTATAGACACACAAAATGAATAAAATTTTCAAGAACAAAACGTAAATAAAACTCGTTGTCACTTTGGTCGGTGATTTTACTTTATGTGCGTCATCGGAGTCCACTGTTCAAATCATAGTAGATGCCAAGTTGCAACTTGCTGACTGTTGGCTACATGGGGCCTGACCCAGGTTCAATAGTGAGTTTAGCCAAGAAAATCCCGGTACTACTGGCCCTTTCGGCAATAGTCTGCGGAGCGCGGACTGAGGTCTCACCCGAAGAAGTGTGGGAGGGTGCTGGAACCAGGTTTCCGTACCCTAGGGATGTCTGATATGGGTGATAGGTACGTGATTCAACCTTCGCACTTACTAGGTTACGCACACCAGCGGGCTCCTTGCGTCCTGTGGGACTGCCTTCGCGCAGATCCAACCGTAGTGCGACCAGTATTAATTACCCAAGTCTTCCTTAGTTAGGTTCTATTCGTTAATTACTTAGAAAGTTTTCATACATAAACATACATACAAGTGCGTGCATATAGATAAATAGATACCATTAACGCCGAACATCAAAATATAGATCTACGAAACAGATGCACAATATGCCGAATCAACTTAGCTTTATTAATGATCCTTTTCAAGTTCAGTTCAATACAGACCCGACTCCGCCCTGCGCACTCAGTTGCAGGGGTCCGCACACTCAGCTGCGGACTCTACTAGGCCTCTACACACTCAGCTGCAGATCCTTTACCTACTACTACGGCTCAATACCTTCAGATCCACTTCTATCCTTTAACCATGCCTTCGCATCTATTTATTACTTTCCAAAAACTTAGAACTGTCTTTACACTCAGAGCCTCACTCTATTATATAATCCCATGGTCCACGAACCATGGGTAGGCCAACACAATTTACATTCAATTTCATTATTTTAGAGCGGACAACCCTATGACTCATCCTAGACTCTCGCGCTCCACGCCCGCATTTCGTGGAGTCTTTACATTATATTGACCAACACTCGGGCTTTAAGCCCCAAAAACATGCTATGGGGGGTCCGCTACCCAATAGGCCCCCAACACAATCATCGTGACTTGTCCCAAGTCACTTTGCTGGTGCGGCGATCTTGGCGTGAAGCCCTTCCAACTGTTCTTGAGCTGCGCGAAGATCTGCAGCACAATGTTCTGTCGTCTGTTGGATTTTCTCTACCTGCTCGGCTGAATACTCGCTGTCCTGGGAAAATCCCTGTCTGAGAGCATGCAATACTTTCATTTGTGTAAGCTTTCCTTTAATGGTGACGGTGATGAGGAAGGCCTCATCAATCCAAGGCTGGACGTGTGCTTTAAGTACTGCCTCTTTTTGGTGCACTACATCCACTTGCTCCTTCAATGCCTTCACCTATTGTAGCCTCGCGAGCCGCTAAGTTAGGACTACTGTCTGTGCCGTCCCGCGCACACTATCATATTGCATTTGAAGCTCCCGCGCCTCTGTTTCCAACTGCTGTATGGTGGGGTCCTTCTGTAAGGTTGTGAGGATCCTGAAGGATTCTTCCAACAAAGTGGTACAACTCTGCACTACCTGTTCAATTTCTTCTAGCCCTTTTTGGACATCGCCAGTGCACTATTCTCGAACTTCCGGGGGCGTGGATGACTGCGCCTTTAATCGCAGTTCAACAATTTGCAGGTTGAGGTCCAGCTGGATCCTCGTAGCTTCCTCCTTTGCCTCGCAGAATCCACTGGCCAATTTGTGGATCTGCATTCCTATTGGTAGGTCTGTCACAATTTCCAGCTCTGGGGTGCGGCAACATGCTTCCTCTACGATCTGCTCCAACTGCTGGTTCTATGCCACCGCTTCATCGCGTTGTAGGCTAAGCTACTCGATGTTGATTCGCTATTCACTTAGAATTTGCACTACACATCCTTCCCTAGTGTGGAGTTTTATTGTCGCTCCATCCTGCAGCTGGTATAAAATATCCCACGGAAGGGCAACCAAGTTTAGGCCAAGTCCCTTGATCCGTCCTACCACTACGCTATCCTCCATGTTGTCCACTGTTAGTGCTCCTTCCAGCAGCGCGACAGTGTTTGCCATTTTGGCCCGCAACAACTGCTCTATTACCAATGTTCTCGTGGCACCATAGACGGCTACCGTTCCCTCTTGTGGGAGTCGCACCTGAAGTCCCTGCAGTTGTGCCCTGAGTGCCCCCAACACATTCTGCTACTCTGACATTGCCTCCTGTAGCGCTTCCCTGGTGACCTCGTGAACAGTGTCTCCGATGTCGTATAGGTCACCCTCTGTTAGTGTAATAGGTTCCTCATCCAATTTGGAAGCCTTGGTCTTCTTCGAGGGCCATGTCCATTCCATACCGTGCAGTCATTTCAGCTGTGTCGATGACATGTTTAGGTCTGCACCTTCTGCCGTGTCATTTGTCCCCTGTCATGTGGTCAGGTCCGAGCCTCTTCCCTCCTGCGTCGTGGTTGCACCAGTTGTCAGTGGTGCTGCTACTTTTTTTGCAGCCTTGGTCTGCTCTGCGGCGGCCTTCGTTGCCTCGCGGGAAGCCCTTACCTCCTCAGCGAACTGCTCGTTTCGCTTTTGTTGTGCCAACAGCTTGGCGACATCCTTCTATCTTTGAATCACCGTCTCATCGCGCACTGCCAGATCTGGGGTGCGCCATTCGGGTGGCCATGAGTCGAGCACTGCGAAAACAGCGTCATCAATCGTGATGAAGGGGAGTTTGGTCCATTTCTGCTCCAGATCCTTCCGCGCCCTGATATACACATTGTGCATATCCGCCTTAAAGTCTACAAAGCTCCGTAGACTATCGTATACCGTGGGGGATAGGCATGGTCGTTTGTTGATCCACATCCGTACACTCACCTCCATGAGTATCCAAAAGATCTTGGTCTCGCGGATCCGCCTGGCGTCCCTTGTCACCCATAGTGACGCATATTTCGCTGCCTCTGGAAAGTCCTGATCAAGAGGAGGAAACTGACTGTCCTCAGGCAATTCCCCTGCAACCAACAAGATGGATAAGAGAAACCACGCATAGTGGAAGGTCTTACCCTGCTCTTGGACCTCCTTAAAGTTCGTCAGGAACTCCTCGCAGAGGAACTACGCCCAGTTGAACTGTACCCCCTCGGCGCATTGTTCGCAGGGAAAATTTTAAGGATGGAAATTTATCTTAAAGTTTAGAAACCTTGGCGAATCCCACTAGTCCATAATATGAAATCTATAAAATGTTTGGAGATATTTTTGTAAAAATATTCAATTTTATAATATTTTTATATAGTTTATGTATAATTTTTTGGCGATTTTTAGAGTAAAATAATTTCATTCTATAAAATTTGGGCGAGTCATTTTTATTGAATTAAGGCTTCTGTGATCCATATCAATTTTTGAAGATTCTTCGGCGAAAATCACATAAAGAAACATTTGTCGACGCGTTTCGAACCAACCAGTGTGGTTCATCGTCAAGACAAGTTGAATATTAGCCCCTAAATTTTTCCCTAATTATTCGACTAGCACGATGACCGTTGCTAGTACCTTGTTGTCACGACATTTTCTCATCACTTTTCCTGTCAGCAGCTGGGTGTCTACATGCACCCTTTTGTCTTGAATGCTAGTAATGACGTAGCCCCTCTGCTTTTTCTCCAACTTGTATTTCATCTTCATGGCCTCTGCGAGTGCCAAGTATCTGCTTTTGCCTGCTATTTCCGCGTGGTCCCTTCTCGTACAGGGAAGCCAAGAAATCCTATGAATAAGCTCTGCCATGATGGGAATAGGCTCCTCCAGCCACAAGTACCCATCATGTACTAAGCAAAGTAGTTGCCTGATGACAAATATTGTGATTGGTGCTCGGTGAAAGTGTGGAATCCATAGTAGGTGGAGTAGCCCAACTTCCTCCACCCTGCGCAGCCATTTCTGTGGCTGTAGCACTGTAACTGCCCCCCCCCTTGCTTTGTTTCATGAGTTGGCTAGTCTCCAAATGTGGGAACTTTTCGCTATCCGTGAGGTCCCAATCTTCAAATTTCATCGTGGGCACGCAACCTAGAACCGAACCTTCAAACAGAATTTCCTCTGGGAGGAGTGGGGTTTTGAGTACGCTCTTAACGACATCCACATCTTTCGGTACTTTTACTCTCCCTTTCCGCGGAGGAACATACTTGGGCAGTTTTGCTGTAGTGTGCACTGGTTGAATGTCTTCCGCCATTTCTTCATCTAGTTTAATCTCTTCTACGAAGGCCTGGAGATCCTTCTCCTCATCATCTGTCTCAAGATTAACTATCTTTCCTTTGTCTTCCATAGACAGTTTACCAAACCATGGATTTCCGGGGCATGCGGACTGGTCCTGCTGCCTGTGGATCCTTTTTGGGCCTTGGTGTCTGGGGCGATCTAGGAATTTCTGGTGCATCCCCCACCGGCGGCGTAGGGCTCTACATGGCTCCTTCGGTTGTTGACATCACTCTGTTCAGGAAGTCCTGTGTCTCTTTCGGCAATGTCTCAAACACTGAACTTGCTCTCAAAGCCTCTAAATTCATAAGGTCCATACCCAATTGATAGTGCACCAACTGACTTCTCAAGATGCCAAGGGTTGTTCAATGGATAACCACCTGTGATTTATAGGCCTTTTTGAATTCAAATTTGACCGTTCCCCCCTCATTCGGCTCATTAATGCGAAATTGGCGGCAGATCGTCCCAAATCTAGTTCTGACTTCATGTATTAATTTCCCACCACCCACTCCTTGTTGTCTTAACCTGGACATCTTGTCATGAATAGTGACACCAATGGTCACTTCCCAACCTACCCGCGTGGCAACACAACCCCCCATGCGCGGGTGCGATCCCTATGGTAGACTGATCCTGCGCGCAACCTCCTTATCGCGCTGGTCCCATACAGATTTTTTTATAGTCTCGTGCTCTCTTTCAACTGCTTGGAGCGCTGAGACTGTGCTTTCCATGGATAGTCAGGTGGTCGCACCACCTGTGCGAGGCTTTGATGCACCTTCCAGTCTAGTCCGCAGGCACTCCTCAAATTCCCTCGCGTTAGTCAATGCCGCGCATTCTTCCTTATGTGGTGCGCTCCCCTGGTTACTTTGTCTAGTAAGGTGCGGTTGCAACCATGGTAGCAGGGCCACAAATTCTCGACAGAAACCTTCTAATGCAGTAGTATTTCGGCTCATATCTTGTCCTATCATTCTTAGTTTATTGATGCGGCATGCTTGTGTGGATTCGGTTTTCAGTTCTTTGATATCTACATCCATTAACACGCTTTTCTTCCTCAGTCATACCCGATCTTTGAGTTTACGAAACTTAAGGTTCCCCCGTTGAATGGCTTCCTGAATCTGCCTATGTTTGACTTCGCATAGCTCCATAATCCCTTCGTCTTGGTCCCCGCGTATTGTTCCAACTATATGAGGATTCCTTCCTCCCAAACCTATGGCCTCGACTCTGCCTGCCATCTTCGTCTCCGTGCTCAGATTCTTGTACATGGCCCTAGAGGCCCATCGGACCGCTGGTATGTGCAGGCCCCAATCAGTTCATCTCACCTGGTGAACTCTGTTCATGATTCCGCATACCTTTTTGAATGCTTCGACATGGAATACTTGTGGTGTGTGTCGCTTTTCCTACTGCTGCATCTGGTTCTGATTTTTGATCCTTAGTCTGGGGTGTGCTTGTGTGGACTGCACAGCACATGTCTACACCCATTGACATAGGTGGGCGCGCAAGCTACTTCGTCCTAGCTGCCCGACTTTCGTTCGACGTTGGGGGCTTCCAAACCGTAAGCACATCTGCCTTCTACATTCGCGCCAGTTTACAATGGTCTCCTGATGTGTACTCCACCATCGTGCAGGTGTTGCGAGCAATGCCCATTCCAGCGCACCGTATCGCTGCTGTTCTAGTATTGCACTTTCAAATTTATCCAAGAATTCATCCATCGTTGTCACTCCATCATATGTTGGTAGTTCCCTGGCCTCTGTCGTTATGCAACATAGTGATCTAATCATCATGTTGCAATTCAGCGTTGTCACTTTATGCAATCGGTTCTGCTAGCGATATACTTCTTCATCTAAATTCGAAGTACAGGAGTTTTCGCGCTCCCACGAGGTTCTCCCATTTGCAATCGGGTTCACTTGATCCCGGTCTCGCATCGTTATCTAGTAAATACAATCCATCTCACCATCTCTTTCATTGTCATGCACTGGTTCAGTGTAGCGCACCCCTTTGGATGACTCTAGCAGGACTACTACGTGTAGGGACTTATTCTCGAATATCATCTTCCGCTTCTTCAAGTTGATGACTCCATTCATATCAGTGGCCCAGTCTATTCCTAGCAACACGGGATAGGGATTGTTGTCATTGACAATCTCTATTACTTCAAAGTCCGCCTGTGTGCTCGCGCCTTCGATATCAACTGTTACCCCTTGCAACCACCCCATGGGAAAAATCTTCTGTTGGTTCACCATTTGTAATTGAATAGGGGAACATGGCAACGTGGGCCTGCCCATGCGTTCCCATGTTTGCTTTGGTAACACATTCACGTCCAATCCCAGATCTAGGATGACCTGATCCATTTCATACTCACCAATCTATGCCGTCAATCTCATTTCCCTCCTGGTGCACAATGCATGCTTTCCCAGTTTCCAAACTATGCACGGTTTCCCTGACCCTGCACCCCTAGTGATCAACTCCTGTAGTCCCTTAACTGCCTTATTGTCCTGCAACAATTTCATGCATGTCTCCAAAAAGGTAGTGAGCATGGAAGGATCCATTCCTGTCTCTGGTTGATCCTTACTACCTGAAGTGGAGGCCTCTGTGAAGCTTCCTTTGCACATTTTACGTCAAACTCAGGTTCCTTTGTGGGAGCCTTACAAACCCATGCATCTTCCTTAGGCTACTTCTCCTTATTTCCCCCTGTGGTTGCGCCGCTTCTGAGCATCATGTTCACATTTGGGTCTTCTTCGTGTGGTTCAGACCTCATCATTTGGATATTTTGAGTCGGAGGAGGTTGGAGTACCCCTTTCTTGTGCATCTTTGTGATCAATGTAGGACAATCTATAATTTCATGATCAAACTGAGCATAGTATGAATAGGATATTCTCGTCGGGTTGGTACAATCGCGGGCTTAGTGCCTTGGTCCTCCGCAATTGTAACAAATTAATTGTTCGTGGCCACTTCCTCGTCCCATTCCTCCTCATATTCAACCTCACCTTTGAAATCCAGTGCGTTCCATCCTCGCAGCTGGGTCGAGGGCTTGTGTTTCTGTCTGCATCCTATAGGTTGGGGTTCGATCCATCATTAACTCATAACTGCGAAAAGTGCGCTCGTCGTGGCCTACTGACCTACAGAAATTACAAAACAACTATTGGGGAGTCTATGTATACTTCTGCAACAAATGACAATTATCCGTCGTGTGTTTTCCTCCTATCTGACAGATCGTGCACCATAACACAGGTGTCGCACTTGGCCCTTCCTATTCCTTCGGTCTCAATGGCATTGGCCCCCCTCCTACCAAGTAGTTCGCGAATACTAGACAGTGGTCCTTGTCATGGCCCTGGCCTTTGCATTTTACGCACCATACTTCCTTGCGCGCCTCTGGCCGCGGTGCCCTATCCTGCTTCAAGCTCTGCATTTCCAGGCAGAGATTTTGTAGTTGCACGTGGATTTGTTGAACTCCCAACCCAAGATCTTGTATCAGGGTCTCATGCAACCTCATCGCCATTTCCAACGCTTCGGCCTGGGTGGAAAGCTTCTGTTGTGACAGCACCATCCTCAAGTGCGGTGTCAGGGATGCCACAAACCATGCGCAATGCTGTGCATCCATGAACGTCATATTAGCCTCGCGGATCGTACTCTTCAGTCGCTAATCCAGATCCCAGGGGGTCTCGCCTGGAAGCATCGCGATCTCTTTAAACCCGATGATTGACTGTGTCTCTGATTTCGGCTGGCTAAATTCTCTGTTCAACGCATTCTGGATCTCTGCTATCCCTGCATTTGGGTGGTCATTAGAGTGCTTGATATACCATGTCAATGCACAATCCTGTAGTGCGCTCACCAATGTAGCCTTCTTAATGTTGTCGTTTGTGACCCCTTGCGCTTCCCACACTGCTCTTACCACAAACCAGAACTGGTCCGAATCCTCATTCCCTACTCTTCTGAATACGGGTAGCTTGATCGCGCTCGCCATGCCAAACTGTGGGGTTGGTGGAGGTGGAGTGGGTGGAGATGGAGGTGAGGGAGGTGAAGCGGGTGGTGGCATGGGTGGAGGTGGTAACTGCGGAATGCGCTGCCTTATCAAGCTGACCGCACTTCTCGGAGAGACCCGAGCGAGTTCTTCCTTGCATTCTCGCGAAGGTGAAATTAATGAGCTGTTTGCTAATTCCCCGCTACCTTTATAGATCTTTCCGCTCCATGTTGTCCCAAACATTAATGTATTCATATAACCTGTTTTTCACATAACAGCATCTTAATCCAGGTATTCAAAGATTTAATATACTTACCTCGCAGTCCCTTGAGAAAACGTCATTCTGCCTCGCTGTAGCTCACGGTCGTGTCCACCGCAAACTCAATGATAAATCCCCCTATTATCTGGTTGATCCAATGGTCCACAGCTCACACGATCTTGTCTTCTGATGCCTATAGTCTGCGCACTAATTCCGGAGTCCACACTATCGGTTGGTTGAGCTTACACCTTCCCTGGCTGTCGACTAATCTCACGATCCACTCATACAATTCAGAGGGAAAGGATGCAAATAAAATCTCGTGGATTTCTGTATACACGTAACGATCCAACCACCTTTTCTTAGATACCTGCGGAGTTTTATTTTCCTATGTCGCGAACTCGTGAATATTCTTGTCCAACCACTCTTCAATTTCCTTCTTTGTTGGGTTCCAGTGGCACGACATCAGACATCCCTTAGGCAAATCCCGGTCCCGGCAACAGAACCATTTGTTGGCTATGTGGGGCTTGACCTAGGTTCAACAGTGAGTTTAGCCAAGAAAATCCTTGTACTACTGGCCCTTTCAACAACAGACCATAGAGTGCAGACTGAGTTCTCACTCGAAGTAGTATGGGAGGGTGCTGGAACTAGGTTTCCGTGCCCTGGGGATGTCTGATATGGGCGATAGGTACGCGATTCAACCTTCACGCTTACTAGGTTATGCGCACCAGTGGGCTCCTTACATCCTGTGGGACTGCCTTCGCGCAGATCCAGTCGCAGTGCAACCAGTATTAATTACCCAAGTCTTCCTTAGTTAGGTTATGTTCATTAATTACTTAGAAAGTTTTCATACATAAACATACATACAAGTGCGCGCATATAGATAAACAGATACCATTAACGCTGAACATCAAAATATAGATCTACGAAACAGATGCACATTATGACAAATCAAGTTAGCTTTATTAATGATCCTTTTCAATTTCAGTTCAATACAGACCTGACTCCGCCCTATGCACTCAGCTGCAGGGGTCCGCACTCAGCTGCAGAGCCTTTACCTACTACTACGACCCAATACCTTCAGATCCACTTCTATCTTTTAACCATGCCTTCACATCTATCTATTACTTTCCAAAAACTCAGAATTGTCTTTACACTTAGAGCCTCGCTCTATTTATACAATCCCATGGTTCGCGGACCATGGGTAGGTCGACACAATTTACATTCAATTTCATTATTTTAGAGCGGAAAACCCGATGAATCATCCTAGACTCTCGTGCCCCGTGCTCGCATTTCATTGAGTCTTTACATTATATTGACCAACACTCGGGCTTTAAGCCCCAAAAACATGCTATGAGGGGATCCGCTGCCCAACATCGACAATGCCTAGAGCTTCATCGGGTAGGCAAGAAAATAAGTATTTTCGGAATGGGCATTAATGGTGTTTAAAAAAAATTGTTAATAGTCAAAATTACATTTTCCAGAGTTCCAAACACGTGGAGAAAAAATGGGCATCGAAAAATTATAAATGTCAAATACGGGCAAAATGCCTTATGATGGGAAAAATGCCAATCAAATTCCATCCCTGACTAGGGCCATTATGACTAGGGTGCTCTCATAAAATAGACCGGAAATCGTGTATGATTTGACTATTGACCTACATGAAACATCTTTGCACGAAAAACAAATACCTTGTCTCTTTAGTATAACAACAAAACAATGAGAGATAATTTATTAATTTGCTTGCTTATGCTTAAATACATGGTTTTTAAGCTCTAACTTAGTGTAAAAAAATGAGTGATTCACTAAGCTTAGTTGTTAAATTTGACGGGAATCTCCTCATATTTCATTTATTTAACCGTCATTTACTAATATTTCTAAAAATCTATAGGTCGTTAATAACACTCAATAACTTTAATTTGACAAATATATTTAAAATTTAAGCCTATCTATAATACTAATTATTAGTATTATTATTCCACTTTAAATTCCAGATAAATAATAGTTCTAACTCTTAAAATTGGAAAATTAACTTGCAGTATAGTCCATAGATTTGTAAGATAGTACATAATTTTAAAATAATATTTTGATGTTTCCATAACATAACAATAAATTTTTATTTTTCTATGAGATGACAATTAATTTTTTTCCATAATTAATAATAGGGAATTTGAGATTTTCATAGCTAATTATACATTCAAACTTTATGGAAAGCTATAAATCCCATATAATTATTCAACCGAGGATAATCCGTTCCTATATACCAATCTAGTCCACTCGATGCTAAATACGTGAGTTTTTTAATTATTATAAAGTAAAATATTATTATAAAATATTAAAGAAGGTAAGGAAAATGTTGCAATACAAATATTGTTTTCTCATATATTTTTAAAATAAATTAATATTATTAAATTTCATATAAAATATGAAATAAATTATGAAAAATTTAATATAAAATACGAAGGGAGATTTGACCAGAGTTATTTCGTTAATTAAAAATTTAATTAAAAAATCAATTAATTAAAAATTTAATTAAAAAATCAATTAATAATAATGACCGTCTTTGTAATAAATTAATCAGTTAATTATAATATAGTTTATGATTTAAAAAATATTCAATCATTTTCTTTTTCAATTAATTATTTTAACTTTATATGGATGGAACATTGTTATAATAAAGAAAACTGTTTTTATGTTGTTATATCTAAGACTTTTGTAATCCATAATGTAGATATTAGTCTTTCGGATTAATCACATCGTTAGGATTTGGTTGATGTTTCAAATCAACTAACATGGTTCATCCTCAGGATAAGGTGAGAAATCAATCAATCTGAGTGAATAAATAGCATGGATGCATCATTGCTTAGAGTTAGCCATTAAAAAATAGTCGCTGGTTAATTTGTTAAATTGTTTAATAATTTAGTTAGAAACTAGTTGTTATATAATAATTAAATATTTCATTTCGCTAATATAAATTTATTCTAATAATATCAAATTTTTATATTATCTAAAAAAAATTAAATTTTATAATTTGTTAGGGTTTGACTAATCGAATGGTTTAATATTTAGTTTGATACTAGATATTATGTAGTAATTAAATATTCTATTATGATATCATAAATTGATTATTTAATAATAATAATATTATTATTATCTATAAATAATTAATTTATATGATATAATTTGCTAGGGTTAGATTAATTCAACTTAAATTCGGTTAAGATTTAATGTTTGGAAGCAATTGAAATTGAGAGGCATGCCAAAAACCTTAATAGGGATTATGGCTGGAATTTAAGTAAAAGTTAGATTCCAACTCTCTCTTCTTGACTTTTCCTCCCTTCACTCTCCTTTCTCCTTTTCGTTCTTTATGTTTTTCCCTTTTAACCTTCAGACCTTTTCCCCCTTTTATCAATGTTAATTTTCCTTTCTAGTAAACCTTTAGATTTGTCTAAGGAATATAGGTTTTCCTCAACATTTTAATAATATTAAATTATAATAATATCAAAATATTTTAATTTAAATTATTCCAAACATTAAGTCCCTTTTTATCTGTATTAATTTTCTTTAAGATGGTTAACTTAACTAATCCTGACTTTTAAAATTCTTATCTAGTAAACTTTTAAATTTATCTAAGGAAGATAAGTTTTCCTCTAACATTTTAATAATATTAAATTATAATAATATCAAAATATTTTAATCTAAATTATTCCAAACATTAAGTCTTTAACCTAATTTAACTTGAATTAATCCAACCCTAACAAATTATATCACATAAATTAATTATTTATAGATACTATTATTGTTATTAGATAATCAATTTAAGATATCGAAACTAATTGTTTATAGATAATATTATTATTATTAAATAATCAATTTATGATATTATAATAAAATATTTAATTACTACATAACATCGAGTATCAAACTAAATATTAAATCATTTGATTACTCAAAATCTAACCAATTATAAAAATTAATTATTTTAGATAATATAAAAATTTGATATTATTAAAATAAATTTATATTATTGAAATGAAATATTTAATTATTATATAACAACTAGTTTCTAACTAAATTATTAAACAATTTAACAAATTAAATAGCGGCCATTTTTCAATGGCAAACTTTGGGCAATGATGCATCTATGCTATTTATTCACTCAGATCGATTGATTTCTCACCTTGTCCTAAGGATAAACCACATTAGTTGGTTTGAAACGTCGACCAAATCTTAATGATGTGATTAATTTGAAAAACTAATATCTACTATTTTATGTTATTTTTAATTATTATAAAATATTAAAAAAGATAAGGAAAATGTTGCAATAAGAATATCTCTTTCTCATATGTTTTTAAAATAAATTAATATTATTAAATTTTATATAAAATATGAAATAAATTATGAAAACCCCAATATAAAATACGAAATATGAAGGGAGACTTCCCCAGAGGTATTTCAATAATTAAAAATTGAATTAATAATAATGACTATTTTTTGTCACTTAATTATAATATAATTTATAATTTAAAAAATATTCAATCAGTTTTTTTTTCCAATTAGTTTTTAATTAAAAAATAAATTTAATTAAAAATGTGATAAATAATTATAATCAAAAGTTCAATTATGAAAACTTTCTTATTATTGAAAATTTATATATATGAAAATATCTTTCACATTATTATGAAAAAATTAAATATAAAATCTTTACACCAAAATTTGGCATAAATTTTAAAAAAGTGTTTTGAGTGTGTGTATGGAAGTCTAAAAAGTGTTGAGTGTCTTATTTTTCAAGGCCTAAAATAATGAAATGAAATGATATTTTAACATCCACGAGAATAAAAATAGTCTATGGGACCATTAGTTTCCTGTTTTTCACCTTTCACAATTCATTCCTTTTCTTATTCAAATTAATGATGTGCTGGCCCAACCTTCCAACAATCCCCTCGCTAAAAACACAATGCCAAGAAACCGATGCTAACATATTCTCATAACTTTCTCTGATGTCTTTGAATGCATCACGTTTCGAAATGAAATGTTTTTCCGATTCCACTACCTCAGACGTGCAAAATGTACACACCCGTTATTCCCAAGCTTCTTTAGGCCTTTTCCACTCTCATGTTTCACATTGAAGTTGATGCAAGTTGGTTCTTAATTGAGCAATAAGAACCTTTGTCCTCCGTGGAATGCTAGCACCAATGAACTCTTTTTGTTGTAGATCACACATAGGGTTGAATTCCTCAATGTAGTACTTCTTCTTCTTACCCAACTCTTTTCCCCATACCTGTTTACAAAACTTCTCCATAACAAAATTCTTTAGCTCCTTGCTATTTGTGGGACATGCATTAAGGTAGATATTCCATTTTTCCATCCATGTGTAGTTTTGTTTCATCCATGTTTTCTTTCTTTCACTGATACCTTCATTGAAGATAACATTAGGCCATCTACCTACTCCCATTTTCTCAATTCTTTTTAGATATCTTATGAGCCATACCATATAAATTGCTTCGATGGGAGTTGCTCCTGTTTCACTCAACATTATCTCATAAAGTGTCGAACTTTTTATTTTGAACTTGCTCATGATCAAGTGTTTCTTGGATTTTCTCAATTTGTTTCCATTTTGAGACAGAGGTGCTACTAGCCCACAATTCACACCCATATAGCATCATTGGACAAACTAGGAGTCCAAAAAACACTTTAATTGTTTTCCAATCCCATAAATCTACCTCTTTACATTTGTTTTGAAGAGCATATAATGATTTCCACCCTCCTAAAATTCTCTTCTTTATGCAGCCCTCCCAATTAAGTTTGTTGTTGAAATCAATCCCGAGGTACTTGTTCTCATTTACTTCTTCAAAATGTTGCCTTCAGAACAGAACGTATGCTAGTTTTGTTTCCTTTTATTAGAGAAAATCAATATTTTGGTCTTGCTAGTATTGACTTGCATCCCCACTGTTCTACAAAAATGCTCAAGGGCATATAGGTGCATTTGCAATCCATGGGCCGATTTAGAAATCAATATAAGATCATCATCATATGAAAGAAGTTTTATCACAAACTCCCCCAACCGAACACCATCTCCACCTTGTCGATTTAGCCACTCTTCTAGTTTATCAATATATAAACCAAAAAGAGTAGGGGATAGAGGGCAACCTTGCTTGACTCCAATGTCACTTCTAAAGATTTTTGAAATTCCTTCTGAGGTTTTAATTTCGACTTTCACCTCTTCATAAAGTCTATGGACAACGGCTCTATAATGCAAAGGAATTTCTAGTTCTTCCATTCTAGCCACAACTTATCTCTAGGGATTCTGTGAAATGCCTTTTTGAAGTCAACAAAGCAGCAAAATACTTCTTATTTTTCCTCCCAAACCTTTTCAACAATGTGTCTCAACATGATACCATGATCCACTGTAGAATGCTTCGACCTAAAACTCGTTTGTCCTCTTTCCCTCTTTTATTTTACTTCTTCCCACTTACTGATTCTATTTTCTACCATGCCGCCGAAAAGCTTTTCAAACAACGGATTGATCATAATGGTTCTATAGTTGGAAGGATTATTAATGTCTCCACTTTTAAAAAGGGGTATTGCTATGCTAGTTTTCAAGTCTCTTGGGAATCCTTGTTGAATGATGTTATTGAATATTTCTATGATGTGCTGTGCAAGAATGTTCATTCCCCATTTTAGATACTATGCTTGAAGTTCAACCAAGTCCTTTTCCTCTCATGTTTTTAGCTTCTTAATTCCAATCTTTAGCTCCTGTAACATGAAGAACTTTGTAGCTGTGTTGATCCTAGGGGAAGGCTCCACCTCTGATGCTTTCTCATAGAGTTGTCTTGCATATTCAAACCATTGATTGGTCGATTTGCTTCTTCCTTGGTTGAAGTTCCTGCCATAAAAGATTTGGGTTATTCTTGCTTAGATATATTAATTCTTTTTGCCTTGTTTGCATGAACTCATATTTTTTCCTTTTTAGTATCTGCTTATATAACTTTACATTCATCTTCTCCTTGCTTGCATTTTTCAAGTTTCTCCTTTCCATTTTGCATTCCTCTCAAACCAAGCATTTACAAGAAAACAATTTGATTATGATTTCCTATTTTTTGCTCTTTTGCACTTCTCAAGTGCACTTTGAATTATATTTGTTAACTCATGACTATTGAAGCTTTTAAGACCAGTTTTCTCATTCGGAATTAATCTCTCTAACATTTTCTTGAAGATAGTACAATTTTCTTGTGTTTGAAGAATTTTTCCCCTTGATAGTGATTACTGAGAGAATTGGGTTTTCTTCCTATGCTACCTTTCTTCTAACCATGATAACTTTATATAAATTGGGGTTATGGTCTGACTTTAAGTCCCAAATATTATCTTCAATCTTAACTTCGTCCATCTTTTCTATCAAGCTTTCTGAACACATCACATAGTCAACGATACTTGCCCCATTGTATGTGTTGCAAGTGAAGTTCCGAGACCTTTTCCATATATCTAGACCATTGCAAATAATTAATTTGAAATCCCCACACAGTGTAAGCAACTCCTCTCCAAAATGATTGCTAACTTTGTCATATTTTGAAAACCTCACCCATTGGGGATTCTCCTCTTCAATGAGCCAAATAGGATTGTGATCATCTTTGCAACAAAGAATACTAGCTTGATGATTTTTTATTTTAGCATTGAAATATCCCACTAAAATAACTTTTGTCTATTTAGAGTATGCGACAATATCTTGCTTTAAAGCTGCATACAGATCCTTGCTGTCTAGCCCCTTATTTTTGTAAGTTTTTGAGACTCGAGGGGGAAAATAACATGTTGCAATTCTTATGTAATTCTCATTCTATAATATTATGAACCATAGATATTGTTTATTTGCATCTTCTTTAATTAGCTGGATGTGATGACCTTCTTATTCTTTCACTAAAACTAATATTCTCCCATACCCTTTGCCATTTTCTGCTACCTTGTTCCAAACTACTAACTATAAATAACCGTCAAACACAAAAAAATTACAACCATCATTTTCATGAGTTTCCATGAGAGAAATTATGTCTCTACCTTCTGCAATAGGTGACCTGAAATTGATTGCTAGTTAATGTTGTGTTAGTATCATTTCCATATATAAAAATTTATTTGCTTTGGTTTGCTTATCCATAAAGAGTTTATCCATGAGCATGTGATTGTCAATTCATCAAACTTGGTGAAATTTAGTGTTTTGCATGAATTTAAATGGCTGAACAACAGCATATAAAAACATAGCAAGCACAAATAACAGAGCTCAATACACAATTTTTTGTTGAAGGAGTTCACCCCTTTTGGGCTACATCTCCTTGGTCTAGCGTTATAGTGTGGACCTTTGTATTAGCTTGAATAATGCTCAAATTGATATTACATGCATACAATACTCTTGGAACCTATTCCAATGAGTTTAAAACATTAAAATCTATTAGAAATGACTATTTTTTTACTCAATTTGGTTACGAGCTACTCTGGGAATGGCCTCCAACACCTGGTGGCCCTAGGCTTCAAAAATATTCAAGTGACAAAAAACACATGTAGATGGCCTCTACTACCTCTACAACCTACTCCAATGAGTTCATATCATGTCAATTAGCCAAAAATAACTATTCATTTTTGAAATTTGGCTGAGAATTGAGTAAGTTATGGCTCAAACAGATTTTCCTAGAAAACCTCTGCTAAATCTGGAGGGACTCAAGTTAAGTCTGCCAAGTTTGGTGGCGGTTCCATATTTGGCGGATCCGCCATAAATTCTGCCAACTTAAACAAAAGATTAATTAACTGCTAATATTGATTTGGCGCTAATCATGCTTAATGCTGGCGTTGGCCCTTGGACGCATGCTTGAGGTTGCATGGGGTGGGGGCTGGTCGCCAGGGCTCGTTCCCACCACCCCCACCGTCAACAAATTTGTATGCATTAAATAAACGAACGTGGGCATATTTTTCAAATATGTTATCATGGTATGATGGTATGTTGTGTGGTTTGTGTGGGGGAGGTTATGGGTTCAAGATCCACCTTTGCCCACCCATATTCTTTTACTGCCCCAAAAAGATTATAACATTAAACTTTTAGCCTTTCAAATATTACATGCACCTTGTATTTAATGCACCATAATTCAAAGCTTTGGATTAATAAACATATGTGAAGTTTGAAATTAATATTTAATTAATATATTAAAATATATAATATATAATATATAATATATAATATATAATATTATAATATATAATTAATAAAAATTATATAATATAACATAATAAATTTATATAAAATATATATTTAAAAAAATCCACTTTAGAGGCAAATTAGGCAATTTCCCTTGCACACAACCACATTGGCGAATCCGGGGCTGACACTTGTCACAATGTCACTGGCTGAAATTGGAGAATATTCTCTATATGCTGACTGGGCATCCAGTCAACTCTAGTCAAACTTTGACTTTTTAACCAAACTTTCAGAAGCTCTAAATTTTGCATACGATGTTAGTTTTTTAAAACATTTACGGCGTTGGAATCCTAGTGATGAAATCTATTCATTCATTAAGGTCTGAAGCAATTTTGAGCACTTCCATTTTTAGCTAAAATATTGATCCCTGATCATTCCTCCCCACTAGAAGCCTTTTGGACCCCAAAAGCTCTCTTGATTACTAATTATGTTGATGAGGGGACTGCTCCCTCATCCTTCCAGTCTTTATCCATTGAAATTTTCCTAATTTCATCATTTGGAGATTTTCATAAAAAGTCAAATTTTTCCTTGATTCCGACGACCATTTATTGTTGTCTTTGACACCATCGTGCTGCAATATTTCTAAATTTGTAGAACAACAATCTAATTTTGCAGAAAACATATTGTTCCTACCTTTTTCAACAATCAAAGGAAACTTGGAATCTTTCTCACCTTGCACTTTATCTCTATGACGATTTTTAGTTGCTTTTGCCTTGTACTTGAGTCGACTCTTGCCCAATTTTCTTCGCCATTGTAGTGTGACTTTTGGAAACTAGCAATGAACATTTGTGAAACCCATGCCTTCTTTTCCAAGCTTCTTTGTCCTCTTCTCTTTGACCTTTGCAACTTCTTGCATCGACGCCTTGTTTTCAACACCACTCAACACCAATGTTGGCTGCTGCAAATGTTTTTAACCTTCTTTCAAAGGCAAACTATTATCATTATGAAACAATTCATTACAAATATAAGTATCTTTATGAAAAGTATGATTCAAAAAATCTCCTTGTTTGATCATCAACACTATCAAGTTCTCACTTGCATTCGCTAGCCTCTTCATTTGCCCTACATTAACTAAAGAAATGTTCAGTTTCTTGTGATCATCTCTCACAATAGACTTCACCCCATCATTAATAAAATGATATTTGTGTTGTGCTCATAGCGATGAAACACCGCTTTCTTGTCATACAAATATGGACTTCCCAAGATAATTCCAGAAATGTCAAGTGGAACCATGTCTAACTCGACTTCATCAACAAAGTTTGCAGTAATAACTAAAAATGCATTTCCTTGAAACCTGTAAATTGGCATCCTTAACTATCCAACCCAAAGGGTATGGTTTATGATGTGGTACGATTTCAAGTTTAAGCTCTTTAACTAAGTCTTCTGAAATCAGGTTTTCTTGTGATCCACTATCAAAGAGTGCATCAATCTTGGTATGATTTGAGATTACTCTGACAGTGAACAACTCTTCCCTTTTGTCTTCATTTGGAGTGTTGTTGTGACTATTTGAGGAACTAGTACTTTCAACATGTTGACCTTTCAAACCCATAGCTGTAATTTTTGTCTCATCTCCTGAATCTGACCCTAAGTCTTTTTCAGCTATAGCAACAATTTTTCCCTTCTCTTTGGCTTTCAATCTATATAGTTTTAATTTTGGATGAAGTTGCCAACAATGGTCTTCATCGTGGCCAATCTTTGAACAATTTTTGAATGTGAGTTTTTCCTTCTCTTTTTTAATACTTGCATTCTTCTTTTCCTTCCCTTTTCCTCCCTTCTCTTTTCCCTTACCCTCACTTTCACCTTTCTCCTTTATGTTTTGTTTTCCCCTTACCTCAAGATGTGTGGCTTGCACACATACTTCATCTAAGTTGCTTGCGTTAAACATAAGGATAGTATGTTGCAAATAGGAATGTAAGCCTCCAATATATTTCAAGAGTGTGTCTTGTGAATTTAAGTTTACTCCCAACAATAAATCCCTCTTCCTAAACTCTTGTGTATAATCTTGGATTGTTGGGCCTTTAAGCTGTCTAAAATTCTTCCAACTCATAATGGATTTTTGCATATAGGATATAGAATAAAACTGTCTTTTAATTGCAGAAACAAATTCAACCCAAGAAATAGATATCTTAACATGGATTCACATTTCCTCTTGAGTCTTTGCTTCCCACCAAACTAGTGCAGCTCCTTCTAGCCTCAGTGAAGCCAACTGGATCTTTATGTCATCTTCTTGAAGGTTCTAAATGTTGTAGTATACCTCCAACTGTCGAATCCAATTGTCCAACTTTTCTGCATTAACCTCTCGATTGTACATGGGAAGTTCGAATTTTATGTCCAATTTCAGTAATGGAGTTTTTCCTTTTGGGGTTTTGGAATGAGTATGGGCAGTGGTGGTAGTGGAAGATGATTTTGTGTGAGATGGTGAAGATAATGAGGATGATGGAGATGGAGATGGCCTTCCACCATTCCCTTTGGAATCCTTCTTCTCATCTTTTTTGTCCTCTGAGCTTCCTTATCCATGTGGAGGTTTATAACTCTCTCCAACCATTCTAGTGTTCCTCTCTTCATAGAGGACTTTAACCATCTCAGTCAAAGTGTAGAAAGATTTCTTGAATTCTTCCTCTTCTAAAGAGGGACCTTCATGCTCTCTTTCTCCAGACATAATGGCTATGGATTCAGGCTCAAAAATTTGTACTGATTGTACCTCTTCAATCACTTCAGCCTCTTGTGCAATCTGTGCCTCTTCTATCTCAACTGATGGAGATGGAACTTGAGGTGATTCAGGTGCTACCTTGAGTGGTCCTTTGGGTGAGGATGATTCTTTCTCAGCCTTCTTCCTTCTTGTCCTAATCTCAGGACTAGCTATCAATAGCTTCCCTTCTCCTCTCTGCAACTTCAACCTTGTAATCATAACAACAATTGCAACTATTAAACCCTTCAAGCAAATCAAGCAAGAAACCTTGTGCTCTAATACCACCTTGATCTAAAATTGATTGCTAGTTAATGTTATGCTAGTATCATTTCCAGATATAAAATTTTCTTTGCTTTGGTTTGCTTATCCATAAAGAGTTTATCCATGAGCATGTGATTTTCAATTCATCAAACTTGGTGAAATTTAGTGTTTTGCATGAACTTAAAAGAATTAATTTAAATGGCTGAACAACACCATATATAAACACAACAAGCACAAATAACAGAGCTCAATACACAATTTTTTGTTGAAGGAGTTCACCCCTCTTGGGCTACGTCTCCTTGGTCCATTTTCATAGTGTGGGCCTTTGTATTAGCTTCAATAGTGCTCAAATTGTTGTTACATGCATCCAATGCTCTTGGAACTTGTTCCAATGAGTTTAAAACATTCAAATCTATTAGAAATGACTATTTGTTTACTCAATTTGGTTACCAGCTGCTCTGGGAATGACCTTCAACACCTGGTGGCACTTGGCTTCAAAAATATTCAAGTGACCAAAAACACCTGTAAATGACCTCTTGTGCCTCTACAACCTACTCCAATTAGTTCCTAGCATGCCAATTAGCCAAAAATTACTATTCATTTTCGAAATTTGGTTGAGAATTGAGTAAGTTATGGCTCAAACAGTTTTTCCTAGAAAACCTCCACTAAATCTGGAGAGACTTTAGTTAAGTCTGCCAAGTTTGGTGGCGGTTCCAGATTTGGCGGCTCCGCCATAAATTCCGCCAACTTAAACAACGGATTAATTAACTGTTAATCTTAATTTGGAGCTAATCGCGCTTAGTGCTGGCGTTGGCCCTTGGAAGCGTGCTTGAGGTCTCATGGGGTGGGGGTTGGCCCGCAAGGCTAGCTCCCACCACCCCCGCCGTCAACAAATCTGTATGCATTAAATAAACGAACATGGACATCTTTTTCAAATTCGTTGCGATGGTATGATGGTATGGTGTGTGGTTCATGTGGGGGAGGTTTACAGGTTCAAGACCCACCTTCGCCCACCCATATTCTTTTACCGCCCGAAAAAGATTATAACATTAAACTTTGAGCCTTTCAAATATTACACGAACCTTGTATTTAATGCACCATAATTCAGAACTTTGGATTAATAAACATATGTGAAGTTTGAAATTAATATTTAATTAAAATATTATAGTATATAACTTAAAAAATTATATAATATAACATAATAAATTCATATCATATCATATATATATATATATATATATATATATATATATATATATATATATATATATATATATATATATATATATATAAATCAAATTCCACTTTAGAGGCCAATTAGGCAATTTCCCTTGCACACAACCACATTGGCAAATCCGGAGATGACACTTGTCACAGTGTCACTGGCTGAAACTGGAGAATATTCTCTGCATGTTGACTGGGCATCCAGTCAACTCTAGTCAAACTTTGACTTTTTGACCAAACTTTCAGAAGCTCTAACTTTTGCATACGATGTCGGTTTTTAAACCATTCACATCATTGGAATCCTGGCGACGAAATCTATCCGGTCATTCAGGTCTAAAGCAATTCTGGACAATTCCATTTTTTTAGCTAAAATATTGATCCCTGATCAATAGGCCCTAACCTAGGTCCTCTCCTCCAAGGGTAACCTCTACAATTCCAACAAACTAAACATAGGTAGACCTGGGTAGGATTTGACTGCTACGCATTTTGGCACATACAACTCAAATTTGAGTCTTCACCCCTTTTTATCCATGTTGATCTTGTTGTTTTCCTCCTTATTATCAAATTCTCTATTTTTTCTTTACTGCCAGTTTGTTGCCCTGTTTTTCCCAGAGGCCCAAACATGGCAATAACTACTTTACCATTGTACGACCATGCCCTTTTCCCTTCATTTCTTGCTTCTCTATTTTTATCCACTTCTTCCCTTCTCTCCTCTTGTTGTTTGTTTGTTCAATCTTCATCTAGGAAGAAGTGGGAGTCTTTCAAGAATTTCTTTTTGCCCAAGAGCTGGTGTTTGTATTGCACGCTTACCGAGGTGACTTTTATGGGTTGAGGCCTCTCTTTACATATTTTCCTCATCCTCCTTGCTTGGAAAATTTTCCCTTTCCAATGTAGCTTCTCTTTCATAAAGTTTCTTGTCAAATTGAGAGTACTTTCATTCTTCCCATAATCTTTTATTCCCCTGATAATAAAGTTTATTTCCTTGTCTTCTTTTTGTTCTCTTTCTTGTGCTCTATGAGAACTCACATATTCTTCTTCCTCTGTCTTTATGTAACCATTAGCATCTTCAACTCTAGATTTGATTTCTTTTGGACCGTCTTTACTATTGTTCTTTTTTTCCTTCTCTTTCGAAAGGTCTGTTTGCTGAGATACTTATGTATCTACCTGAGTTTCTTTAGAAATTATCACATCCTTGTTTGCTGTTATTGATTCTTTCATGGTTTTCCATGTTGTCTTCATGCTTTTCCATTCTTGTTTTATTGTCTCTAGAGCCTCTTGTAACATTGTTACATGTATTTTTAAAATTCTATTACCTTCCATTAAACATTGATTTGCAACTGTGATCTCTAAAACTTTGCAGCCCTTTTCCTGTTTTTTGGCTTCCAAAATCTCCAACCTTGTCCTAGCTTTCATAAGTTCTTGGACATAGAGATCCGATGACCAAGTAGGAGGTGTAAATGTGGGAATGTATGGTTGATTCTTCTTTATTTGTGCTACTCTTATTTATTTGATTTCTGTGGAACTACTTTGGTCTTCTTTGTTCCCATTTAAGGCAAGCAAGCCTATGCCTTAAAATGCCCTGATATTACTTTGCATTTACCCAAATCCATTTTCATGTTTTGTCTATTGAAGCAATTTTGACTTGAACCAAATGATTTGTTTCCACAAAACCTAAGATTTCCTTGCCATTTTTAACATTTACTATTGATTGATTATAAGATTGCCACCTAATTGGCTGAAGTTTTTTTTTTTTTTTGGTAAATGTGACCTAGGTTGGTTGATATGGATATATGATAGTTTATTTCAAAAATTTTTAAGAAAATTTTCATTCATATTCTGACACTATATGTTGACATGAGATAGATCCCCCAAAGGCATTCCAAAGGCATCATTAAAGTCTTTGGAACTACCCACGACTGTTGGCGCTAAAAAGATTAAAAGTTGGGACTAGATATGCAATCATTTTGGAAGATTAGAAAAGTCATCGATCCCACCGTAACTCAGATATATTTTATGATAAATATTTAAATGACATGAAAGAACAAATATTTTGACACATGAAGAAATATATTTTTTGCATTATATTAACTAAGATTTTGTAAAATTTTATGGTACACTGTAATAAAAGGGTTGGTATAAAATTCATACACTGTAATAAAAAAGGTTGTACAATTGTTATAATTATATTGTAGATGTCATTTTTACATATTGTTTTCAAATTAATATTTTATATAATATTTTTATATCTAACAAATGAAAATTAAACCACATAAAAATTGTCCAATCAATAGTTTAGACAAATCAAAAAATAAAATTTTTGAAATCATTTTAATATGATAAATTTTAAAACTTTACATAATTTTTTATAAAACAAAAAGTCAATGCTTTTTTGAGTATAAAGTGATTACAATATAGCCTTTCTCCGTAGGTATAAACTTTCAATATACCGGTAAGAGTGACGTCAAATTTATACCTTAGCTGAGCCATTCACGATAATCTCATTGAATTAAAATTTTTGAATTCGGGCTTCTGTGATCCATAATATTATATGAAAAAAATATTTTGGTGAAAATCACATAGTAGAACAAATCGTTGACGCATTTTGAACCAACCAATGTGGTTTATCTTCAAGACAAGATGAGGTACTAGATCATGGCAACAAACTAAATAGATGAAGATATTCGGTAACTAACCATTAGAATATGACAACTAGTTTGACTCAAGAATTATTATTAATAAAATATATAAAATTAGTTGTAAAAAAGAATAAATTTAATATTAATAATTAATTATTCTAGTTCAAAAGAGTCAAATTTAATTGTTATAAACAAAATTATAGTTAAATGAATTCTATAATAATAAATAATGTCATTAATAATAAAAAGAAATTTTATGTTACTAATAGATTAAATCATAAATTAAATAAAGGGAATTAAATCATAAATTAAATAAAGGGAATAAGAAAATTGAAGGAAATAAATCTTGTTATTATAAATAATATTAATAGTAAAAGGAAATAATAACTAAAATCAAATTTAATACTGATTAAACCAAAAGAAAGGAATACTGACTTGAAATTAACTAATATAGTCGTACTCAAATGGAATGAAAAATAATAATTTTTTTTAATAGTAATAGTAATAATAATAATATTAAAATATAATAACCTTGGAATATATGTCAGGGATCCAACACCTATTGATTCTCCAACCATCGTCTCTATTCAGATTAACTGGCCTTTTTTCAATTTCCAAGGCCTCCCTAAATTTACAGTGATGAAAATGGTCAATCCTAGCAATAACCCTAGCCTCTTCAATGTAGATGTGATGATTTGTCTTTTCCGCATGTTCTGCTAAAGTGGAGGAGTAGGACCTTCCATGCTTGATGTCAGCTACATGCTAAAAAATCCTATGACCTATTGATCAACTAGTTTCACCAATGTATGGAGTCCCACATGAGCAAGGAATGATGTAAACACCTTTACCATCTATGGGGTTCAGAGGGTCCTTTATTGATCTTAAAGAGATACAAATAGTGTTAAGGAGCCTAAATGTCGAAGAAACCATATGCATTTTCAGGATCCTTCGAACATTATTCGTGGTCCCTTGAATAAACAGAAGATGCACCCCAGAAAACCAATATTTAAGATCTTTTTTATTCCTAGGACCTTTTTCATCCTTAAGGAAAGCTCTCTGACATTGGGGTCTACTATAATCATTCTTATTAAAACACCAAGGAGGTGGGATTTTTCTTCATCGAGGTGGTTTTCGTCAGAAACTCTAAGTGCACGGGTGGCTAAGGTGTTAAGAACACCTAACTTTTAAGTAGAGAAATGATGTGAACTAGCATGAAGGTATTGCTCCGTGTGAGTTTTCTTCCAAAACACTTGATGGGAGAAGTGATGATAGTTCTTTCTCCCATTAGGTTTCTTGGAAGAAAACTCACACGGAGCAATATCTTCATGCTAGTTCACATCATTTCTCCACTCAAAATCTAGGTGTTCTCAACACCTTAACGACTTGTGCATTTAGAGTTTTTGACGAAAACCACCTCGATGAAGAAAAACCCCACCTCCTTAGTGTTTTTAATAAGAATGGTTATAGTAGACCCCGATGTCTAAGAGCTTTCCTTAAGGATGAAAAAGGTCCTAGGAATAAAAATATCTTAAAATCAGTTTTCTAGGGTGCATATTTCATTTATTCAAGGGATGACGGATAAGATTGCAAGGATCCTGAAAAAGCATTAGGTTTCTTCGACATTGAGGCCCCTTAACACTATTCGGAGCTCTCTAAGATCAGTAAAGGACCCTGTGAACCCTAGAGATGGTAAAGGTGTTTACATCATTCATTTCTCATGTGGGACTTCATACATTGGTGAAACTGGTTGATCAATAAACCAAAGGATTTCATAGCATGCAGCTAACATCAAACATGGAAATTCTTGCTCCTCCGCTTTGGCAGAACATGCGGAAAAGACAAATCGTCACATCTAAATTGAAGAGGCTAGGGTTATTGCTAGGATTGACCGTTTTCATCAAGGTAAATTTAGGGAAACCTTGGAAATTGAAAAAAGACCAGTCAATCTTAATAGAGACGGTGGTTGGAGCATCAACAGGTGTTGGATCACTGCCCTATATTCCTAGGTTAGTATATTTTAATATTAGTATTTTTATTATTTTAAATAATAATAATAATAAATATTTTATTATTTTTCATTCCATTTGAGTACAACTATATGAGTTAATTTCAAGTCAATATTTCTTTATTTTGGTTTAATTACTACTAGATTAGATTTTAGTTATTATTTCCTTTTACTATTAATATTATTTATAATAACAATATTTATTTCCTTCAATTTTCTTATTCCCTTTATTTAATCTATGATTTAATCTATTAGTAACATAAAATTGATTTTTATTATTAATGACATTATTTATTATTATAGAATTAATTTAACTATAATTTTTTTATAACAATTAAATTTGACCCTTTTGAACTAAAACAATTAATTATTAATATTAAATTTATTCTTTTTAACAACTAATTCTATATATTTGATTAATAATAATTCTTGAGTCAAACTAGTTGTTATATTCTAATGGCTAGTTATCAATTCTCTTCATCTATTTATTTTGTTGCCATGATATGCTTCCTAGGTTTTTCTTGAAGATGAACCACACTGGTTGGTTCGAAAAGCGTTGACGATTTGTTTTACTATGTGATTTTCACTAAAATATTTATTTTCATATAATCTAGTAATGCTGAAACACGTGCGATATGAAACATATTTCTTTGAATTAACATGGAAAAGTGAATCACTTGCTTCCGTGTATGCCAACTTTTACGGAATTTTTTTGAAATTTATGGTTACAACAAATTTCACAAAACCATTGGAAAAGAGTAGTCGGTTTTAGGAAAAAAATATCTGAAAAATGTGGGTAATTTGGCAGTTTTTTTTCCAGAAATAAAAAACAATTTCATTTATATAAAACAAAAGTACATTGTCATTTGCATGCCATGATTCCAAATTTTCCAAAATGTCATGGAGAACAGAGGGATATCAGATAAACCCAATAGAATGGACCTAGACCTTCCAAAAAAACAAAATTGACATATCAATATTGTTGAAATATGGAAACAATAATATTCCAATTTAATTTGTCCTTGAATTAAATTGTGAATTAAAATCGAATTTAGTCTTAACAACTTCTTGGAATTAATTAATTAATTTATTTTAAATTAATTAGTTGGAGAAATTCAAGTTAGAAGTCTTTCTGAAGTCATGCAAGAGTTATCCCTTAAATTAAGGAGATAAGATTGAGTTATATTTGAGTTGTAATTAGTTAACTCAGTTTACTAAGTTAAGTCCAGTTAAATTAGTTCCAAACTGTTTGAGGAACTAATAGTGAGTTAATAGTCAGTTGATGCATTAATGCACTCAACTAGTGCTACTCCAGTTAACTGAAGATTCCCTCATCAGAAACTCATGCATGTCTATTCTGAGAAAGACCTAGCTGAGATTAATGTTCAAGGACAGTGTACTATCAGTTGCATGTGTTTTCTCATGGAGAAAACTCATCCATGCAGTCAAGGATTCATCCTTGAGGATTGCGTAGTTTTCATATCTTGTTTTTCCACTTGGTAATGGGCTAGCCATCCACAAGGAACAATGCAAGGAAATAGGAGCTTGGAGGGTAGAAAGGAAGGTTGGAGAGAAGTCAAGATTGCCTATGAGCATCTGTGAGGATTGTACTGAGAGCTGGCTAGCTATGAGAGCTAAGGCTTTGTATAATTCCTATGTATTTCCACCATGTATGATAATACAATAGTGTGGGGTTTTTAAATGAGACCTTCCCCAAAGTATTTTCATGTGTATTGTGCCATTGATTCTTCTTCTTCTGGTTATATTATTTAGCTCGATCTTTAAGCTTCCGCAAATTGATAGTAGAAGTAGGTTATAGTATTCTGCTTTGATTTATATTGCATTATCGGGTTAACCTATCACATATTTTCTACATGGTAGCAGAGCTGTGAACAATATACTAAGAAGAGAATTTGAAGTTTGAAGTTCGGGGTTGCAAGTGCAGATTGAATTCATATCATACTTTAAGGTTGGCCAATGGAGTTCTATGGCTTGATACTCGAGTATGCCTTGGAAGGTATCTCGAATTACATAGCATGGAAAGCTAGAATGGAGGCTGTATTAGAAGACAATAGCTTGAAGGAATTCATTGATAAAGAAATCCCAAAGCCAACTTCAACTAATGCACAAGAGTTGGTTGAGTGGAATAAGTGTGTGGCGAAGGCGAGATGGATCATCCTTGAGGGAGTTCAAGACCATATTGTCTCGAGTGTCCATGGGAAGGATACTCCATTTTCAATGTGGAAGACATTGAAGGACCTCTACCAGAACAGTAGCGACCAGAGGAAATTGGCACTCAAGGATAAGCTTCAAAGAATCAAGATGGAGAAGGGCGATACTATTTCCACATATCTGAACAAGCTCACCACCTGCAGAGATGAGCTTCACAGTGTGGGAATAACCACTGCCGATGATGATATGGTGAGCCTTGCTCTCCTTGAACTTCCAAAGAGTTGGAATAGCTACCAGGACTCTATGAATGGAAGGGAGAAACTGTCAGATTGGGAACTTCTATGGTCGTATCTTATGCAAGAGGAGATAAGGAGGAGCACACGAGATGATTCTTCATCCAAGAATGATGATGAAGAAAATCTGGCCTTAGCAAGTAAGGCAAGGAAAGGGAAGGGGAAGGCTTCCCCATTTCAAATCAAATTCTTCTCATGGAGGGAAGAAGGGTGACATGTCTAAAGTAAGATGCTTTAATTGTCACAAGATGGGACATTATGCAACTAATTTCCCATTTAAGAAGTCCAAGAAGGGATCCTCGGAAGGAAAGGAAGGTGAGGCATTAGCCTCTTAGTTCGAAATGGACTTTACCCTCATCACATGCATGGTGTCATCGATGATGGGTTGTGTCTGGTATCTTGACAGTGGAGCCTCTTTCCACATGACTGGTGCTAAAAATTTATTCAGTGACTTGGAGGAGAAAGACCTCAAGATGCGCATAGAGATGGGTGACGACAGAAGGTATAGTGTTTCAGGAGTGGGCACGGTTGCTTTTCAGAGGGAGCATGGAGCTCCTCTCACCTTGACAGATGTGATGTATGTGCTTGGACTGAAGAAGAACTTGGTATCGGTCGTGATGTTGGAGGACAAAGGCTACGATGTTGTCTTTAGTAAAGAAAAGGCGTTCCTAAGACACATAGCCACGGGTCAGACCAAGAGGATAGGGATTCGGGTGAAGAATCTCTATAAACTAGAGGTAGATGATTGTGCAGCATTGAGTATGAAAGCAGATTTGGTGCAAAGCCAAGACATTGGCGAGTTGTGGCACAGGCTATTGGGCCATTTGAATCATGGGGCTTTGAAGATAATGTAGCAGATATCTACAGGACTTACCAAAGGTAAAATTGAGCAAGTTGACACATGCAAAGGTTGTACCTTGGGAAAGTACACCAAGTCTTCCTTCATAATCGAGATAGTCGAGTAGAGGCTATCTTAGAGCAAGTTCATACTGATTTGTGTGGACCATTATCGATAGCATCCATAACAAAGCAAAGGTATTATGTGATTTTCATTGATGACTATTCTCATAAATCCTGGATTTATTTCATGCAGAAGAAGGACCAAACTTTCACAAAGTTTTGTGAGTTCAAATCTTTGGTCGAGAAAGAGTTAAGGAAGAAGATCAAGGCCTTGAGAAGTGACAACGGTAGAGAATATCTCTCATAAGAGTTTAAGGACTTTTGTGCAGCGGAAGGAATTAAACGAGAGTTGACGGAACCTCATAACCCACAGCAGAATGGGGTGGCCAAGAGGAAGAACATAACTATTGTAGGGGCAACACAGGCAATGCTGCATGACCAAGGCCTACCACTTCACTTGTGGACTGAAGCATGCAACACAGTGGTCTATTTGCAGAATAGAAGCCCGCATTGCATACTTGGGATGAAGACACCAGAGGAAGCTTTCTCCAGTAAGAGACCAGATGTGGGTCACTTCTGGATATTTGGCTCATCGGTATATTTCCATGCGACAAAGGATGCACGGAAGAAGCTTGAGCCGACAATAGAGTTGGGGATATTTGTGGGGTACACTAATACACCTCAAAACTATCGGGTGTACTTGCCTACCAGTCGGAGGATAGTGGTTCGCAGAGATCTCAAGTTTGATGAGCAGAAGGCCATGCAATTTTCCCTTGAGAGGGAGATCCAACTACAAGTTGTGGAGGAACTGTTGGTTCCTAAGGAGGAGGAGCCTCAGACTGATGTGGAGCAACAGCATGCAGAGGTTCCAGGAGTGGAGACATCCACTCAAGAAGAGTCTTCCAGAGATGGACGAAAGCGCACAAGAGAAGCTGATAGATTGTTGGAGGATGCGAGAGAGAATGTGGGAGCACCATCTTCTCAGCACAGACAGAGGAGGTCACCTGAGAGGTACACTGGATACATGGCCCTTGCTAGGGAATGTGTTGAGACCGAGCCATCTTCCTTTGAGGAAGTAGTGCAGCAGCCGATTTGGGTTGATTCTATGGTGGAGGAGTATGACTCCATAGTTCGTAACAGTGTTTGGGATGTGGTTCCGAGGCCGGAGAACAAGTTAGTTGTGGGTTCCCGTTGGATTTACAAGGTAAAGGAAGCTGCTGATGGTAGTGTGGAGAAGCATAAGGCAAGATTTGTTGCCCATGGCTTTTCACAGGTCGAGAGGATCATGTTGTTGCAGTATATTTCGACAAAGGAGCAAGATGCTGACATTTTGACAAAGGCATTGTCAAAGTGTAAATTTGAGTTCCATAGAGACAAGATCGGGGTGGCAGATAATCCCTTTCTTGTTGAGAGGGAGTGTTGAAATATGGCAACAAGAATATTCCAATTTAATTTGTCCTTGAATTAAGTTGTGAATTAAAATCGAATTTAGTCTTAACAACTACTTGGAAATAATTAATTAATTAATTTTAAATTAATTAGTTGGATAAATTCAAGTTAGAAGTCTTTCTGAAGTCATGCAAGAGTTATCCCTTAAATTAAGGAGATAAGATTGAGTTATATTTGAGTTGTAATTAGTTAACTCAGTTTACTAAGTTAAGTCCAGTTAAATTAGTTCCAAACTGTTTGAGGAACTAATAGTGAGTTAACAATTAGTTGATGCATTAATGCACTCAACTAGTGCTACTCTAGTTAACTGAAGATTCCCTCATCAGAAACTCATGCATGTCTATTCTGAGAAAGACCCAATTGAGATTAATGTTCAAAGACAATGTACTATCAGTTCCATGTGTTTTCTCATGGAGAAAACTCATGCATGCAGTCAAGGATTCATCCTTGAGGATTGCGTAGTTTTGAAGGCTTGTTTTTCCACTTGGTAATGGGCTAATCATCCACAAGTAACAACGCAAGGAAATAGGAGCTTGGAGGGCAGAGAGGAAGGCTGGAGAGAAGCCAAGATTTCCTGTGAGCATCTGTGAGGATTGTATTGGGAGTTGGCTAGCTGTGAGAGGTAAGGATTTGTATAATTCCTATGTATTTCCACCACGTATGATAATACAATAGTGTGAGGTTTTTATCTGAGACTTTCCCCAAAGTATTTTCATGTGTATTATGCCATTGATTCCTCTTCTTCTGGTTATATTTTTCAACTCGATCTTTAAGCTTCCGCAAATTGATAGTAGAAGTAGGTTATAGTATTCTGCTTTGATTTATATTGCATTATCGGGTTAACCTATAACATATTTTCTACAAAAATCTGACAAGAGAGACTCAGAGATAAAACAGAACAAGAGAAATACAGAGGCAAAAGAACAAATCAAAATCAAAGTGTTGACAAAGAAAGTCACAAGAAGAAATACAAAGTGAGGACAAAAAACATATCAATTAGAAGTTAATCTTACCCGATCACAACAAAAGCTCTGAAGCAAATTATTGAAAATGGATCGTGCTTGGAACTACATAGCATCCACGCTTTGACAAATCATTAGCTTCTTTGTTTTTCTCATGAAAAATGTCGGAGAAGGAGATCTGTCGAAGGGACCGAGACAATGTCTAAATCCTTTGTTTCCAATTGAGGAGGGTCAGTGTCTAAATATTATTGCGATCATTTATCTAGTCAATTATTTCCTTGGAATCCCCAAAGATGGAAATATCCAACAAGCCAATCCAAATAGTGTTGTGAATGGTGCCCCATAAAGCCAAAAGATAGGACCTAATGTTCGTGCCATTACCACTATGCCAAAAAAAATTGAAACGGTGAATAGGGTCCATGTAGGTTGTCATGCCACAACCACATTGACCAAAAGAGTTGGCTCCATCGAAGAAGCCAATAGGGAAAGTTGTCCATAGATCCATGGTGGGATGGGGAGAGCGAGGAGAGTGGGAGGCAGCTATGGAGAATTCCTTGTAGAATGACACTATCAAAGAGAAAATCCTATGAACTTATGGCTGGCTTGAATCAAAGATAATAACATTGTAGGCTCTCCAAATTCCCCAAAGAAGAAAGAAGGGGAGTGACCTGTGATTTTTATGGCAACAAAACAGTGTAGAAGGCAATATATTATGTTTGTCCATACCGGAGCAACATTGGAATCGAGTAGTTTAAGAACTTCTATCCATATTGATCTAGAAAATGGAAAATGTAGGAAAGGATGAGAAATATCCTCTCCATGATCCTTGCAAAGGTTGCAACGTCCCAGTCCTTGAAAACCTTGCTTAGTTAGGTTTTCCCAGGTTAATATCCAATTATTTGCCACCAGCCAGAGGAATAATTTGAGCTTCAAGGGCACCTTCCATCTCCATGTCTTGGGTAGCCAAGAGAAGATCAAATCCATCTCCACATGCTGGTATATGATGTTATAGGATTATTTTACAATGATTTTTCATTCGTGTAAACTTCCCTTCGAATGTAATTTTTCCTCCAAGTGGTATAGCGAGATCCCAACTAGTTGCACACTAAGTATATACTATGTTCATTCTTGTGAAATATTAGTTGAAATGTTCAACATATGGGCATATTTCCAATTTGTTGTGGAGGCGCTTGTTTAAAGAAAAATGACTATTTCCTTAAGCACTTGGATATTAACACCATGAAGAAAAGTGATCAGTGGGAAAGAAAGGGTGTGAGAGCCATCCATACGTAAGAATATTTCAAGGCCAATTTTTGCATAAGATCCATTGCTAATGTTCCAAGACAAATTTCTAAGAAACTAATGTTTGGTTAGAAGCAGACTTCTCCAATATTGGGAGATCCTTGATGGTACTGGAGCTCTAGCTCAAATCCACCCGTGAAGGTCCAAAATTTTGAGATATTTTTCTTTGTTGATTCTTCCCCATAGACTTTGCCACTGACAACCTTGCATAGGTTTTTAAGAAGCAATTCCAAATTAAAAGTATCTATGTTTTTGAGACCCCAGCCTCTAGCAATAACAAGCCTTGTCAGCAAGTCCAACCTGACGAGATGAAATGTATTATTTTCCCCTCAGGAGACAACCCATAGGAATCAGGAAAAAATGGAATTGATCTTGTGGATGATACCTTGGGGATTTTATAATTGTGCTTCCAAAAGATGGATGTACTCTGCAATACATAATTTATTAGAATGAGCCTTCCTCCTAAGGAAATCCATTTGTAAGACCATAGAGAGAGTCACTTCTCTAGTTTGTGTATAAGCTAGGACCAGTCTCCGTTTCCATATCCAATCGGTTTCAAGACAAACCCTGGATATTTAAAACCCCCTCTAGTGGTACGGAAAGAACTTCAAACATGGCAGTGATTTCATGCATTGTTTCCCTGTCGTGATCCAAAGATATCAAAACTGACTTTTCTGTGTTCATGAACAACCCAGTTACCTTCCCAAAGTCAAAGAGTATCTCATGTTTCACCATCCACTCCCTTTTATCTAACTTCCTGATGGATAGAAAATCATATGGAAACATTATATGAGAAAGAGAGATGTTTTTTGTTATCCTGCAACCAGGGATTTTTCTTTGTACCCTTGTTGCAAAAATACTTCTGCTCAGACCGTCAATTACCAATAGGAATAATAATGGAGAGAGGGTGCAACCTTGTCGAAGGCATCTCAATGATGGGAAGAAATATGTAAGGCTTCCATTGATTAAGATGGAAAATTTGGTCGAAGTGATACTTGCCTTTACCCGGTCTAATAGGTTCTGGCCAGTGCCAATCTTTGACAAAATCATCCATAAATATTCCCAATTGACACAGTAAAAGGCTTTGGAGAGGTTGATCTTCATAAAAAATGCATCAATGTCTCAAGATTTAATGGAATGGATGCACTCTTGTGAAATTCCCATTACATCATGAATCTGGCGCTTCTCAAGAAAACCAAAATTTTCAAGTGAGATGAATCTTGATAGGATTTGTTCAATACTGGTGGAAATTGTTTTGGAGATAAGTTTATAGATCATGTTACAGAGTGAAATAGGAAAAAATTCCGAGAAGGTAGCTAGATCCATTGTCTTGTTATTAGGGCTATAAATGTGGCATTCGCTGCTCTAGAGACGCTTCCAAGTCTCTTGGACTCCTCCACCAATTCTATGACTTCTTCGATCATGATGTCAAATGATTCCATGGTCCACACGTCTGGACCAGGGATCTTGCTCGTGGCCAACACTTTAAGGGACATGAGAATTTCATCTTTGACAAATATTCATTCCAACAGTGAACATACCTCATTTTCAACCATTTGTGGATATAGTGAAACAAATTCCATGTATTAGTGAGAGGTAGAAGCTTCTCTTTCTCTCAGAGAAGAATGATAAAAATTGAATGCTTCTTTCTCTATATCGTTTTGTCCACTTATAATTTCCCCTACATCGTTCTTAATTTTCCAAATTAAATTTTTCATACGATTTTGGGATGTCTATCTGTGAAAATATATGGTGTTTTTTCCCCTTCATCGATCCACATCTGAAGGCTCTTCTGTTGCCATTCCTCTACTTGGCGCAAAAGTATTTGTCTTTTTTTATGTGTCCAATTTTGCTAATTTCTGTTTGGATGCTTCAAAGAAGTAGTCTTTTGATTATGGGTCCTCCATAATTTTAATTTGTGCATCGATTTGAATAATTTCTCTTATCCTAGATTTTTTCTAATGCCAAGCCCATCTCCAAAACACCTGTTTTAGATTTTTCAACTTAAGACAAAATTTGTCCATTGTCAAATTTCCATTGTTCAAATTGTTTTTTGTCTAGAAGTCACAGAACAATGAGATGAATTCCAATTCTTTCAACCAAAAGTGGTTAAACTTAAAGGGGACAATATTACCTTTTGAGATGCATGTCCAAACCATAAAAATAGGAATGTGATCGTATATTTGCGATGGAAGAATCCATGAGCTCAAATTGGAGAGACGGGTAGCTAATCCATTTTTCACCAAGAAGTGGTCTAGCCTTTTTGATATGCCATAAGATCCCCATCAATTGTTTCTTCATGTTGGGCCATTTGTATCAGGTTTTATATTCATGAGTGAATTTCATAGAAATAGTTCCTTGTAGTGTGTTCCAAGAGATTCTAGAATACTCTGATTGGCCCAGACCTTTGAATTCTCCAGTGTGAGGTTGAAATCTCTTGCCAATGTCATTGATTCCAGATCCAAGATGCCATTGTTTTCCACTCAGAGCCAGTGTTCCTTATTGTCTGATATGGAGCATATATGTTTATTATCCAAAGTCAGGAGAAAAACCCTTTGCGAGATCTTGTGAGGAGTATGCTCGTTGAGGATTTATAAGCTTTGAAGCGGAATGTTTCAAGATTCCAAAGTGTTGCCAAACCTCCAAACAATGAAAATGCGTTGGTGGCACAGACGTTCCAATTAGGGCATAATTGTATGATTTCCTAGGAATTTTCTTTGCTGAGCATTGTACCTTGTAGTAGGATGAAATTTTTGGTTGTGAATCTATAAGATGTTTTTGAGGGATCTTCTTTTGTGGACCGATCCCAAGCCTCAGATGTTGAGAGACATTATGATAATTTTGGAGATGACTAAATGGGTGAAATTTCTCTAAGGACCCAAGGATCAGGAAGGGAAACATCAAGGTGCCCGACCTTGATGTATGAAGGCTCAGGAGAGGAAGATGTATTACCCTATGGGGGATCTTTTAATTGATCCAAGATATTTGAAGGAGCCATAGTGCAGTTAGATTTTTTTTTTATATTTTACCCCTATTTTTTTCCTTGTGGTGACATTTTTACAATTTAATTGACTTGGATATGCTTTGTCTTCAACATGGAATGATTTCTTAATTGTGAGGGGTTCCAGGCCACTCAAAAATTCATGTGCCAAAACTTCCATCTCAACATGCTTAGTGAAAGGAGAGAAGGTCTGACTTGAGGGAGCTCCAAATTTGATTGGGGAGTTATAGTATTGCATTGGAGCTTCCTCTTCAAGGATCCTAAGGACTATGATTTTTTGTGTAGGGAACTTGTGGGAATTAATCCTTGCTGAGATCGAGGGTACAACATTGCATAATGATTTGTTTAAGGGGTTGCAACAAAGTGGAGCTTGATTAGGTTGGGTATCCTAGGGTGAGGGAGAGACCAGGGGAGGTATCAAAGGAGGATTCTTGAGGGGAGTCTTGTATATTAGCAAAGATGTGTTATAGTTTCTGAGATCATGGTCTATTGGCGTGGAGGAGGAATTAATCATAGGATTAGGGAAAACCATGGAGTTGTGAGGAGAGGAAGAAATGTACCTGACTCTACGTTGAGTTTTTTTTGTTGTTCTTGGAAGCCTTATCACTTCCTGCCTCCCTATCTGCCCCATCTATGATGATCTGGGAATTATGCTAGTAGGTGAGTTGTTTTATTGCTACAGAGGCAGTGAAAAGGGACACCCCAGTAGTTGATAACCTGACTCCGAGAGAAAGGGCCACAATATAATTTGACATATGTTGAGAGGCCCCCTGATAAATTTCTTTCCATTAGGAACCATGCAGTTTTCTTATCAAGTGCGCCTAGACTTCCTTCATTTGGGTAGTATAATTTCCCGATTTTTCTTATTATAGCAGTTGTCACCTCTTTTGTCGAGAGCTCCAAAGGTAAGCTGGGGATCTTGGCCCATAAAATATTTCTGCAAGGTTTATCTTTTGTAGGGATGAAACCAAATTTCCATCTTTGTAAGGAGAGGAATCCTCTTTCCTTGACCCATGGGGATTTGTAGATAAGGTCTTTGTATTTAGGGTGAGTAAAGTGGAATGCAAACCATCCATTTACAGGAATGTTGATCCGAGGTTTGTATTTCAGGATTGGCGACATCTTGACTCCACCCAACTATTCATTTTCTCACCAGATATGCAGATGAAAAGCCACCTACCCACCAAAGCCTTTTGTTTTAGTCTTTCAACTTCATCCCAATATCTCTCTGCTCCAAACACTATGTTTTGTATTTGCTCTATTGATTTGATTGTCTTTGTGTTTCTGGAGGTTTTGTGTACCCCACTTGTTTTCACAGATCCATGTGATATTTCTTGACTATCACTTGTGTATCCATGTGCTCCTGATTTCTTATTAACATCCTCAAATTGTGCCTTGAGGGGAAAGTTGATCGAATGTCCCTGTGTGTTTGGAAAGTAACTAAAGGAATACCCCTACAAATTTGGTGCTATTTTTATGCAGCAATGGTTACATCAATGAGTTTATCAATGCTCATAATCTCCTCAAATATTGTTGAGTGGCCCGCCATATCATCAGAATGTCCACTTATCCTCAACAGTCATTGACTTGACTGACTATAATCAGGATTCTTGCTTTTTTGTGAAGGAGCCAATCATGATCTGCGCTCCATCCAATCACTGATGATTGTTCCAATACAGGAACACACATTGGTTTGGTTGAATAATATTTTTTTTTCAAGCCTCAACCACCTATGTTGATAGAGGTCACAATCTAACAGACACAACCTGGTTTTTTAGCTCATTCATATCTCCAAAATATTCCAATGCTACACAATTTTGAAGATGGAGGTAGTAAGGTCATTCAATTAATGAATCTCGCAATTAATTATCTAATCCATTGGGGAATGTTGTTTGACATCCAAATCCCAATGTTTATACTCCATGTATGATTGTGTCATTCCAATTCTAACTTCCTTTAATTCTTGAGCAGTTTATTGGTTGCCTTTAACTCCTTGCACCCACCCTCAACTTCCCAATTGATGTCATGAGATTTGAATTTGAAAGGGAACCTTCAAAAGAGGAAGTCCAGTGGCCCTAAGCCTACAAATGAGTGTGATTCAACAATCATCACCTTGACTAAGTGATTATTACAATCTACTTAATATTCTTCCACAAGTATGTTCACGCAACAATGACAGACTCAACACCAACATAAATTAAACCAACATCAACATCAATAACAATTCCACTCAAGACATTACTTATTGATCTCCAAATGGTTTTCAGGAAGTCCCACCCCCCCCCCCCCCCCCCCCCCCCCCCCCCAAGTACAAAACATTTTGACAGAATTGTGAGCTTATTGTTAGATCACTTACCTCATTTGGGATCCCGTCAGATTATTTGCTTTAATGCTTTCAAAATGCCCTTGATAAGAATAAAGAAGGAGGAGGATAGTGACTATGTTCAAACCCAACAATTGGAGGAATTCATAAGTGGATAATATAACCTTTTGTTATTTTAACTATGTTTTTTGTCAGTTCAGGCTCACCAGAACCCCAAATCTGCTACAGAACAACTGACACACATGCGCCTTATGCTACAAAATTTACACAATCATATTTGGTTTACCCCTTGAAAAGCTAATTCCACTTGTTCGTATGTTGGGAAAAAATATTGTTCTCATTTAACCATACACCATGAGGACTCAAAAAAGACACACAAGAAAAATATGTTAAGCTTCACCTCAATACTTAACGTCCATCCAGTATTTATCTCAACCTATGAATTATGAGCATTACCACTAGTTAAATACCAACATTATATTCAACAATATGCAACCAAACAACAATCTCTATTGCAGGGAAAATTTTAAGGATGGAAAATTATCTTGAAGTTTAAAAGCATTGCCGAATCTCAGCAGTCCATAATATACAAACTATAAAATGTTTATTAATATATTTGTAAAATTTTTCAAATTTATAATGATTTTATATATACTCTCTATATAATGTTGGCGATTTTTAAGGTAAAATAATTTGATATTGTAAAATTTGGGCGAATCATTTTTTTTAAAATGGAAATTGGTGAATCGTTTTTTGTATAAATCATGGAAATCAACCCACCTATGAATATTAGCCCCGAAAATTTTCCATGCTCTATTGCAATGAAAGTATCATTATCTCAGCCTTCTCTAGCAGGGTCCAATGTAGTAAAGTAGCTCCAAAAAACATTTTATGTGCCTCTTGTTGTGTTATTCAACAACCCCCCATTTATTAATGGTAGTAGTTAATATTACGTTAATAAATGTGGATCCTTTTAAAAATCCATCCAAAAAACAAACTTAGCATTTAGGCATTTCTTTTATTTTTGGAATAAAGCAAGATATCAATCAAACCCCCTCTTTTCAAAAGAACTACTAAATGCTTACCTTCCCACATACATCATGATTAAGCATCATCAAAAGACCTTTCTAACCCTCCAAATCAAGTAAAAAATGATTGAAAGAGGACTCTATGCTCAAAACTATCATATTTCTGACATAAACTAGGTCCTTAAGTTTTTTCTTCAAAAGCTGAGTCTTGCATCGCATATCGCCATTTATAAAGGACCCGCCTTAAAAAGGTTATCTCAAAACATGTGAGATGTGAAATTGCGATGGTGTTATAACCTTTATCGCATCGCATTTCGAGCATTCAAAGGAACACCGCAAACTTACCATCACCCGATATTGTGAAACGCGATCAAGACCTAGACCCACTCCTTAAATGTATCATGAACAAATGTTTAGGTCCACCACTCATTAAAAAGGGTCTTTTACATAGAAAAACATGACAAGTAGCTATGTTTTGAAATGATAAATGAGTGGCTCACATCTCGCATCTTGCAGAAACACAAGAGAAGGTAAGAAAAGCGAAAAGGAATAATGTGATATTGCGATCTGCAATATTGCTTCACAAATCACAAAATTACCATTATCACAGTTCAAAGGCTTGCCACCCTAGAAGCTTTCTTCCCGATTTATGATGCAGACATTTATGAGCATTAAAGCTAAGGGATAACGAAGCATTAGTGGGCATTTAGTAAGAGATAACTGCATTTATGTGTGAAAAGCCATTTAGCGTGATATGATATCTTCTTACGTGTGTTCGAATAAAACTCCTTTTATCACCTTTACAAGTTATCTGCATTATTTCATTTTACGTTCATTATCATCTTTGTATATCCAATAACTGTTTTTCTTCACTTTCAGGGAAAATCCACAAAGCAAATCGTTGAAAGCAATGGTGAAGAAAGGCAAGGCAGTCGTCTCTGAGAAGTTAGAAATGACTCCTTTGTTTACGGATACTACATGCAATAGAGAGGGAGGAACCTCTACATGGGAGGCCATGTATAATATACTGGAGGAAGAGCAACCAAGGATTCTAGAAACGAAGATTACAGTTGATGGACGTGATTCCTTAGATGCTTCCATGTTTGAGACAGCATGCTCATTTTTGCACCGCATAGCCGCGCGCCCGAAGATAATCCCTTATACCGACATGGTTAAATGGGTTATTGATGAAGCTGACATCTTAGATAGAGAATTCAAGACAAGAAGCCAAGAGGTTATGGGATCTTTTACCCTAGACAACCTACGGCTTATGTACCACCTACCAGAGCCACAAGTCATCTACAACAGGCAGTTCATCAAGAAGTTTTCCAAAGAGAACGACGACCCAGAAAATTGCACCTGGACTTGGTCAATTAATGAGGACAAAATCAAGAAATACAAAAACGATATGTACACTACTTCGTCTATTTGTCCCCCTCATAGTTTTGCAACAGGCATGCTATGTAGACTATTTGGCAAGCTCGATAGTACTAAATTCTCCCCAGAGTGGTTGCCATTAATAGATGCAGACGTTAATGCAACCGTAATTAATTGGGCACAAATTTTGTCTGACAATTTAGCAAGAACAATAATCAAGTATAGAAGGAAAATAAGTGTTGCTTCGAGGGTTTACCTGCCATTTTTTATGAGCTCCTATGGAATGGATGAAATTTGTTTCGGTTTAAAATTCCCTGTCATGGGATGGAAGTGGACTGTTCAAAATCCACTTCCCATTCACATATACCATAAAGATATGTGGGAATCCAACTTTCAACCACATTTTTCAAGATTTGTCATGGAGTTATACTCCCTATTCAAAAACAGCTTTATAATTGAGATGCCCCCGAGTTTCCCAAGAAGTTGAAGTAGATATCCTCCCAGTGGCCAAATGGTTTGAAGAGGAGACATTTACATATAGCAGGGTATTTGGCAGCATCACCTCCCCCCATGTCCTCCCATACTATGTTCCGGACAAATTGATGGCAAGAGAGATAGCCTATCATACAGCTAGTGAGGGAGGGATGAACAAGACATTAAAGGAATAAAAAAAGGCCATTTGGCCTACATTCTCTTTATAGTGTGGAGCATTTGCATTACACGACCTAGGGCATGCATTTAAAGAAGCAAAGAATATGTTATCTCTGCAATTACCTAAATTCCCTGGAAGGCAATATGACCCGTTCAGCACTGTCAAAGATTTTACCACTATGGTGAAAATAAAAGTATTCAGTAATGAGGAAGATGCCTTTGATGACATCTTTTTGCAAAAAAACACCTTCACAGAGGTGAAGCATATGGCACAATTACTTTTTGACCGTGAAGATCTTGAAAAATTTTACAGCTACAGAGAAAGGAGGCTATCAAAGGTCCCATTGGACCAATTATTGATTGAACCAATAAGGGAGCCTACTCCCAGTGTAAGTATAGAAGGTGACTCTAAAGAAAATTCTAAAACCGATTCTGGAGTAGAATCCTAAGAGAAATCTACCAAGGAATCGGAGAAGTCATCACAAAATTGGAAAAGCAGAAGGAAAGAGTTAGTAAAGGATACAACCCAATCTACACAGAAGATAGCTGAAGAAACTTTAGCCAGCAAACAGGCTGAAATCCATGCCGCCTCCACACAACCAATAAAACCCCTGGTAATTGATTTAGAGGAAGAATGGGACAATTTTAATAAAAGGCTCAACATAGAGGAACAAACACCAGAGTTGCAAACTCCACAACAGAGAACAACTCAGGAAATTATAGCACAGTAGACTATAAATATTCAAGAGGTAGAACACATCCCTGTTACCCCCACCTCTGAAATTGTTTTGAGAATAGAGGAGATTCCCCCTCTAGATGTGTTTTATAGCCCACAACATAAGGTCGTTGTTAAAAGACAAAGGAAGAAAAGGAAGTTGGACTCTACAGCTGCTATTACCCCTGATAATGAACCGATGGATGTTCTCTGGAAAGACTCACCCATCGACCCGTCCGCCAATCTTACTAGACTCTCACAATTTGCAGGTGCCTACACTACAGTGACCATCTACAAATCAAAAAAGGTGCAAATGTTTCTTAAAGAAAAAGAAGATAAAATTTTGTCACTTAAACCACAATTACAGCAAGCAAAATCTGACCATCAGGTAGAGATACAGTTAGCTAAGCTACAACGGGAGTTTGAGCAGATGCAAATAAAACATCAAACCAGCTTAGCAGAGAAGGAAGCCCAAATACAGGGAATAACTGATCTACACAAAGATGATCCAAAAATTGATTAGTTTATTACCGAAGCACTTGGCCTTAACTCCCAGTTGATGCACCAAAAAGAACTATTATACCAGAATATTTTGCAATGGAACTCTTATTGCGAAACAAGCGACAAATTGACAATTCAAGTTGTGGAAATGAGACTTGAATATGATGAAATCTTTAAAAAGTTCTCTAACATCATCACCTAGCAGAATACAGAAGATGGGAGAAAAGTCGACTTGCCTAAACTAGAAGAGTCACATAAAGAAATCTTATTTGCAAACTGGGATTCTCAGCATAAAGAGGCAAAAAAGGCAATGGCAGACGCGGCAACAGCAGCAAACAGTGTCATAGAAAATTTCAATGAAAATTTACATAGCGCCAACCTTGTGGCAGAATCCATTCCAGGTTTTCTTCCTAATGCAAAATAGCTTGAATTATAGTGGAAACAAGCAACAAAAGAAAAGGCAGAAGGAATAAGGCAAATGACCAGGTTAAACTGGGAATCACATTGGCAACATTTGGTAAAACCTCATAGCCAGTGGATGACCCTGCAATGCCTAACCACTTCTACGGAGAAAATGGTGCCAACACTAACCGACGCCATATTCACTGGACATTTGAAAGCTGAAGTCGGCCAACCAACACAGCTCAAGCCCATGATGGACATTTGCGATCTGAAGGATCAAATGCAGGATAGCTAGTCACCATGTTCATTTCTATTTTGATTTTATTTTGCATAATTTGAGGAAGGTCATTTAAACCTCCTCAACTATTTTTATAATAATCTATTTTTAGCATTATAGTTTAAGTATTTAAACCCCTCTCATGCATTTAGAGAAGGGTCCAAAAATTTTATCAGAAACAATCTTCAAAACATGCACTTCTGTCCCTTTGAGAAAGTTCTGGTGAAATTAATGGAACATGATTTATTTTTATCTAATTGGCATCTTCTACTGAAATTGCACTTTTTTACTCTTATATGGTGTTGAATGGACTGAAAGTAGATCAATATTGTTGAAGCACATGAGTAGGAGTATTATAAATGGTACTTTTATCCTGTAATTCTTTTTACATATGTATCAAGTAATGATTTATTTTCAAGTCTTTTATTTATGAAAGTTCAAATCTTGGTTGCCATTATTGCACTTCTGTATGATGATGATCTATATTTTATGCTGAATACATGAATAATTCCTTATGTGATATATCTTTCACAATCATTTCAGCTAACTTTTTATACGAAACGATTATTGTTAAAACAAATTCATTTCTCATCGCAATTGAATGATCTTTATTATCAATTGCTTTCAGACATTATTGTAGATCGCATACATCAATTTACTCCTGGGCATAGTTATAATTAGATAGTGTTTAAATTAGGATAAAATGCATGTGATTATTAGTTTAGATTAGATTACTTCTAGCTTAAACATTACTCCAAAACATCACATATCACCCCATTAGCACAATCATTAAATAGATTGGGAAACTGGTCCCATTATCCCCAGTTGGAGCCACTACTCCAAACAGAAAAGGAGCTGCCAACCAAGGTCCAGACCGGGTGGTTTTCCCCCATGTTGAAGCAACGATTTTCGAGGCTTCAACATTTTGGTGCTAGAAGGAGGGCCTGACTGTGAATGGCAAGTAAATCCAAATCAACAGGCCATTCTAAGAGTAAAACTCCCTCACCATCACCTCCAACTTCTCGAAATCCTTCCAAATCCCTTGATCCTAAGTGAGAAGTTGCACAGAAAATTACACAACCCATTGCTGAAATCCCAAAAAAGCCAGATCATTCTTCTTCCATCGAAGCCCCTAAAGTTCAATCTTTGATTCATAAATTACAGGGGATTTCGCTATCTCAAGAAGAATCTGAAGATTTTCAAGATAGTGTTACCTCTCAGCTTACCCCACCTCAAAGGTTAACTAGAGCACATAGTGAAAAGCTCGGAATCCCTTGATTCGAATTTCCTCTGCCAAGCTGCAAGAAAGCTAAGAAAACACCATCTGAATCTCATAGCAAGGTTCTTTCATTGTCTTCATTCATTCCGTCTATACCATCACAAGATCAATCATCTGCCTTGCCACTCCAGATCATGATTCAGACAAGTACAGGAACTACATCTCCCTCTACCCAATCACCTTCAACCACTACTACACCCTCCCCTACTCACATACCAGCAATGGCACAAAATCCTCCAAGGCCATGGACAAACCCAGGGGCTATTAGGATAGCTGGGCCTTTACATCAATTGCCAGTGCATCTAGAGAAATGGTTGTCCAAATTCAATCTTGATAATGGCCTATTAGCTGAGGAACATATAAACAATTTCATGTTGTCAATTAACTTGAATGAAGTAGTGGAAGAAGACGCAATTGTAATATTAGTCCCATATACTTTACATGGAGCAACAGGATCATGGTACTTTGCGTTACCTTCAGGCTCTATTAATAGTTGGGATGCTTTCCAAGAGAAATTTTTAACTAGATTTGGAGATGATAGATCTACAACTACCCTAATCAATGATCTCTCCAATTTGAAATCTAAACCGAAAGAACCCATTAAGGAATTCAACTCTCGCTTCAATAGATTATTAAATAAGATACCAATGGCGTCTAAGCCTAGCAATGAGGTCCAAAATGAGTGGTATATTTTTGCTCTACCATCAAACACAACTATCTTCATTGATAAAGTTGCCAAACCAGCTTTAGCTCAAAATATGAAAGAGGCAATAGCTGTGGAAAAACACATTCTAGCTGTGGAAGAGAAAAACGAATTAGAAGAACAAAAATCTAAGAAAGTGACCTTTAGGGATGACTCTAAGAAGAAACCACCAAAAGATCCTTTTGATCTTGAAGGGTTACAGAAAGTCCTCAAGACCATGTCTAACGAAATGGTTGATATTAAAAAACAGGGAGCAGAGACTTCCTCTAAGAAACCTTTTAGACCATTTAAAAGGAATTCCCCTGCTAATCCTAAACCTCCAAATGCTATATCAAATGTCGAATCAGATGGAGAGGAGGACAAAGTTTCAACAAACGAAGAACAAACAGATGATGAAGAAGTGGCAGAATTACAAGGAATGTGGGATTTTATCCTTCCCAATGAAGAAACTCAAGAAGCATTACTTGTCGCTACCCAAAGTAAAAACCCTGTTGAATTGTCACAAACAAATTCAAAGCAGAAGGCTTCAATGCCACCTCCCATGGACAAAGCAACAGGTAAGAAATTTGCACCAAAATCCACTCAAACTACGCCTACTCAATTAATTTCTTCAACTTCATCTAAAACTTTGATAGTTTTTGATGAAATGGAATATAATATTATTGATGATATGAAGAAAACTAGGGCAAACATCACCTTTCATGAGCTTAGTAAATTGAAGCATCAACAGAAGTTGCTTCTTAAAGAACTCAAAGCAGTACCTACTACGCCACTTCCTGCCGTCGTGATCTCACAGGCTGCCCAAGAAATGGGAAGTTCCCCTAACACCTCTTTGAACAAGATTGATCCAAATGACATCACTATAATAGGGGGAATATCCAAATCCCACACTCCACCATTTCTCCTTACTTTTGAATTCTTTAATAAGAACTTACACAATTGTTTATTTGATTCTGGAGCTTCATCTAACATCTTACCTAAAACAGTTTGTGCAAAGTTGAATGTTCAGCCTCAGAAATATGTTGTACAAATAGTACAGTCAGATCGATCTCAAGTCGAAGTTGTTGGGGAACTTAACCAAGTAACCATTAGAATTTCATCAAAACCCAAAGTTTTCCAAGTCATTGACATACTTGTAGCTAATATTCCTGAGTTCTATAGCTTAATCCTTAGTAGAGACTGGTCAGAAAAACTTCATGGTTATTTTGCAATTGACTAGTTTCACATGTGGCTACCCTATAATGGCAAGCCAAATCAAATAAGGGTTAATCGCAAGAAACATCAAAAGTACATAGTAACAGAACTAGAAGAAGAAAATGAACCGGTCGCATATAACAACAATATCATCAGAAACTATTATGTAGAATCATTTCTAGGGGATTTCAATGCTCACACTTCACCTTTCTTAGGAAACTCTGTTGTATCTCAAGTCAAAAATTATTCCCAAACGGACACTTCTAAATGTGTAAATTTTGTAGATAAACCTATAGTTAGATCTTTATTTTGGAAATTATTTTTTAATGGATCTAAAGCCAATGATGGAGCAGGAGCAGGTTGCATCTTAGTTAGCCCAGAGGGGGAAAGACTATTTTAGCATGCAGACTTGAATTTGATTGCACAAACAACACCGTTGAATATGAAGCACTAGTTCAAGGTTTGTATAAGGCAATTAGCCTTAACGTCAAATACCTCCAAGTATTCAGAGATTCAGAGATTGTCATAAAACAGGTGAGAAATACTATACATTGTTTGTTAGGACATTTGAAACACTATCAGTCATTAGTCCAAGACCTGACCTTTCACTTTACAACGTTTAATATTTCCCCTATTCAAAGACTCCAGAATGCTAGTGTTGATCTTCTAGCCAATGTCGCTTCCAAGCTTATCCCACCAGAGGATTATAGCCCAGATTGATTTTCCATTGAATTAATTTTTAGGCCTTCTATTCCTAATAATATCACCAACTGGAGAGTCTTTAATAACGATCCGGATATCATAAGCTTCCTGACCTCAGAAGGCTCTTACGAGGACCAAATAGTTGATGAAGACCAACATGATAACCAAATTAAATAAGAAACAATCAATAATGCTATACCAAAATATGTAGTTAAGCTGGAAGATTTATATGACCTCAAAGATAGATTTAAATGATCCACCAACTCAAAACTTCAGAGTTTAACTCTGAGGTTTGAATTGATCAATCTTGGGACTGACCTAAAACCTCAAAATATTAATCTAGGAATTACGTAAGACAAAAAAGCAGCCTTTATAGGTTTGTTGAAAAGATACAAGAATGTCTTTGCGTGGAACTATGAAGACCTTAAGACATATGACACTTCTATTATTCAACATACTATTCCCATGACATCTGATGAAAGATCTATTCAACAGAAATTGAGGAAGATTCATCCTAATTTAGAAAGTCAAATTAAATCTGAGTTGAATAAACTACTGAAAGTCAAAATTATTTTTCCTGTTAGACATTCTCAATGGGTTTCCAATCTTGATCCAGTCAGAAAAAAGAATGGCGATATTCAGATATGTATAGACTTCCACAACCTCAATAAATCTTGCCAAAAGGACAATTTCTTATTACCCCCTATGGAACAGATTTTGCAATCAGTATCAAGCGCAGAACAAATGCCTTTCATGGATGGATTCTCAGGTTATAATCAAATCTTAGTACAACCAGATGACCAGTTAAAAACTACATTGGGGACAAAATGGGGCACTTATTCTTATCAAAAGATGCCATTTGGACTAATTAATTCCGATGCCACTTTCCAGAGAGCTATGGACATAGCCTTCAAAGGTTTAGTAAACAAATCAGTAGTAATCTACTTAGATGATATAACTATATACTCTAGAAAATGCAGTAATCATCTAAGGGATTTAAAGCAAATTTTTGAACGTTGCCAAAAACAATGTAAACTATGAAACGAGAACTATAAACTCAAAACGGGAACTCTGGCCAAAAAACCTCGAAAAAACATCAAAAACAGTGCTAAAAATGAAAAGTGTTGATGCTGGAATAACACCTTTTTTTTTCTTGGGTAAATTTTCAACATGTTTTAAAAATGGCGGTGAAAACAAATTTTTTGAGCAAAAAATATCCAAAAAACACCCTCAAAACGAAAAGTGTTGATGCTGGGAGAACATTTTTTTTTTCAACAGTAAAATTTCAACATTTAGAAATAATGGTGTAAAATATTTTATCATGAACCCGAAAAACATTAAATTAAAAAAAAATAAAAATAATAATAATAATAAAATTAAAATAAAAATTAAAACAATGAAAAAAAAAAAAAAAAAAAAGTTAAAAAAAAATAACAAAACATAGATTAAAATATATACTAAAAGGAAAATATAAAATAAAAATAAAAAACGAAAAAAAAAAAGTCAATCATAAAAATGTAAAAAAAACAAAATTAATGATAAGAATTAAAAAACTAAAAAAAAAAACTATAAACAATTAAATAGTAAAAAAAATATTTAAAAAAATGGAGAGAAAAAAGAAAAAGATTTATCTTGTAAAACATAAAAAAAAAATTGCCCAAAAAATAATGGAAAAGAAAAAAAAAACATTTAAAAAAAAACAAAAAAATTAAGTAGGTGAAAATAGAAAAATAAAAAAAAAAAAAATTAAGGAAAAACTAAAAAACTAAAAATTAAAATTAAAAACCAACTAGATCTACAAAAATAGAAAATTAACAAAAAAAAGATAAAAATATATATAAAAGATAAAAATAAAAAATGTTAAAAAATATTATCTCACAAACCATAAAAAAATTGGCAAACAAAAAAACAAAATTAAAAAAAATATATATATATATATATATATATATATATATATATATATATATAAACTAAGTAAGTAAAAATAGAGAAATAAAAAAAAAAACATTAGCAAAACTGGGAAAAAAAAATTAAAAAATTAAAAAAAAAACTAGTTTAAAAAAAAAAAAATTAGAAAATTAACGAAAAAATTGAAAAACTACTAAAATTAATATTAAAAAAACAAAAATAAATTCAAATTATAAAAAAAAAAAAAACGTAATTTTTATTAAAAAAAAATGTAATTATTTTTTATTATATATATATATATATATATTAAAATTTAATTTTTTTTTTAAACAACCTTTTTTATTATTTAAAAAAAATTATAATTTTTTTAAAACAATTTTTATTTTTAATTTTATTTTTTCTCTAAAAATACAAATTATTAAATCTACCTTTTATATTTAAAAAAATAAATAAATAAATAAAACCTAAATTAAAAAAAAAAAAAAAAATTACATTTCTTTTTTATTTAAAAAAATAATAATTTTCTTTTTTAAACAATTCTTTTTTTATTTAAAAAAAAAAAGTTATAACTTTTTTTTTTTAATTTTTTTTGTTTTTTATTTAAAAATATAAATAATAAAAAAAAAAAATTATTTAAATATTAAAAATTTATTTAAAAAAAATTAAAAATTTAAAAATTAACATTTTTTTTTAATTATTAAAAAAAAAAATTAAAAATTTAAAAATTAACAATTTTTTTTAATTATTAAAAAAAAAAATTTTATGGGCCGCCCGTGGTGGCGCGGCGTTGGGCGGGGCTGCGTGCAATCAACTTATTGCAATTGTTCGACCAAATATGCTCTTTACAAATTATAAACGTAGGAGATTAAATTGACGAGTTGTCACCCTCCATCGCAGCCACTATTAGCGGACAGTCGTAATTTCCCGATTGCATATGGCCAGGAATATGGTTTCCAGTAGAGGCAGACGGGCACCTGCTTAATAAAAATGACCAAATGTCATAACAAATCTGAATTCATTGTTTAAGTATCCCAAAGGTTCTGAGTTCACTGGAAGCCAGAAATAGCACTTTAACCCTAGTACAGGGTTCTAGTTTTTCGGAACAATTTTCTTATATAAACCAACAGTGCAAAATACGGTTCAAAACTAGCATATAATTCGGAGGAAAACCAGACCATTCGGATGAGGTACCCTAAATGGTACCGATGCATTTTCCGGAATCTGAGATTGTTCGTTTTCATATTAATGTTCCGAAATGGAATATCAATTACAAAAGTAACCTTGAATAATTATGTTTTAGAAAATACTCAACAGGGCTTGATCAATCGTAAATAGAACTCCTAAACAAATATATCATAATCATTTTCGGTTGAAACGGAACAGAATTGTAGACAGATTACGCCATGTGTGGGTGAGGAGGAGGTAAGATATCTGAAAGCAAAAGTGAATTGAAAGAATTACCCAATATGTAGAGTCGATTCGCAATGCCTTGACAGGACGTGAGTGTTATAGTTTCCAGCAGTCGAGTGCCACGAGGCGCGGGATATTGGTATAGGATACTGATCACATAGATATTTTCCTCCCAGTTCCGACAACTGAAGCTGTTGTTTTCCACATTTCATCAGTTGAAGTCTTTGCAAACAAACTATTCCATGATTCATATCTTTGAAAGAACAATGACAATATCGAGGGCCTCCATTTTCCACCTACCTTCTTATGGAGCCACCTGTTTACTCCCTCCAGTTGCTGCTCCTGCAGGAAATGTCATTCCCCGAACATACAGAAACTACAAAGCTTCATATACCTAACCAACGACTTCATATTAAATAATCAAACAAGAACTAAAGAAATAGAAATATATAGATTCTCAGTGTTTAATGCTATTTTAAAATTTTTATTTGAAAATGGATCAGAAATAAAGAATTGAAAATATTATGCAAAAATTTTAAAAATATTTTAAACAGGTGGAAATATATTTCAGATGTGATGATATAAGGGGCCTGTTGTTATTAAATTTTAAAAATATTTTAGACGGGTGGAAATATATTTCACATGTGATGATATAAGAGGCCTGTGGTTATTTTTCTATGCAGTCATTTTCGGCTCGTTTCTCGCTAGGGTGGGCCACTTTCTATACATAGCACAGGATTTTTCGGAGTCATCTTGTCGTGAAGGACGAGCGGCTAGACAGCTCTGAGTCTCTCACCATCCACTATGAAGGTCATCAGATTTGGGCCTTGCCTAGATCGTCTGCTGGTACTTTTGGCTCGCCTTTGTGTCTTGTGTGTTATTTGGATTATTTGGATTTGTATAGAAGAAAAAATACAAAATAAAATTCAATTCCGAAAAAATACAAAATAAAATTCAATTCCGTAAAAAAAAATAAATACATTAATTACGCATCTGTCTAGAAAGATCAGTGCTTCAGTTTTGCATCTCAACCCAAAAAAACTCGGCATATCTCCGCACCCTATGCGATGAGGAGTGCGCAAAACTGCGCAAACGAGAATTTGGCATTTTAATCATCGCAAAACTGCGTAAACGAGGATTCGGCATTTTAAAGAAAGGCAGAGGAATTTTCAAAGGTGTCGTAAGTCGTTTTTGTTGAAGAATCAAAGAAAGTCATTTATATGAAAAGTCAAATGACTAAAATCCCTCCACCTCCACGATAATTCATGAAAATTGTTTCAATGGTTCATTCGTGGTGTTTCAAAGGGTCATTCGAAATCTGTTTCAAAGGTTTATTCGTGGAAAGGATTTATTTAAACGATATTTTAAAACGCTTTGTGAATATTTGGATGCATTATTTTTTTAATGCGAAGTGGGATTGGTATAATAGACAAAGGTATAGGGGTTTCGTATTGTATCAACAGATCATTAAAATTCCTTTCTAAATTTCAAAGAGGGCTTTGAGAATGGTGATTTTTAAATGGCCATACATTTTTTTAAAGTGGACACTGTAATATTAAAAGAAGCGTTATTCAAATTAAAGTGAGCATTTTCATATTTAAAAAAAACGGGTGTGTTAAACTATTTTTGGAAGTATTGCTTTTGTGAGTAATTTAGATAAATATTATATTGAAGATGAATCAGTTTGAGATTCTTGAACTACCATGGCTACATGTAGCCACAATGAATGAGAGCCAAAGACATAGATAGAGTTGACTCTCAAATTTGTTTGAAGTGGCGGCCGTAAAGATGTTTTTATTGCAGGCAATCACTATGTTTATAAGACGATTGTCTTTTTGAGGTGAAGATGTTTGAATCTTTGTTTTTGATGATGAGAAACAACAAGTAGAATGAATGAATCAAAGAAAACCAAAGAGGAAGAATGTAAACTATGAAACGGGAACTATAAACTCAAAACAGGAACTCTGGCCAAAAAACCTCGAAAAAACATCAAAAACAGTGATAAAAATGTTAGCCGGGCCGCCCACCGGCCGCCCGTGGTGGCGCGGCGGTGGGCGGAGGGCCTGCGTGCAGCCCCTCCGCCCACCGCCGCGCCACCATGGGTGGCCGGTGGGCGGCCCGTAAATTTTTTTTTTTAATAATTAAAAAAAATGTTAATTTTTAAATTTTTTTTTAATAATTTTTTAATATTTAAATAAAATATATATATAATTTTTTTTTTAAAATCAATTTTTTTATTATTTATATTTTTAAATAAAAAACAAAAAAAATGTTTAAAAAAAAGTTATAATTTTTTTTTTAATAAAAAAAGAATCGTTTAAAAAAGAAAATTAATTTTATTAATTTTTTTTTTAAATAAAAAAGAAATGTAAATTTTTTTTTTTAAATTTAGGTTTTATTTATTTATTTGTTTAAATATAAAACGTAGATTTAATAATTTGTATTTTTAGGGAAAAAATAAAATAAAAATAAAAATGGTTTTCTAATTTTTTTTTTAAATAATAAAAAAGGTTGTTTAAAAAAAATAAAAAAAATCAATATATATTTATATATTTTTTAAATAAAATATGTATGTTTAATAAAAAATAATAATTTTTTTTTTAATAAAAATTACGTTTTTTTTTTTTTTTTTTTTTTATAATTTGAATTTATTTTTATTTTTTTAATATTAATTTTACTATTTTTTCAATTTTTTTTCGTTAATTTTCTATTTTTTTTTTCTTTCTAAACTAGTTTTTTTTTTTTTTTTTTTTTTTTTTTTTTCCCAGTTTTGCTAATGTTTTTTTTTGTGAGATAATTTTTTTAACCTTTTTTTTTAATATTTATTTTATTAGTTTTTTTAATTTATTTTTTGGTTAATTTTCTATTTTTTTTTAAACTAGTTTGTTTTTAAAATTTTATTCCTAGTTTTTGCTAATGGTTTTTTTTTTTTTTTTTTTTTTTTTTTATTATTTCTCAATTTTTATTGACTATATATATATATATATATATATATATATATATATATATATATATAATTTTGTTTTTTTTTTCCAAAGTGTTTTATGGTTTATAAGATAATTTTTTTTTAACACTTTTTTATTTTTTATTTTTGTCTTTTTTTTATATATAATTTTATATTTGTTTTTTAGAGACAATTATTTCATTTGGATTGAAAATTTAATTAACAATGTATAAATATGTAAAATATGGAAAATGCAAAATATTGACCTTCTTTTTTAAATATGCAAATCAATAAAAACCTCACTACCAAAAAAAAAAAAATAAAAACAAGAAAATATGAAGAAGAAGACCACTTCCAAAATTATTAAATTTACAAAATAATTATTTACATTACATACATTAGAAAAGTTAAAGTCAAAAAATAGGTCTTTTAAAAAAAGGGTCTGATGCAGAATAACCACTTTTTAAAATCAGCATGAAAATCACTACCATTCTAAAACATAATGTATATAAAAAAAATAAAAAAAAATTAAAGTGCCAAAAACTATGCTCTAAAAAAAACATGTGTGTTCTGCATCACCCCTTTTCAAAATCGGGTCACTTTTTTGCTATCTCTACAAAACATGTGTATTCTGCATCACCCCTTTTCAAAATCGCGTCACTTTTTTGCTATCTCTACAAAACGGGTAACAGTATCAGTTCCCGTTTCAAAGTTTACATTGTTCAAAGGTATGGAATTTATCTTAACCCCAAGAAGTTTTTTTTTCGCATTAAGTGAAGGAAATCTCCTCAGATTCATTGTGTCCAAGCAAGAATTCATATTGACCCTAACAAAATTAGAGAAATTTCTGAAATACCTTTACCGCATAACAAAAAATCAATGCAATCTTTTCTAGGTCAAATAAATTTTGTTAAAAGATTTGTCCCTGAATTCTCAAGAATTGTTTTACCTCTTCAATCCATGATAGAGAAAATTTCTATGTTTAAACGGGGACATTAGGAACATGAATATTTTAGCTTGATAAAACAAACAATCATAAATGCCCCATCTTTAGCAACGCCGGATTTCTCGAATCATTTCATTTTATACGCTTTCGCTTCCGAGAAATCATGTGCAACCATATTGACACAAGTAAATCAAGAAAAATTTTAAGCCCCAATCTCTTTCTTTAGCTCCAATTTGCAGGGAGCTGAATTAAATTACTCAGATGTTGAAAAACAAGCTTTTTCTATTTTCAAATCAATAAAACACTTCAGACCTTTTCTCCTCAAAACCCACACCAAAGTAATAGTACCATTCTTAGCAGTGAGAAATATTTTAATACAAAGGGATGTAGGTGAAAAGAGAGCGAATTGGGTTACAGCTATGCAAGAATATGACATAGAAATCAAACTAGCAAAAATTGTAAAAGGTCAAGGTTTTTGCAGGATGTTGGCAGGAGCATCAAATCTATCAGAATTGCAGCATTCAGGTGACGATGTACAAATCTATGAGGTAAGCCTTAACGACATTGAATCAAGATATGTTGATATCATATTTTACTTGAGAAATGGATATGCCCCAACCCAATTAAATTACACAAAGAAAAGAGCCTTGAGATTAAAAGCTAGGAAATATCAAATTGTCAATGATGTGTTGTTTAGAATAAATTATGATTCTGTTTTACTTAGATGTCTTGAAAAATCTGAGGCAGAGAAGGTGTTGCAGGAACTTCATGATGGACCAACTGGTGGTCACTTTGGAGGGGATACTACAGCACATAAAATCCTGCATGCCGGCTATTACTGGCCAACACTATTCAAAGATGCACACAGTTATGTAAAGAAATGTAAGATTTGTCAAACAGCTGCTGAAAGCTAGAGGAAACCCTCGTTACCATTACAGCCAGTCAACATTGGCCGACTATTTGAACAATGGGGATTGGACGTAATAGGTGAGATATTTCCTCATTCTTTTAAGTATCATAGATATATCCTTACATCCACTGATTATTTCACCAAATGGGTAGAAGCAATTCCACTCAAGGTAGCCAATTCAGAAAACATTGTTGAATTTATAGATCAATTTATCATTACCAGGTTTGGCCTACCATCTGCCTTGATGTTTGATAAAGCATCTTATTTTTCAGGCAATGTTATGACAAAGTTTGATCTTAAAAGAGGTTTTAAGCTTAAGTATTCTGCTAATTATTATCCGCAAGGAAATGGGTTAGCTGAATCCAAAAATAAAAGTTTCATCAAGATTATTAAACGAACTGTTGACCAAAGCCAAAAGAACTGGCATAAGTCTTTAGTCTTTGCTCTATGGATAGATCGAATAACTCAGAAATCCTCCATTGGCACTTCTCCTTTTAATTTGGTCTATGGGAAAGAAGTCGTCTTGCCAACAAACGTAGCTATTCCCTCCTTAGCCTTAGTTCAATTCATTGAAGAAATTCCTTCCTCATCTATGCAAGTTAGATAGTTACAAATCCTTAAGCTTGAAGAGGAAAGAGAAAAGACTAGGACCACACATGCACATCGTCAGCAGTTAGCCAAAGCCTCCTTTGATTCAAATTTTGTAACTTCAAAATCTTTTCAACTTAGAGACCTAGTATTGAAATGGGATAAAGCCCATGAAGAGAAAGGTAAACATACCAAGTTCCAACAAATGTGGCTTGGCCCATTTCAAATTGTGGAACAAATAGACCCATCAACTTTTCTGTTACAAGATTTATCAGGTAAGAGAGAATCTCTACCTGTTAATGGGCAGGTTTTAAAGAAATACTTTCCATAGAAGATGATCTCTTCTATTCACTGTATATTATTGCCTTTAGTTAAATTTTCTTTTAGAAAGAATAATACGAGTTGAAGAGCATTTACTTTTGGTTTTACAAAGGATAGTCTCTTTTTAATTTTGACTTTTCGCTTGTGTAAGTAAAGATTGTTATGGAAGTAATCTTCACATATGAAATATATAGTTAAGTTCTATCACTCTTAAACTGCCTGTTTTCTGCCTAAATTATCTGATTTTTTGATGAAACTTAGCTTTAGAAAGAAATTTTTCCTTTACATCAGTCAAGAAAAGTATCAATAACAAAGTAAAGTCCCTCTACAGAAAAGCATCTTTAAAACTCTACAATTGTCGTCCAGAAGCTCTTAAGGAGCCAATGATTCTCCCCACTTAATCAACTTTCATTTTTAGAGTGTAATTCTAAAATATACTTAAACTTAAAGGATAAGAGGTCTCATCAAGAGTTGGCTTACCATGATCATAAGATTATAACTAACTGACATTACCAATATTGCATATCAAAATAGGGTAATGGATTAAGATTATATTAATCAAAAGACAAGGGGTCTAATCAAGAGCCAGCTTGTTTAGTTAAGTTACAAATAAAGTGAATGGCATTGTCAATTTTGGTCACCAAACCAAAGCATTGTCCTTTAAGAGATAAAAGATGAAGAGTTGAAGGAAGAATGAATTACTTCAGAAAATAAAGAAATCAATAAGTATACAAACGAGCTTATCTTTAAGATTTCATTATGATTTAAGTGTGATACTGAATCATTGTTGGTTAAAAGGTAACCTTGTTGAGGCTATGAACGCTTGCTGGCAGCAGAGGCTCTACCTACGACAACTGAGTATACCAAAAACTGATCTGAGGAGAGTCTCCTTGCTTTTATCTTTAAAAAACCAAGTAATGACTGATGTAGACAAAGTGACTTTCTTATGAGAAAAGAATAATCAAAAGAACGATAGTTAAGTAGATGTTGTTTTATTGATAATGAGCAGTATTACTTACCTTATATTCCATGTAACTTATTTTATTTTCAAAACTATCTTTATTTTGGAAGTCTTAGAAATTTCAAAAAACTCTCAGAGATAACTAGTTCTTCCAAGTGAATCGCCAATTGTTGTGCTATTCAACAACCCCCCATTTATTAATGGTAGTAGTTAATATTACGTTAATAAATGGGGACCCTTTAAAAAATCCATCCAAAAAACAAACTTAGCATTTAGGCATTTCTTTTATTTTTGGAATAAAGCAAGATATCAATCAAACCCCCTCTTTTCAAAAGAACTACTAAATGCTTACCTTCCCACATACAGCATGATTAAGCATCATCAAAAGACCTTTCTAACCCTCCAAATCAAGTAAAAAATGATTGAAAGAGGACTCTATGCTTGAAACTATCATATTTCTGACATAAACTAGGTCCTTAAGCTTTTTCTTCAAAAGCTGAGTCTCGCATCGCATATCGCCATTTATAAAGGACCCACCTTAAAAAGGTTATCTCAAAACATGTGAGATGTGAAATTGCGATGGCGTTATAACCTTTATCACATCACATTTCGAGCATTCAAAGGAACACCGCAAACTTACCATCACCCAATATTGCAAAATGCGATCAAGACCTGGACCCACTCCTTAAATGTATCACGAACAAATGTTGAGGTCCAACATTCATTAAAAAGGGTATTTTACGTAGAAAAACCCGTCAAGTAGCTAATTTTTGAAATGATAAACGAGCGTCTCGCATCTCGCATCTCGCAGAAACACAAGAGAAGGTAAGAAAAGTGAAAAGGAATAATGCGATATTGCGATCTGCGATATTGCTTCACAAATTGCAAAATCGCCATTATCGCAGTTCAAAGGCTCACCACCCTAGAATCTTTCTTCCCAATTTACGATGCAGACATTTATGAGCATTAAAGCTAAGGGATAACGAAGCATTAGTGGGAATTTAGTAAGAAATAACTGCATTTATGTGTGAAAATCCATTTAGTGTGATATGATATCTTCTTATGTGCGTTCGAATACAACTCATTTTATCACCTTTACAAGTTATCTGCATTATTTCATTTTACATTCATTATCATCTTTGTGTATCCAATAGTTGTTGTTCTTCACTTTCAGGGAAAATCCACAGAGTAAATCGTTGAAAGCAATGGTGAAGAAAGACAAGGCAGTCGTGTTTGAGAAGTCATAGATGACTCCTCTGTTTACGAATACTACATGCAACAGAGAGGGAAGAACCTCTACATGGGAGGCCATGTATAATATACTGGAGGAAGAGCAACCAAGGATTCTAGTGAAATTAATGGAACAGGATTTATTTTTATCTGATTTAGCATTTTCTATTGAAATTTCACTTTTGTACTCTTATATGGTGTTGAATGGACTGAAAGTAGATCGATATTGTTGAAGCACATGATTAGGACGTATTATAGATGGTACTTTTATCTCGTAATTATTTTTATTTATGTATCAAGCAATGATTTTGTTTCAAGTTGTTTATGTATGAAAGTTCGAATCTTGGTTGCCATTATTGCACTTTTGTATGATGACGATCTATATTTTATGCTGAATACATGAATAATTCCTTATGCGATATATCTCTCACAATCATTTCGGCTAACTTTTTATACGAAATGATTATTGTTAAAATGAATTCATTTCTCATCACAATTGAATGATCTTTATTATCAATTTCTTTCAAACATTATTGTAGATCGCATAAATCAATTTACTCCCGAGCATAGTTATAATTAGATAGTGTTTAAATTAGGATAAAATGCATGTGATTATAAGTTTAAAATATATTACTTCTAGCTTAAACATTACTCCAAAACATCACATATCACCCCATTAACACAATCATTAAATAGATTGGGAAACTGGTTCCTTTATCCCCAGTCGGAGCCACTACTCCAAACGAAAAGGAGTTGCTAACCAAGGTTCGGACCGGGTGGTTTCCCCCATGTTGAAGCAACGATTTTCGAGGCTTAAACACCTCATAATAGAGGACTTGTTAATTTTTCATAGGGCTACATTTTTCTTTGCTTTGATAATTGCAATTCTTCATTAATACATTAAGTTCACCCCACATCATCATTACATTATTCAGATCTACACCATTATTCATCAACATATGCAATTATATAGAAGAACAACATCATCATCATCAATGCAACAAAACATAAAGGAAAAATATAAGAAAAGCATGTACACACATAGAGGCACCAGGATTGGTCTGAGACCAAGGCGAAACCCACTATGGGGAAAACCCTTGCAAATATTCTTCTTCTTAGATCGTCATCAAATGATTCAGCAAAAGAGAGTACAATGATCCATAACTTTATCCATGCAACAAAACAACTATGCTATCCATGAAATAGATATAATCATGCTTATAATCAAAACCATTATTATGACGGTTGTAATGTGTTGTCACTGACTGTAGTCAACTACTGGATATTGTTGTCAATGTGTTGAACACTATTGTCACTAAGAGGAATCTTCAGAATATTGAAATCTCATCTTTGAGTCCTGGACACAAGGAGGAGGAGTTGTGAGAGCGTCTTTAACAATCTTGGATTCTCTCTATGAACTGTATGCTAGCATCTATGGTAGTTGAGATTCTCCCTGGACCATTCTTTGTGTGCATCTGGAATAACCTGGGCACTCTCAGGACCACTCTGTGCGAGCATTTGGGGACCGACACCTCCATATTTTCCTCTGAAACCCTGGACGCTCCCATAGGCTTCTGTGATAGCGTCTAGGGATCTCTGGATGATTTATTGACCACTGTGTGCCAGTGTCCAAGGACTAAAATGCCCAATTTTGTGCCACCGTCTAGGAACCAGAAAACCCTAGATCAGTGTGATCTTCATCCCTGAGATTTCAGACCCTTGCACGAACTTTCCTCCGATAGACCTGTGCGAACCAAGACAATAAGATAAGATAATATGGCTTGACCATTGTGTCAAAATGATCTTAAGGTCTCTTCTATTTATAGGCTTTCATGCGGGTCCACTTGGGGTTGAGACCGACCTGTCCAATTTAACATGTGCTTAGGGCTAACCTAACCCAATATACATGAGTGAATAAATAAATTCAAAAATCAACTTTCACTTGTCCAAATAAGGTGATATTTAGGTTGAGTTTGGTCCTCTCGAAAAGAGGAATCTAATGAAATCATCATCTTAGTCATTTGAGTTGTCTAAGGTGGAATTTGACCATAGTTGAAAACATTAACCCTCCCTCTCAACTAGGGAGAATTCCATGTACCAGAATATGTCCATCGATTAATATGTCATTCTTGTGTCTTCAAGTGTCATCATGTATCATTCTTGATCATCTTTGTCATGTAGGCATCATGCCATGACCACCTCAACTATCTCATCATCACAAATAATCAATGTACATCTCGATATATCCCTTGTGTATTCATGTTTATCTCTTGATTGTTCTTGCTCGTATGTTGAAAATTCTTGAATCTAGAATAAGAAGAATTTGTTATCGAGGGAGCGGAGGGGGGGGGGGGGGGGAGGGAGCTTAAGCTACCACCCTATATCCATCAGGTTGCTACCTGGGTTCTCTATTAGCGGGCTACTACTTGGAATATCATCATCAATCGTCATCGAAGAGCATATCATCAAGGAGCACATGTCAACTTGGAACGACATTGGGGAACACATCTCGACCCAAAATCGCATGGGGTAGCTATACATATACAACCCCATATTGAGAAATAGGATATCCAAACATATAGCGAAGCACATCTCAACCCTGGGACTTCATCAGGGAGCTCAATCTCAACCTGGAATGGAATAAGGTTATCTCAACCCATCATATTACCTACTGATCTTCCCACTGATGACCCTGAATAGTCATGTGGTAGAACACCTGCATCATAATCTACTAGGTTTTACATCCTAAGTACACTTTCAACTCTTTGGGAAAACGGGGAGCAGTATTCCCGACAAGCCCTGCTTATGGGTATGATGCCAACTGGGTATACTCTGCAAAGATGAGACAAGGGAGCAACATTCTCTGACCCTATGAAGATAGGGGAGGAACATCTTCAACCCTATGGGTAACAGATAGGGGTCATACCCTATTGTATAGAGTTCCCTCAACCCTAAGAGCCCTCCATCTCAATTCCTCACCCCGGGAGCTTAGACAGGGAGGAAGAGTTGGCTCAGTGTCCTTGATTAGCGTTGCTTTCATCATACTCAAATCTGGTATCATCTTGTCTCAATAGCAGTTGTTTCCTATTTATACACGACATCAAATCAAATATTATGTCAGAACATAAATAATCATATAAATCACAAAAGGATGCCATAATCATCCTCCCTCTCAAGTAGGTTCCAACCATAAGCCTGAGCTTGTTTTGAACAACTACATGGTCTCAATATATGAGAGTATCTCGGTCCAAACTATAAATATGGGATTTTTTGCCAATCATATCTCACTCAATGTCATCACAATGTATCCATTTGTTGACAGTGCTGGACCTGCCAACATGTAAGGGGATCTCCCCGGTAAGAAGTCTCAATTAGACCTCAGACCATTTGGTGTAGGAGTCCCAGCAGTGGGTCGTATAGCAATGCCTTAACAACGATTTCGCACAGAGGCAAGTAAGATAACTCTGTTGGCAGCAAGGGTGTGACCATTGCAATGAGTCAAGGAAGGTGCATGAGAGGTTCTAACACATGTGGGTTGAGATGAGTGCACCCCTTGGCAACCTGTAATAGTACTCGGATGGGAATGGAGCACATGAGCAAAGATGCATCACAAGCTGGAAAGCAAGTTAGCTGGAAATCCAAAGTGATGGTTAAACCAACAACACATTTCAGAAAGATTCATACATAATCATACACAATAGTCCATACATGCATGCGTAAGAAAGTAAATACATATGCCATTTAGAGTAAACAAGATAGCTGGAATCCAATACAACATATGCATGAAACGTGTTGGCTCTTATTATATAAAGAAGTGTAAGTTCCTGTCATATAATACATCCATGTCCAACCACTAGCTCCAATAGTGGAACATTACAACCACATCCACCTACTCCTCCAAAGAGATGTACTAGCTTCGTGTAGTGGAGAAGCCAAGGCGTGTTACAATACTATCCAAGCTCTCTCCAAGATAGTCTTATCGAGAGCTTGGCTGACCAAAAGACAATACAATGAGTTATGAGGGACTATTTATAGCAAAGGGTGGGGTGACCCTTGACATTCCCCTTTGTGACAGTTCAACTACCCTCATGACTCTTCATCTACTCTGTGATTGTTACATCCAACTATCGACACTTGAGCTTCCACTTGACACAACATTACATTACAATGCACATGTGCTCATGTGAGACGAAATGGCTTGAGCAAGCCATGCAAGACATCACTAACACTCGGTCTGTTGGGATGAGACCAAATCTTTGACATGCTTGTGATGGAAAAGGTGGTGAGATGATGCCAAGCTTGGTCGTCCATGATGGTGTACGTGCACCCCATGGTGACATCTTGATGAACCGAACTCTTGCCTTTGTTGCATCCGGTGCATTGGTATGGCTCCTTCATCCAATTCATTTGATAGCATGTGCATGGTCTTCTTGGGTGTGGTTGAACCAGCAACACACTAATGCATAGTGTCCATGTTGATCTTCAAGTGTGTGCTGGTGGTCATGTGCATCAACTTGCTGAAGTACATGTTTAGCTCTAGTTGGACTTGCTTCTTGTCTTCGCCTTGGTGAATCTGATGAATGGGTTGAATCACATGTGTGCACACAATGACATGCATGATGCTGAATCCCTTGCATGCGATCAACAACACTACTCACCATGTCTACTCTGTGTCAGCTGTTGAAATAGATCTATAACTTGTACGGGAAAAGTTTCATCCATGAGTGCATGTTGTGCCAACTGTTGTTCCTATTATTGCTGCAACTCATTCGTTGTTCCATTCTTTGTCTTCGCATGATCTTCATGTTGCATCGTCAACTCATAGCCTGAGTCTCCAAAGTTTCTTTCATCATCAGTGGATCTGCTTGAGCTTGCAACTTTGTTCCGCCTTTGTGTTGTCAACAACCTTCCTCTTGCATTCGTTGCATTCATTGCATTCGGTATGTTGTCGTCAGTTTTTGTTCATGATGTTGCTCATTATGATGTTGTTGTTGTCATATCTTGATGTCCTTGTCTATGAAAAACTTGATATCTTTGTGAGTAGGCAAGCTCATAGAAATTTGATCGACTGCATCTCCAGGTGTGCTTTGAACGGTGTCTTTGACTCTACTCTCTTGGAAACCATTGTACCCGCACTGCTGAGAGACAAATGAATGCCTACAATACCTGGAGACATGGCAACACTCATGGCAAGCAATCTGTCAATCGAAAAACAAAATGAACTTGAGAACTGACTTGCAACATACTTGTGTGATTGATCATGAAGGTTGCACAATTTCAGCTAGGAGGTTGGGAGACTGACTGCCAAGACTGTGCAAGGCATAGTTTGGGCTACTGGGAGACTAACTGACTGTTGGAACTATAGAATGCACTGTCCAGTTTGGTTGTTGACTGCTAGAATTGCGCAATGCGCAATCTCAGCTAGCAATGACTGCAAGCTCAATGACTTCATTGCGCAATTTTCTGGGCCAGTAGTCATTGTCCCTTAGAATTGCACAAAGAAGTCCTGAAGGACAGTGCCTGGGTAGAAATGCACATTTCTGGAGAGGAAGATAGAGCCTTCCTTCCCTGTATTATGCAATTTTTTCTTAGTGAAGGCAGAGTCTGGGCCAAGGTTTCCCAGACTCGCCGATGGGCAACTGAACGCGAATGTGAGTGCGAATGCATGGTGATACTGAGTGTAAGCATAAGTGAATGATCATGCATGCAAATGGTGAATGACATATTTGGAAAACGGAACAACGTGGGTGAGGCGAGTCACCGAATTGGCAACCGTTCGTGAAACTAGTTTCATGCATGCGACAACAGTGAGATAGCAACGAAAACTAAAATGATGCTAGTTCAAGCTAATATGTATCAAAATGACAACAAGCACTCACTAAAATCAAGCAAACATCATTCATACTAAGCGAAACACAAAAAATTCCAGAAATGCAACACAAGACATAGAAGGGGAGCTTACCCAAGACAGTTGAGTTGAATGAGCCGAAAACTCCTAAATGTGATGTGGGATGGCAGAGCTACAAAGTTGATGTGAGGAATGAGCTTTGCAACGTTCAGTTGATGAGTTTTGATCAAATCGAGGTTGTGACGCGCATGCCATAAATATAGGGAAAGCGACACTTGGTGGGAGGTTTCTAAAGTGATCCTTGCATGTAACCTCCAACTGCCTAAAAATAGATCTCTAAAATAAGGGATTCCTTTGCATGCTACCTTGGGAAAAGCAATCCATGCATGCAAGTCTATTTTGCTCAGTCCCGGAGGGAACCGTTCAATTCAGCTACACATGCAAGAGGTTGTTCGACCACTAGGAGAAAATGCACATTTCTGGCTAGGAGCTGGGCTGGTTGCCCAGGAGATTTGCGCAATTTCTAGGCGGAGTAGCTGACTGCTACCTAGATTTGTGCAAATTATGGGCTGAGAAGCCTTGCTGGGGAAAATTACGCAATTTTCACTGTGAGTGCTGATTGCCTAAACTGCGCAATTTTGGAGCCCAGCAGGATGCCAGTCAGGATTTTGCAATTTCTAGAGGGAAGGCTGGTTTCCCTCCAGAATTGCACAATTTCTTGGGGAGATGCTCAGCCTGTAGCTGGACCAATTCTGGGTGATTAGCCTGTGAGGGGAATGCATCAAGTTGTGATCAGCAGGCTACCTTTGTGCAAGCAAAACTCTGAAATTTGTGAACTTGACAAAGCAAGACAAGCTGCTGTGAAAAGTTGGTGGGGAGGCTCCAAAACAAAGCTAAGGGAAAATTTTGGAGGGTGGTTGTAGCCGCTACAACACCATGTCATATGTAGATCATGCTCGGACAACTCTCTAAGGAGCTTCTTCATCTTGCCTCACAGCTACCATGCTAACAACATCATACTCATCCTCAATCGTACTGTGGACCTCTTGTCCAAGCTATCTTGGTAGATCTCATACTAAAGCAACATCCAAATGTGCATAGAAATAATCTCTATCACCAACAATACATCCATGTAGTCACATATCATAGGTGAAATATATCAGCCTCAAAAATATAAATTTTCATGCAGATATTTCAAAGGATGCTCAGTGGAAACTCTATGTGAATGAAGCAACACACTCATGAATTTATTCAGGTCCTATGCGCATCATATATATATACAGATGGATGTACAAAATAGAACACCAATGCTTCAATCAACAGTGAGATGCCATGTCAAATTTAACAACATCTTTGAACTTCAAATCAGAGTATCCATGGATTTTCATTTTCATTATACATGAACATTTTCTAATAACTTTGCAATATAGAATTTTCCATGATACATCATTTGAAGCTTTAGAATCTATCTCCCTCTAATTTAAATCATCAGAGGCTCATCACCTGTCACAAGTAGACCATTAGGATATAAAACGAAAACCATAATCAAAATCAAAGCCATACCTTGGAACTCATCATCCTGACTTCATCAGATAACTGTCAAATATAGACATATCTGGATTGGGGAGCTTGCTTAATGCAATGCTCTAAGCATAATTCCTTGTTAAGCCAACGTAATCAGCCTTACATAAATCAATGTTGTACCATCACATCAACAGAGTCAACTTATCATACTTTAGAATTCAAATCACAACCATTATCAAAGTCATCAACATCACAATATCAACTATTTTAACCAGGAGATGGGTGGAGCTCATATCACACCTTGAATTCATTTATTATCATGCCAACAAGTTGTAGTCAATCATGCAATATCAATCCAAACTTCATTAGGTCATTTTCATAATCATAATACAAGTCATTTCTGTCACTATGTGCAAATTCATACACCAAGGATGAGTAATGCAGGTTCCATTTTCATGCTAAATCACAGCTATCAGTACCTCAACCATTGTTCTAGAAACAAGGAGGCCAATTTCCAAATACCCACATAAGTCATTGTACCCACATAGCTTGTCATCAGGGAAAATCAACAATCATCAGATGAAATAATTAGACATAAGGTCAAGTCCAAATTTGATATTGTAGAGAGATCTATAGTCAAAGCATATCACAATCATCAAGTCAAAGTTATTGTCAAGCATCATGGAAAAATAGTGTTCATATATATCAGTAAGCCAAATCATGCCAACCTCTTGTAGCACAAACATAGTGACATATCTATATGTATGTCTCGGTCACCTGCAAACACAAGTTCAGGTTGTATGATCATGTTATGGAAAACATTCAAACTTTTCTGGCTTCCATATCTTGTTATCAACAACACATCTGTGGAACTGACATCTTCCACGTGACCATCTGATTTCATGCATAATACTTCATTTTTATGTGATCAACAAGTTAACTTCAGAAATCAGATTACAATGGCAGAATATGTTAGAGACGTCTAGATTCAAAGTTCAGATAGCTTCAGAAAGCTTTAGATGATGGTGAATTGTAGTTAAACCCATGGACGCTCCCTTCAGGTTAGAATGGGAGCATCTTTAGCTACCTAGACACTACCTGGGCCTTAGCATGCGTGCGTCTAGGGATGAGATTTCCAAGTTCAGTGCTTGCGTCTGGAGTAGAAACCCTAATTTCTATACAAGCTTCAAATATGAGAGTTTGCTATAGATCAATAATGTCAGATGCACATAAATCATACTTCAATAGTACAAAATGAAAATAGTAATAAGAGTAAGAATCTTGAGAAGATATTCTCCCTCTGACTGGGAATCTATGTCATCAACCTGTCTCTATGAGATTCACTCAATAAAAGATAACATATATCTAACATTGCTATCAACATCATGACATCAATCTTTCATCAAAGGTTAGACTCAAAGAAACATATAGATGCAAAATCATATCTCAAAGATTATGAGCACTTTCTATCAAGATACTTCATCAAGTCAGGACATTTAGTTTAACCATATGTCATCAAGACATGACCATAGGTAGTAAGAGATCTAGAATATCAATCTCATATTTATACCTCTAACATCAAGGTTACCATGCTTATCATGATCAATGAGATCAATTAATGTCATTCAATAAAGCTTTATCAAAATAATGAGAGTGGAAATCTCTCTTTCCATATGCTTTCATCATGCTTATCACAAGAATTACTAGTAGTATCATGTATATGAGTCAATGAGCTATCCTTATATATGAAATCCATCATGACCCATGCATGACAAGTATCAAGAGTACCATCTACAACAAAGAAAGTTCTAGGCTTCTTTATATGGTCAATACATCCAACAGTTAGATGTTATCCAAACATCAAGTGTATCAATGTATCAATATTAGATAACCTCATAGAATTCCAGAAGATCAAAATGTTCAATACCAGTTGCATCATTTCATCATAGGAAACATAGATCCAAGTCGCTTTCATATGCATGTATGAGCCATCAAAAAAAGAGACATTATCATCATACCTTAAGGCTTACCGATCCATCCAATGTTACAGCTGAAATACAACATACCATGCATACCTTGTGGTATTCAAATACCTGTGCACCTTCTCATAGGCAGCTTGTAGTGCTTGTCACCTTTTCATCAATTACCTCTTTCCAGATCTAGATTATCTTTCTTGCATCTTAAATGATCCTCAAGAAGAATCTACTCATCACATTTCGTCAAGGAGGTTAGAAACATAATCATCAGATCCATAGGTCTAAACCAAAGTAAGAGACATCATAAGTCAAGAAATACTTATCTTCAATGAGAGGTGATTCTCTCCCTCTTGAACCAATCTTCAAGAGTTGTCAACATCCATGGTCCATATACCAATGTTTCATTCAATTGTCCAACCAAGTCTACTAGGGATTATCCCATCTAGGGCTTCATCAAATCAGACTTCGTCAAGTGCTTGAGCATCTTCACATTGACTAGCTAGGTTCCATATTTCATATTGTTTCCATAAACCAGGGTTTTCTCTCCAACCCTAACCTCATAGAATCCATCAAACCCTAATAATCAAGTTGCCTATGGTTTTCTTCAAACCTTGGAATTATTTTAGGTTTCCACCATCCACTTCTTTCTTCCGTCAAAGGTGTCATCGTTAGGGTGATCTCCATGACTTTTCTTTAGCCCAACTTTGATACTAGGTTAATTTTCATAGGGCTACATTTTTCTTTGCTTTGATAATTTCATTTCTTTATTAATACATTAAGTTCACCCCATATCATCATTACATTATTCATATCTACACCATTATTCATTAGCATATGAAATTATATAGAAAGAACAACATCATCATCATCAATGTAGAAGAACATAAAGGAACAATAGAAGAAAAGCATGCACACACATAGAGACACCATAATTGGTCTGAGAACAGGAAAAACCCACTATGGGGAAAACCCTTGCAAATATTCTTCTTCTTAGATTGTCATCAAATGATTCAGCAAAAGAGAGTACAATGATCCATAACTTTATCTATGAAACAAAACAACTATGATATCCATGAAACAGATCTAATCATGCTTATAATAAAAACCCTTATTCTAATGGTTGTAATGTGTTGTCACTAACTGTAGTCAACTCCTAGATATTGTTGTCACTATGCTGAACATTGTTGTCACTGAGCGAAATCTTCAAAATACTGAAATCTCATCTTTGAGTCCTGGATGCAAGGAGGAGGATCTGTGGGAGCATCTATAACAATCCTAGACACCCTTTGTGAATTGTATATTAGCATCTGTGGTAGCTCGGGCGCTCCCTAGACCATTATGTGCATGTGTTCAGGACAACCTTGATGCTCTTAGGACCACTCTGTGTGAGCATCCGGGGACTGACTTCTCCATATCTGCCCCTGAAACCCTAGACGCCCCCATAGGCTTTTGTGCCAACATCTAGGGCTCTATGGATGTTGTCTTGGCCATTGTGTGCCAGCGTCCAAGGACTAAAATTCCCAATTATGTTCCAATGTTTAGGAATCAGAAAGCCCTAGATCAGTGCAAGCTTCATCCATGAGATTTCAAACTCTTGCGCGAACTTTCCTCTGTCATACTTGTGTGAACCAAGACAATAAGAGAAGAGAAGATGGCTTGATCAATGTGTCCAAATGAGCTTGAAGTCTCTTCTATTTATAGGATTTCATGAGGGTCCACTTGGGTTTGAGGCCGACCTATCAAATTTAACATGTTCTTAGGGCCGGCCTAACCCAATATACATGAGTGAATAAATAAATTCAAAAATCAACTTTTTCTTTTCCAAATAAGGTGATCTTTAGGTCAATTTTGGTCCTCTCGAAAAGAGGAATATAATGCAATCATCATCTCGTCATTTGAGTTGTCCAAGTTGGAACTCTACCATAGTTGCAAAAATTAACAGAATTGCCTTCATTCAGAAGGTGTGTAACAAAAACACAATTTCTTCCTCCAAACATCAAACTTTATGCCTCCAAACAACATTGTCTCAACTCAGTTAGAATGAATCGATGTGACCTCCATGTCCACCTTCCTCTAGTATGGCCACCTCCCTCATTCAATATGTCAACTCAGTTGGAATGAAATGTTGGTCACCTCTTTTGGTCACTAGGACCTCAACCTCAACCTCAACCTCCAGACAACAATGTCTCAGCTTTGTTGGAATGAAATTTTGTGACCTCAATTTCCACCTTCCGCTGGTATGACCACCTCCCTCATTCACTGACACAACTCACAAAGTGAATTATTGTGACCTTGCTTGAGTAATTTGGTAGCTTACCTAATTGAAAGCATATTATATTATGAAAAGTAAAGCACTTGTTTATGTCTGACAAATTTCATCACATTTGGCTGGAATTTAGAGAAGCCTGCAATTATTTCGACAGTTTTGATAGTAACTTGTGAGGGAATGTGGATTGGGGAAAAATACATGCTTGACATGTGTAACGGACTGGGATTGATTTAGTGGTTTTGGGTAAACTTTGGGAAATGTGGATTTAGGTAAAATACAATCTTGACGTGTAGTAAAGGCCCATTCAATTCAAAACAGGTTATCGAAATTTTATGGTATTTTTGTAATAATAGAACAAGATTGAGTATTCACGAATTTGATTTCCGTGAAAGTTTAGTTTCGTTTAACAAAAGACTTTACAATCCATTGAGTAGAATTAATATGGACTCAGTATATATATATATATATATATATATATAGAGAGAGAGAGAGAGAGAGAGAGAGAGAGAGAGAGAGAGAGAGAGAGAGAGAGAGAGAGAGAAGTTAATTTAATGATATCATTCTTGTTTTTTAAAATTGTACTTGTTCATTATTTAAATTACATTTTTGAATATACAAATAAATTTAATCTCTTAAAAAAAATTGGAATCAATTAAACTATGTGTTTAATGTGACTTTGATTATTAAAAAAAAGGATAATGGAAGATCAAAAGTAACACACCACTCGACAAAGAGGTTGACAAAACACTAATTGCACAGTGAAAAAATCATACGTTTTTTTTTTTGTAAATTTCTTCCATAGATTTCTGTTAATAATAAAAAGATTACAAAGATAAAACTTGATGTCCATACTATCTGACCAGAAGATTGTTAAGAAGACCTTTGAGCCAAGGAATATGATTGTAAAATCCTTGGATTTACATATGAAAAAAAAAAAAACTCTAACAACCATACCCAAAAAGTTAACTTGGGACCTTCAGCAGGTGTTTGAGAGCAAAAGTATAGAGAGAACAAAAAAACAGTAGATAGCTACCAACCACTATAAATAGACCATAAACATAATATGAAAAAAATGTAAACATAATGGACATATTAGTCCAAAATGATGACTGGAGAAAGAGGAGGAGAGTTTTCATTTTCTAGTGTTCAAAGGTGGGAAACTGTTTAGAGGAGGAACATTGATCACAACATCCTCCTCCTGATGATCATTTAATTTTGTCCCTAAGTAAAAAAGCACAAATATTTCCACTCGATTTAATATGATCACTATATCATCAAGGTCATATCTTATATCCCTCATAATTCTCTTGATGTCTTCTTGTCCAACAAAGAGCTTGTAATTGTCTACTTGTTTGTCTCGAATTACCATACTAAGCAATGTTTCCATCTGCTGATGTAGGGTGATGGAATGGAGAAAATGAAATCTTCTCTTCTTGAATTTCCTAGGATCAGGAACCCATTTCAGAGAACTGCTACCAATTTCAGAATCAGAGTGATATATTTGGTCCCTGAACTCCCTTGCTTCTAATTGCCAAATCTCCTTTCTCACTTCTAGGGGAGCCACATCAAAAAAGTTAACCACTGATTCCCAGCCAAATAGTTGTTAGTGTTTGGAAAAATATGTCGTCAAAGAAACTCCCTAGTGACAGGGAAGCCTTTTTCGTGGTGCCATCTCCATAGGTATCCTACCAACAAAACACAAGACAAATACTTGAAACAACTGGGAGAAAACATAGGTGTTAGCCTTCGTAAAATGACCAAGCATACCCAAGAGGGATATACAAAACGATAGAAAGAGTAATTGGCATTCGACCCCTGAATAGTAACATCTAAGTAGAGATGAAGCAAGCAGATTTAGGATAATTCATAAGAGGTAAGGCAGCCCTAAGAAAATGCTATTTCGTTTCTGGCAAACTAGTTTGAGGAATGTGAACTAATTGTGGTCACATAAGACCGATTGCGTTTGAATAGATAAAAACATACAACAAAATAACTTCACCTAGACCTAGGAGACTTGAAAACCATAACATGACAAGGTTTGAGTGCTTTGATAGGCCAGAGGGTGACAGAAGACAATGTGTCTATCAGAACCAGACCAAGAAAGTTCCTTGATACCATCCACCACATACCAACATTCGGCAATTAAACGAACTCTCTATTGGGTTAGAACTCTGGTAGGTTGCTAAAGGAAGAACCGCAACCAGTTCAAACAAGGTACTAGATCCAAAATTATGTAAAAATAACACATACATATTGCAAGTTCTAAAACCAATGTAGATTCCCACAATAACCAGTTAAGGGGAGTAGGAGTACACAATGTTGTAAGACGGGAGAGTTCTGAACCTGTAAGTGAGGTTTCACGAGTTGAGCAAAGACTCAACTTATCCAACCTATCTTCCACTTGGGCCTCTTGAGGATGAGACCACGAATATGAGCCTAACCTCTGCAACTGAAGAATGTTTATCTTATGCTAACCAATTTTCCGCCACCACGGGCCTACAAAGAAGTGCATATAAATAGCTATCCTCTTAAGGTCACAACCATCATAATTAAAACATGTCATCTACAAATTCCTTGGCAGTAGCCAAGTGTACTATAGACTCCAAGTTTTCACCATCCCAAAACAATGACCCAGAATGAGGTCATAAATGAACATTCCTTTGTTGTTAGTACAAAGACCTATGATAATCAATCCATCATGAGAGAGGTGCTCCATGCTTGCACAAACGAGAGAGGTTTTGTTAACAAAATAGGTGATCCAAACAAAAACCTTAACCTTGTACATGCGACATTTAATACAATTGAACCTAAGTTGATGGCTCCCATGGTGAGAGCTCGGACATGCTACACGCGGCTCATGTAGAGCCATGTGGAGAGGCCAACTCTCTCCCCAAGGGCCACCACCTCCATCCCCATACAGATTTTACATATGCAAATGATTATACCCACTGGAAAATGGTTGTCTAATGAAGACGACATGTCAATGACTCCTCATCCAATGCGACTATGATACCCTTGAAACACCCAATGGGGAGTGAAAAAATCATACGTCAAACAAGTTTTATAAATCTACTTAGAAAGCACCAACCTACCTATTTGGTTCGGTCGATGTCTTAAAAGGAAAAATAACTCTATAAAAGTCTAAACAATTAGATTCTAATATTTACTTTGATATAACCCTTCAACATGGTTAATATGTGACATCGATGTAGTGCAAATTTACAAATGTAGAAGAGTCACTCATAAAGGTATTCTATTAGGAATTTATGGAAAAAAGGTTACCCACTGAAAACCGAAATGAGGATAAATCCACACAGTTTCTCCAACCATAATACAAGTTAGTAACATGGCTTGGCTGCAAATTTGAATATATTTTCAATTGCATTTCAAATTTAACACGATAATTTCTTTGTATTTCAAAAAGGCTACCACGTGTCATTAACTCTAATGAGCTTAGATATACATGAAGTTTTTATATCTCTTGTTTCATAATTATAGGTAGGATAGGGAAAGGCGTTTCAGTGGTGGAATGGTAGGCGTGGAAGGATGGCGTTCGGTTGGGGACAAGTAATTAATCATAGGATCAAGGATAGAAATGTTGTGACATTTTTCGGAAATAGTTCCTGTAAAATTCAAAGAAAAGGAATGGCGAGAATTCTAAAGGGAAGAGAAAGGAGCTAGAATACAAAACCGACCATCACATTAAATTAGTATAGATTTATTTAAGGCACGGATTTAGTAGGTTAGAGATTAAATTTTTTTAGGTATAAAATTTGATTTTTAAGGATTGGTTATTTTTGATAGATCTCAATGAATCTATAGTGATTCTCTCTATATAATGTGTAATTCTTCATTATTTAAATTGTGCTTTTGAATATTATTAGAGTACATAATTTAAACATTCAAATACAAAAATTCTTTATTAAATTTAATGTAAAACTAGAAATGTAAAATAATGCAACTACTTCAAATATTTTCATCATAAAAACTTATTTTTTCAATTGTTTTATATGATATATACATAATTTTTTTAAAACAATATATTAGCATTCAAATATTTTACATAACATGTGTATTGAAACATTTGATCTATGTACTAAATTGTCCACATTAAAATAGTTTTTTTTATTTATTACTATATTATTTTTTTCCACTAGAAAAATTGTAATCTTTCATTAACTTGAAAAATTAAATATTGTAGATGCACTATGCATATGCTATAGAGTCAGTCAGCCTTCTGTGGGCTCAGTATATGATCTATAATATCAGTATATAACCAGAAACATCACGCAGGATGTTCGTTTATAGTTGTTCTATTTATATGTACATATTAGCTACACAGGGCTCTGTAGAAAAGATATTGTCCACTGTATACAAAAAAATTGTTCAAAGATAACAAAAATTTTGTCAGATATTGCAGCTCATGGGCTAACCACCCTATGGTAATGTGGGTCTATATAAGGTCAATGATAGTATTGATATGCATTTGACCCGCGCTGCTCCTGGCTCATCCACTCTCCTCAGGGTAGTGTCGTGGCCTCCTTGGAAAGTTGGTCGGCACTGTTGTTGTGTTCCCTGTAGATATGATTGCAAGTAATGTCAATGAAATGAGCCTTTAATATATTTATTTCATCCAATATGTTACTGAGTGTATGTGTGTGGCGGACAGTAATATTGTTGAACCAATCTATGGTGATCTTCGAATCTCCAAAAATATGAATGTTCATGCAATTATGTCCCAGTGAGAAATGCATGAGATGATGAAGAGTGATGAGTTCAGCGAAATTGTTTGAGCCAAACCCCAAACCCATCCGGACTTTATAGAAATGTTGATCACTAATGTATAAGATAAAACCACCCCCGCACCCCTGTTGCTGGGCAGCACCATCAAAAAAGGCCCAAGGGGTACGTTTATCGATGGGGAGGGTCGCGGGGTCTTCGAGTGCGAGCTTGGGGAGGCTCAGGCATATCATTATAAGCCGATATAATAAGAGCAAATAGATGCGGCCAGCTCACAGGTTTATCATCAAATATAATCTGGTTCTGAGCCAACAAGAGGTACCAGCTAATAATAATGGGGAGGCTCTGAAGTTTAGTTCCTTTGTGTCAGTTATACCATGATTCCCAAGCTCTGTTAATATCATCGCCTTCCCAAGAGCCCGAAAAGTGTATAGATGCAGATATGGTTTGCCACAGGTTCATCAAGGCTGTGCAATTCAGGAACAGGTGTAAAATTGATTATGTTGTGCTTTTACATAGAGTGCACCAGGTAGGCCCGTAGATAGCTATGTGCATGAGGTTTTCTCCTGTGGGAACTATACCTTTTAAAATACACCAAAAAAAATGTTTTGTCCATGGAGGTGCAGTGAGTTTCCATATTGCCTTCCACCAAAATGAGATCAGATCCGGTACCTTATGAGAGATCAGTGCTAAATAGCCCATCTTTGGTGTATATATTCCATTCTCAGATTGATGCCAAATAAGTTCATCCAGACCCTGTTTGATCCTAATGTGAGATTCTGACAATGCATTTATATAATCGGTCCATTCCTGGTGCCAGCGTGGTGGTAGATTGATCTGAAGTGCGGATTTCTAGTGTTGTTCAAAAATGGATGTATTGAGTGGATCCGCGATGTCAGCTAGAACTTTGATCTCAAGTGAATTTAGGTGTTGTATGAGGGCCTTGGATAATAGATGTCTGCCTCCACACCCATTCCATGGGTCTGTACCGATACGAGCCAATGATCCATCGTTAAATATACCTCAATGTTACTTATTTTCTTTTAATATTTTCTTTTTAGATATAGATATATGTGGGATTGATATCTACATAAATTAGTTAACATAGATCTTCAAATAATTTATTTAAACAAGGAGCCACTGTTGTGGCGCTAGTCCCTGCTGGTTAATAGAATAGTTTGGTGAGTTATTATTATGAGATTTAATTTGTGTTTAATTTGCATTATCATCAGAGCTGGTTTGCATTACTAGTGTGTTGTAGGCATGCTTACTTGTATTAAGATTTAGTGAATTGGATGGCGAATTGTTGTATGGACTTTTTGACTTTGTGCAAAGAGTGAAATATAATGAACTTTGCGTTTGTTAAGTAAGAATTGTGATAAATGTAAGATTAGTTTTAGATGTAATTTTCCAATGTGTCATGATTTAAAAAATGTTTAGATTAATAATTAAAATGTAATAAAATTTAAGAGTGAATCATGGAAAACTTGAGGGAAAAAAACTATAAAAGGTAATAATAATGCATTATAATGTATGAAGAAATTATAAAATATATTTAAATGCATAATAATGAATTCATGGTGCACAAAACATAGAATTTTGTTATTTTTTTACATTTGAATATTATGGAAATATTCATAAAATGATAATGAGCAAATAAACATTATTATGAATATAAATTTGTTAATTAAATTCGTGGTGGAGAGTGTTCAATATTTAGATAAATCATTCTCGAAAGTCAAAGAAGAACTTAAGCATTTAAAAATTATGGAGTCTTGAACCCATGATTGAAAGATTAGATATCTAGTAACATGTTTGGACATAAGTGATACCATTCAGGTTAATGTCAATGATTGGGGAATTATTCCATGGTCAAAAGAACAAAAGATATATTTGTTTAAAAATATTGTTTATCATAACTTTAGTGTGAACTTTAAATTTGTTCAATTACTAATTAGCAAAGAAAATAAACCCTGCATCTAATTTCTAATTAGTAATTTGTTGCATTTGATTAATAATTTGTTGTGATGCAAAAGGACATGACTTTTGGTCTTTTTTATAGTTTTGGGTTAGTAAAAATAGCATCTAAGTACAATAGCAAAGTAATTTTGATAAGTTTATTTTATAAATTAAAAACTAAAATAATCAGATTAAAATTAAAAAAACATTTAAACTTTACGAGTTGGAATGTAAATTGATCATGATCTGCAAGAAAAAATTCATTATCTTTTGGTGATGTATACTCTTGCTTTCTGCAATATCTGTGTTCCATTTAAGTAAGTTAGTTTTTTATTGAAATTTTTTCGAAGTATGATGAAAGGACTTACGTCACAGATAAACAGATGCCATTAAACATAGTTGTTTTTCTATTTTGTGATTATCTTAATTAGGGAGTATAGTTTAATATAATTGATTTATTTGGCATAACATAAGCATAGCAGGTATGATGACATATAGAATGAGGAAAAATGCGATAATTGAAAATAATAAAAGAATGGAGATTGACTATACCACTTCAAATTACTCTATTTATTAGTTAGAAATAATGTTTTGACAGCTTGATTTTTTAAAACTTATTATGTTATTAAACTTTATACCTGGTGACAAGAAAGGCTTACCTTGGCATAAGCTAATTATTGCAAGTTAATAGAACTGGGAGAAATGATATTACATGTTATAAATTATGAAAATCATATTCAATTAATAGTGTTTTAAAAAATACATAAAAGTTCATTTCAATGTGGGAATCTTTTTATTCAAGGAATTTTATTTCTTTGTGATTGGAAGTGTAATCTTTTCATTATGAATACTGAATAATAAAAATATTATAGGAAATTTATACTTAGTTAAAACTATAAATAATTTAATACTTATAATTAAATATGAATAGATAACCAGTATTTAATATTATATGGGTAATTTAAATGATAAAATGCATTATTTATTTAAACATCAAAGATGGAGTGTGATATTATAATTAAATAAAAACAAATAATAATAATATTTTTATATTGGATCAGAGATATTTAAATTTAATTATAATTGGCATGTTTATCATGATTAATAATAGTAAAAAGTGTTTAATCACAATTAACATGGTTGTGATGCTAATGCATGGTCATCTCGCTAATCCATGGTCAAAATGGTCAATCATCATTAAAATGGTGAATGATGGTAAAGCGTGCCCAATGTAGTTAACAAATATTAAAAATAAACAAACCCAACTATTAAATAAATGAGTTCAAGTAACTAAATATAGTAGATAGAAAATGGTGAATGATGGTAAAGCATGACCAACATGGCTATCAAATATTAGAAACAAACAAACCCAAATATTAGATAAATGATTTCAAGTAACTAAATATAGTAGATAGTAATTTATATTTATGAAACTTGTTCAAATTGAATTATAACATTGATTTTGTACATGAAATCAAATATATAACACATAAAGAGCCTAATTTATTAAACATTAGCATAATGAATCAAGAGCCATAGAGACAAAATAAAAACTGCCAATGCCAATTTTTATTAACTAATAATTAATGCAACATTCCACTAGATGAATGTTCAAATACAAGATGATCATTTAAGAACATAGGATTTGTGCTGTAACATTTTGTCATTCTGTCAATACAATGTCATTTTGTCAGCAATGACAGCACTTCATTCCAAGTCTGCATGTTTCAAAAATTTCAGTTGAAGGGGATCCCATGGAATTTGCAGAAATTTATGCTTCTTTATACCAGCTTAGCTGCTGAATTTTAACAAGATCATTTCCAGACTTTCCTAGAATGGCTGCAACTGTGCGTTCAGATGTTACAAGTTCAACTATAGTTTTTGTGATAAGCTCACCAGCTGCTGTCACACTGCCAAAGGTGATATACAATGCCAGGGACCTTAGTACAGAAATAGTGATCAGCAAAACCATCATGATAGCAGCAATTGACAAAATTTTGCAAATGTTGTGTACCTTTCAAATCTGGCAGAAGTCCGTTGACGAAGAATTGGGTCCTCAAACTCAGAGAAATTGCCAATACTGTTTATATTGCGATTTAACTGAATTTTGAAACAAAGCATATAGTTAGTACTACAGGGGTTGGTGTTTGCAGACAGATTTATGGTTAATTATCTTAAATAGAAATTTAATTGCAGCAAGGAATCTGCTTTTGTTCTAAGAAATCAAAATAAAAAAGTAGCAACAGAGGGACAGTAGACGAATTGTTGGCAAATGTTGGAAAATGTCGGAGGGAGATCAAGAACTGCATACAAAATGGGTGCACTTGTTTGCTGTGGATTGCCTGAAATTTCAATCAGTGATTCAGATTTTCCTGGTCTAACTTCAAGAAGATTAACTTTGGCATGAGAAATCTGACCATACAAAGAAAACATGATCAGTAAATAAAGTGACTTCATAGCAAGGCATCAACAATTGAGCTTGTACTGTGGTGCTCTTGTGGGCGGACAACTCTCCCTCGTCAAGATCCTGGAAAGTTACTCGACTTGGGTTTTACCCTGTTCGCGCCCGTTGGGTTATTATTGTTACTTGGTTGTTTAGCTGTGCAGTCTGTGTGATTTTTCATGGTTATTTGAGCATTATAAGTTAATGGCATTCTGGTTGAATACTGAGGGTTTGTTTTAGCTGTGGTCGGCATGCGCTGTGGTGGTCTGATCGCCGGCCAGCTGTCCCTCCTCGAGATGCTGGAAAGTTCGGCTTGGGTTTTACTGTCTTCGCGGCCTTTGGGTTGGTATTGTTACTTGCTTATTTAGCTCTGCAGTCTGTGCGATTTTTCGTCTGCGGTGGAGTTCCTGCCTGCTCGGGTTTTATGGAAATTTCGGTAAATGTCTGCGTGGAGCTGTGATTCTTGGTTGTATTGTTTAGAGGTTAAGTTCGGCTACTGCATTATAAGTTAATGGCATTCTGGTTAAATACTGAGGGTTGCTGTTACCTGCATGCAAGAGTCCATGGTTATTTGAGCATTATAAGTTAATGGCATTCTGGTTAAATACTGAGGGTTTCTCTTACCTGCATGGCTTTTATGAGCGATATAACCTAAGTCGAACCAAGGTTTTGGGGGTGGAAAGGTTGGTTTTGGGGGTGGAAAGGTTTTGGGGTCTTATTGGGGGCCTCGCATCGTTCGAGGTGAAGGGCACGTGGTCCGGTGACTCCCAAGCGGATGTGTAACGTTGGTATGAATCGGACCCTGTTCGCGCCCTTTGGGTTATTATTGTTACTTGGTTGTTTAGCTCTGCAATCTCTGCGATTTTTCGTTTGTATTTGTTGTATTGTCTGCGGTGAAAACACAATGCGGTTTCTGCCTGGCGTGATACTGTGGGCTTCTCTTAGCTACATGGGTTTTATGGAAATTTCCGTAAATGTCAGTTTCGACCACCATTTTGGGCCGAGACGGCCTGGGTGAAGCTATGGTTCTTGGTACATATTGAGTGGCAGTCTTTTGTAGTTTGAACTATTTTTGCAGATGAAGAGCTAAATAAATTGGGGTTTTTGAACTGTTTGAAATGTTAAAATATTGAAGATTGCAGTGTCTTTTGTAACTGCACGGTTTCCTATCCTAGGCGTGTATTCAAGATAGTAAATAGACTATAAAAGAAACAATGACTTCAAGTTGTTAAAACCTATAACTTCAAACTAATAAAATCTGAAATCTTAATATTATAAATAATAATGACGTAATTTAATAACATTGGCATGAAAAATATTTATAAGAAAAATATTTCTAACATTCTCTAACTAGTTATAATTCTATATTTGAATGAGATAATGATCCAACAATTATGAAAAGGTGATTCAAATTTCACAACTATCTCTCTTGTTATGGCGATTCAAGGAATAGATAGTGTGATCAAATCAACTATGGTGTTACGGTGCTGGAAATCTATAAGACTAAAACACATGCCTAAGATGGCTTGTTGCAGCTTTGCAATGTTGACGAGATCTCTTTTGATTTGCAAAAACAATTTATTAGAAAGTGAGTATTGTACATACCTGAACCAACTGATCAGTTTCGAAAGCACACCGAGGAAGCTGTTCTCTTTGTAATATTCTAATATTGGCAGCTGTTGTGTGCCTCATATCAGAAGTCAGTGCAGCACCCCTGCCAATTAGACAACACAATTTCAAAATAAGATCAAGTTGCTGAAACGTACTTTATCATATGCAATCCTATTACTGGTTACAGAACTGTATCTGCGATCAAACTTCAGATTCACGCTAACTAGCTAAACATGAGAATGCAGAAGGAGAGATCAAAAGTGTGAGGCTACAAAGTCATAAACTTCTGGAACAAGGCTTGCAGCACGTGCTTTTCAATGAGATCTAATAGAAACATTGGCTAAAAATATTGCACAATGATGAGGATGTAGGCAATCATGAGATTGGCATTGTTTTAGTATAGAACAAAGGGGCAAAATGGTGCAACAAAATGCAAACAACCGACTAGAAATTTTAGGGACGGGTTTCATAAAAAGGTTTAAGTCCCCTTGCCGAAGTACTCCAAAGGTAGCTTCTGCATACATGACACTGTGTGTGAAGTGCACTTCAAATCATATAAAAAATGAAATGGGTTGAGGTAAACTTACTGCTTGGACATTCTTTATCATGCTTATTTTAAAAGATTGCATCATTTTATTTATTATTTGTAAATAACTATGTGTCATGATCTTTCTTTTTTTATTCTCGAGTCAAATGAATGCAATTAAACTAAAACAGAATGCACACAGAATCCAGACTAACACATAGGAAAGTTTTAGAGACATATATGAAAAACCAACTGAAGCACAAAATAAACGTACTTTCACGTTGAACTCTGACCGGTTCTGTTTTAGAAGATAAAGAATTGCAAAAAAGTCATTTGTATCTATATCCAAATCCAACAGAATTTGATGCGGTGCTCCATGTGATGGAAAAATTTGACAACTTAGGTAAGCTAACAGAAATATTTGGGAAAGAGTAAAAACACGTGACATCATCATGATGCTCTCTCACGAGCTGCACTTTATATCATCAACTGCAGTTGCTCATGCAAATAAACTAGTTGAGTCAAAACAGTACTCAAATTATGCAAGACTGAAATAACATGGAAGTGTAACCTAAAACATCTCAATTCAATTTTGCATGTAATAATATCTTGATCCATAAATAAAACAAAGATGTCTGGATATGGTATTTGCAAAAAAAGCTGAAATACTTGCAAACAGAAAGAAGCATCAAATACTTGCAGATTGTACTTGCCTTATGTGAGCAGGGAGCAACACAATTTCAAAATAAGATCAAGCTGTTGAAAGGTATTTTATCATATGCAATGCTATTACTGGTTACAGAACTGTATCTGCGATCAAACTTCAGATTCACGCTAACTAGCTAAACATGACAATGCAGAACCATATTCATATTACTTTTGCATTTGTTCTGGATGTGAAGGGCAACATGTTCCTGCATTTTGTAATCTGTAGAACAAATAGTTAGTTAGAATAAAATGATAGCATTGTAAATTGAAGAGAGGACATATTTGAGAGAAGACATGTTAAGGAGTTATGTGAACTAAGGTTTCTTGTGCAATCCTTATATCATGTACAATGTGTCAAAAGCTTGTTTAACATTAAAAAGAGTATTTCATTGACTAAAGCTGTATAAGAGTAAAACAGATCTCTAACATGGCTTGTTCCAGGTTTCCAATCTTGACAACATCTCTTTTAATTTGCAAATTTTTTTTATTAGAAACTCAGTATTGTATATACCTGAACCAACTGATCAGTTTCGAAAGCACACCGAGGAAGCTGTTCTCTTGGCAATATTCTAATATTGGCAGCTGTTGTATGCATCATTTCAGAAGTCACTGCAGCAGTGCTGCTAATTAGAGAACAAAATTTCAAAATAAGATCAAGCTATTCGAACGTACTTTATTTAAGATTAAAAGGAGTATTTGATTGACTAAAGCTGTATAAGACTAAAACACATACCTAACATGGCTTCTTGCAGCCTTGCAATGTTGACAAGATCTTTTTTGATTTGCAAAAACAATTTATTAGAAAGTGAGTATTGTATATACCTGAACCAAGTGATCAGTTTCGAAAGCACACCGAGGAAGCTCTCCTCTTTGTAATACCCTAATATTGGTAGTTGTTGTGTGCCTCATATCAGAAGTCAGTGCAGCACCCCTGCCAATTAGACAACACAATTTCAAAATAAGATCAAGCTGCTGAAAGGTATTTTATCATATGCAATGCTATTACTGGTTAGAGAACTGTATCTGCCATCAAACTTCAGATTCATGCTAACTAGCTAAACATGAAAATGCAGAACCATATTCATATTACTTTTGCATTTGTTCTGGACGTGAAGGCCAGCATGTTCCTGCATTTTGTAATCTGTAGAACAAACAGTTAGTTAGAATAAAATGATAACATTCTAAATTGAAGAGAGGACATATTTGAGAGAAAACATGTTAAGGAGTTATGTGAACTAAGGCTTCTTCTGCAATACTTATAGCTGTATAAGAGTAAAACAGATCTCTAACATGGCTTGTTCCAGTTTTCCAATCTTGACGAGATCTGTTTTAATTTGCAAAAACAATTTATTAGAAACTCAGTATTGTATATACTTGAACCAACTGTTTAGTTTCGAAAGCACACTGAGCAAGGCGTTCTCTTGGTAATATTCTAATATTGGCAGCTGTTCTGTGCTTCATTTCAGAAGTCATTGCAGCAGTGTTGCTAATTAGACAACAAAATTTCAAAATAAGATCAAGTTGTTCAAAGGTACTTTATCACATGCAATCCTATTACTGGTTACAGAACTGTATGTGTCATCAAACTTCATATTCACGTTAACTAGTTAAACATGGCAATGCACAAGGAGAGATCAAAAACATGAACCTACAAAGTCATAAACTTCTGAAATAAGGTTTGGACTTCAAATGATATAAAAAATGAAATGGGTTAAGATAAACTTACTGGTTTGAAATTCAGCATTGAGTCTGAGCAAGAATACCAATGGAATGAATGGAAGCTACCAGAAATGTATATCAGTCATTGTGTCCTTTGTGCTTTGTAGATTGGAAACCATGTGAGCATTCTTCAGATTGTAAACTGCAAATCATGTCAGCAGTCTCCAGATATATGGCATATTCACATGGTCTGTGGGATAAATTCTTTTCTGGTAATGTTACCAGATTTTATGCAAAGCAGTTACCATGTAGCATTTGTTTCAAAAATATAACTCTACGTTTGACTTTGAATCAGATGTGTTTAGGAACATGGAAAAAATTTAAGCAAATTGTAGAGCTAATAGTAAACAGAAACATAGGTAATATAAAACAAAACCTTTCGAGCCCAAAACTTTCATTTGGCTTAAGGTTATAATGCTATTATAATGAAAAATCATGCCGATCAAGCAACGGTCAGCAATTGATCGATTGCATATAGTCCCAGGGAAGGACTAATAATACCAAATGCATTATGTCATAATTCCATTTTCAAACAACATATATTCATTTTAAAGTCCATATAGTTTGATGCTATTTATAAAGTCTAGCTTCAAGCATGTTGCAGAATGTGTTCGATCTCAAATACAAGACAGAAACAGAAACAATACAAATAGACATGTATAAAGACTTTCTAGGCCTCTTTCCTGAATCGTTAGCTACATTATGCAACAAACAAAAACTAACATAGCATTCAGCCATAACATAGGAGGAGACAGAAATGACTAGCCGATTCAATATACAATTTGTCATTTAACTTGAGTAGATAATAAGTGCCATGTTTAATCAATCTATGGAATCTTTGGTGTTTGCATTCAACAGTTGTAGATACAAAATTATTGCTGGTCTGATGTTGCATTTGTTGTATTCAATGATATAATTTAAACCAAACATGGTACTTTTTAAGATGCGACAAAAATATAGATACAAAAGCTGGCAAGACAATCTCTGGTTGTCAAGCTTGAAGCATGATGCAGAATGCGTTCGATTTGAGATACAGAACAGAAACAGAAACAGTACAAACACAGATGCATAAAGACTTTCTAGCCTTTTTTCATCCATTTGAGATACAGAACAGAAACAGAAACAGTACAAGTACAGATGCATAAAGACTTTCTAGCCTTTTTTCATCAACTATTGCGTTACATATTCTTTGTAAATGAGTCAAAATTGCAAGTCAAATACTTGTATTATCGTGAGAGCATAATATGAAGAAACATATTCATATTACTTTTGCATTTGTTATGGATGTGAAGGCTGCCATGCTCCTGGATTTTGTAATCTGTATAACAAATGGTTAGTTAGAACAAAATGATAACAGTGTAAATTGAAGAGAGGACATATTTGAGAGAAAACATGTTAAGGCATATGTTGATGTACCTTCCATTTGTTAGTTGACATGTAATAGCTCGCTATCTTCATTGAGTGTGAACTTGCTCTGAATTTTGAAGTCACGTAAGATGTAAACAGTGGTAGCTTTATGTTGCAAATATGTCTCATATGACATTGATTTTAAATCAGGAAGTAAGTCATGTAATAAGGGCTCCCTGATAATGCACTGGACAAAGTTATTTGTAATGGATTCTATTACAGCATTTATACAATGCTTGTAGAGGAAAGGGCAATTATCATTGCATTGTGAACAAAAAATTGTTGCATTGGCTATTGCTATGGATGAATTCACTGGGCAGTTACAAATTGCACAAACAGGTTCGAAAGGAGTTGAATATGGATTTGTTGCGGTCAGAATACCTTCGACCTGTTTATAAAACATTCAAACGTTAATTTAGATTATTACATGCCAAATGCAAATGCAGCAAAAACATTATTATTGCTATACTTACAACATAGGTAGATGTAGTTAGTTTTGTGAGATTGTTGAGTGCATCTGTGTTAAGTTCAGTCATGAACGTTGACTTCGATGCTCTGAATATTGTTTCTGTTGTGTTTACCTTTTTTGTTAAATTTTTGAAAAGAATGAGCGGAAAGTGTCCTTTTTGCAATTGTTTTTCCATTGAAAGGAAAAATTGTTCATATGTGTCAAAGAGTTGCAACTGCAGAACAGAAATTGCTATGTATTGAAAAATACAAAAAGTAATATGCAACTACATTGTTCGTATGCATTGAAAAATTGCAATTGCAGAAGACAGATTACAAAAACTATGGACAAATTACAACAACTATGTATTGAAGTGATGCATGTTATCTACTGAAAATTAGGAATAAGTAACATCTGAATACATACAGTTGCATTGTCGTTTTCAGAATCTCCATCTTTGATATGGAGTATTTAATGCAATCCAACTCATTTGGCAAGTGTAACGGCAGCAACGATTGTGCCAATTGGGTACATTTCTTTTTTGTTTGCAAATTGCCTAATGGTCGTATTGGGAATGAAGCAATATTCTTTGCAAACTTCAGGTACAGTTTCTATGATACTTGATTCATTAAGCAATATTATTTTGTCACAGTCACCGCGATCATAAACACTTTTAGGCAATATCCTGAAATTTGTAATTGAGATACTGTTGCCTTGCAAAATTTTCTGTTCATGTCGCTCTACCAAATGTGCAGGTACACTCAACGTTATAGTCATCATTCCTTGAGCATCTGTCAAATCAGCTCGCAATACTTGACGTGATTTGTTTTCTTTATCAAGGAATGCACTATAGACAACCATTATGTCTCCAACAAATAGCTGCCCAATTTTACGACTATTGAGATCTTCAATTGATACTTTAATTGGCAGTATCTGTTTTTGCCTATTAAAATTGCTTAGTTAGAAATTGCTATAAACATTTGTAGAATACCATGTTTCTCCTAAAGACTGAATAACTAGAAATAGATTAGAGTGTTGTGTTTCATATGCATACCTTTTTGATGTATCATTTTGCACATTTGTTGAATGAAGTTTGGCTGCGATTGTTTCAGTTGGACTAACACAGGCAAACACATCGTTCAATATGATGTGGATATTATCACATGTATTTTGTGATAAGCAATCAATAAAGAAATTGCGATATGTAACCTGTACATGTCTTCTTGCTGCATTGTTTGGGGGGACTTACTACTAGTGCTTTCTTCACTCGTCCAAGATTTTCTAATTTATATACATTTAAATATAGATATGTAAAAAGAGAAGATATATATAGTAAACACTAATCTGATATATATACATTTAAATATAGATATGTAAAAAGAGAAGATATATATAGTAAACATTAATATTTTAAATATAAAATAGCATATTTGTATAGTTGTCATACATACCTTTTCAAAGCAAGTGGTTGGTTTGCCTTTCGTAATTGAGTTATGTGGTCTATTTCTTCAGTTGTTTGTTTTCCTTTTTCAGGATTTATGCTATGTTATAGAATAGGAACATATATTTAGTTCAATTTCAAAGAGCATATAGAAGTAAACAGTTAACAAGGAACATTAAAACCATAGAACCATACATATGTAAAGATAGAATGCATATATAGTAAACATTAATATTCTAAATACAATTTGGCATATTTGTATAGTTGTCATAGACATACCTTGCTGAACATTATTATTCTAAATACAAATTAGCATATTTGTATAGTTGTCATAGACATACCTTTGCAAAACAAGTGGTTGGCTTGCCCTTTCTATTTGAGTTATGGATTCTATTTCTTCAATTGTTTCTTTTCGTCTCTGAAGATTTAGGCTATGTTATAGAATAGTAACATATATTTAGTGCAAATTAGAAGTAAAAAGTGAACAAGAACATTAAAACCGTAGAACCATACATATGTAAAAATAAAAATAGAATTCATATATAGTAGACATTAATATTCTAAATACAAATTACCATTTTTGTGTAGTTCTCATAGACATACCTTTGCAAAACAAGTGGTTGGTTTGCGCTTTCTAATTGGCTTATGCATTCTATTTCTTCAATTGTTTCATTTCCTTTTTCAAGATTTATGCTATGTTATAGAATAGTAAGACATATTTAGTACAAGTCAAAAGAACATATAAAAGTAAAACTTGAACAAGAAGACAAGATCCATAGAAAAGGAAAGGCAAAAAGAATATACTCTGTTTGTTTATGTTGCATGTTGTTGTTCTTTTTTCTTGGTCGTTCTGTTCAATTGAAAAGGGTTTTACTAGCAGAATCTGCATGCATAAATAGATGAGGTCATATCTGCAAATTTATGATAGGATAGTTGTGTTGGTTAATTGAAAAGGCTGTCTTTGGCATAAGTTGCATTGATCAATACAGAACGCCATATATGTAAATGTAGAATAGAATGCATAGTATGTATGTTGTTATCACTTCGTTTAGCACAAAAAGGATATTGTAGTATGCTTTAGTAAAATAGATATGGTAAAACCAATGAGGTATTGCAAAAATGTCAAAATTTGGAATTTTGTAAACTGTTTCATGTGTATATCATAGGTCAAGGACAAGAGATATTGTATCATGGTCAGACCAATATGCATCCAATACGAAAATTCTATACTTTATATTACCTAGATTTGCCCAAACATGGTCAATCAATGATTTGTGCATGCTATTAGTTTTGTCAACTAGGAAATGAAGATTGTAGTTTTGCATGTAGGTTTCTAGCTGCTTTGTTTTTTGATTGCAATGCACCATATCAATATTGAAGTCCCCTAATATAACTATGATATTGTTTAGATCTAAGCGGTATAAAGCTTTTGCAATGACATTGAGGATATTGTTTAGGTTTGCATGTGGCGATGCATATATATTGAGTATTGCAATTTGTAATGTGTGAACTTTTATTTTTGCAAGCAATGCTTCTACAAAGCACTCTTCAAAATGGGTATGTTCAAGGATAATGATATTTTTCTTTATCAATATCATTACTCCATGCTTAATGCAACTTGAGATGCAATTGAAATTTTTGAAGTATTCATTTTGCATAGACAACAACATATGTGTTTCTTGTAAGCACAAGATATCAGATTGCATTGTGTCATAGTCATTGCATACGTCAGTAAGATGCGCATGAAGATTGCGAGTGTTCAATGAAAGAATAAAGATGGATCGCAATGTTTGTATTGATGAACAGTCGTATTCTAGTTGCCATTTTGCAATGGTTTGCAAACGTTGCATTTCAGAATTTACTTTTTGCTTGACCTTGAAGTTACTATGTTTAAGAGGATTAAGCAAATACAATGATTCTATGTTTCTGACACGTGATAGTGCTGTGTATACTAGGCCATGCACTTGTACTCCAGTAGGGTCAAATGCAAGCCTATCCAAGGTTAAGCCTTGTGATCTATGTATTGTGCGTGCACATGCAAGTTGAATTGGAAATTGTTTTCGTATTTTCAATGGCGCCATCTTTGATGCCATAGGCATTGGTTTTGATATTCGCAATATTGGTGTCCAATCATGTGCTATCCTTGAAGTGTACAAATGACCTAGTTTTCTTGATTGTCGATGACCAATATTAGGGTCATGGAACTTAATCCATAGAACATCGACCTTATTTGTATGGGTATATGCTTTAACTATTCCATCTGCACCATTCACTAGCCCATCTGGTGCATCATAATTGCAAGCATACATTTCAACTAACATGTTAAACTTTATCAAAAGGTGCGGAGGCAAAATAGCCGTATGTTGATGAGCTGGGAAATTGTCGTTATTCTCCTCATTTTCGTCAATTGCATTAATCAAAATTTATTTTCCAGGCATTAGCATCAACATTTTCTTGTTATGCATTGCAACATCTTTGTTTTTGTAAAATAAATAGGGAAATGTTGGATCATTTGGTACAGGGCGCATGCAACTTGTATTCATGTATGTTATATCGTCAGATGTTTGACAATTTGTTCGCATTCTATTTAACACTGATATGAATCTCTTATTTGTTTGTCGCATCGTCATATGCAATTGGAAGCACTTGACATTATCCTTCCAGAAATCATGTGTTATTGTTTGATTGTTGATTGTTGGTTGTTCAAAAATAAGAGAGTCTTGAATAGGTTGTGCTTGATAGAAATCACCACAAAATATGATGTCAATGTTCCCAAAGTATTTTGTTTGGACATGTTTTATGTTTCTGAGTCTATTGTCAATAGAATATAAGAACCGACTTCCAATCATCGAGATCTCATCTATGAAAGCTACTTGCAATTCTTGATATAGCTTTGATAAGTTGTCCAATACTTCTTTGCTCAGTGAGAACATTTGAGACTTGTTAAAAGGAATTAGCAATGCAGAATGGATTGTTGTTCCACCTGCATTATATGCAGCTTTTCCTGTGTATGCTAATATTAGACCTTTTGGTTTCATAGGATCAGTTGTGTTTTGTGAATCATAAATTCGTATAAGCATTTGGAAAATCGCTTTTGCTGTGAGCGTTTTACCTACACCTGCTCCACCTGTAATAAAAAGGTAAATTGGTTCCTTGGGGTTTTTTTTTTAATTGCAATGTCTTTTACAATTGCTTGTTGTTCTTTGTTCAAGATTCTTCTAAGTTTGTAATATTCATTGTTCTCCATTAAAAATGGATGGGCAGTAATTTGAAATCCAAGATTGATTTTTTTCTTCATTTCAAATTGTTTTGGAAATTGCAAGTCCGATTGCAAATCATATTCCTCATAATGGGAATTGTTCTCTTGGTTTTGCATATTCATTTCGTTAGTATTCAAAGAACTAATTTGCTCATTTGTTGCAGTCTCTAAATCACCCCATGTTGGATTGATGTTATATGTAAATTTGGCTTCATTAACTTGAATTGTTTTTTCATGTAATGTATATGCAGAGAGCCATGTAGGCAATTCTTGTTTCAATGTATCTTCACAATTTTCAAATGGCATATATAACAATAATTTCTCTCGACAAAAGTTTTCAATATCATTGTGTTTGTTATATTTGACAAATCGTATAACATTTGGTTTTTTCCTTTTAGATATGGGTTTGCCATTTTTCTTGTAATTTGATACAAATTCTGCAAGGCAGATTTTGCTAATGGAACTTGGTCGTCCAATGTAGTAGTCAACAATGGAATGGCACATAACATCTTCTGAATCATCAAGTTCTTGTTTCAAAAGAATAGGCGGTTTAAGCATAAACGTGCGTTCATCAACTGGAGACGTGTTTACAAATATACATTCCCTTGAACTAGAACTCAATGGCAATGAAAGTGCTATATGCACTGCTTGTTGAGCTGAAATTTGTTGTAGATTGAGTAATGTATTTCCAAGTTTACGAATCATTTGCATAGCATCAATTTCATCTTTCTGATGCTCTTAGCGTATTCTTCTAATGCATTTGTCATAGACTTGTCAATTTTGGTCATATATGAACTACAATATGATGCTGCAGCATATGCATTTAGCACAAATTGTGCATCTGTATTTGCATTCCATAAAGCAGGGATACCGTTTGCAAAACTGTTATTCCAAATGTGAGAAGGTTTTCGTTTCAGGAAAATTGTTGGTTGCTTTACTGTATGTTGTAATAGTTCTATGTACTCATTTTGTAGTAGGCCTATTTCTAAGAGGAAATTGTCATGTGTTGTTGAATCATTGTAGTTTGTTTGCTCCAAGAATGCAAAAAACGATATTGATTTCTCTACGATTTTTTTATTTTCTGCATTGGTTGGTTCAATGATCATTGTTGATTTCATTGGTGGCATGGGGAAGTTGTATCTGCAATTTGAATTTTTTCGCTTCTTACAACTTTTTGTATGGTGATGTTTATGCAATTTAGCAACATCTGGCTCCAAATGATCTGTATTACAAGTGATGTAATTGTCAAGAAACTTCTCAATTTCTGAGTTGCTTTCTTTTCCATATATTGGAGCATTCTCTATCCATAAAAGTCCATGTTCATGTTCAGTTCCTCTATTTTGGAATTCTGTTACGAAATAGTAATCAGATATTTTTCCAAAGAATGTAGTATCTTGAGATATCAATCGCTTTATAGCATTAATTCTATGTCTATAGTATTGGCTACATGTGACTGGATATTTTCTTATAAGGTAGTCAATGTCATCATCTTCTAATATATCAATAGCATTTTTATTTGCTTTATTTCTAAACAATGTGACAAGTGTATCTACTAATGGTTTCCATCGATGTTCTGCACTTGTGAATGTCACAAAGAAAGTTGGAGGCCCCAGTTGTCGTATCATTGCAAATATGTTTTTCCTAATTTGTTCCAAATGGTCAGAAGATATGCGAATGTTTTTGAAATCCATGTATCCAATGTTAGACTTCAATAACTTTTCCAAATTTGCTCGATACTTGACATCTTTTGCTAATATTTTCCTGCCTTTTAGTTGTCCTTTTCTTATTCGCACCCATATGCAAGAAAGCACTTTATCAATTATTATTCGCATTGTCTTGAAAAACAAATTTGTTGTATGATATTGGAAGTCACCACTTGCTTGTAACAATTCCCATTGTACAATTTTTTGGTAACTAAACCTATTTGTGATGTCATGATCACGTGCATTGCCATAAAATAATGTTGGAAAGTTCATTTCTTCTGCATATTTGTCCTTGAAGATGCCTAATGGTCGTTGTCCTTCAGCAGGTGCCAATTCAATAATCTTGTCTTGCAGATCGTAGATGCGTTGTGATTCTATTAATCCATGCACCAATGTTTCAGTAGGTGTTTCATTATTTGCATCACTATCTGTATCACTTTCATTGTCACTATTTGAATTTTGTACAATGTATTCATTATTCTCTTGTAAAACATGGGCCCAATTCTCATTTATACAAATGTTGCTATCTTTATAAAGACTTCTAGAACATAGTTCGTTCAATGCCTTCATGACAATAATCGAACGCACTTTACCTGTTTGGTATGCATTTTTGTATTTCAATCGTCTTTTCAATGCAACTGCAATTGTCATTGTATCATTTAGATATTGTGGCAATGCTTTTTGCACAATGTCCATATGAACTGGTACATTGATAATTGATCATGTTAAGCCAATTTGTGACCGTCTATGTCACCATTGTCTGATTTGTGCAAATGCAGTTCTCAATGACACAAGTCTTTCTTCTAGGTCTGAAAGTATATTTACAGTTGGCAATGAAATGTTACGTCTTATTTGTTCAGGTGCTGCAAATTGTGGTAGCTTTCCATTCTCAAGTGCTTTCTTGCAAGAAACACATATGTTTTCATTGCTAAAGGTCCTATTGTTCAACGTCAAATTCATATGCTTTTCTTGCAAATCTATAGTGAAGAATCTAATATTTTTTGCAAAATGCAATTTGTTGCAAATTGCACATGTATTCCTAGGCGTGTCTTCGACTTTTTCCATATAAATTTGTATTGCATTTTTCTTTCTTGACTTCTTATTAGAAAATGGTTTTTTGCATCTGTCATTGCATTTGCGTTTTGTACGTATGAATTGCTTTATCTTGTGATAATTCAGCCTACAATCCTTAGTTGGTTGCATTTTCTCTAAATGACATGCTATCTCAAATGCAATATTATTGCTAAAATGTACTTGAGATATACATTGCTCTTTTTCTAGTACATGCTCATGACGCAATTGATTACAAACATCATTTGCTTCCATGCACAATTGTTGAGAACTGTGAACATATTCTTGTATCATTGCATGGTAATGAATATGTGATGTATTTGTCATGAATGACAAGATGTTAACAATATCATTGCATCTCGAATAAGCGGAACTGTAGTTGACAAAGTTATTAGTACCAGATGACCATACTTGGATATTGACTTTGAATATGACAGATATCCATTGTAGACAAAATGGTCCGCCTTCCACTTGTCCTTTTTCATATGGCATTGCCATATTTATCAGATATTGTTGCCAGTTGCTATTCATTGTATAGTGTATTGCATCAAGTACTAGGTATTGCTCTAAACAATGCAATGCCTCTTGATTCTTATGCATAACTGCATTGCAAAAAGATTGCACAATGTAAAGTCGCAAACACTCTGCATTGAATTCTGTTGCTACTAAATAGCAAATTGCATTAAAGAGACTGTCACCACAATTAGATGTCACTTGCTTTGCAATTGTTAGTCCATTTAAAAGCATATTATTTGCAATGTGCATCCAATTGCTTTCAATATCTTTGCAAATAGGTGATAGGTAGATATTAGACTGGTTGCAAATGCAAATTGGAAACTTTTGGTAAACCAATGGTTCATAATGACCACTAACAGGATTTGCATCGTGAAAGAGAATGCAATATGGAATTGCATTTTCATGTTGATTAAAGAGCAAATATCTCGTTTTTCTTGTCAATGACCAAACTGCAATTGATATATCTAGCCATTTAGCTAACCAACGTATGCAAAAGGTATCACCCCATAAACCTCGTTCAGGCTCCTTTATATTTGTACATGCAGAATAACGCATTTTATGAAGATATGTACCAATATCATTAACACCATGTAACTCGTATAGGAACTCAGGTGCTAGTTCATATTGATATGACTGTATTGCTTCAATGTCATTGTTCTTTAAGCAAAAAAGAAAGTGGTCTATTAACCCATTTCGCAATTCATTTGAAGTATAACGAAAATGTAGAAGCATTTCGAATGAGTCAAATAGACAATCTCCTACAGTATATGAAAATGCATTTAGTCTAAAAATACCATTTCTTTTCAATACAATATCAATGTTCTCAGGCAAAATGCATTGCAATCTGAATTTGTAATTGTCAACATCTATTATTTCTTCCATCATTTGCAATTGCTTACCAGAGTTGGCTTTTGCAATTGTCTTGTACAGCTTTGCAAAAAATATTAATGAAGTTAGCAAAAACTGAACATGATTGTTTTGAACAAAATGTATGTATATTAAAAAAATAGGCTATTGCATTATCTTGGTAAACAAATATCAAATTTCTAGCAACAAGCCATATTTATAAATAACAAAGAAATTGGAAATGGAAACAATGCAAAGACATAATGAAAAAATGGAGCATAATTCTAAGAATATTTCTGCAAGTTAACAAAAGGGAACAATCGAAACACAAAATGAAGTTAACAAAAGGAAGCAATGCAAAGACAAAATGAACAAATGCAACACAACTTTAAGAATATTTCTGAAAGTTAACATCATTGTCAATTGCATTTGTGAAATAAAATAACCATGAGGCTATTTATGAGTTTTACATAAGTGGTGCACCAATTCAACTGTCAAAATATAAAAAGTATCGTCTCTGATTTCTGCTAGGTTGCAACTCCAACATATTCCAAGGTAAAAAGTTTCCTGCTATTCGGTATCAGACTATGGTTATAGTATATGGATCTAAACAAAATTCAAGGATGAAGGAACCCAAACAAGGCATTGAGAACCAGATACGAGTAGTGCATAAGCGTACTTCCATAATGCTTCTCAACAAGATCCATTATTATGGGACGCTGCAGGTATGATCCATATAAATGATGAACATGTAATATGTTCAAAGGACAACTTTGGCAAACACAACAACAATCTGCCTAAGCAAATTGTCCCAAGACTGTTGGCAATTGTGGCATGTGAAAAAAGATGCCCAAAAATTACAGATCTTTGATGATTCACAAATTGTGGTGAATTGGATGAATGGAACAAATTCATTGGATAATTATAAATTTCAACCTATATTTCAGGAGACTCAACTTGCTTAAACAGAGTATTTAACACATTATGTTTCAACATGTTTACAAAGACAGGAACATGGAAACTGATGGACTGTCAAAAGCAAGATTACACTTGGTAGCATGAGCTTGGATCATTCAAGAGAGAGTGGAAGGAGAGCTCATGGAATGTCTTGACACACTTTTCATGTAATCATGGGATTGTTTAAATGTCAATATCTATATGTATATTTTTTTATGGCACTGTTTATGAACATATCTAGGACCTAATTTTTTATGAGACAAAACTGGTTTCAAACCTGTGATGTATGTCAGAATGACCATGACAGGGCTGTCATATTGACATTTTTGAAAACTGGTTATGAAGCAACATATCTTCTCAGCCATACTTTTATCACTTCCTATGCTTAAGCATATCTCTATATCTATATTTTTTTATGGGACTGTTTATGGACATATCTAGGAGCTAATTTCTTATGAGACAAAACTGGCTTCAAAGCTGTGATATATGTTAGAATGACTATGATAGGGCTGTCATATTGACATTTTTGAAAACTGTTTATGAAGCAAGATATGTTCTCAGCAATACTTTTATCACTTCCTATGCTTAAGGATATCTGTGAAATGCAGAAACATATATAATAAATGTAATTTTGTTTTCATAATAAAATAATTTTTTCTCTCTGAGCAGAATAAGGTAGTTGAACATCATATCAGAACCAATCTGGTTATAACTAGCTAACATGAGATTTTAATCTAAGGTTTAAATAGACAAAATGTCTTCATACATCATTATACGGAGCTAGTTGGATGCATTATCCAACTTCTACTTGTTGGGATCATCTCAAATAATATTATTGTTATGATTATAACAATTGATAATATTAATATTAATATTAATATTAATGTAAACACAGAATAAACAATGACAATTCCATATTTGAATTCCAATATAATTGAATGAGAGAAAAAATATAAATGACCGAATACAGCTTAAATATCTATATTTTTTAAAACAATCACAGAGTAACTCGACTATAAATCTAGAGTAACTGAACCATAAACCTACACATTGCAAAAATTAAAAGCCTAACAAATTCACAAAAAGCAATTAATAGAAAAATTGACAAAAAGCAATTAGCCGAATAACGCCGTACCTGGAACAAAGCCGAGCGTTCAAATTCCTTCTCGTCTAGACCATATTCATGCACAACAGAGCCTGTACCAAGAATCACAGCTTCACCTAGGTCATCTCGGCCCAAATGACAAGGAAGTCACATGGTGCTCGAAACTGACATTTACGGAAATTTCCATAAAACCCATGTAGGTAAGAGAAACCCTCAGTATCACGGAAAAGCTTATAATTTTCGCAAATGAAACATTTCATCCAATATATAAACAGCAGCAAATGAACAACATCTAGTACCAATATAGCAAACCTTCAATTCAGCACTTCTTAACAAAGCAAATGAACTTAACACTAACTAAATGAACTTAACAGAGTTGTTAACAAAGCAACCTTCCGTTCTCGGAGTAATATCAGAGTCGAATATTCATACATCCATAACAGAATTACAAACTTGAAGAAACATTATGGACCAAAGTAAACATACACATAAATTATACGAGCGAAAAACCTTGAATACACGCCTAAGATAGCAAACCGTGCAGTTACAAAACAGACTGCAATCTTCAATATTTTAACATTTCAAACAGTTCAAAAACCCCAATTTATTTAGATCTTCATGTGCAAAAACAGTTCAAACTACAAAAGACTGCCACTCAATCTGTACCAAGAACCATAGCTTCACCCAGGTCGTCTCGGCCCAAATGATAAGGAAGTCACATGGTGGTCGAAACCGACATTTACGGAAATTTCCATAAAACCCATGCAGGTAACAGAAACCCACATTATCACAGCAGGCAGGAATTGCATTGTGTTTTCACCGCATACAATACAACAAATACAAACGAAAAATCGCACAGATTGCAGAGCTAAACAACCAAGTAACAATAATAACCCAAAGGGCACGAACAGGGTAAAACCCAAGCCGAGTGACTTTCCAGGATCTCGAGCAGGGACAATTGTCCGCCGATAAGACCACCACAGCACATGCCGTAACCCAAGTTAATTGTAAATCAATCTGAATTTATTACCAAATCAATTGTATACTGTCTGATTCATACCAGCGTTACACATCCGCTTGGGAGTCACGGGACCACGTGCCCTTCACCTCGAATGATGCGAAGCCCCCAATAAGACCCCAAAACCTTTCCACCCCCAAAACCTTGGTTCGACTTAGGTTATATGGTTCATATAAACAAAAATCACGTCGGTCAACCAATGGCCAGCGATCGATCGATCGCATATAGTCCCTGGCAGGGATCATAGAGTAACTCGACTATAAACCTAGAGTAACTGGACCATAAACCTACACAATGCAAAAATTAAAACCCTAACAAATTGACAAAAAGCAAGTAATACAAAAATTGACAAAAAGCAATTAGTACAATAACACCGTACCTGCAACGAAGCCGAGCGTTCGAATTCCTTCTCGTCTAGACCATATTCATGGACAACCCAGCCTGTGCCAGTACCATGAGAAAATGTGCAAATGACGAAATTGGTTAACGAAGTCTGCACACAAAACCCTCAGTATTCAACCAGAATGCCATTAACTTATAATGCTCAAATAACCATGGACTCTTGCATGCAGGTAACAGAAACCCTCAGTATTTAACCAGAATGCCATTAACTTATAATGCAGTAGCCGAACTTAACCTCTAAACAATACAACCAAGAATCACAGCTTCACGCAGACATTTACCGAAATTTCCATACAACTCATGCAGCTAAGACAAACCCTCAGTATTCAACCAGAATGCCATTAACTTATAATGCTCAAATAACCATGGACTCTTGCATGCAGGTAACAGCAACCCTCAGTATTTAACCAGAATGCCATTAACTTATAATGCAGTAGCCGAACTTAACCTCTAAACAATACAACCAAGAATCACAGCTTCACGCAGAAATTTACCGAAATTTCCATAAAACCCATGCAGCTAAGACAAACCCTCAGTATTCAACCAGAATGCCATTAACTTATAATGCTCAAATAACCATGGACTCTTGCATGCAGGTAACAGCAACCCTCAGTATTTAACCAGAATGCCATTAACTTAAAATGCAGTAGCCGAACTTAACCTCTAAACAATACAACCAAGAATCACAGCTTCACACAGACATTTAACGAAATTTCCATAAAACCCATGCAGCTAAGACAAACCCTCAGTATTCAACCAGAATGCCATTAACTTATAATGCTCAAATAACCATGGACTCTTGCATGCAGGTAACAGCAACCCTCAGTATTTAACCAGAATGCCATTAACTTATAATGCAGTAGCCGAACTTAACCTCTAAACAATACAACCATGAATCACAGCTTCACACAGACATTTACCGAAATTTCCATAAAACCCATGCAGCTAAGACAAACCCTCAGTATTCAACCAGAATGCCATTAACTTATAATGCTCAAATAACCATGGACTCTTGCATGCAGGTAACAGCAACCCTCAGTATTTAACCAGAATGCCATTAACTTATAATGCAGTAGCCGAACTTAACCTCTAAACAATACAACCAAGAATCACAGCTTCACGCAGACATTTACCGAAATTTCCATAAAACCCGAGCAGGCAGGAACTCCACCGCAGACGAAAAATCCCACAGACTGCAGAGCTAAACAAGCAAGTAACAATACCAACCCAAAGGCCGCGAAGACAGTAAAACCCAAGCCGAACTTTCCAGCATCTCGAGGAGGGACAACAAATAACCATGGACTCTTGCATGCAGGTAACAGCAACCCTCAGTATTTAACCAGAATGCCATTAACTTACAATGCAGTAGCCGAACTTAACCTCTAAACAATACAACCAAGAATCACAGCTTCACGTAGACATTTACCGAAATTTCCATAAAACCCATGCAGCTAAGACAAACCCTCAGTATTCAACAAGAATGCCATTAACTTATAATGCTCAAATAACCATGGACTCTTGCATGCAGGTAACAGCAACCCTCACTATTTAACCAGAATGCCATTAACTTATAATGCAGTAGCCGAACTTAACCTCTAAACAATACAACCAAGAATCACAGCTTCACGCAGACATTTACCGAAATTTCCATAAAACCCATGCAGCTAAGACAAACCCTCAGTATTCAACCAGAATGCCATTAACTTATAATGCTCAAATAACCATGGACTCTTGCATGCAGGTAACAGCAACCCTCAGTATTTAACCAGAATTCCATTAACTTATAATGCAGTAGCCGAACTTAACCTCTAAACAATACAACCAAGAATCATAGCTTCACGCAGACATTTACCGAAATTTCCATAAAACCCGAGCAGGCAGGAACTCCACCGTAGACGAAAAATCCCACAGACTGCAGAGCTAAACAAGAAAGTAACAATACCAACCCAAAGGCCGCGAAGACAGTAAAACCCAAGCCGAACTTTCCAGCATCTCGAGGAGGGAAAGCTGGCCGGCGATCAGACCACCACAGCGCATGCCGACCACAGCTAAGACAAACCCTCAGTATTCAACCAGAATGCCATTAACTTATAATGCTCAAATAACCATGGACTCTTGCATGCAGGTAACAGAAACCCTCAGCATTTAACCAGAATGCCATACAGTAGCCGAACTTACCAAAGCCACACCGAGTAGGCAGGAACTCCACCGCAGACGAAAAATCGCACAGACTGCAGAGCTAAACAAGCAAGTAACAATACCCGAGCAGGCAGGAACTCCATCGCAGACGAAAAATCGCACAGACTGCAGAGCTAAACAAGCAAGTAACAATACCAACCTAAAGGCCGCGAAGACAGTAAAACCCAAGCCGAACTTTCCAGCATCTCGAGGAGGGACAGCTGGCCGGCGATCAGACCACCACAGCGCATGCCAACCACAGCTAAGACAAACCCTCAGTATTCAACCAGAATGCCATTAACTTATAATGCTCAAATAACCATGGACTCTTGCATGCAGGTAACAGAAACCCTCAGTATTTAACCAGAACGCCATACAGTGGTCGTACTTACCAAAGCCACACCGAGCAGGCAGGAACTCCACCGCAGACGAAAAATCGCACAGACTGCAGAGCTAAACAAGCAAGTAACAATACCAACCCAAAGGCCGCGAAGACAGTAAAACCCAAGCCGAACTTTCCAGCATCTCGAGGAGGGACAGCTGGCCGGCGATCAGACCACCACAGCGCATGCCGACCACGTGCCCTTCACCTGCGCCACGTGCCCTTCACCTCGAACGATGCGAAGCGCGTAATAAGACCCCAAATCCTTTCGACCCCCAAAACCTTGGTTCGACTTAGGTTATATGCCAAATATAATCAAAATCCGCGTCGGTCAACGGATAGTCAGCGATCTATCGATCGCATATAGTCCCTGGCAGGGACTAATAATATTTTTGAAAAATATAAAGTTTAAACATTTTACTCACACCTTTTTTTACTTTTAATTATTTTATCTCTTTTTATTTAAAGACATATTTTTGAAAAATATAAAGTTCGAACATCTTACTCACACCTTTTTTTGCATCATGTGGGCATCAAAAATATTTTATTTATTAGTGAGAGTGAGTGAAATATTTTTACCACATTGAATTGTCATATCAACAACAAATCTAGTGACCATAGTGAAGTTGGGATTATTGATGTTTTATAATGCTTTTAATTAAAACTAAGTAAATAAACATATTCATTTTTTTATTATTATAATAGACATAATTTTTTTTATTTAGAAAATATTTATTTTTATTTTAAGAAAAATCCACGTACTAAATCACACATTGCCTTTATATTGGACTATAGAACGTACCTTTCTGACCCAATAAAAAAAAAAGTTAATACAAAACTTACTCTATCAAATTCAAATATATATATATATAGACAGATAGATATAACCATATTTTTTTTAAATAAAAAATACATATTACCATTTATTTTCAATTTAATTGCTTATTAAATCTACAATAAACACTTAACCAAATCCCTGATAGTTACACTATAAAAATATTAAAACGGTCATTTTATAACATTTTTTTACTTTTATTGCTGTAACTAAAATGCAACATTAAAAATGAAATCTTTTTGTTTATGGCAGATTTTAGAATATTTTAAAAATAAACATAAATAAAATGGTAAAATATTTTAAAAATAAAACCACTATTTGACTTAGCTCATATTCCTTAAATTTATAAGTTATTCTAAAAATTAGAATTGAATTACCCATTAGGATAAAAATTTAGTTTTTATATAAACTGCAAAACAAATGACCCTAGATAATTTTGTTATTAAATATGTAAAACTTTTATTATTTTATTATCCGCAAATTTCAAATTTCCATTTATACAGTAATCTTAAACCTGAATTTAATGGACTTATATTTTTATGCAGAAATTCATTAATTTTACATCATATAAATAAATCAAATCATATAAAACTAATATTTTTATTAAAAAAATTATTAACTTTGCATTACATAAATGAGCCAATCGTTAATTTGAATGATTGTTGTGCTTGATTAAATTCATGAGTATGGTTTTGATGATATATTTATTACATTCATGAATATGATTTCGATGACATAAAATAAATATATTTTTATATTTTAATAAAAATAAAAATTGATTAATTTTTAAATATGAATAAAAGGACAAATTATGGATGTGATTGAACATTTTGTTGATGGCATTGCAAACAAATATGTTTTTAATTTCAAGTTTTTATTTTGTGTAACGAAACAAATAAAAGACAGGGCAGGACACTGATGTTAGTTGGGATGGCAATGTAAAAATGGGTGAGAATACAGGGTGGGATGGCATTGTAAAAATGGGATTTATTATAGAAAGTGTTAAATATGTTTTTTGATTAATTAAGTAATATGTTTTAAGTATATTTTATTTTCCAAAACATGAATATTTTTATTAATCATTTATATTTCGATTTGTTTCAAGATGGGAATATGAATAGAACACTTATAATAAATTTTGTATATGTTTTAATTAATGATCATTTAATATGTAATTTTTAATGATTATTTTATTATGTTTATGGTTTTTTGTTTGTAGGTTTAAGTTATATGGTTTTCAAAAAATTATGCAAATTATGTATGTTTATTAATTTTTATTAGGTTATATGTTATTGGGTAGGTGGTTTCAATCTACTCAATGGGAAACTAAATATTTTTAACTATTTACTAATGGAGTTACTAGTCCAAAATTCAAGAAGTATCAATATTTCTTACATGACCTAACTATCTATGCGTGAAGTGCAAAAATAAAAACTGAAGATAATCATGCTAACTCAAGTATTTGAAGAGGTAACTGGAACAATATCCCAAGATCTCGATCCTGGAGGATCATGTGAAGTTGGTTTACACTGGAGGTGGAGCTCAATATGGGAAAGCCTATCTTCAATTTTGTTTATGCGGTAATTCTAGTTACATCAATATATTTTAACATCCTCTACACTAGCAAATATGTTGTATCACTCAACTAGCTTATCCATTAAAATCTTGCCCAACAAGGTCTTCATTTTCCAATAGAATCAGTGCTCCAAAATAATGCTTCCTTCATCCCCGGGTATGCACTAGGTATGAATCCAAGTGGTTCCATCTTCCATGATTTAAGAATTTGAGAAGACTTGTCTTTCATTGACAACATGAGACTCGAAATTCTAGGTTTCATTTTGGGTGTCTGGAGCCACTACATGATAGTTTCCAACAACATCTTGAGCTTGTTGATGGGCTATGTTGTGGCCTTGAGGACCATGACCCCCTCACCCACTCCTACTACGCATTCTCTAATGTTCCATACTCATCTAATTACAACAAACCAGGAAATAAGGCTCTTATATTGCAACCATTACATAGAGGGAGCATAATTATCATACCAATGTCGTTCTATACCACTAATTGCATACCCTACAAGAGGAATCAGACTTAGTTCAAGGTGATTGTAACGACCCCGGGTTAAAAATCCATGTAATAAAGTAAATAAAGGAAAAATAATAACCAAGGTCATGGGACATGTATTTCAAGCTAAATGTTGGGCAAAACATCCTAGCGGGTGTTCATTTGGTCTGTTATGGCTGAAGGAAATTGGCAAAGGCAATGACAAAGGCATTGAAAAGGCAAAGAGGCATTAATTGGCATTTTATTTATGAAAAAAATGGAAATAGGAGAAAAGGAAGGTGAAAGGTCACAGGTTGCATGTGAGGAGGAAATGAAGGGAAAATAATAGAAATTGAAGAAAATAGAGGCCTCACTAATAAAAAGGCTTCTGAGGATCAGTTCACAACCTTTTGAGAGTTCACTTTTGGATGTCTCTCTCTACTCTCTCTACTCTCTCATACTCTTGCACACTTAGAGCATTCTTGGAGCACTCTAGCATTGGAGGAAGGAAAGCAAAGGAAGAACAAGAAAGCAAAGGGGAAGTAAAGATCAAGCAAGCAAGAGCTGGATCAAGCGTCTACAACAAGATTACTTGCAGGTATCAAGTTGCATGTATGATTTCCTTGCTAGCTTGGGTAGGCACGGTACATGCATGTGTGTTCTTGATTCTCTTGTGGTCATTGACATGGGTTTTTTCCAGGTGGGACAATGGTCTTTAGCCTTTCCTTGCCAATTTCAGATAGCCATGGTGTGATGGGGTTTCTCTTACTTGGTTGAGATGGATTGTCGGATTGTTTCGAATCTGAGTGGCGTGGTCTCACGAAAAATCACAAAGCCTAGGAATCCATAGACAGGTAAAGGTGGTATTGTGATAAATCCTGGTTATGTGTACCCTCGTTGGGCCTAGGAATCCTCGACTAGTAAATGGTGGCATATATGGTAAAACCTAGAGGGTGGAGACAAACAAATTCATTATGGTTTAGGTGGAGAGATCCAGAGGCATTCATGCTTGTATAGGCCTAGTGATCCCTGGACCAGTATATGGTGGGATTGCAATAAATCATAGTAGTGTATGTTTCTTCTTTGGTCCTAGGAATCCCTTAGAGGGATTGCAATAAATCTCGGTTGTATAGATGATGGTTTTGAGCCTAGGAATCCTTGACCGGTATTGGCGGGATATACAATTAAGCTTGAGGAATCCCTGGTCAGTTTTATTGTGAGTCCCACATTCGTGCTTGGAATATGGCATGGGGGTGATTGGCTGAAAGAAAGATTTGGTCAACCCAACCTATGGTCGAGTGGTACGTGGAAGTCCCTGACTTAGTTGGATTTTGCATACGTTAATAAGAGCTCTTTTCCTCTTGAGTTCCATATGTAAATGTACTTGTTATTGTGTGGTTTTAATGGTTGTGCTATCATTGTTATTCTATTGGTTATATGATCATGGTTTATGACAAACTTTGGTTATGGATCTCATCATGTTTTGATTAGTAAATGAAATTTTAATGAATGTATGAACTAATAGATGATAATGTAGTTGTTGTGAAAGGGCATCATATCTTCTTGACGAATCTCAAATAAATATGAGGTCCCTATGTTCAAATGTATTTATATGACCTATATATTACATATTTATGATGTGTTTAATGAAAGGAATGTTATGGTTAGGATGAGTCTGGTTAGGTCCTTGCTCAAATTTTTCAGTAGAGGCCTTGTCTTCTTGTTAGTTATAATTTATGAGAATTTCATCAAATTCTAGGCAGAGGCCTGAGTCCTAGCCCTGAAAAATTGGCTCAGAATTGAGGGTCGTTGGCAGATAACTACCTGAAAAAGGTTGTTGTGACATGGATGCCTTGTTGTGGGAGTGACTTGAGAGTTTCAGTTGCTTGGAGGGCTTGTCATGGGAGTGACTTGGGGTCTAGCTCAGCAAAAAGCAAGCTAACTCAGAGGTTGGGCACCTAGAGTGGTTGGTTAATCCCTGGGGGTTTTGTAACTCCTGATAAAGGTTAGTTTGGTTTTTGGTGTGTCGATTCCACTTCCTTAACTACACATGGGGAGTTGAATCATATCATAGTAACTCTTCGTGACATGTTTACCCCGATGGATTGATTAGCTTGGGTAAATGTAGGAGGAGGGTGTTACGGAGTGGTGTCAAAGCATGGTTCACCCCTTAGACTGGATGGGCGAAATATAGTTTTCATGCATGCATGGAGGTTGTCTATGTGCTTGATGTGTGTGCATGGTGATGGTCATTATTGCAGTTGTGTTGTCATGTAAAGGTTGAAGGTGTTGTTGTTGGGATGTGTTTGTCGTGAATCCGTGTCATTTGAATATGCATTTGTTGGGTATGACTGTTGTCTATGTGCATGTATGCATGCATTGTTATGATTATAGTTCCCATACTTAAGGTAATGACATGCAATTTGTATGGTCATGAATGGTAACTAGATGATGACTGCGATGATGTTTATATATTACTATGATTATGTTTATATGTGTGTTGTGCTAATGTGGTTGATCTTGCAGACAAGATATCATCCCCTGAACTATACTGAGGTATGTTGACTATGTTTATATGTTGGTTTACCTAACATGATATACTTGCAGGAAGAAGATAAAAGATGACTAGCAAGATGGTGGACTACATTTCACGAGATTCTCTCTATAGATTAGATGAGAAGCATGGTGATGGGTACTCTCCTAACATAGAAGACACATTGAGAAGTTTGAAGACAAAAATAAAAAGTTGCAAAGTATATAATGACAGAATCATTCAAGCACGGGAGAAACAAATAGAGGTTAATTTAGTTATGCTTAAGGGTTTGTCATACTTGAAGAGACAGGAACCGCTTAGGATCAGTCATGGACATGAGGACAGGATTAACGGGGCATATGGCACTAGATCTCATGGTGGGAACATGTTGGATAGGGATGACATGATCAGAGATGGAGGGTTCTTGGACACACCTAATAGGAGAGGTGATGGACACATGTTCTATTCTAGTTTTGGTTTCAATAGGTACCATGGTCATCATCATTATCATCCTTACAGGAGGAGTGACAAAATATATTTTTCTGGATGATTCAAGAAATAAAATCCATGACCTACCTTTGATAGAGATTTGAAGAAACCAGAAGATGTAAATACATGGTTACTCAAGATGAAGAAGTTCTTTGAGATGCTACACAAAGAATATGAAGGCCATAATAGTTATTTTCAGCCTCAAAGGCAAAGAAGACATCTGGTGGGAAGATGTGAAGCGGGTTAGATACATTAGGACAAAAGAGTTGAGTTGGCATGAATTCAAGAGACTTTTCAGGAAGAGATATTTGTCAGAGAGGTACTATGACAATCAAGTTAATGGATTCTATGACCTAAAGATGGGATCAATGATGGATGAGGAGTACATGATCAAGTTCCTCGATTTAGTGAGGTATGTACCATATCTTAAGGATGAGAAATCCAAAGTTCAAATATTTTCAAGTGGATTACCATTAGCATTTAAAGATCGGATTGAGTATGATGAGCTTCGGTCACTTGAAGAAGTCATGGGAAGTTGAAGCACCGTTATGAGCAATCAAAGCGTAAGATAAAATCTTAGCAAGGTTGGAAAGGGAAATATGAAACTAAACGTAAATTACAATCGAAAAGAACAAGACCCCAGGATGCAGGTAAGAAAGAAAATGTTGCACCTTACAAAAATTTTAATGGACCTCAACTTGGAGAACAACAAAACAAAGGTGATGGTAGGAGACAGTTACATTGTTGGACATGTGGTAAGGAGCATCTCAAGAAGGATTGTCTACGGAATCAGGGTGGTAGGCCTTATATCTACAGTGCACAGGAAGGGCAAAAAACTTGGGATGTTGGGCAGAGCATTCCACGGATCTAAGCAACATTGGATAACAGGTGCATAGATCACCAAGCATATATTATCGAGAGGGACGGTAAGCTTTGTGAACAAGTTGTTTATATTTTGATTGTCCCTGGATTTAATTATAGTTTTTTAATCCTGGCATGGTGCATAAGTGTGGTTTGAATAAAGAAGTACATGCAGAATCTTGGTTAGTGCAGTTGGATATAGGTACTAAGAAGAGAGTTCATCATTGGGTAAGAGCTTATGCATTTGAGTTGAATGGCATGCCTACGTCATCACACTTGAATGTGCTTCCGTTGGTATCATACAATATGTTGTTGGGTATGGATTGGTTGTATCTTCATAGAACCAAGGTGGATTGTTATGACAAGGCCATTGAGTGCTTGGATGACAATGGAGAACAAAGGATCTTGTAAGGTACAGAGAAGGAAACACCAGCTAGAATGGTTGCATCTATGCAGGAAAAGTGCAATCACAGGAAAGGGTGTGTGTTATTTGCAGTACATATTCCAATGATAAAGGTAAGGATGTTGATGATGTAGAGGTATTGAACAGTTACTCGGTTTTACAGTAGTTTCGGGATTTATTTCCTGCAAAGATTCTAGATTTACCGCTTCATAGGGAAGTGGACTTCTCTATTAAGTTGGTAGCAGGGTCAACACCAGCATCAAAGGCACCATACATGATGAGCACACTAGATTTAGTAGAGTTGAAGTTGCAATTGAAGGAAATGATTGACAAGGGATACATAAGGCCAAGTGTATCACCTTGGGGTGCACCAGTGTTGTTCATAAAGAAAAAGAATGGTACTCTTAGGTTGTGCATCAATTACAGAAAAATGAACAAGGTAACCATCAAGAACAGGTACTTGTTGCAGAGGATTGATGATCTATTTGACTAGTTGAAGGGAGTAGCAGTGTTCTCGAAGATTGATTTGGGATAAGGATACCATCATATACGCATCAAGAAGAGTATATTTGTAAGACTTCTTTCTGGACTAGGTATGGACACTATGAATTCATTTTAGTTCCATTTGGTTGGACTAATGCTCAAACTACCTTTATGTGCTTGATGAATAGTGTGTTGCTTCCTTATCTGGACAAGTTTGTTATTGTGTTCATTGATGATATATTGATATATTCTAAGAATGAGGAAGAGAATGTCGAACACTTAGCAGCAATGTTGAGGTTGGTAAGAGAGCATTAGTTGTATGCCAAGCTTAGAAAATGCATCTTCTTTCAGACATAGGTACATTACTTGGGGCATGTTGTTTCCAAGGAAGGCATAGAAATGGATCTAGAAAAGATAAGATTTATCATGGAATGGGAAGCTCCTAAGAATGTGGATGAGGTAAGGTCATTTATGGGGTTGGTAGGTTACTACAGGAGGTTCATTAGGAACTTCGTCTAGATTGCATATCCTATCACATAATTGTAGCAAAAAGGGAACAAATTTTAAAGGACAAAGGAATGCACAAGTTTTAAGAAGTTGGAGTAGTTGTTCACAAATGCTCCAATTCTAAAGATTGTAGATCTAGACAAAGAGTTTGTGGTATGTAAAAATTCTTGCAAGAGAGGACTTGGTGGAGTCCTGATGTAGGAGGGACAAGTAGTATGTTTGAATCGAGGAATTTGAATGATCTTGATCTTGAGCTGGAAACAATCATCCATGCTTTGAAGATGTGGATGCATTATCTTCTTGGCGGGGGGTTTTTACTAGTGAGTGATAACAATAGATTGAGATAATTTATTGACCAACTGAATTTGAATTAAAAAAAAAACTAGATGGTTGGCCACAATCAGTGAGTTTGATTTCGAGATTAGGTACATTAAGGGAAAGGAAAATAGGGTTGCAAATGTTATTAGTAGAGGAGTGCAGGTGAATCATATAGAAACTATGATTTCTTATGGGACATATCTACAAGATTGGATCTTATAGGTAGGGTAGCAGGATGACAGGTATAGGTAGCTTAGGCATAGGTTACAGTATGATACAGGTGATCAGGATATGGACTATCGTCTCACAGTAGATGGTTTGGTCAGTTTAGGGATAAGATATATGTGTTCGACAACAGTGCACTCAAGAACATTATCTTGAGATAATTTCATGCTAAACCATATTCAGGTCACAAAGGATACCAGAAGACATCGACGACGGTGAAGAAGTTCTACTATTGGCTAAGTCTGAATAAGAAAGTGGCAAAGTGTAAGAATCCTTATGAAAATGCTATTTAATAAATATACATCTTATGAGGCATTCGATTTACATGAAGCCCCACCTCATATTTGCATGTGAACCCCATCGGATCTAAGCGAGGTATTAGTGTGCCAACAACTTTTCCATATGATATTAACTATGTCCATCCATCACAAATGATATTAATTGTTTAATCAATTTGGACTACAACTCACACTTTAGAATTTCTCTCTCCTAAGATTGTGATGTGCATAATGCTTCATTTATTAAAAATATGTGTTGTAAAGTATAAAACCATTGATATGGAATTTTATTGAACTCCCACTAAAATACTGTTTAAAAACTAAGGTGATGTGAAGCAATGTAAATAATATTTAAATGAGGTGCTAAATTGCACTTTAAAGGTTGTGAAGCAATGTAAATCATATTTAGATGAGGTATTAAGGTTAAAAGGTGTTTTAATAAATTCAATTTTTAACGTTATTAAATTAACACATGGGTGATGTAAATCTCATTGGGTTAGACAAGAGAGTTAATTCATGAACTTGGTTTCATCTGATATCAAATAAGGGTTGTTCATCTAAGTCCATATAAGCCCTTATATCTCATCAGACTTGCATGTTGGCTAGAACTTTGAATGTATTTTCCATCTGATGACCATTGCAAGCTCCAGTGTATTTGATCTAGATTTAAACAGGAACGCAAAAAATTATAGATATGACCATAAATACAGAGATGCAATAGAAATAATACTTCATTTTGTTGATGTAAAATATTGAAATACGCTTACAAACAGAAATGGAAATAAACTAGCTCGAGCGATGGTGGCTTATCTCTAAGAAGAGATGTGGCGGCTACATGCCTTTGAATTGTCTTACAATGAGGCTCGAAGGCCTATTTATTATTGAGAAACAATGGAAAACCCTAAACATTCAAAAACCTAACCCTGGGAGATGAAGCGCCAAACTATGGGCCTCGTTTTGGGTAAATTGGTACATCGACTTCCTGGGGTCGTAACTTTGGCACACGATCTTTGTTTGACGTGCGAAATACCTCGTTAGAAATATCTATCCAAGGAATACAAATTTGAGATGAGGAACATTGGTCCATGGATCCATGTTTCTCCCAGTTTTCCCAAAAAACGTTGTTTAGGGCCTCAAAACGGCTCTGAAAATTCAGGACCCGAAAAACTGCCAAAATAGTAAATTGTGCTACAAATAAGGAAACTGAAAAAACGAAAGAAACAATGGTGGAGGTCCAAGTGGAATAGGTAGGTGGCCACCAATATCCACCTGGATCATTCCTCCCCCCTTAGGAAGTAATGGTCCCCATTGCATTGATTTCCTCCATGAGATGAGGAAACTTCTGTTGAACTTGGTCCCTAGTGAGCCACTTGCCCTGGTGAAGGAGTTGGCCTGCTTTGACAACTCGATATAGTTGGATCCTTTGTTGTCGAGTGTTATTGCTCTACATGTCCATGATCCGATCAGTTGTGGCCTGTTCCATGCAAACTGGATTTAAATATGTAGGTGTGAGTTGTTCTACAATGTCTGATGTGTCTAGTAGTGGTGGGAAGTATGGTCGAAGGTGGTCCACATTGAACACTGGGTACAAGCCAAGGAATGGGGGAATTCTGAGCTCAAATGCGTTGTCTCCCACAGCCTTGGTAATGGTATACAGACCATATCGGAGTGGTATGAGTTTCTGATAGGCTCCAGTAAGGCATTCCTTTTACAAATGCAACCAGACTTTGTCGCCCACCTTAAACTTGTGTGGCACCCGATGTTGATTATGTCACTCTTTGTATTTAGCATTTGATTTCTCCAGAATGTCATGTACCTACTGGCAGATATGTTGGATGTGCTCAATGATGTTGTTTGCCTTATCGGTTTCGGACTGTACATGAGCCGAATCTTCCTGAGTAGTTGCAAATGGCATGGCCACATCAATGGGACATAGTGGCTGGAATCCCAAACCCACCTGAAAGGGGTTGTGGCCAATCGAGCTATGGAGAGCCTGGTTATAGTTGTGTTGGACATAGGGGAGGTTCTCATCCCATTACGTGGATTCTTTGAGTTATACATGCGCAGAATGTGTACGATCATCCTGTTGACGTCCTTTGTCTCACCGTCAGTTTGGGGATGGAAAGTTGTGGACTTAGTGAGCTTGGTGTCCAACATCGACTAGAGACTGGACCAAAATGCACTAAGGAACCTGTTTTTGAGGTGATAGATTGGGGGATCCCAAAGTGTACCCACACTTGTTCAAAGAAGAGTTTAGTAGTGGCTTATGTTGTGATATTCTTCTTGTAGGCCTACATAATGGCCATCTTCGAGAATCTGTCCACGACCCCTCATCTTTCTTTTCATCTTCCATGGGAGGCCGTCGGGATTTGCGAGGTTGGTCTTGCAGAGGTTCGACCAGTTCAAGCCCTAACTCCTTATACCTCGACCTCGTTGGAAACATGCAAAGAAAAATAGAGAAAGAGAAGACCGCTCTGATACCACTGATCCGGATTTAAACTGGAATGCAACAAATTACAGATACAACCATAAATACAGAGATGCAACAGAAATAATACTTCATTTCATTGATGTAAAATACTGAAATACGATTACAAATAGAAATGGAAATAAACTAGCTCAAGCGATGTAACTTATCTCTGAGAAGAGATGTGGCGGCTACTCTCTGAACTATCTTATGATGAGGCTCAAAGGCCTATTTATCGTTGAGAAACAATGGAAAACCCTAAACATCCAAAAACCTAACCCTAGGAGACGAAGTGCCAAACTATGGGCCTTGTTTTGGGTAAATTGGTACATCAACTGCCCGGGGTCGTAACTTTGGCATACGATCTCTGTTTGACGCGCACAATACCTCGTTAGAAAGATATATTCGAGGAATACAACTTTGGGATGAGCAACATCAATCCATGGACCCATGTTGACCCTAGTTTTCCCAAAAAGACGTTGTTTAGGGCCTTAAAACGGCTCTGGAAGTTGACGACCCAAAAAACTGCCAAAAATAGTAAAATGTGCTACAAATATGGAAACTAAAAAATTGAAAGAAACAATGGTGGAGATCCAAGTGGAATAGGCTGGTGGCCACCAATATCCACCTAGATCAGTGTTCCATTTAATGTTTATTTACTTTCAAATGAGTTTATTTAACTATGTTAATTTTTTGATATATGAAGATTTTCGCAAAAAATCACATTGAAAATATTTGGTCAACGCATTTCGAACCAACCAGTGTGGTTCATCTTGTCCTGAAGACGAACTACACTGGTTGGTTTGAAACGCGTCGACCAAATATTTTCAATGTGATTTTTTCCAAAAATATTTATATATCAACAAGTTATGGATCAACGAAGCTTGAATTCGAATATGTTAATTTCCCTGCCTGGGTATTCATTTTGTATGTGAAAAATGAAATTCAATCATGAAATACACTTTAGATTTTAAGGTTTTCATTATAATTTGAAGAAATTTATCAAGGTTTACTCTAGGGTCAAATCAAGAAAATAATTAAATCAATTTGCAAAGAAACATAAGGTAGGTAAATGTTGTTTTACCCAAATATTTTTCCTCAAATTATTTTTAGAACACATTAACAAAGTGAGGTAAGGAAAATACATTTACTGCACTTCGTTTATGAGTTATTTTGTAATTATTAAGACTAATTCTCATTTGTGTGATGTAGGGAATTAATTACAATGGATTAAAAATTTGGGAAAAAATAATTCAACAAAAAATTAAATATGATATTAATTTGAGGAAACCATTACAATTTTTCAAAATCCAAGATGCCTTAATAGTTGGTTCCAAGTTGAAGAGGAAGACTAAGTTTTAAATCTATCTTTGAAAAACCAAAATGTTTTCAGAAGTGATTTTCCTTTTTATTATGCATCATAATTTCACAAGAAAGTTATGCAAATTATTATTAAACTTTCTTGTATATAAGAACCTCTAGACACATTTAAAATAGGATGGTAGGTTGGGGACATGAAACGTTATTGTTTTGAAGGCACAGTGTGTTAATTTTCTAGTGTTCTATGCTTAACACAATCACTTATACCAATTCTTCTTCAATTAGCAATCAATTTATCCAATATAAATCAATCTTCCAACAATAATAAGTTATTGTAGATAGAAAATTAAACCAATCCACAATAGAAGACAGCTAAGAACGAGAGAGACATAGTATTTGGTCAAAGACCAGAGAAAAAAAAAAAAAGCTAGAAAGGGGAATACCCTTTCCACATTATTCTTATATTAGATTGTCATTAAATGTTCAACAGAGAGATACAATGTTCGAGTTGAGTCAACAAAGAGTCAAAGTCAAATATTTGGCTATCCAAAATTCAACCAACCAATATCCAATCAAAGATGAGCCCAAAAGTTGGCCTTCTCTCTCCTAAATTTGGCCTCAAAGAATAGATCCAAAACAAGTCAAAACATTCCCAATTCAATGTTGGTCAAACAGTGCCAAACAAAATTCAAACTCAATCAACAGATTCTCCCTCTCTCCTTCGCACATGTCACCTCAAACCCGCAATTTCATTGTTATATGAACCATCCAAGAGAATATTTGATGTTCGATGGATGAGCTCCAAGTAATGTGACATGATGTGTATTTATATGTGGTTCATGAGGCGGTTTTTCCTTGCCGAGGTCAACTTGTACTTTTGTGCATATGTGGGATTCTCATTAAAAATAAAATTTTTCCTTAACCAAATTAAATTATTCTAAGGGCAAGAAGGGTCTTATTCGGATAAGGAATTCTTCCCAAAGGATGGAATTTCTCCCTAAGCTACCAAAATTTAGCACTCCCTCTCATCTAGGGAGGAATTATTAACTACATCATGAATCTCATCTCAAATGTCTCGTTATCATCATCATTGAACTAAGTCATATCTCATCTCTACTCATCTTTTCTTAGTCGTTGAAAATTATCAAATCTAAAGAAGAAGAATAATCATAGGGGAGCTTTGACTTCCACCCTATATCCAAGGACAATAAGCAGGATACTACTTACCATGACGTAAGTATCACAGTGATCCTACTATCCGATGATCTTCCCACCTTGACCCTGTTGACCTAGGTTATCATTGATGTCAATATGGCAATATTCTAGATATCAATATGGCAATATTCTAGATACTAGATGATGATATGAAGCCAAGGGGAAGTAGAGCAGATCCATGAAGAGACAGGAGCAAGGCCATCAGGATAGCCAAGCCATAAGCAAGAGGAGTTACCAAAGGAGGCAGATCAAAGCATATCACAAGATGTCAGAGCAAGAGAGGCATTCATATATGCAAGGAGGTCTTTGAAAGACATGGCCAAGCCAGAGGAGCCACATTGGAGCAAGAGGAGCTACAGGAGGAGCCATATATATATGTAATATATATATATATATATATATATATATATATGTATATATATATATATATATATATATATATATATATATATATATATATATATATATATATATATATATATATATATATATGCCAAAACAGAGCCATCAGAGGAAGCAGATTACACAATCAGGAGCTATCGGAGGCCAAAACCCATCTATATATGCATTAACAAGCTATCGGCGCTACAGGAGAAGTAATATATGCCAAAGGTTCGGACTCCAAAGGAAGACCGATCAGAGGAGCATAGAGGAAGAGTGGAGGACACAGCGGAACAATGTTAATGGAGGAGTTAACATATCGTAAGCCATAGGAGCGAGAAGCAAAGAGTGGAGAGTCATGACTCTGTGTATCCACGTTCAATGTTAACCGGGTTAAGTCGGGACCATTAGATCTGAAGAGATCAATGGTGGAGGATTGCTAAGGAATACCACATCGCAAGTTATGAAGGGTTGACATCCCGAAACCTCTGATTGCAATATACAATTGTGGACCCAATGATCCTATTATATTGTGCCTATTGTAATATCGCGTCCATCGCTATATCGCAAGCCATAAAGCCTTGCCACATGGAAGCACTGATTGCGATAAAACTGTGAACCCGACAGACCTATTATAAACAGTTTAATATAATATCGCATCCAGTATCAGCCATTGGCCATCGGCAATGCTTTAGGCTCGACTTGTAGAAGAACCTTCGAAAGTGGTGATTGCGATAAAAGGATGACGTGGCATGTGGGACCGCCATATGGGTATACCACGTTTATATGGGTTCCGTGAGCAATAAGTCTATAATGGAAGACTCTCCGAGTTATATATTTTAAATGAGAAAAACTCATAAGTCGGCCCTCCTCCCAAGGAACGTGTCCTTTGGTGATTTGAAAAATTCATATATATATGAGTTGAGATGCTTCATTTAGTGGATTGATCTCGGGCATCTATATTACGAAGAAATAACAGTTCACGACTCGTGAATTTGAAAAGAAAAAAAATAATATCTCTGATATTTGTCATGCGCGAGCCTTTGAGGCAGAAATGCAATACAATAACACTCCCGATAGTTCAGGAGGCCTGAACTATAGTTCAGGAGGCTGAATCAAGCCAATTGCGATTGCGATTGGGACGTGGTTGTCCGTTAAACAATGTCGTCTCTGTGTATGCCTGTAATTATTGTAAAAAGTAGCGTTGTTATAGTTTAACATAAGACATGATTTCTCTATGCATTTGTGGATCTCTCTTAAGAAGTAATGTGTCTTAGGAGTGCTGGCGAGCACGAAGAGACAGAGGAAACCAGAGAGACCAAGGACGAAGCCAAAGGGCCAGCAAAGAGAGGGAACTGACAAACAAAGGCATGAGGAATGAATAAAAGACAGGAAAAGAAGAGAACATTGTTTTTTATGTTGTTGAAGGCTGTTGAACGATGTGGAAAATAATCTGGAGGAGACAGAGCCATCGAAAGGATCCAACAGAACAGAAAGAGGGCCAAAGGGCCAATAGGACAGCAGACAGTCAAAGGGGAGAAGTAGCCAGTAGAGAACATAAGCTTGAATAGAAAGTTGTTCTTTATGCAGAGCTTAGTGCAGCTAACAGTAGACTAACTAAAGCTGTGTGAAGACATTATTAGAAGTCATGAAGGGTACTGGACACTCTGTGTGGGCAGTATGAAGAATTGGGAAGACTACTTCATAAGAATACTGGCTGTCATTGATGTTGTAGCATGGAGACTACAGTGAAGCTATAAATAGACAAAACTCAGTAGAGAAGAGTTCTGGGAGCAGAAAATTACTGTCAAATGTGCTTTGACAAGATTGGGTCAGAACCCTTGGGGTTGGTGCCTCAGAAGTAAGTAGGATTGGAGTCCTTGGGGTTGGTGCCTCAGAAGCAAGAAGGATAGGAGTCCTTGGTGCTAGTGCCTTCAGAAGTAAGAAGGATTGGAGTCCTTGGGGTTGATGCCTCATAAGTAGGAAGGATTGGAGTCTTTGGGACTAGTGTCTCAGGAACTAGAAGGATTGAAGTCCTTGGGAGTTGGTGCTTTGTAGGTTGGAGCCTCACCAAAGTCCGAGTTGGAGCTTGGAAACTGATTGCAACCATCTATATATTGTATCTATTTTACTGCACAATTTATATTAATAAAAGCATTTATTATTGTTGTTCATCTTGTGTTCTAAATATATATGTTTTAACTAGTAAAACAATAGTCAGAAAAAGAAATATTGATTCACCCCCCCCCCAGTACAGACCCTCAAGTGTCAATGGTAGAACACTTCCATCACTTCACTTGAGCAAGATACCACTTATAATAAATGGTAAGGATCACAACTATCTCATGTCTCCTCACCCATTGGTCAAATGGGTGGAAATTTCAACAAGCCCATTTTGTGGGTAGGATGCCAACAGGGGTATACTCTATCAAGCCCCAGAAGTGACAATAGGAAAGATACTACTTACCATGAAAGGTAAGGATAAAATTTATATTATTGTTAAACAATAGGAATGATACTACACACCATGAGGTAAGGATCACAACTATCCTATTGTCTAGAGTTCGCTCAACCCTAGGAGCTCTTCGACTCAATTCCTCTTCGTGGGAGCTCAAATAGGGGGGGGAGATCATAGCTCAGTGTCTTCGATCAGCCATGACCCTTTCCCGGGAAGGTCATATCCATCAGTCCAAGCTACTTTGTAAATTCAAGAACTTCCCTTTCGGCAAAGACTTAGTAAGAATATATGGTATCTGCTCATTAGTCAAAATGTGATGGATTCTTATGGCTCGTCTCTACACCGTGTCTCGAATATAGTGATATCTAATCTCAATATGCTTGGAATTGTCATGTAACATGGGATTCCCTGCCAATCAGATTCCACTCTTTTTGTCACAATATATCATTGTTGTATCCAGAACCTGCTCAAACAAGTCTCCAAAGAGCTTCCTCAACCATACTGCCTCACATCTAGCCATGGGAGTAGCAATGTACTTATCCTTAGTCATGCTAAGGGAAACGTACTTCTGCTTCTTGCTCATCCAAGATATCAAGGCATATCCAAGGCTAAAATATCTCCCTATTGTTCTCTTCTTGTTGATAATGTTTCCAGACCAGTTAGCATTAGTGTAACCATGTAGTCTCACATCTTTGACAGTATATCTCAAACCAAGATTAATCATCCCATGTAAATATCTCATCACATGCTTAGCAGCAACCCAGTGTACATGAAGAGACTCAATCATAAATTGACTCTGATTGTTAACTGCAAAACATATGTTCAAATAGGTGTTCACTAAGAACATCAATGCCCCCATAAATTATCGATACTCAAAGGGATTCACCAACTAAGATCCTGCAGCTTCTCCACACAACTTCTTAAAGTTCATATCCATCATTTTGGCCATGGACTTGCATTCTACCATTCCAAATCTTTCTAACAGTTTCACCACATATTTCCCTTGTAAAAGAGAAATCTCACCAGATCTTTGCCACACTTCTAAGCCTAGGAAATAGTGCATCAATATGAGGTCTTTCATTCCAAATTCAGAGACCAAATCCCTCCTGCACTCGAGCGTTAGAGGCTCACTACCTATCAAGAATAAGTTGTCAACATATAAAACAAAAAATAGGAGCACACCTTGTACAACTATAAAGTATAGGTTTAGGTCAGAATTGATTCTTTTGAATCCAAGCTTCATCAGGTAGCTATCAATATGGGCATACCAAGCCCTAGGGGATTTCCTCAATAAATAGAGAGCCTTATTCAGCCGTCACACATGACTCTTCTTGTCCTTTACCTCAAATCCCTGTAGTTTCTCAACATACACTTCTTCATGGGGTATCTCATGAAGAAATGTGGTCTTCACATCCATCTGGTGAAGACTCCATCCATGGCTAGCAGCTACAGCCACATTAGATCTAATTGTAGTGTAGCGGGAAACTAGTGCAAATATGTCATCATAATATTCTCCCTCTTTCTTGGAGAAACCTCTAGCCACGAACCTTGCCTTACATTTTTGGATGCTTCAATTTTCTCCATGCTTAATGTTGGGTTGTGTTATATTCTTTCCACGACTAGCCCACGTAGTTAACCGGGGGGTTAGGAGGGGGGAGGAGCCCCCCCTTCATTGCGCTGATTGCGTAGCGGGGGGAGTCACAGGGGGTTTGAGGGGCGTAGGTTTTGTGCATGCTTTTTGCACATGGTTTTCGACGTGATGGTTTTTGATCCATGGTTTTGGATGCGATGGTTTTCGGTCCATGGTATTGGATGCTTCGGCATGTATAAATATGTATTGTAACATTGAAAGGAATGTAATGAAAAATCAAGCTAGTAGTCCCGGTTTTGGGATCAAGGGGAAAATCTCTGTGTATATGTGTTTTATGTATTATGCTCTTGCATTGTTTATTTTCTATGTTTTAGAATTTGTACGCAGGTAATTTCTATATGGGGTTAAAACCTAAATTTGGTATCAGAGTTGTTTTGGCTTCAATGGGACGCCTTTGTTACAGAGGGGTTTCACTCGGGCCTGTGGTAGACCCCGTTCAGTGGGAGATCTGCGGGATCGATTATGGTGGTGAAAGAATATGGCGAGCAGTGGAAAGATAGAGATCGAGAAATTTAATGGTCATAGTTTTGAGTTGTGGAAACTCAAGATGGAGGATCTGTTGGTGGATAAAGATCAGTGGATCGTGGTAGATCCAGGTACTAAACCAACGGGAGTATCTGATGAAGAATGGAAGAAGTTGGATCAGAAGGCAAAGAGCACTACACGGTTATGTGTTTCAGATTCAGTATTTTTGAATGTATCAGGGGAAGCTACAGTGAAGACTTTGTGGGACAAGTTAGGGACTATGTACCAATATAAGTCTCTGGTGAATAAATTGTTCCTACGGAAAAAGTTGTATAACCTGAGGATGAAATATGGAGACACGGTGACAAAGCATCTGAATGCGTTTAATACTACGTAAGACAATTATCGTCTATTGATATCAAAATTTCAGATGAAGATAAGTGCATTAGTTTGTTGTGTTCTCTACCAAATTCGTGGGATAGTCTAGTTATTGCAATAGGTAGCAATGTAACTGCCTTGCAGATTGATGAAATAGTCTCATCCTTGCTGACAGAGGAGATGAGACAGAAAAATATGGAGAGCCAGAATGGTGATGCCTTTTCTATACGAGGACGGTCCCATAACAGAAACAAAAATAATTCATCGAGTGGGAGATCTAAATCTCCAAGAAAACCTATAAAGGTGGTGCGCCGGAAATGCAGAAAGGAAGGGCACTACAAAAGGAACTGTAAATCTAAAGCCCCTGATAAAGGAAAGGGATCTGATGATGCTCCTTGTGCAGAGGTGAAAACCACCTCAAATGAAGGTGTGGATGTTTACTTGGCTTCTTCAAGTACACATGTAGATCACGAGGCATGGTTGATTGACTCAGGTGCATCCTTTCACTTCACCCCCCATAGAGAGTGGTTCTGCAAGTATGAGAAATATGATGGTGGTGATGTCTTCTTAGGGGATGATAGGAAGGCTAGAATCATTGGTCGCGGAAAAGTAAAGTTGAAGTTGCAAGGTAGAAGGGTTAGAACACTTTCGGGTGTTCTGCATATTCATGCATTAGCCAGAAATCTGATTTCTATAAGCAAGCTAGATGATGCAGGTGTAAAAATAGTTTTCAAGAAGGATACCTGTAAGATGGTTCGGGGAGCACTGGTATTGATGTGGGGAGCTTGGATTGGAACTCTGTAAAAGCTGCAAGGTAGCATTGTTGTTGATGGGTGCAACGGTTCTGTGGTTCCTGAAAGTGGAGCAGAAAAACTAGTGGTCTCTGGAGAGAAGACCATGTTGTGGCATCAAAGGCTTGGACATATTGGAGAGAAGGGCCTTCAAATACTTCATGGTAAAGGTATGGTAGAAGGTATGAGTAATAGCTCTCTGGATTTTGATTTCTGTGAAACTTGTGTATATGGGAAGCAAAACCATGTGATTTTCCCCTCTGGTGGTAAGAGGGCGAAACAGATATTAGAGCTTGTGCACAGTGATGTGTTTGGACCTGTGAAGGTTCCATCACTAGGTAAGTCTGTGTACTATGTATCATTTATAGATGACTTCTCAAGGAATACATGGATATATTTCCTTAAGAAGAAATCTGAAGTCTTTGACAGGTTTAAAGAATTTAAGGCTCTGGTGGAAAACTAGACAGAGAAGAAGATAAAGTTGTTGAGGACAGATAACGGTGGAGAGTTTTGCAGTAAGGAATTTGAAGAATTCTGTAAGAAGTGTGGTATAGCACAGAAGGAGATTACTCCATATACACCTCAGCAAAATGGATTTGCAGAAAGAATGAACAAGACATTGATGGAAAGGGCAAGAAGCATGCTCAATGGTGCCAGGTTAGGACAGGAATTCTAGGCAGAGGCGGTGGAGACAACATGCTACTTGGTCAACAAATCACCTTCATCAGCGTTGGAGGATAAGACTCCACAAGAGGTATGGACTGGTAATAAACCCTCTCTTTCACATCTGAGGGTATTTGGATGTGATGCATATGTACATGTTCCAAAGGAGAAACGAACCAAGTTCGATAGTAAATCTGAAAAGTTCATATTTATTGGGTATAAGGATGGTTTAAAGGGTTATAAGCTTTGGAACCCAGTAACAAGGAAGGTTGTGTACAACTGAGATGTGGTGTTCAGTGAGGTGAAATATGTTATTAAACATGAAGTCCAACCAAAGGAACCTGAGAAGATAAAGTTTGAGCCAAAGGAGGAAGAATCAGACTCTATAACAGAGGAGGAATCAGAAGATGAAGAGCCACAAACTTCGGGTGTGAGAAGATCAGAAAGAAGGCAGCCATAAAGGTACAGTCCATATGTTTTCTGTTCAAATTTTGATTTATCTATTACTAATGATAATCCAAGAACTATGAAGGAAGCAGTAGATTCAGAGGATGGAAAACTCTAGAAAGAGGCCATGGTTGATGAAATGACATCTTTGTACAAAAATTAGGCTTGGGATCTAGTGGAGTTGTTGGCTGGAAGGAAACCCATTTGCAGCAAATGGGTGTTCAAGAAGAAGACAAATTCAGAAGGAAAGGTGGAGAAATATAAAGCTCGGTTGTAGTAAAAGGTTATTCCCAGGTGTCGGGAATTGATTTTGGTGATATTTTTTCTCTTGTTGCCAAGGTAACTTCTATTAGATTACTTTTATTTGTTGCTGCTTCTTTTGATTTTGAGGTAGAACAGATGGATGTGAAGACAACATTTCTTCACGGGGATCTCAAAGAGGAAATCTACATGAAGCAACCTGAAGAATTTGCGATGAAGGGTAAGAAAGAACTAGTATGCAAGTTAAAGAAGTCTTTGTATGGGTTAAAGCAGTCACCAAGGATGTGGTGTTAGAAATTTGATACATTTATACGGGGACTTGGCTTCACCAGAAGCAAAGAAGATCACTGTGTGTATTTTAAATTAATTGGTGGCCATGTTATTTATCTAGTCTTGTATGTGAATGATATGTTGCTGGTTGGAAATGAAAAAGAAATTATCCAGGATTTGAAGACCCAATTGTCCTCCAAATTCGACATGAAAGATCTTGGTGTTGCAAACTATATTTTGGGCATGGAAATTAAAAGAGATCGAGCAAAGAGGAAGCTCTAGTTAAACCAGAGGAAGTATGTCGAGACAATATTGCAGAGGTTTAATATGCAGGATAGTAAATCAGTGAAGGTTCCTATTCTTGTAGGTGTAAAGTTATCTGCTGAACAGTGTCCCAAGACACAAGAAGAGGAAGAGGATATGTCCTGTGTTCCATATGCAAGTGCAGTCGATAGCCTGATGTATGTGATGGTCTGTACTAGACCACACATTGCACATGCAGTGGGAGTATTGAGCAAGTTTATGTCAAAACCAAGGAAGGATCATTGGACAATAGTGAAGCGGGTTTTCAGGGATTTGCATGGCACTAGTGATTATGGTTTGTGCTACCAAGGAAGACCAGGATTGGAAAGAGTTTTGGATATCCGTGGCTTTCTTGATGCGGAGTGGGTTGGAGATCTGGATCAGAAAAGATCTACAAGTGAGTATGTGTTTAACCTATTTGGAGGTGCAGTTAGTTGGATGAGTAAGAAACAATCTGTAGTGGCACTATCAACTACAGAGGCAAAATACATGGCAGCCACTCATGCAAGCAAGGAAGCAGTTTGGTTGCAGAGATTGTGTTCAAGTATGGGGTTAGTATAGGGAGCTATAAGGATAGACTGTGACTGCCAAAGTGCAATTTTGTTGCAAAGAACCCTACTTACCATTCAAATACAAAGCACATTGATGTTCATTATCACTTTGTGAGGGATATGATACAAGACAAAAAGGTGTTGTTGGTAAAGGTGGACACTTTGAAGAATACTGCAGATGCATTGAAAAAATCTGTGAGCTTTGAGAAGTTCTCTTGGTGTAGAGAAACAATGGGCATTGTAGGGTAAGATAAATAACTAAGCTCTCTTGTGGCCCCCTGTGGAAAGAAAAAAATAAGTGGGGGAATGTTGGGTTGTGTTATATTCTTTCCATGACTAGCCCACGTAGTTAACCGGGGGGTTAAGAGGGGGGCGGAGCCCCCCCTTCGTTGCGATGATTGCGTAGCTGGGGGAGTCACAGGGGGTTTGAGGGGTGCAGGTAACCCCACTCTATGGGATTTGGGGCAACGCCCCGGAAAATTTTGGTTTTGGACCCTATATTAGGTTGGGCGGACCTACCTATGGTTTTGTGCATGTTTTTTGCACATGGTTTTGGACGTGATGGTTTTCGGTCCATGGTTTTGGACGCAATGGTTTTCAGTCCATGGTATTGGATGCTTTGGCATGTATAAATATGTATTGTAACATTGAAAGGAACATAATGAAAAATCAAGTGTGGTCCCGGTTTTGGGATCCAGGGGAAAATCTCTGTGTATATGTGTTTTATGTGTTATGCTCTTGCATTGTTTATTTTTTGTGTTTTATAATTCGTATGCAGGTAATTTCTGTACAAGGTTAAAACCTACATGATCGTGTACAACCATTTATAAGTCACAATGAACTTCCCTTTAGGTCTTGGAACCACTTCCCACACATCATTCTTCATAATATATTTGTGATCTTCGGCCATAACATCCTTCCAGACCTGCTCTTTCACTAATTATTCAAAGGTGTGTGGTTCGGCTAGTATAATGGAGCTCATAGCCACATCATAACTTTGGTATCGACATGGCTTCTTACTTTCTCTAAAGGTTCCTCTAGTAGCGGTATGTCCTTCAACAGCCTATAAGGTATCACAAATCCAAAGTGGTATCTTCCTAGTAGGGGGGTCACATGGAGGAGGATCCAAGGGGTCCATGGGTTCCATGGAATCATTAGCAACATTTGTCTTAGGTTTAAGCATAGGAGGTGTATAAATATGGTGATAGAATTGCAACTGCTCAATAATTTTAATAGAAAATCAAGAGACACAATTCTACTCTACTGATCTACAAAATTTAATTCACAATTTAGAACAACATTTGCAAACATGCAATAAGAAAAACCACACATGCACATTATTTTTCGAGGGGAACATAACTGGGAAAAAACCCCTCAAGCCTCCTTGCATTAATCAGATTAATAGAGAATGTATTACAATTTCTTGCCCTCTCTGAGCACAACTTGCAAGTGAATAACCTATCTCTCTATTCAATGAGAAGCTCTGACCCAGACTTAGTAAATTCTTACCTCTGCTTGAGCCCCTATTTCCTTGCGCAAATCATGAGGAATTAGCCCCTATTTTTTAGGAAATTTTCTCCAATTGATTATGCAATTCCCAAGGAATGATCATCTGACTGCATGCAACACATGTACACTCAAACAAGTTTACAATTTCTTGTTACACTAGCTCAGAATCTCCACCACAGCTGAGGAACTTGATTTCCTTGCATGCACTAGCTATTTTGAGTTGATTAATCAGTTAACTGGATTATCACTAAGTTATATTGTTGTCCCATTGCACAACTGACCTTCCACTTGTTTCATTAACTATTAGAACTAGTTTAACTGAACACAACTGGATATAACTGAACTGGATTACTATAATTTAGAAATCACACATGCTTAACTTAACTCCAAGCTCTATAACTTGAATTTACTAAGATAATGGAGTGACAAGAGCCATGTCACACAAGTTAGCTACCTCCAAGTTGTTTGTTGATGTGGAAATTCGAATTTTCTCAATTTAACCAAGGCAAAGTCAAATTGAGACTTTCTTGCTACACTTCTCAACACTCCCTCTTAGCAAGAAAGGGATTATCAACCACCCCTATCCTACACCAATGGAATCTGAACTTCCCTCTTGATAAATCCTTTGTCAAGATGTCAGCATCTTATTCCTCTGTCGGAATCTATTGTAGCAACATTATCTGCCTCTGCACATAGTCCCATAAATGATGATATTAAATATCTATATGCTTGGATTGATCATGAAATACCAGATTCTCATAGAGCTTAATGCAACTCTGATTATCACAATATATCACATTTAGATCCATCATCTGACCAAATAGTCCCACAAGTATCTTTCTCATCCAAATCACCTCACATGTTGCTTGACTTGCAACCATGTATTTTTCTTCTGTCGAGCTAAGTGCCAGAGCTATTTGCTTCCTTCTATACCAGGAAATAATTATGGACCCAACACTAAAAATTCCATCTAATGTACTATTTTGGTCGGATGGAGTCCCTACCAAATCTACATCTGTGAATCCACATAGCTTCACTCCCTTGGTTCGTTTGTACCATAATCCTTACTGGGTAGTGCCTCTTAGGTACCGTAAGGTATGCTTCGATGCCTTCCAATACAATTTGGTTAGCCTAACCATAGGTTGGCTCAGTTGGTTAACTGCATAACACATATATGGTCATGTGTTCATGAGATACATCAATGAACCCACTAGCTACCTATAAATGGTAGCATCAACCTCTTCATCTGAAGTGGCATTCTCTTTCCTCCAGTTGGTCACCAGAGGTGTCTCCATGGGCTTACAATTCTCCATGCGAAATCTTTGCAATATCTCATTTGCACACTTGCCCTGAGACACAAATAATTCTCCAATGCCTTTCCATACTTCCAGCCCTAGGAAATAGTGCATAAGACCCATGTCCATCATCTCAAATTCCCTTACAAGGTACTCCTTGCAAGAGTTGATTGGTTACTCATCCACTTTAATATTAAATCATCTACATATAAAAAAATGATAAGCAATTTAACTTCTACCAAAATATGATATAGGTTTGCATCTGCTTCCCTTTTGGTGAAGCCCAAACCAATGAGATCATTGTCGATCTTGGTGTAACAGGCTCGGGGTGCCTATTTGAGACTGTACAACGCTCTCATGAGTCTGCACACACGAGACTCCAAAACAAATGTCTCAAAACCTTATGGTTTCTCGATGTAAACTTCCTCCTCAATAACACCATTGAGAAATGTTGTTTTTACATCCATCTATTGGATCCTCCACCCCATCTGTGCAGCTAGTGCAAGAAATAATCCAATGGATGAATACCTTGCTACAAGAGAAAAGGTTTCCTCATAGTCAATTCCATCAACTTGAGAGACACCTTTGGCCACAAATTTGGCCTTATACTTCTCTATGGTTTTTTCTATTGCATGCTTAACCTTGAGATCCATCTTGAAGCCACAACTAATTTATCTGTCGGTCTTGGGACCACTTCCCAAGCATTGTTCTTCATGATGGATACGTATTCTTCCACCATTGCATCAACCCAAACAGGTTTCTCAACTGCTACCTCAAAAGAGGATGGCTCAGTCTCTACAAGCTCATTCATTAGAGCCATGTAGCCAATGTGCCTCTTAGGTGACCTTCTTTTTTCTATGCAAATTTGAAGGAGCTCCCACATTCTCCCTCACATCCTGCATCAGTCTATCAACTTCGCTAGTTCTTTTCCTACATTCTCTAGAGGTTTATGATTTAGTGGATGTCTCCACTTTTCTCCTCTTTGTTCCTCCATTTGTGGCTACTCCACAACTTAATGAGGCTCCTCCTGAGGCTCTTGATTTGGAGCTAAAATCTCTTCTTCTAGTGGGATTTGAAGTTACATCTCAAGAGAGCACTGCATCTCTTTCTCCTCATCAGACTTTACATCCCTTCACACAACTGTCATTATGAGGGAAGGTTAGTACACATGGTAATTGTGTAGAGTTTTGGTGTAACCCAAAAAAACTCCCAACTTTGATGTTAACTCAAGCTTCTTCCTTGAATATTTGGAGACATGGTAGTAAACAGAGGCTCCAAAAATTCTGAAGTGAGGCACATCCAACTTTCTCCCCAAGAAATCCTCCTCCAATGTAATCATACCAAGAATTTGATGAGGACTCTGGTTCTTCAAGTAGACTATTGTGCTACATGCCTCAGCCCACAAATCCAATGGAAGACCTTGGTCATGTAGCATATCTCTCGCAAATCCCACAATCTTATAGTTATTTCTCTCAGCTACCCCATTTTGTTGTGGTTGTGGGGTGTCGTTAGTTATTTTCAAATTCCTTCTCTTGCACAAAAATTCTTGAAGTCATTCAAAACATACTCACCTCCATTTTCATTCTTGAGAGCCTTCACCTTCTTGCCAATCTCTTTCTCAACTAGTGCCTTGAATTCTACAAACTTTGATAATTTCTCATCCTTATTCCGCATGAAGAACATCCAACACTTCCTTGAGAAGTCATCAATAAAAATAACAAAATATTTATGTCTGGTTGTGGAGGCTATCAAGAAAGGTCCACAAACATCAAAGTGGACTCTTTCCAAGACTGCATGTACTTTCCTATGTCGATCATGGAATGTGGATTTTACATACTTCCCTAAGGTACAACCCTTGCATACATCTTGCTACTCAAGTGCTCCTTTAGGGAGGCCAGTGGTTATTTTTTGCATAATTTTCAAGGTGCCATGTTGCAAATGGCCTAATCTCCTATGCCAGAGTTCACCAACATCACGACTCTACACTTTATATGCCTTACTTCTTAATGCAGCACAATCTTCCACATCAAGTTTACACAGGTTCTTCACACGAACCCTGATCTACTTCACCTATCTAGTGGTTGTGTCTCAGGAATGATTTCCCTCTTTTGAAGATCACATCATAACCATGGTCTTCCAAAACCGCTACAGAGATGAGGCTCTTCTTTAGGCCTAGTACAAACATGACATCTTTGAGGCAAATAGGGGATCTAGACTCCCTCTTAAAGGTTATTGTACCAATCCTGGTAGCATTGTACCTTCCAGTATCCCCATACTCAATATGCATCTAGAGATATTTCTCCTCCAGGTCAATGAAAAACTCTCTACACCCTGTCATGTGGAATGAGGCACTTGAGTCCAAGTACCACACACTCCCCATCATAGTGTTTGTCATGCATGTGATAAGGGTGAAGTCTAGCTCAAATTGTGAAGCCAAAGCTTCACATGCTACTCCTCCTGAGTTCTTCTTGCCAAAAATTTTGTGTGGACACTTTCTAGCATAATGCCCGAATTCATGACAATTAAAGCATTTTATTTTGGAAAAGTCTTTCTTCTTCCCCCCTTGGCTAGATTCAAGTTTGGTTTCATATTTCTTCCATTTTCCCTTCTTTCATCTTCCAACCAATGCAAAATTTTATTCATCCCCTCCCTTGGATGAGGTTCCATCTCTGGTATCATGTATGATCTCTTCTTGTACCAAATCAGACCACAAGAGTTCCCAATTCAGTAGTTTCTCCCTCTCGTTCACCGAGTCTTGGTAGTTATGCCAGCTTTTGGGAAGGCCTAGAAGAGCTAGGATAACCAAGTCATTTTCTACAACATTCACACTAACCCCTCCAAGCTTGTCTCGAACTTGTGTAAATCTTGGGAGATACTGCAGAATAGTATCATTCTTCTACATCTTGATATTTTGATGTTTGTCTTTGAGGGCTAGTTTTCTATTACCACTATTATTCTCAAACAGCTCTGCCAATTCCTTCCTTGTTGCAAAAGGAGTTTCTTTCCCATGGATATTTGAGACAATGTGGTCTCGTACTCCCTCCAAGATTATTATTCTCTCCTTGGCTACATATTTATTCCATTGGGTTGACTTCTGAGCATTAGTTGATCCTAGTTTTGCAATTAAATTTGAGTTGCCTTCCAAGGCATACTCTAATATCAACCTATTGAAGGTAATTCTCCCAACTATGAAGATATCCTGCTACACTGAAGCTACAAATTCTAACCTCTTGACGAACAACTTTGAAATTCTTGTTCTAAGGTGAATCCTACTTCGATACCATGTAGAAATATGGTCATATAATTGAAACTGCTCAAGAAGTTTAATCCAAAATCAAGAGACACAATTCTACTCTACTGATCTGTGAAATTTAATTCACAATTTAGAACAATATTCACAAACATGCATTCAAAAAACCCCACACATGCATAGTATTTTTCTATGGGAACCCAACTCAGAAAAAATCCCTCAAGCCTCGCATTAATCACATGAATATAGAATGTATTACAATTCTTTTCCCTCTCTGAGCACAACATGCAAGTGAATAACCTATCTATCTATTCAATGAGAAGCTTTGACATAGACTTAGTCAATTTTTGCCTCTTCTTGAGCCCCTATTTCCTTGTGAAAATCCTGAGGAATTTGCCCCTATTTTTATGGAATTCTCCTCCAATTGTCTGCACAATTACCGAAAATGATCATCTCATTGCATGCAACACTTTTACGCTTAAACTAATTTTCAATTGCTTGTTACAATTCCTTGGAATATCCACCAGAGCTTAGGAATGTGAATTCCTTGCATGCAATAGCTATTTTGAGTTGATTGATCATTTAACTGGATGATCACTGAGTTAGATTGTTGTGCCACTACACAACTAACCTTCAATTGGTTCCATTAACTATTAGAACTAGTTTAACTAAACACAATTGGATATAGCTGAACTAGATTACTAAAATTTAGCAATCATACATGCTTAACTGAAGTCCAAGCACTCTAAATTGAATTTATTGAGCTAACTGAGTGAGAAGAGCCATGTTACACAAGTTAACTACCTCCAAGTTGTTTGATGATGTGGAAATTCGAATTTTCTCAATTGAACCAAGGCAAAGCGAAATTGAGACTTTCTTGCTACAGTTCTCAACATGAGGACCTTCTACTAGGCATAGAAAATTTTAGGGGCGAATCTTAGCCCATGGGTGAAATTTAAGGGGTTTTATATTTTCGCGGGGCGAATTTTTTATATTACACCCCTTTCCTATAGTTAGCCCAAAAATAATTTAAAAAATAGATAATTATTATATTTTATCCAATGAAAAATAAGCACAAATAAACATTTAAGCCCCGATTTGCCTAGTTTTCAAGTCATATTTTCTTCCATCGCCCTGATTTCATGTTGGATTTGCTTCTAATCACCCTGATTTCCAGTAATGGCACTAGTTAGGGGTTATTTCACCCTTTAACATTCCTAGAAGTCGACGGTAGGGTTAGCTTCAGGGTACTTGACCTCCATAAGGAAGGTTTACCAACTCTTCTATTGGGTCTTCGAAGGGCAGAATAGTTTGTTATTGTTTCACTTACTTCTGTATGTTGATCCAATTGGGTGAATGGTGACTGATGGCTCTCAATATATCCCTCGATTGACCAAGTTTGTGGGCTCTTAAGAAAGAACCAAATGATCTTATTGAACGATGGAATGGGGCCGACCGAATTCGCCCTTGGATTTTAGGGGCTTTTTGTTTGATTCGCTTGTATAAATTTGAATCTACATACTACATTCCTCCTCATTGTTTAGTTGCAGGTGTGTAGGGGTACCATGTCTCACTAAGTTTTTGTCCCAAAGTTTATCCTGCATGTGCAATATTATTGTTCTCTATATATTCTCTACAATTCAAGCCCAAGTCAGCGATGTGAAAGAGGCATAGGACCGGTGAGCCACAAAAATACTAAAAACCTTTATAGTTTACTAGTCATCTATGAATTTCATTGTACCTTTGAATTTAACTATACCCATTATGGTTGTTGACAAAATAATAGTGATAGTTATCTGTTGGGTGGATATCAAGGCATGCATGTCTCTGATTCGATGACCACTTCACTCTGGTTCTCTGCTAACTAGTAACGATATGTATTGCAAATTGTTTGCTTTGACTTATATGGGTCTGTATGATTGGGACTCTGCCTTTTCTTCCGAGACATTTTGTAAATATAGACGCGATAGGGGATCAACATATTTGTATGCTAAAATATTCAAGGCGTGGGAAGTTAAGGTTCCACCGTAACATTTTTTATGTAGCCTGTCCACCATAGATCACAAACCCTCTAATGTATAGTGGCAAAGATCTAACCTCTGATCTGAATAACAAGTCCATTCCACCTCAGTACATTTCCAATTGGATGTACCACAAAGCTTAAGCAAATCCAAACTCAAAGTAGGGAAATTTCAACATAAAGTGATATCCCCACCAGAGTATGGATGCGCCTGCAAATACTTGCAACAACATGATTTCTTGGCTTTAGTTTTTACAACAACATCTCTTTGCATATTTGTCGATTTGATGACCCTTGAAAATGATTCCTTTCGAGAAGAATTGGAATGTGAATTTATCATAACAACTCAGTCAATGGACAAATCTACAATCATGAATTCAATTCAAGTGAGTAGAAATTCAATGGGTTGTGTATTTATGATTGTCATGAAGGCCCCAAAACTCATTTCTAGCACAATGGCTATGTCAACTTGTTTCATTTGTGTTTTGACACTCACAATTATGAGTTGTTTGTAATAAAAGGGCTCAAATATTTATCCAAAATATGGTGTGAATGGCCAAAGAAACCATTACAGGGCAACACGTCCTAGAACCAATATTTCAATACTTTCACATGGGAAGAATTAGTATCTTCATAATGGATTGGTTGTTTTTGTTCTTCGTGGCATGTCATACTTAATGCAGAACACAAGAAACGATTATTGTCTCTTATCTGTCCTCATAATAAATCTTGATCAAAAAAATGTAGTACACCAACCTCAGATGAAAACTAATAGATTTGGAATTGTTGTTATCTTGGCTAGACAATATAGACAAAAAACCATGGTTTCAGAAATTAGTGCAATCAATGACCTATCTAGGAATTTAAGGAAAGGTCTTTAGGCCACAATGGAGGTGTTGGGTCCACTGGAGGCTAGCTGGAACATGTCTCTCCAAAATTCCTTAAGGCATGCTAGGCCTTTGGCCTTGATAAGGGAACATCTTACTCATGGGTAACAATGTGGTAGCATGACAAAATTGAAATTATTTTTAATGATGATAAGGGAAACAGAACCACTCCTTCCATGTTTTCTTTCACCCCATTAGAAATATTAGTTGGAGTTTCCACCAAAAATTAGGTGTCAACTAATCCCCAAAACTTTGTCTTCATTTCCAAGAGACTCATCTAAGGGTGATACAATGATCCTTGTGTACAGAGTGACACAATACACTGCCCCTTCATTGTTGTTGTAGGAAACAATGGTCAGCCCATCATCCAAGTGGAGTACAAAGGTGAGACAAATTAGTTTGTAGCTGAGGAGATATCTTCTATGATTTTAATAAAAATGAAAAAGATGGTTGAAGGTTTCCTTGGTTGTGATGTGAAAAATGTGGGGCTCACTCTACCTACATACATTAGCATTTCCCATAGGAGGGATGCCAAATATGCAAAAAAAATTGTCAGTATTAGTGTAATGAAAATTATTAATGAACCCACCACTACAACTATAGCCTATGGATTTCACACAGATGTTTATTCTTCCAATAAAAATAAGAAATTCCTAGTTTTTAACTTAGTTGGAGGCACCTTCGACATCTCCATTGTTAAATGTTCATGGTGGTAAATTTTAGGTGAAGGAAAATATATTTTTTAGTCATCATGTTCAACAATTTGAAAGAAAAATCAAGAAGCAATTGAGCATGAGTGCCATAACTCTTCGAAGACTACTTTCAGAATGTGAGAAGGAAAAGAGAATTCTATCTTTCGCAATGGAGACTACTAGATATTGATTTTCTCTACAAAGGATTAGATTTTAACATGAAGATCACAAGACCCAAGTTTGAAGAGCTCAACACTGATTTGTTTGGAAATTCCATGCAAATAGTGAAGAAATGTCTGGAAGGCGCCAAGATAAACATAGAGAAAATTGATGAAGTTGTATTGGAACAGGGGTATTCTTTTTTGATCTTGTTTGGGCTACCTTTTGTGTTTGTTTTCCATAATGTGGTCATGTTGTGACGGGAACTATAGCTAATGGAAGTGTCCTTACTCCAACATTTGATCCAAAATAATTGTCTGGAAGTTTTTTATTGAGATCTAGTTCAATACTTAATTTGGCATGGGTGAATACTCTAGTTTTCATGTCCTTTCTGCTTGAGTTAATATATTTTCCAAAGGGATTCCCAATTATTTCACAGACTTCTTCTTTTCAAAGATGGAGTGGAAGATTTTGGAAGCCTTACCCACACTAGTGTGGTGGTGATAAACATTTGTTGGAATGGATTCTGGAGACCATGGCTTCAAGAAGAATCTTGCTCTTTCCCAAAACCAAGATCTTCCAGTTAAGACTCTATCTCTTTCCTTTAAAGTTTTGAGATAAAACAGAAAGAAAACATCTAGCACAGAAGTTGATGTAATAATTCTAACCTAGTTTTTGGCTATTTTTTATTACAATTTCTCCATTTGGCCAGATTCTATTAAATTTGTAGTTGTATATGCATTATGTAATGATGGAGCTTGTTTTTAGCTTTGTTCTAAGGTGATTATAAGGATTTTTCTTTTCCAATTTACCTATACTATATAGTGAGGCTAATATTTTATATAAGGTGTTTCTTTACTTTGATGTTAAGTACATGTGTTCTTGCTTTGATTGCTTATAAGGGAAGAAAGGGGTGGTGCCCATGGAGGCTTGATCCTTTCTTGCTCAAAGGTTTTCTATATTCACATTGTTGTTTTCTAGGCAATGCTTGAGGTTCGTTGAACAAAATTTGAAGAGTCGAGTGCTTTTGGTTGAGAAGGTGCCATGGTTTTTGGATTACAGATGGTGGAGAAACTGCCAATATAGGTGGTATTTTGTAGATAGAGGGGAATGGATGAGGGTTCATGGATGAGTTCCATAAGAGCTACTCTGTGATCCATGGTTGTGTGCTTCTTTTGTAAGCTTTGTTGGTGTCTCTATGAATCTATATAGGTTCAATAGGAACCCTATGAACAATTATAGTGTATTATATTCCTTCCTTCCCATCTTGTCATATACATAGAACAAAAGAATCACTAGGAAAAACCAACATATATCAATGACTTAGTAACTAGTGCAATACAATCTATAATATATTTGTCATATTGTTGGTAATAAAAGTTCAAACCTAAAAACCATTTAAAGGATCTCTCTCTCTCTCTCTCTCTCTCTCTCTCTCTCTCTCTCTCTCTCTCTCACGCACACACATAAACCCATAATAAGTATTTTCAAGTAGTATACTTGAAAATATGACATTGTTGCTTTTGAAGGACCAAATGAAATATATTTTTCCTAGAGGGAGAGAAAAGCCACGATGACAAAAAAAAATCAATAAGAATAAGTAAAAAATACTAAAATACTCATTGAAAATATAAAATAGATCAAAGAAAGGTGGTGATGTAAAATCACTCCATTAAATTATCTATGCAAAATAATCAAAGAAACAAATATGATGGCAAAGGAGAAGGTTCCATTATACAATCCACAACCTCTTTCCATTGAAGAAAATAAAATTTCCAGAATGGGAACCATAGGATTATATCTACTCATGCATTATGGAAGTATAGTTAGTAAGGAATAACACAAACTGAAGGAAGTTGATCAGGAAAGAAGTAATGGACATAGTTTGTTTGGTTAGATTGACTCAAAATTGTCTCCAATACCTAGAAAAACCAATGTCCAAGACCAAACACCCTTAGGTCACACAACCATATATTTTAGAAGTTGAAACCAATGTTAGACAATGGGATTGGACATTGGATTGGAATTGTTACTTTATCGAGTCCATGATGTTCCAAAATTATTGTGGTTACACAAATACAAGAACTACTGAACCAAATTCTAGTTATATGTCTTTTGTCACTTATGTGTTATTTGAATGTAACATTTAGTTTGGTCAAACTAGAAAGCTTAGAAGCTTCCCTTGGGATTGTTAAATCCATGGTGAAATTTAATGCTTTGTCATAACAACTTGCAGCTTGCAACTTAACATGTTGAGATTCAAGTTTTGAATAGCTATTGATTCCCTTGAAATAACATGCATGGGGACCCATAAGTACGTTAAAAATGGACAATTTTGATTTATGGGAAGCATGGTTACTAGACATGGTCCTAGTCTGCCTAGACTCATGAGTCTAGAAGCTTCTCTTGGGATTGTTAAATCCACGATGAAATTTTATTCTTTGTCATAACAACTTGCAACTTGAAACTTAACATGTTGAGATTCAAGTTTTGCATAGCTACAATTTACATTGAAATAACAGTCATGAGACCCAAAATTACTTAAAAAATAAATAATTATGAGTTATGGGAAGCATGATTACTGTATTTGGTCCCAGTTTGTTTGGACTCATGAGTCTAATTCATTTGAAGTCCACATTTGATTGAGACGGACCTGGCCTGGTAGACCTAGTCAATGATTACATGACTTGGTTAAAACAAGCAAAGTTTGGCATAAACTTGGTTGTGCAGTTGTGCTTATAGAGTTGACCTACCAACAATTGGGGAGTTAATTCAATTAGTGTTTACAGAAGGGAAGAAATTTCCCATAAGGTCATTGATGCATCTTCCTTTTGAAATTTTTGAGATCCTCTATGGTCTTTATCCAACACACTCAGGCCATGTTTGACATGCAGCCCTAGTACACCAACAATGTTATTTCTTTGCATATTTTGCACCACTTTTACCTTCAGAATTTCCTCAGACTTTCACAATGTTAGCTAGGGCACATGAACAAGAAATTTTCAACTAATTTTCTAAGTTGATTTTCAACAAGAAGGGGGTTATCTTCAACTAAAACATTTGGGAATCATTTTTTCAGAGATAGAGAAACATTTTTGTAGAATTTATGAGTATTCTCCCAAATTATTTAAGTAGAAACAATAGTTTTTCTAAGCACTTTTCTAGATTTTTGTTAGTTGCTTTTACTTGAAAAATGCCAATTGAAAGGGATTTTTCTCAGAGCTATTGCACACCAATTAAATGGGTCAAGTGAAATGATATTTTGTAAAAAATAAACTAACCTACCCATCAACATCTTCAAGATTCAAACGTCATGTCACCCAAGCCCCTAAAGGTGAAGTCGGAAATTGTACAGAGTTGATTCATGGTGTTCAACATCAATCTACTCTAGCTTAAAAGCCATTAAGGTGGAAGAAAATTAGAGGAAAAAAGCCTCATTGGTGGTTCAAACAATATAGTGAATGGCTTTGTGCCCATAGTGTTTTATAAATAGCATTCTTTCATCATTCTTAAACAAAATCATAATTATGCTTTCATCATATATGGTTCTATAATCGTGCTTGTGAGAGAGAATTTTTTATGCCTAAGCATCCAAGTGGGGAAAAACAATGTAGTGTGTGGCACTGTGATAATGTTTTCTGGTCTTGATGAGAATCAGAAGTATGCTTTCATCATTTAAGGTTCTATGCTTGTGTCTGTGAGAGAAAGTTCTTTAAGCCTTAAAATCCAAGTGGGTAAAAACAATATGTGAGTGGCATTTTTCCCATAATATTTTCTAAAGGGCATGCTTTCATCATTCTTAAAATAGAATCAAAATTATGATTTCATCATATATGGTTTTATGTTCATGTTTGTGAGAATATTTATTATCCAAAATATAGAAAACCGATCACTCGACAATCTATGTTATTTAGAGAAAATCCTATTACTTGTTGCTGTAAAGTGGATCTTGCATGATTGAGTTGATCTTTGGTTGTGTTCTTACTAATGATGGTAAGTTACATTTTGAGTGGATCATAAGTTTGTATGATATTGTTGGAAACATTAGTTACAATAAAAGATAAAGGGTATATTGTTATATCAAAAAAATACATATCTCCTCACTATATGTAATTCCAATAAGGTGAACAACACAAATGTGTTATCTATATATATATATATAATCTTTGGATGGAGAGGTGTTTTGCAAAGGAGGGTTAAATTTATTGTAATTTCCAAGTGTTCATTAGGTGATTTGGAGATATGAATTAATTTAATGGAAATTTTTTATATATTTTACATTTAAATGATGTTATTTGTTTTATAGATGATGAATCATGATGTTATTGTTTTGTGTATAATGATTTATTTTTTCTTTTGAGTTTGGCATAACATTTTAAGAAAAATTTGTGTAATGGTTTTTGTGAACATTGCACTTATTTTACGTTGAATACTACTTACACATCTAGTAATTCTCAAACTTTTGGAAACTATTGATGCGGGTTTCTAGATCAATTTGAAATTTTACTTGTGGAATATTCAGTGAGATGTCAAAATATAATCATGGGAAGAAATCATCAAGGCAAATGGATGTATTATCGTACTTTCAAAAGCCTCCATCCAATAATATGCATTATCTTCATGCTTCAAGCTCCTTTGAACAATATATTACTGAGAGATATGTTAAATCTTGTGAAAATGCATCTGATATCCATATGATGGATGAAATAATAGGTTCCTCAAGTGACCAGGGTGAGATAAATGTAGTTTCAACATAAATTGGTGATGAAAATGTTGAATATTTTTCCTGGGGAGGTTACACAATCCATTCACGGAAAAAGAAAAAAAGCCAGTTGACCAAAGGGAGACAATTCCAATAAGATTGGGTCTCAAGTTTAGAATTTATTGAAGCAATACCTCCTACAAATGAGAATGAGGTTTCCAAAGAATTTAGATGTAATGCATGTAGTTGGAAAACCCTCAAGGTAGTGAAAGTTCAAATGAAGCTAGATACAATACAAAATCATGTAGGAAAGGTGTATGAAAAGAAAATTGTAAATAGTGAAGAGAAATTTATTCTCAGAATGAAATTTTCTGAGGAATGTTGACATATCCAATATGAAGAAGAATACAAGAAATATTTAATAAGTAAAAGAAAACTTGAGGCAATTGGAGGAACCATCATATCTCTATTTGAAAATATGATGGAAATAAGTTTGTTATCCAAGACGATGCAATTGAGCACTGTATTTCACATCTTATCTAAAGGTCATCCTATAACAGATTATCCGGATCACATGACATATCTATCTTTTCTTCAAGTGTCAAAATTTCCATCTTCTCATTGGTCTATAACCAGTGGTTGGGAATGGGCAAGATATCTAGCTCAAGTAGAAAAGAATGATTTGAAATAGAATATTGAAAATTATAGGTTTTTGGCATTATCTTTGGATGAGATTACAACTATATATAATACTTCATGGATCTGCATTAGAATTTATATGGTTAATGACCATATTAGGCATTCCTATCTACTTGGGATTAAAAAGATAAGAAATACTTCTACAGCTGAAAATATTTATGAACTTGTTCTTAATAGTTTGAAGGAAAGTGGTATGGATCATTTAATAATTGCAAAAAAGTTGGTATGTTTTGGAGCTGATGGAGCATCAGTAATGGAAGGAAAAAGGAGTGGACTTTTTGTTATACTACCATTATTAGCTTCACCATATATGCTTAATATTCATTGTATGGCTCATAGGATGAATCTTGCATTTAAAATAGTAAGCAAGTTTCCATCAGTTTCAAAAGTTGAAGATCTTATACATGAGACTCATGCATACTCTTCTCATAGTCCCAAACAATTTTTAGAGTTTCAACCATTTTCAAGTGGTGTTATGGATGGAAAAAAAAACTGTTGAAAGATGTTGATACAAGATGGATCTCATTGAATGTCCCATATCAAAGACTATTCAGTGAGTTCAAATCTTTGGTAGGATTGATGTATGAAAATCGCTACAATGTAGACAAAGCTCAAGATATTTTTTTCAACTAACTGATATAGAGACATTATTGACATTGGATGTAATTATTCCTATGCTACATGAAATTAATGTCCTCGTGACAATGCCTCAGAATCACACAATGTATATTGCAGAATATACAAATGCAATAAAGTCAGCATACCTTGCATTGGATAGTTTGTATATGATGCCAAAGTCTTTTACTGGTCCAGAGTTTACAAGTTGGACTAAGATCATCAATATAGAAAATACTGGAAAAAAATTGATGTTTGATGAAAAATGATACTATGTATCGCAGTGTGTGGGTATATGGTCCCCTTTCACTATATTAGTAATACATGACAAAACACCAAAGAGTGCCTTGTGTTAAGAGACCAACTTGATAATATTGTGATTTCAGTGAGACAAAATTTGATAGAAATTGCAATATCACTATCATTAGAGATAAGAAAATATTTCCTCGAGATGAATTGTTGGAGGCCATGTGTGCGGTATACCCTCGATATTGGAACAATTGTCAATGTCCAAGAACTTTAAAATCTTATTTTCAAAAGAGATTAAAATTTTCAGTAGACCACTTTTGCAAGAATGTCTCGATACATGGTGAAGAGATTGAAGGTATTTTAGATTCATCAAAGTATATCAACAAGGTGGACGCTTTGTTGAAACAATGTGGAAGAAATATCCTTTTTTGGAGAATCCTAATGAAAATGGTGCTATAACAAGATTATGGACTACTTTAAGTTCTAGCCAATACCTGTAAGAAAACATATCAGAATATTTCAAATTAGAAGATTTGTGTCAAACCATGATTTAGGGATCAGTGGAGGATGAGGGAATGTTTAGTGCATTTTCATTCTTGAAGTCAAAGTTGAGGAATAAGCTTGATAAACATATGGATACATGTTTAAGATTATATGTAACAAACTATGACATTAACAATTTTCCATATGAAAGAGCACTAGCTCTTTGGCGATTAGATTGTGATAGAAGGGGAGAAAACAATATAAAAAAATTCTCTAATGAACTTGATACAAAACATAATGTTTTGAAGGCTCATAATGACAGTTCATTTGGAGAAGATCATGTTCACAATGTAGAAAATGAGGACCAAGATGAGAACTAGGAAATTGATATACCCTAAGACGTAATCTAATTCGATATATGTGAGGGGACTCTTATTTTGGTATACATGTTCCATTGATCATGCAATATTACTATATGTCAATTTCAAGTAAAAATAGGTTCTATATTTTATATTTTTCATTGTAACATTGCAACTACCTTTTTTTATGTGTGTTATTTTAAGATTGATGTTTCATATTTAATCATTACATTGTTTGTTTCTTATCCATGACAGGAAATGAAGTTGGATTTGACGAAGTTGGGTCCTATTTCTTTTCACATAGATAGTGTCTAACTAGTATTAAGTAATAAATAACTAATTTAATAAGACTAACACAAAGCAACAATGGGTTCATTCAAGTACATGAAACTACCTTGATATCTACCTCCAATATCTTGGACAAATTTAATGGTTTATATGTTGCTTGTGTTTGGGGAATTTCGTTGAGTTTTTAGTTTTGGATGTGTTTGGTCAAATATTATGTTAGTCCATTGAATGATTTTAGTTCTTATTTCATGCTTAGATTCATAAATCTAGTTTTATAATTAGTATTGTTTTCTTGAGACCGAAATTATTTTGTATAGAGCCTTGTCAGTCCTCTGTCAGCCATGCTTTCAAGTATTTCAGGTACTAAGTTATTTGGGTCCCCACATGTCCTTAGGAAAATTAAGGGATGAGATAACATGAGTCATTCCAACTCGTGCCCTGAATCTATTTTTTACCTATTGATGTAAGTCTTTTGTTACTACTTATTATGACCAACAAAATTCTACCATAACATAACCCAACTTAAAGACAACACTCCTCATCTTCCTTTTACATAAATGCTTTATGGATCTCCCTACTATACTTTCCCAAGACCAACGTCCCTTCTTGGTAGGTCTCTCCACCATACTGCTAATTGCACAACAGACACACACTAGTGACTACCACATTCTATAAATATCTCTAGTCTCAGTTATTGGTGTCCTTGTCACACTCAATCGATATAGTCTTGCAGGTCTATTTTTTGTCATACCTTTTTTTTTTGTTATTTTGTGTCTTTAACTTTAGCACCATATTGTATTTCAAAATTTGTAGGTAGTGAGCAATGGTTACTTTGAGACAACACTAGCAACTCAAGTGCCAACATAATTATTGATTACAAGAGTGTGGCATTCAATATCACAAAAGAAGTTATTGATTTTTCTTCATTGCATGAAGGTTGATTGAACTGACATTGAATTGATGCTTATCTAGTAGTGTTCATATTTAGTATTTACTGTCTTACATGATCATGTTATATTACTGAAAAGTTTAATTTTTGGCAGGGATATCTTTTTGTTGGGCTATGAAAAGTATTATATGAGGGGTCTAAGTGGTTAGGTGTTAATACTTTTAAAGGGTGTGATTTTATATTGGTAATGGAAATGAAGTTGGATTTTATCCTTTTTTTTTATTACAGTGGAATTGGCAACAAGGGCAGCCTCGTGACTCGCATTACATGAGGTCGATTCTGACTGCTACCTCTATAACCATTGGGAGCTGCGCCCGCCCCTCTATACAGCACCAGGGTAAGTCTGGGGGATTTGAACTCGTAACCTTCAATAGGAGTCCGCCTTTCTAATGAACTTCACCGCATTGTGATTACCAACTTGCCTACCCCCGTGGGGCTCTTTTTGTTTTTAAGCTTGGTAGGACTTTCTCATTTTCGAGTTTTTACATGTCCATTATTCACCCCATTTCTGGGGAGGGTAGCACAAGAATCGAACCCAAGATCTCTAGTTCGGTGAGACTTCATTTCCACGGCCATTGCCACTTTAGCTACCCCATGCGGACTAAAGTTGGATTTTATCTTTGACTAGAAATCAAGTTTGATTTGATGACGTTGGGACCTATTTCTTTTCACATAGATAGAGTCCTAGTATTAAATGATAAATAACTAATTTAAGAATACTAATGCTAAGCAACAATGGGCTTATTCAAGTACATGAAATTGTGTTGATGTCTAGCTTTGATATCTTGGAAAATTTAGTGGTTTGTTTGCTATTTGTGTTGAGAGGATTTTGTCAAGTTTCATATTTTTGGTTTGTTTTGGTCAAATATTTTGTTAGTCCCTTGAATGCTTATAGTTCTCATTTCATGCATATATCCATAGATCTATTTTTATTATTATAATTATTATTGTTTTCTTCATATATTTGGTGGTTTGAGGAAATATATTTTATTTCCTTTCACTTTGTGCCAGTGGCATGATTTCAACATCTTCACCTTTTAGAATCTAGTAAAATATTATTCTTATTTTATATTTTCTTGGGAAATAACTATTGATATTTGGAAAGAGAAATAAGCCCTAGGTAGCTAAGCAAAGAGAAAAAAGGTTTATGTACTAGTTTCCTGTGCATTCATCGTAGGAGACCTATTGGCATGAGACCGACATTCCTTTTATGAAATTACACTTTTGATGCCAAGGCTAAAAGAAAATATGTTTGTTTCCTTTGAAGGTGATTTTTTTTTTGCTTGTTGCATAATTTGCTATGACTACTATCATATGCCTTTCAGACTTCATGGGTAAGAAGACTAATCTATGTGTAGATCTGGAATCACATGAGTAGAAGCTATGTTTCCATCTTTCAATATTCATCAACATGTGTAAGGGTACCAATATGTGGAGAAGAACTCGGTTCTCAGGATGCCTTAGCCCTGGGTTTAAAACATTCCTCTAGGTAATTCAAACTCTTCTTCAAGCACAAATATAAGTTTTTTGTTCATAAGAAGTGCATGTTCATGTGCAATTTTGTATATGTGTAAGAAATGCATGTTCACAGAAAGTAATGAAGCACCAAACTTCCAAATTCTAGAGGAAATCAATGAGATTTGACAAACAACATTGTTGGAGCATCTCTAACAATATATTTAGCTTTCACTTCTCATTTTTTTAATTTGCTAGATATGTACTGGTAGAATTTGGTTGCAACAAACTGGATTATTAAGTTTGTATCATCATCTAATGTTTTCTATAGTATAATAAGCTGGAGAAGTTTAGATTATTATCTTTCTATAATGCTTGATTTAAAAATTTGTAAGTTATCCTTTTGCATTTTGTCTTTTTTGTGAATTGGAGATATTATTGACACCTTTGGATTAAGATATTTGAATTTTTTTAGTCCTTGTGTGCTTTTGGTTTCATTTATTTATTGTTCTTTTTCTATCAATTTATGATTCAGGAAAACAAGAATTTTTCCCATACCAAACAAGCATCTAGTATGAAGTTGAAGCATTGTGTTTGTGAACTATCTAATAGATCTTACAAGCTTTCTCTCTTTGAGGACCAACATATGTTCTATTTGTTCATGGTTTAGATGAGAATGTTGATGAAGAGATGTTGTTGGATGATTTAATTGTGAGTTAAATCCCTGTCATTAAATTGTCAACCCGAGGTTCGTGAACTGATGAGGTATATGTGTAATATATGTACTAGGTGATTATTTCTCAGAATAGATTAATCTAATGCAAGAAACTTGAAACTAATTACAAAGAAAATAATGAAATCAAATGAAAAGAAAGTGCACACATTCTCTCTCAAGCATGTTCTCTCTCAATCACTTTCTCTCTCAAAGACTAGCTCTACAAAAACCAACAATTCTAATGAATAAGTTACTCTTTCCAAATAATAAGTGTCACAAACTAACTTTTTTGTAGGAACTTTGACTTGTTTGTGACGAATTTACTCATGTTTCAAGGGGATTTGCATTTGTACCTTTTCATTTGGTATTGAGTTTCATACATTTATTTATGAAATCTCCAAAGTTGATTCCCATTATTTGCTACTTATTTTCCTTTTTCATATGCATAGTTTGTTTTTCTATGCATGAGTGTCCTTCTAGATCAAAGAAGCAACAAAGGCTTTGGAGGCAACTAATGGAAAAAAATTGGAATGGAATGGTCAAACCTTGAGGGTTGCATATGAAAATAGTATTCATGGTCTAGGCTCCTCTGTTGGTACTTCTCATTCCAATAGCCTTGTGGTGCTACAATTGAAGTTGCAACCTTTACACATCAGATTTGTTATTATATCATCTATTTTTCTTAACATCATTTATGCTTTCAAGAAAAACAAATTATTATTTTTTTTTCTATATTGTATAATTTTGTTGCATTGGATTTAAACACAAAAAATTAGTTATCTTTGTAATGTGCATAAGTTGATAGGTGCTACTGCTTGACACAATACATTGCTAAATAAGAAACTGGTTGCTAGGAAATTGTGCCAAATTCTACCTCCATTGTCTAAAGTATCATTATTTTTACATTGTTCATTTATTTCTTTTTGCAGTATGGCTCTATTGGATGGGCACCTAAGGAGTACAACCCGGATGATAAACAACACATTGAAGGCAAAATGATGGGCACAAATGTTGAAGGTTACAATGTAGGAAATTTAGTTATTAACCCTTCTGAAGGAGGCACGGTTTCTCAACCTGGGTTTGTTTTAGATGAAGCATCTAGGTTTTACTATGATGGTCATACTGGTATGCATTTATTTTGTCTCATATTACCCTTCTTTTGCTAGGTTTTTTTTCACGAGTTCATGCCCTTCTAATGCTAGGTATTATCATTGAGCACTAGTTGTGTAGTTTGGCAAATATTTATTGTGGATGAGACTTGCAACACCAAACACTAGTCTTATGTTCCTTAACTTAATTGTTTGGACAATCATGTAGGGCTCTATTATGATGCTAATAATGGTACTTGGTATTCTTATGACCAAGAGACACAATAGTATGTGCCTTATGTGGATCAAGCTAGTGACATGAATAATACATCAAGCAAGTCTACTGAGGGGGAAACTAATCATTGAAAAGTGGTCATTTAAGCTCTGTCTACAACAATCACTACTAATAAGGAAGCTTCAGAGAAAAGAAAAAGAAAAAAAACAAACAAACAAAACAAAACAAAACAACAAACCTCTTTACAAGATAATTACCAAGCTGTTGTAGTTGTTACACAGGAAACTATAAAGAAAGATAAGGAAAAATTAAAAGAAATTAAGCTGGCCTCTAAAGGAAATATATTGGCTAGTAAAAAGAAAATCAACATTGCCTTGACAATGTGGAAGCAACGTAATCATGAAGGGAAAGTTGCTCATATTATCCTAGATGATGATTCCTCTCCAGAAACATTACCTACCTCTTCAGATGAGAAGCATAATAATACTAATAATGAAAATTTGTACTAGATGATGATTCCTTTCCAACAACAATACCTACCTCTTCAGATGAGAAGAGCATAATAATACTAATAATGCAAATTTGTCTAGTAAAGGCGTAAGTGCTCAAAAATTTCAGTCTAACATGGTAAATAACAAATAAGCTAATCATGGATTGTCATCTCTAGGACGTGGAGCATGAAATCCATTTGGTGGTGATTATGAAATATATTTCATTAGTTTGGTAGAAGATGCTAGAATGGTGAATAATGGTTGTGTTGGTTGGAAAAATCATATTTTCCATTCATATGGATCAGATCTACTTTTTCTTTCCTCTGTGTTGTGTGGCTTTAAGCTCTAGTCTATGTACTGAGTACTTTCCTTTCTAAATTAGCAGTTGGCTGGTATTGCAGTTGCTTTTTTGTATATTCCTGATTCCAGTTATGTTTGAATCCATTATACCCGATTAAGAGCTTTTTTAAATTACACTAGAATTTGGTCAAGTGATGTGTGAGGTTTTTAAAACTAGTGAGTTCTATACAAGCTAACTTTTCTAAGCTTTGGAATTAATTTATATTTTAACTACTTCAAGAGAAACCATGGTGGTTGCTTTAGTTGATCTGCAAAGTCATTTCCTTCCAATTATTTTCCTTTCCTTTTTGAAATTGGGCAAAATTTAATTGGAGATCAAAGTTATGAAATCTTATAAAATTGATGTTGTCTCAAAGCAGGATGCCAAGAGGTTTTGTTCCATTAGGGGCCTAGAATAAAATTCATCACAAAAAAAGTGTCCCTTTAGTGTGTGGTCTCACTTAGGTTAATTTTACTATTTACTTAATGCACTGCTATTATGTCGTTCATTTGACATTTTTGTATCATTTTATTATATGGTTGAACAATTTGTTTCTTGTATATTCATGAGTTGTCCACCCTGTTAGCTTTCCTTTTCCAAAACCTTGTTTATATAGTCACTTTCTCCATTTCATGTTTTAATATGGTTGTTTCCTTCATTTTTTATATAAATTTTATTGTTCAATTCTTTTTTTGAAGTTTTATCATAGAATGATATAAGATTTTTCCCCAATTTTTCATTGTCCGTATTATTTTTTATCTTATGTATCTTTACAAAATATTTTCAAACATTCAAAGCATTTTGTAAGCAGGCATGCTATATGGTTGGCATAGGTATCTTGTTGTGATGAATGATTGATTAATAGTTTGGAGGCTTTGAGACTATCTTTTGGATTTTCTGTAAAGGATAGTCATGTGGATTCCACCTTCATGTCATGATTGTCCTGTGATATAACTTAGCCTATTTAAATTAAGTTGAAATAATTGGCTACTGTAGATGTATCTGGAACAGTGCTTGAGTAGTGTTTTGTATTATAAACTAGTCAAATTGGATGTAAGGAAATGGGAGGCTTCAATATTATTTTTGTATTTTGTGTCAGTATAACCAAGTGGTTGCTGCCTTATTTGGTGGATTCCTATCTAAATTGAGGTGAAACAGATGGAAATTTTTGGTATTACAACCTTCTCAAACAGGATGTAAGAAATTGGGTTTATAAAGTTATTGTATATCTTACATTGCATCTTTCATATTTTGTATTGATTCCTGACATTTACTCCTACATCTATTAGGTTTTATTAGATACTTTGGACCCAATCATCTACCTTCAGGATTAGTGTTAACTTTACAGGTTTCCCAACACATGAAAATTGCATACTCTTGTGTAGGAAGTTATGTGATATGAGCTAGACTGGAGATCCTCTTGCACAGGAAGGCAGCTGATATGAAATGGAGTGGAATTTTGTTTGTCATTGTAAAATATTATCAATACATGATGTTCCTATCAACCCACAAGTCAGATTTGTGAGAGTTTCCTTGTGTGGAAATTAGATAGAGCAAAGAAAAATGTTCCAGTGTGAAACAAAATTTTTAGAAGGATCTCACAAAAACTTTATGTGCAGTGCAGTGAGCTACTTAGGTTGATTCTATTATTAATTATTTTTGTGTGGTTACCCAAATGACCTATGGTTAGGATTATGGTCTACACCTCTCTAAATGTATTCATTTCAAGGTCCTTGTTCAACCCATATTATAATAATTAACTACAAAGGTAATCATGAGAAGTTTAGTGAGTAATGTACCTTTGGTCTTTCTTTTTACTATTCTAGGGGCATGTTGTATTGAAATAGAGTTGTAATGCATTGAAAGCATTGTAAGCTTATCTTTGATTCAAATCATGGTAAGGTCCTTGTACAAAACCCTTATTATGTCACTATTATGCAGTGACATCTATGATTCATGGGTTTGTATTATTTATGTTCGTACAAATAATTTTCCAAGAATCCATATATTAACCTTGGATTTTTATTTTTCACAGATAATGATTGGAGCATAGATGCCACATCAAGGCTATAGAGCCCGATGCAGCAACTCCTCTATCAATGCGATGGGCAACAGGCTCCTCGAGGAAACACAATTCTTCCTCTGTCAATGTGACGGGCGGCAAGGTCCTCAAGGAAATTCATTTATTCAAGTTGTGTGTAGCTTTTTTACATATTCATTTCTTTCAAAATTTAACATGTATCCTCCCCCGATGCTCTAATACCATGTATCAACCCCTAATGCTATCATACCAGTGAAATGAATATGGTTCCAGTCCTAATTCCAACTACACCAACTACCCATGCCTAACCCCATTAATGGAAGAACATCATAACGAATTATCCATGTATAATATCCCATATTCCCCCTCTCTTAAGACCTGAGTAGAACCCGTGAAGTTCCGGGAGAAATTGCGATAGTGAGATTGATGTTATTGATAGCTCGAGTGGTATTTCTCGCAATTTGGTCTTCACAGGAAAAGGTGAGTAATGTGTCTTCAAACTGGACTTTGAACAAATTATTGGTCATTGAATAGTTGGGAATTAAAGAGTTGAGGTAAAAATAGGGATTTTTTACTGTTATTTATCTCACATTAACCTAATTGAAATTAATGAACAGAACCCGTCATGCAAAATATTTTTGAACTTTTGTCTCTTATGGGTGCACATGTGGGAATCAATTAGCTCACAATATTGAGCAAGCGTGAAGCCTTTAGGTATTATTTTCTTCTCACCCCTGTATTTTTCTCTTGAAATCTTGATTTGGGCATTGAATACACCAAATTGAAAAAATAAAGAGACAATAAGGAGATTGGAAAAGATAAGGAGATACCAGGAGAAGGTCATTGAAGCTCCAAAGAACTATGATACATTTAAGGCCTATAACTTGAATAATACCTCGATCCCAACCCAATGAGAGATGAACCCAAACAAACTGAATAGATAAAAGAGTCTCGGGTTGCTGGATATAATGGGAAATTGCCAACATCCCAGTAGTTTAGTGTTATCCTAGCCTAATGCTACCACCAAAGCCTTGGAAATAGTCCCTATTGTCCCCCCTCCATTTTCGATTAGGCATGAATGAAGAAAAATCCCAATTTTCCATCCTCTTTTTTAGTTTCAAACCCACATCAACCAAGATAAATATTTAGAAGAGCCAACCCGATAAAAGCCCATGAGCCAGATGCCCCAGTCCAAATCTATCAGAATGGGAGTGTAAGCCCATCCACAAGTGTAATGGTCTAATGGCATTCCCCTATGACCTCATTCACCTCCAAGAAGATGCCCCCAAAACCCTAATTATCTTTAGATATTTTCCTGATGAGAGAGATGAGCCATCCTTTCTATATTACCTTAGAATTGCCAAACCTACATCTCCATAACTACTTATATAACTATGGGGCTTCAATGACTCTGAGGATTCACACTCTTTTAAGCCTATTGTAATTTTACAAATGAAATCAAGCCTGATTTATACCATTCGAATATGGTTTTACACATTTTGGTTTATAGGGTAAAAATCTCTTTTGTGATGGTGTGAATGCTTCAGTTATTCCTCTGTATGCTTGTGACAATTCTAGTTTAATATGTTGTTCTAATTTTATTAATTTCTGGTTGTGATAACCATTAGTATTTACTGGTGTGTATTATAAGATTAAAACTACATTATCAATAGAATCTTTGCTTGTGGAGTGTTGGTGTGGGTTTTGATGCCAATTTCTAGTGAGTTGGATTGTTGAGCACAAGAATTGTTGTGTGTGGTTTCATTTACATATGGAAGCTTTCAATTGCACTTTATACATTCACAATTAATTACCCATAGCTCCTTACCTTTTTCTTTGAATTATTGATTCATTGGATGGTTGTTGAGTGTGACATTGGGTTTCCCACAGTGTCCATAGACTCCGTCTCACATAACGATTGCTATTTCACTAGATCATGGGCTTAGTAATCGATGTTTATTCTTAATTGACAGAGATCTTTATTCATTGGTTAATTATAATTCTTTAGCACAATCCCAGGTTTCCTAATTGATGAAAATTACCTTGTTTTTGTTGTTCTTGTTGATCTTAGTTCTAACAAATTTGTCAGAGATGCATTTGTTGGGTTTGATTCCACCATTCTGGAAACCTTCAATGAGAGGAAAATTGCATCAATCAGTACACAACATGATATCATGGATGTATCCAAAATCAGAGGGATAGTTGAGAATTCCAAACACATTCTTAAGGTGATTCTTACCTCAAGCTCAAGATTGTTTCCTACTTTTGAAAAGAGAGAAGTCGGTATTGTAGGGCTATTAAGGTATTGCAATTAGAAATGTATGTCCATATTATAAATATTTGAAAGATCTAATGGTTTCTTACATATTTTGGGGACTGTCATTAGACATCCTCTTTGCATTGTTTGACTTATTTTCCTATAAACTTCCATCTACATTAACCTTCCATGGTTTTTTATATCTTTTCATAACTGGCATTTAGATATCCCCTTTATGTTGTTTGTCTTTTTTTCCATATAAACTTTCATTTTCTCTCCCCCCTTAAAGAGTTTGCATTCAAAAATCTTATTTCTTCTTCTTATTTCTTTTGTTTTGTTTCTTAAGCAATGTTTCCTAAGGTTAATATTTCTCTTAGTTCTGTAGTTTGACATGTTTTCTTTTGGCTCTATTCAAATTGAACAAGAATTCGGCTCATTTGACAAATACACATGGGACTTCGTGAATTTCAAGCCCATTATGAATAAAAAATAAGTATGCAAGGACCATTGCTGTGAAGTCATCCAAAGCAGAAACTATTAGCAAGGGTCTGGTGAAGCGAAATTTCCAATTTATTGGCCCGAAAATCATGTACTCCTTCATGCAAGTTGCAGGCCTGACTAATGATCATCTTGTAAATTTCTTTAGACATGAAGAATGCCTTAGACTATCCCAACAAGGGAGCTGCAACTAGAGTGAATTCCAGTAAGCAATGTTACATATTCAGCTAATTGTAATGTTTTTAACTAGGTTATTGTGATGCTTACTGTTAGAGCCTAGATTTGCCTCAGGCTAAAAAGACAAGGTTCTAGGTCCACATCAAACCACGCTCAGCCTTGTAGCTAGCCCTACGAGGACAGGAGAGGACTCTCTCCGGGTGAATCTCAGCAAAAGATAATCGATGGGGCTTGAGATGACTGAAATATAAACTAATTTTAGGCTAGGTATGAAGTACAAAGTTTTGATTTGAGTTTTTGGAGGTTTTGTTGGAAAAGAAGGACAGGCAAATTTTGGGTCAGGGGATGAGGCCAGATTTTTGCAGAGTTCAGGTAGGGGCAAGATAGGCAGTAGTTTTGATGCTTTGGATTGAATTAATGGGTGGATCAGACTAGTGAGGAGCCAAGGAGGGCAAGAAGGTCTCAAGAGTCCTCCTCAAACAGATGAAAACATGAATAATTAAACAAAATATACAGGCAGAGCATAGCAGTCCAATGAATTCTACTTTAATCACTCATTTGTTTGATTGCAGAAGAAAAGAGAAAGGAAAATGATACACATAAACATCAGTGAACTTACAAATACGTAGAGAAAAACACCATCAAAACATAGAGCCACATGGATCCCAACAAGTGCTACAAAACCCTGGTCTTTCCTTTGCCAAAATTGCAGAAATGAAATGTACAATAGAGTGCCAAGCAATCCCAAGTATCCAACCTTCTACCAAAATCCAACCCCTACACTATGAAAATCATAAAATATATACATTTTCTCATCCTTGTACTAAGGGATTGAGCTTAACCATTTTCTTCAAAATAGAATTAGTTACATTAAACTTGGGCCGAATTTCTGAAAATAGGTGTTGAAGATGAACTCGTATCTCCTAAAAAATAGCACCGGTTACAAAAATGAAAGAGGTTTTTGTAGATAAGGTCATGTTGGAGAAAAACCTCTCTCAAAATTTGGAAATTCATTTCTAGTAGCTCGCAATCTGTTCCACAAAATCATCTCCAAAACAGAAAATCATTAAAAATTTAAATCTGTGAAAATGAGCTGTAAAGATCTAGTCACATATCCCAATCCATGATAGCTGTAAAAAATCTGAAAGAGGTTTTTTTTATATGGATTGTGCTTAAAAAAAAACTCCTTGGGTTTTTAAAATTACTTTCCATATGTTGTAAAATGGCCCCGCACTAAAATGACTAAAACAGTAAAAAATATGAAAAATTTGCTTTGTTTTAATGTAGGCTCCAAATATCACCGTATATCTCCCACATAGTAGCACCTGTGCATAAAATGAAGGAGGTTTTTGTTACTTAGTATGTGATGAACAAAAACCGCTTTCACTTTTGAAAAATTCCTTACCATTATTTCAGAAACTGATTTTGTACTAAACTTGTCATTATGTGCAGCGACTGACCTCAAAACATGCATAACCAAGAATCACTCATTCATTTCTTCTAATCCAAGAACCGGTTACAGGAGTGTGATATACCGTTGGAAATATTTTTCCGAGCTTCTTCTGATGGACACACTTGTGACATGTTTTGTGCTGAACATCATGTGCAAAACATCTAACAAAACCAGACATAGTAAGAGCTCATGTTGATCCCTGGTGACAGGCTACAAAGACTGGAACTAACACTTACGACAAAGGTTGCTCTTAGTGAAGATCTATCTCCATATTTGAACAAATGTGAGTGGAAACCTAGTGGCAAAAGTAGTGGTTGGTGTGCTTTCTTTTATTGACTTATCTGTATATATTAAGTGTTGTACTATATACAAAAGTAAAAACAAGTACCCATTTATATTGCAGTAGAAGCTCTGAAGAAATACAATTGTTTTAGTTGTGTTTCTTTTTGTTATTTTAAGTTTTTTATAGCTTTACATTCTCTTTAGACCACCATATATTGGGAGAGGATCTTCAGTTTATCCCATGTGTCGTAATGGTGGTGATGTAATAATGATTTGTATGTGTAAAATTGAAGATTTTAAAAATTTTGCAAGTTAAATTTATATGTGTTTTGGGTAGAGGATCAGCTTACTAGACACATAATCAAGTAAATTTTAACCAAAATTTACATCCAAAGCGAGAAAAAATAAGCATATCTAAAACACATAACACAAAGCATGATAAAAGAGTTCACCCCTCTCCTGGGCTACATCTCTTGGTCTAGCTTCCAATGCAGGGCCTCTTTCATTAAAATTTCTCAAAAGTGTGTTTACATTCTTTACAAAGCTCAAAAAGTAGAACTGATGTCTCTAATGGATCCAGCACTATCAAAAAACCCCATTTTGGTTATTTTGCACCTTATTTGGCCAAAAATTGAGTAAGTTATGATTGTTTCTCTATTTTTCCAAATTTTCTAACTAGTGATCTTACAATTCGCCACAAACCTAGCTTGAGCGCCCCAAATGCGGAAACAGTGTGCAAACCTGGACTACATTCCCACTCAATGGGTGAAATTATAGGACGTATAACTCTACCATTAAGCCCCCGGTTCTAAATTTTGTGGTCATGTGGCGCCATGTCACTGTGTTGGGTGTTGAAGATTCTCGGTCGAGGGTTAACAGATCTCCACGTCCCTTTCCTTCCGCTAGTGGTCATATCATGGGTCATATGACCCGGGGTTTGCCCCCCATTTCCTCTACATTTGTGGTTTCATGGCACCATGTGCCTTGGGGCTGGCCCCCATTTCCTCCGCTCAGTCATAGCGTTGGCTCTGGTTGTGCATTGTGGCTTAGGCCATGGTCGTGGGTTCAGATAAGGCCTAGATCTTCCCCCCCGCTGGTGATTCTGTGGTGCTGGGGTGGCCAAGGGTTAGGGCTTAGCCCGACCCCCTCCCCCATATGGCGCATTACAAAAACTTAAATAACGTTTCTTCGTTATGTATTAACAAGCAATACCTGTGGCGAATTAGTGCGGGCCTGTTGTTGTTCAGTGGAGGTCACAAGTTTGAATATTGCAAATGTAGTTCAACCTCATACAAAATTTTGCACGAATGAGTGGAGGCCAGGTGGGAGCCACTGATTGTCCCATGTAGCACTCCCTCATTGGGCCACATCAAAGAAAAACATTAACTAATAAAAACTTGCCATTCCACAACCAATCAAAATGAGACAAGTGGCAGTTAATGATTGGTCCACCAAATACTTAGTCAAGCCCAGTCATCATATGGATTGCTGACTTGGTGTACCTGCAACCCACATTCAAAAATTTTAGTTGTTTCCCAAATCAATTAGAACGTGATTTCGAGAGCATCTGATGTCAGTTTTGAGTGAAACGAGTTGCGGTGGATTCAGGGCGACGAGATAATCACTTTGGCGCCAATTTCAACCCAATCCAAGAACTTTGAATTTTGAGCATAAAACAAATCCACCAAATCAGTCCTACCCATTGGAAGCTTTTAGACCTCCAAAATCCCTTTATCAGTCAATACATAGATGAGGGTATAGATTTGTCAACCTTCCAGGCTCAATCCACTGAAATTTTTCTTGACTTTGTCGCTTTGAGATTTTCATGAAAGTACATCACTTTCCTGGATTTTGGAGTCCTTGACTTTCTGTCAACTGTGACATCTTTCTGCAATTGTCCAAAATATGCAGAACAGAAAAACTGAACACTGTCATCATGAAGATGCTTAGCATGTCTAGCCTTGCACTTGGCTCGACTCTTTACCGAATGTGATCGTCATCGCCACGCACCATCATTTTTCAACACCAAAACATTATGAAACCCACGAGAATATGTTTTGGGACTAATGTCCTCTTTGTCAAATAGCCTTTGCATTTGCTTTTTGACCTCTGCATGCTTTAACACTGGTATCTTATTCACACCAATGTTCAACAATGATGCATCCTACTGCAAATTCACTTCATTTTGTTTACCTCTTTTAGGAGGCAACATGTTAGACTCCCAAAACATGTTATCACATGAATTAGAAATATCAATGAAATCAGATTTCAAACTCGATTCATATCCTTGAAATGTTTTAGATTCCTCAAAATCTTTGTGTTTGATCATTAACAATGTAAATTTTTAACTATCATTAACAATCCTCTTCATTTGTCCCGCATTTACAAGAGATGCATTCAACTTCTTGTTGTGTGCTCTAACAATGTACTCAACCCCATTCTTAAACAAATGATATTTGTTCTCATGGTGATGAAAAATAGCTCTCCTATCATATAGATATGGGCTTCCCAAAACAATACCACATATATCAATTGGAATTACATCAAGCTCTACCTCATCTAAAAAGTTTGCAGTGATTGCAAATTTCAGTTTACATCTTTTTGTCACATGCAATTTTGCATTGTCACATATCCAACCTAGAGGATAAGGTTTAGGATGAGGAATGGTTTCTAAATTCAACTTCTTGACAATGTCTTCTGAGATAATATTTTCTTGTGAACCACTATCAAATAGTGTATCTATCTTGGTATGTTTTGAAATGACTCTAATATGGAAAAGCTTTATTCTTGTTTTTTCATCTTGAGTTTCATTGAGACAATTTAAAGAAATAGTACTTGAAATGTCCTTACCTTTCAAACCCATGGATGTGATATTTATTTCATCTCCATAAGAAAACCCTAAATATTATTGTGTAATTGCAGTTGTCTTCTCTTTCTCCTTATTTTTAAACTTTTTGGATCTCATCTCTAGATGAAATTTCCAGCAATGATCTTCATCATGGCCCTCTTTGGAACAATGTTTACATGTAAATTTTTCTTTCTCCATATTAATGGCAGCATTCTTCTTTCATTTTCCTTTGAACTTGCCCTTTCCTTTTTCTCTAGACTCGAAGGAACTCTCACAAGTTTCTTCATAAACATTTTTCCCACTTGCCTCTAAATGAGTTTCCTTTACACAAACTTCATCTTTCTTTGTAGGGTTAAACATGAGAATTGTGTGTCTCAAATAACTATGCAATCCTCCAATTTATTTGAGAAAATTATCTTGTGAGGACAAATCTATACCCAAATTCAAATCTCTTTTTATAAATTCTTGAGTATAAGATTGCACATTTTTCCCTTTAGCTTGCCTAAAGTTTTTCCAATCCATAATATATTTTTGCATGTATGATAATGGATAAAATTGCCTTCTTATTGCAACAACAAAATAATTCCAAGAGGATAAAACCTTACCATGTTTCTTCATGTCCTCTTGAGTTTTGGATTCCCACCAAATTAATGTTGCACCTTCCAGTCCAAGAGAAGCAAGTTGAATCTTGGTTTCATCATCTTTGATTATTTGTATCTTGCAATACAGTTCATCTGACGAATCCAATTATCCAATCTCTCTGCATTCACCTCTCCATTGTACATAGATGGTTCAAACTTAATGTCAAGCTTAAGAAAAGGAGTTTTACCATGACCCCTTGGGAAATTTGGAGGTGTTTGTGAAAGGGTAGAAGAAGTTGAAGATGAGGATGAGGATGATGATGGAGGTGAATGTGGTGGTTTGACACCATTCCCTCCATTCCCTTTTGGAGGCTTGTCTCATTTTCTTCCATCTCCTTTTGGAGGCTTTGAGTTATCTCCATATAGTCTGGCATTCCTCTCCTCATATAGAACCTTAACCATCTCAGACATCTCAAAGAATTATTTTTTGAGAGTTTTCTCATCTTCAAACATCTCGTCAGGACCTTCTTTATGTTCCATGACTATTGAAGCTTGAGGTGTGTTTGTTCTCCTTGAAATAATTTGAGATATTGGCTCCACATGTTCTCCTTCTCCTCTTTTGAGATTCAACCTTGTAAGCATCATAAAAACACTTGCAAATAAATCAAATCTTCATAATAACCTGTTTCTCTGATACAAAAATGATCTATATGTGTAAACTTGAAGATTTGAAACAATTTGCAAGTTAAATTTATATTTGTTTTGGGTAAAGGATCATCATAATCAAGTAAATTTTAACCATAATTTACAGCCAAACAGAGAAAAAATAAGTATATCTTAAACACATAACACAAAGCATGATAAATGAGTTCACCCCTCTCCTGGGCTACATCTCCCGGTCCAACTTCCAATGCAAGGCCTCTTTCATTAAAAATGATCAAAAGTGTGTTTACGTGCTTTACAAATCTCAAAAAATAGAACTGGTGTCTCCAATGGATCCATCACTGTCAAAAACCCCCATTTTGGTTCTTTTTGCACCTCATTTGGCAAAATATTGTGTAAGTTATGACTGTTTCTCTATTTTTCTAAATTTTCTAACTAAAGATCCTACAATTCGCCCCAAACCTGGCTTGAGCACCCCAAATGCGGAAACGACACACAAACCTGGCCTACATTCCCACTCGACAGGCAAAATTGTAGGACAAATAACTCTGCCATTGAGCCCCCAGTTCCGAATTTTGTGGTCATGTGGCGCCATACCACTATGTTGGGTGCCTTAGATTCTAGGTCGAGGGCTAACAAATCTCTGTGCCCCTTTCCTTCCATCGGTGGTCATATCACGGGTCATAAGACCCAAGATTGGCCCCCCATTTCCTCCATGTCTGTGGTTTCATGGCACCATGTGCCTTGGGGTTGCCCCCCCATTTCCTCTGCTTGGTCATAGCGCTGGCTAAGGTTGTGCGTTGTGGCTTTGGCCATGGTCATGGGTTGGGATAAGGTCTAGCCCTTGACCCCCTACCTATGTTCCCGTGGCGCTAAGGTGGCCAGGGGCTACAGATTAGCCCAACCCCCTCCCCCATATGGTGCATTACAAAAACTTAAATAAGGTTTATTTATTATGTATTAACAAGCAATACCTATGGCACATTGGTGCGAGCCTTTTGTTGTTCAATGGAGGTCAAAAGTTCGAATCTTACAGAGGCAGTTCGACCTCATACAAAATTTTGCACGAATGAGTGGAGGCCATGTGGCAACCACTGATTGGCCCATGTGGCACTCCCTCATTGGTGTTGTGGGGAAAAATGCCTATTTAGGACGATCCTATCCACCTAAGGTGTGACAGCGCCTTAGCAACAAACGAATACATCTATCATGATTTCTTCCTTTATGAAATATGAAAGAGAGGAGATCGGCAGAATTACCGTTATCTTCCGGTTGTCCCTCGAACTAGATCCTCTTCTCTTTGTATGTCCACAGCTACTTGCCTCCTCGCTCGATCAAGAGAACAGCTACTTGAATCCCACGAGATCACAAGAGAACAGCTACCTGTGACAAGAGAACAACTACTTGCAACAAGAGAAGAACACAATACAAAGGCAAATATACATATTCATAAATGATTCAGGATTAGAAGTAAATCAAATATACCAATGCAATCATACAAAATACACCAGCATATAGGAAAGAATCAAGATAGCTTTATTGAAAGTAACAGGGTTCAGGAAGAGATACAACCCATAGGGCTCCAACCCAGCATCTCCTTCCCAGCAGAATGGAATTCCTTCTTCAGCTCCTTTCAAAGCATAACACACCCAATATTTCTAGCCACAAACCAACAGCAATTATTTGCAAATACTAAATTCCAGCCTCCCTTGACCTCATGGAGAGAGATCTATATATAGGAGTTTTGGAGAGAGGATGAGTCAGCTTTAGGCTGGTATAAAACTGACTAGTGTCCTCTCCCACTTCAGTTCTTGAGTCCACTTGGAGGTTCTTGCTTCCACTTGGAGATTTGGAACCTCTTACTCATCACCAGTCGAATTCCCTGATCCAAGTGTCATTTTGGAAGCTTCCTGGGCATTGACACCTTGAGGAATGACTCTGCCACTTGTCCAAACTCGCTCAGCACAGGTAGCCTTCTTTGCAGTTGACATTCAACACAGGTAGACAGTGGAGCAGTTGACATTCAACGCAGATGCTCAGTGGAGCAGTTGACATGATCCAGAATTGCCTTGTTTTGAGTGTTTTCAGGCGGAGAACTTTTGTGAATTGCTGTGGTTACTTGGCCTTGTTTCTCTAGGGGTAGGAACAACATGTTTAGGGACTTTGGATCCCTTGATTATTGACATTTCATGCTCAGTGATGCCAGGCACAAAAATGCCTATAACAGTTGCCCCCTAAAGTATGAGGCCGTTTATCGGGTGAAATGCTTTATCCAGGAGGGTCCGAAGTTCATCCATCTGCTGGGAGGAGACCTGTAATAAAATACAATACAATACATTATGATTCATACTGCTTTCATGATCTAGCTGAGGCGGGCATTCCCATGCTCAGCTTTATAAATTCATTTTTTGTACAAAGAACAGACGATCGTCTGATGGTAGACTGATAATTTTGGTGAAATTATCATCCTTTGAGTAGGATGATCATCTGCTGTAATGATGTACATATCAAATGTCTTTATTTTTCCTGAATATATATCGCAGCCCGGATGGATGAAACTAGATCCGGGGTCTTCAAACTCGTTCGATCTTCACTCTAAGTACAAGTCGATCCATGTGAGAATTGCGCTGAAGTCGAACATGGAAAGACATCGCTTGATTACCGGTCAATGATGTAAACCGTTAACAAGCGCGAGAGGAATCACCGATAATGATAATGACCCTCAAGGTACTGCAGTACAATTCACGTGGTGTGAATAAAGGACTTGGCGTCGAACACCACGCAAAATCTTCTGGTCGAAGGTCATTGATGTATACCTGTCGCCGGAAGTGAGAAACTTGCCATTGAGGCATGCAAGCTTCAAAGTACTGAAGGGGGTGTTCCTAGATCAACTCCTTGGATAATGAGCTGATGTCGACAAGGAGCGATCCGTCAAAGGAGGGCCTTAATGAATCCCACATCAGTGACACGGAACGGAGCTAATGATTTTAATGGAGGTGAAAAACAATCTGTGACATATGATTCAGGGTGGCGGTCATAAATGGATGAAGGATAATGTATGGCAGTGGATGGGACCCGGTTGACTCTTTCTGAACGACTTCTCTTGAACATATGGCGACACTGATGTGATGGATCGGTAGCATTACCCCAAATATGGATGGTATGGCAAGACCATGGTGATGTGACCGGTGAATGAAACAACCCAACCCGAATGTGATACGGAGGAAAAGTGTCATGTTCAAGAGCGACCTGCTACCATCAAAGTTTTCTTGAATCTTTCCCAATTTTTCCCCAGTCATTGCTGACCAGTACCTCTTTATTTTTGTCAAGCTTGAGGAGGATAACATATGCTTGTTCTATAACCTGCCCTTCGGGCAAGCCCATCGCTATGTTTTAACGAGCCTAGCGATAGGGAAACTCGTTCTCGTCTAAAGACAAGTTTGTCGCTATTTATCATTTTAACAAGTCTAACGACAAAGATAACTCGGTCCTTTTCATTTTTAGAGAGTCTGAAAAGGTACATAAAGTTAACTCCAAAATTCCTTTTTCGTCATCTAATCCCTTAAGTCCGAAAAAGTATAAAACAATACAGAAGGGATGATTTTTCGATAACTTTAACGAGCCGAACAAAACAAGCGCTCGTTCTTTTTGTGCAATAATCCCTCAGGTCCAAAAAGATTAAAATCTAGAGGAGGGATAGCTCTTTCGGTCCTTTAACGAGCTGAAAGGCCAAAACTCGGCAATCTTTTCATATTTTACGAGTCAGATGAAAAGAGCTTAAAGAAGACTCGTCTTTTGAGGAACGAGTGATAAACAGGGATAGCAACTGATTCCAGGTACAGGTTGGAATTTTCCAATCACGGCAGTGTCACAAGGATGGCTAGGTGAAATCACTCTTCGCAGCTGTTCCTCAAAAATGGGTAAACAATCATATGGAGGTGAACGATCGACCAAATGACAAGTGGAGGTGGCAGGTGCAAACACGACCAAGGCTTTTATGGCTGATAAATTTACGATCACAGCGGTTATTTACCGGGATAGGTTCATTTTTTAGTTAAAAATGAGCTTAAACTCTGGAGGAAACATTGCTCACTGCTTTTATTTATTTTTTAACGAGCATGAAGACCGCGTTAAAACTGCTCGGATCTTGCGTTTATTTTTTAACGAGCATGAACTTTATGCTAAAACTGCTCGATATATAGTCAAATTTCGATTTTTACCATAAATAGATTTTCTCTTTTCAAGGATAGTACTGCATCCTCAATTGCTGCAACAAACTTTGTTAGAAATGAATAATATTTGCATGAAAATGAGATTATAACCCTAATATTTCGCTTTGAACTACGTAAAAAGCCATTAAAAGGTGTTTTTACCTCTCATTTTACCATTTCATTTGAATTTGGTTTGTTGGAGCTCTGGAGGTGCCTCTTCCCCCTTGATTTTCACCAGCTGATTCCGGGAGATTCTGCGGACGATTTTCAGCGCCGTCTGGACCAGGTAGGAGCTAAACTCTAGCTCTTTCTTTTCATGGTTTCTTTTTCCCATTTTGTGCCTGTTTTCCTGCCCCCATGAGCCCCTGGGGTTTCATTAGGGCGCTCTGGCATCAGCGCAGGCAGTCCATTCGAAACCTGCGCTGAATGTCAAGCTGCCTTAAGGCAGTTTGACCTTCAACGCAGGTAGGACACTTGCCAACTGCGCTGATCTCAGAAAAACAGCTCTATGCACATTTTTTGATGAAATTTTGCCAGTTTCTCATCAAACTCAGGAACTTACTCCTTCTCTTGTTTGTTTTGCAGGGATCTTTGAGCAAAATGTCCCTTACATGGCGAGAACGAGAACATGAAGAGGAGGACATGATTGCCCTCCATGACCCTGTCACGGTGAACGCGCTGCGGAACTGTGGCCTGCTGAAGTTTTTCCGTATCTCTAGCATGAGAGCACAGATCTCTCTACTGCAGTATATGCTTGATGCTTGGGATCCCATTAACCAAGTATTCCAGATTAGGGGAAAATCCATCCCCTTGACCATAGAGGACATTTACTTCTTGACTGGATTGTCAAGGCGGGGTGCCCCCATTTCTTTGTCAGGTTCGGCCCGGGGGAATGACTCCGTGAGAGATTATGTCCGTCAGTATTGCAGGGAAGGTTCCCAGCCGAGCAGAGACGGCAAGGTGGTTATCCGTGAGATCACTGACAGGTCTCTCAGGTCCATTATGTATACCATTGGTAGGATGGCCGGTAGCGCCTCTCTCCATGTTGCCAACAGATCTTATGTGCAGCACGCCTTGGAGTGTCTCCAACCGAAAGTATTCAACTGGTGTGATGCAGTACTTGCTTAGATGAAAAGTCAATTGACCAAGGTAAAGGACGGGAAGCTGAAGAACTTTGGGTATGGTTCTATTCTGACTGCCTTTGCCTTGGAGAAAATACCACTGATGCAGCCTCAGTATATCGCACTCGACTTGCCTTCTCCTACCGAGCCACGCATGCAGAGATGGGTTGACCACATGTCTAGGCATGCCGGTCAATCTCAGGTTACTTTCACTGATACCTTTTTCAGGTGGTTCGAGCGCCAGGAGATGGTCTATTCTGAGTACCCATATGTTGGCATGGATTTCCGAGGTGATCCGGATTTGGTGCTACCGGATGGCAAACAGTGGGGCGCTATTGGTAAAACTTTTGACCATATCACTGTTTACTGTTCTTACTTATAATGTCCTTGTGCTTTATTCTATCAAGACTTTAATCAAACTCATGTGTGCGTGCAGATGTTGGTCCTGTTCGTCCAGCAGCTCGCCCGAAAGCGCCAGTTGCTGCCCCAGCAGGGGAGACTGCTGGGAGGGTTATTCTCTGCGACCTTGATGTGGCAGAGACTCTTACAGCTGTGCAGGAGCAGGTTGAGAGCCTTACACTCGGCATTCCCGATGTGAGGATTGACGAGTTACCTTTACAGTTGCAGCGACATACTACTGGTGTGCCTAGACGATGGACTCGTCTCTTGCGCATGATTGCACAGGCCGTGACGTGCTATCATGAGCATCACTAGACTAGGGTGCCCCCTAGCATTTTGAGTTTTTGGGTCATATGACCGATTTTGTCTTGGTTACAGAACATTATGTATGAACTATGAACAGCTTATATATATTTTGATTTTCGAGTTTTATTCTGGTTGAGTTATATGATCCATATGTACAATCATTGATGATGTGTCTCTTTTATAAATGTTGCAAATGTCTATCTAACACATAATTTGCTAATGAGTCGGTTAATGTGTTTAAGTTTCTGGAAATATGCTGGTATTGAATTGAATCAAACTGTCTTTCCAAAATCTTAACCCTTAGGAACATGCGATAAATAGCTGGATTGCGAACGGAATATATACCATTGAGCTGTAGTATTACGAGCTGTGAGTCTAGCCTGACAATTAGTCGGCGTATGCCACGTGTGATGGCATCAGAGAGTAGTTCTATCAACGCGCTATACTCAGCGATGTTATTCGTTGATTTCCCAATACTCACTCCTCTGAAACTTACTAACTCGCCGCTTGGATCAAAAATGGCCCAGGCTGCGGAGGATAGGTTCCGCGAACTACGACTCGCTCCGTCGGCATATCCAACACATGTCTCCAGAAGGTTCGACATCTGCAACAAATGAAAAAGGTGGATCACTCGACCAAAACAAATACTTTTAGCGAAAACAAAATACAACAAAAGCATGCAGGTTACTATTTAAGCATAGTAACGCTTGAGGTACAACCCGTTGCGGGGCTGCGCCAGTGGAATTCCGTCATAATCCATTAACTCGTAGGCTCCTTTTGCTAACACCCTTTTAACAATATAGGGGCCCATCCATAAGGAATTGAATTTTCCTGCTCCCAATTTATCGGATTCTTGGTCATAAAGCAAGACCAAATCACCTTCTGAGAAGACACGAGGTTTGACATTTTTGTCGAACTGCGCCTTGACTCGTTTCTTATGGCTTTCGTTAGCCAAAGCGGCGTCACGACGGGTTTCATCCAACTGGATTAATTCCAAGAAACGAGCCTCTTCTTCTGAAGTTCCGGGGAGGAGATCAATTGCGAGCTTAAGCGACGAAATTTCGCACTGGATTGGCAAGACTGCTTCCAGGCCATACACCAGTTGAAAAGGTGTGAACCCAGTCGCGTCCTTTACCGACGTTCGGTAAGCCCACAAGGCTGAGTACAGGATTAGGTGCCATCTTCTTTTATGAACCCCGATCATCCTTTGCAACATACGCTTCAGGACCTTGTTGATTGCTTCAACTTGCCCATTGGCTTGCGGATAATACGGGGTAGAGCTGTCGTGAGATAGCCCTAGCTTGGCAGCTAATTCGACCATCATGTGATTGCGAAAATGCGATCCATGATCTGTAACTATAGCCTGTGGTACGCCGAACCTGGTGACTACATGATTGAAAAAGAAAAGGGCAGCTGTTTCACCAGTGTTATCCAATGTAGGCATCGCCTCGGCCCATTTGGTAAAATAGTCAACAGCGACTATAATATACCCATGCCCCCCGGTCGAGGTGGGGTTACATTGCATGAAATCGATGCCCCACTTGGCGAAGGGCCCAACAGCAACTATTGGCTGTAAAGGTGCGGGCGGTCTTCTGGTTTTGCTATCAAAAATTTGACAAGCGTGGCAACTTCTGACTGCGATTATGCAATCTTTGAACATGGTTGGTCAGAAGTATCCTGCTCGTAAGATTTTTTGTGTTGTTGCATATCCAGATTGATGCCCCCCACACGCGCCTGAATGACACTCATTCAGGGCTTTTTCGGCCTCCTCATGGGTAAGGCACCTTCTCAGAACTGTATCGATACCACGACGGTAAAGCGTATCACCGACGATCATGTAGTCTTTGGCTTGGTATCGTATGCGTTTGTGTTCAGAGTGAGAGGTGTTAGGCCTGAACTTTTGGGTTTGGAGATAAACTATGATATCTCCGTACCATTCATCGCTTGTAGATATCAGAAACAAACTTTCGTCCACGATTGACTCTTCTGATGTTTCATCGTTGGACGACGATGGGAGATCGCACAATAATTCTGCGAAAACTAGAGCTTTCTTTGATTTGGATCTTACAAATTCCAGATCAAACTCTTGAAGGATCGCTATCCATTTTGAATATTTGCCCCCCAGCAACTGTCGCGACAGTATATAAGTCATGGGGTTGCAATCTGACAAAATGGTAGTTTTCCGAAAGAGGACATAATGTCGAAACCTTTGAATCGCTTGAACAGCTGCAAGCGCTAGTTTTTCAACATAAGAATATTTACTCTCTGTATCATTTAAGTTTTTACTTAAATAATATATAGGATGTTCAATTCCATCGACTTCTTGAACTAAAACCATCGCAATGGTCGTATCCACTGCAGCTAGATACAGGTTAAAATCTCTTTGATAGTCCGGGGCGTACATTAATGATGCTTTTACTAGACAATCTTTCAGAGCATCAAAGGAAGCTTGCGCCACCTGGTCCCAGACGAAAGGTACATCCTTTTTCAAAAGACGAGTATAACCTTTAGCAAGTTCTGCGTAATTTGGAATGAACCTCCTCAGAAAGTTTGCTTTCCCTTGGAGTTTCTGAATCTGAAGCAAATTTGAAGGTGGAGGCAAATTAATGATTGCCTGAACCTTGCAAGGGTCGAGACGAATCCCATCTTTAGAGACTACAAAGCCAAGTAAACGACCAGAACCGACGCAAAACACACATTTGTGTGGATTGAGTCTTATCTTGTAGTGTCGGCAACGTAGAAATATCGCTCTTAAATGCTGCGGATGATCAGTCCGCTTTCGCGAATGATCCGGGAGGTCGTCGAGATAAGGTTGAACAATGTTCTTGATGTCATGGAAGGCATAATTCATTGCCCTCTGAAACGTCGCCCCTGCGTTCTTTAAACCAAAGGGTAATTTTCGATAAGCGAATGTGCCCCATGGACAAATAAATGCAGTCTTTGACTGGTCCTGTGGGCGGATATTTATTTGATTATACCCGGAAAATCCATCCATAAATGAAAAGATTTCACATCCAGCGCATTCATCAATTATCTGGTCGATGAAGGGCGTAGGGTAGTTGTCCTTTGGACAAGCTTGGTTTACATCCCTATAATCGACACACACTCTAATCGTCCCTTGTTTCTTCATAACAGGGACAATATTCGAAACCCAATCGGTTAGAGGAACCGGGTAGATGAATCCAGCATGGAGAAGTTTTTCAACTTCTGCTTTAATGGCAGCGACTTTCTTGGGGTGCACCTGCCGAAGCCGTTGTCTAACTGGTTTGACATCAGGATACATTTTAATTTCATGTTCAACGATACTCGAGTCAATGCCTGGCATTTCATCATATGACCAAGCAAAGACATCTCTGAATTCGCGAAAAAGAGCGTTATATATTTCCAGTTCTGAAGGGGAACAACCTTTGCCGACATAAATATTCTCTACAACATTTGTTTTAGTCGAGATATTTATGGCTATAGTCTCTTCAATATTGGATAAGTTTCGCTCGGAATCCACCGTATTTACAGTATTTGTTAGGAATTCAAAAACTGAAGGGTGATAAAGGTCACGTTGAGTATCTTCTTCATATTCCGGAAGAAGGGAACGATGGTGGTGATCATTCCATGGTGCCCCCTCAATCAACATTGATTGTAAGATTCCTTCGTCAGTCCCATGTACTTTCGACCAAGGATCTGATGGGGTACCATATTCTCTAGACCTATCTACCCAAACGCTTGACGAGCGTTGATTTGGGTTCGCCTCCCATGCTTGAAACATTGATTGCTACAATATTTCTAAAGGGCTTGGGGGCAAAACAATTGCATGATCCATGTCGACACTGTCTTTTGCGACCTTCGTGGAAGATATCATGTTGCAGGTTGCTACAAACGGTATATTTCCTATGTAAATAGGAGGTGGTAGCGCGAAAGTTCCCATCATTGTGGGGTCTTTCAATAATCCTACTCCGATATCTTGAAGCGAATGGTTGCTCTCATGGATCATGGGAATGCTTCCTGTAACTTGTGAACCATTAGGGAGGAAGTTCTGTTGGTCGACGACCGTAATCCCTCCTTCAAACAGGAATGCGATCTTCCTAAAATAAGTCGACACAACAGCTGCCATGGCATAGATCCATGGTCTACCCAGTAGGATGTTGTAGTCAAGATTTCCATCGATGACCTCAACATCAATTTCCACTGTTTTTCCTCCCAGTTCAACCTTCAAGTTATTAAGGATACCGTACGGGGTATAAGTCCTTCCGTCAAAAGCTTTTAATGTTGTCGAAGATCGCGACAAGGTTGGAGATCCTAATGTTTTCCAGCAACTCATCGACATAATACATGTAGATGCTCCCTCATCAATAATTGTTCTGTGAACAGTTTTGTTGAGGGCTTTCACTTGAATAAGGAAAGCTAGTTGAGCTGGTAACTGAGGATCGTATCCTTTGTGATCAAAGGATACAAGATTGGAATCCTTAGGATCAACCCCACCAATAGCCGATAACAAAGCCTGCCTTTGGGATGGGCAATTTTGTAATACTTCAAGAGTCGACATAGCGGATGGCGATTGGGCCAAATCTTCCACTATGTTATAATGCTGCGCCGCCCTGGCGCGAGGATTAAATGTCGACTTGTGTACTACTCCCTTTGGCGGTTTTATTGTTAATTCAGGAATGATGGGTGGTACAACTTCTGTCGAATTTGTTGTCGAACTACTTGGTTGATCTTTACCTTTGTCGTTCGACAGCTGAGGATTCCCGTAATCTTTGTTCCTTGTCGAAATCAAAGCATCATTCTGCTGTTTTGAAACCGACAACATAAGTACTTGTGACGGGGAAGCATTTCCACTATCAACCATATTTTGACCTGGGTTGGGAAACGGATCAGTTAACACAGCTGAGGTTTGGGAACTTTTAAAGAACCTTTTTAATTCAGCTTTGAATGGACAATTTTTTGTCCAGTGATCCTCCTCGTCACATATTTGACATGGAAAATTTGGTTTTCCTTTCCCAGGAGGGTTTGAAGAATTTTTTCCAGGAGATGACTCACCCTGTTTCTTCTTCTTCCCTTTGTTTTGCTTCTTCTTGCTTCCTGGTTGATTGGTTTCTTTGCCTTTATCTGCTGATACGGCATTTACTTCCGAAGCAAGAATTTCTTCTTTTGCATTTTGATCCGAATTCTTACGGGCTTTCTTAGACGAAGCCTTTATCGATTTCGCGTTTGCCGTGCCAATCACGCCATCACCGGCATGAGAGTCACTATTGGATTTTGGAGGAGGAGGAATTGAAAATTCCGGTCTAGGGGCGTCAGGTATTTTGTCGTAGAGCGTGCCAGACTGAGTATATACTAAGTCTAGATACTGTGCACGAGCGATAACTTGCTCCTCTGTTACGACTCCCCCCTTTGCCACATCTTCCGTTATAGCAGGAAGTAACGACTTTATAAACCATTCAGCTAACAGCTGATCTGGAACGTATGTTTTAACCATTCTACGACGACGACGCCATTCATGTATATGATCAGATATATGAGTGGCAGTTGTCTGCTTGAAGTTGGTTAATATTTCTGTCCCCGTTTCATACATTATCGGTAATTGAAAATGGGTTAAGAAAGTCGTGGCTAGGGAGCTAAAATTGTCGAAAGAGGCTCTAGGTAATTCAATATACCATTTAGCCGCTGGACCTGTCAATGTCCTCTGAAAAAGGCGAAGCCTTATCGAATCATCGTTCAGGGTGTTCGACGAGCACCACAGATGAAAAGTCATCACGTGATTCGATGGATCTTCACCTGGATTTCCATTGAATTTAGGAATGTCAGATGGAAGTTTGTGAGGAATCGCTGGCCACCAAGGGGCATAAGCAATCGGATCATTGGTTAACCGGTGTAAATCGGGTAACTCTAAAGTTGCCACGAATGGTAACTGTTGATTCAGGTTAGGTGAAGCATAACCAGGGTACGATGGAATCGTTTGAGCAGTGGGCCTTTGCATACCAGCATAATGTAATTGATGTTGGTATGACTGATACGGTTGGTGGACTTGACCACTGTACAGTGGTTGGTTTTGACCGTTTTGGATATACGGTTGTCCACTATTCGCAAATATCTGCTGCTCGGAACCTTGGTACACTTGCTGGAATTGTGGTTGTTGGTATTGCACTAGCCATGGTTGTGAAGCCATGTTCTGTTGTGCTATGCTAACTGTTGGACCAAGGTGTGGGGTAATTGTACCCGTTTGAACCTGTGTCACCCCACCAGTTGGCGATTGTGGTTGTGACCCATGGTCAAGAGGTTGTTGCATTACGACCTGAGAAATCTGAGGTTGACATGCAACAGGCATCGCTTGAACTTGTGACACTGTTACAATCGCCGGTGTGGTTGGGATGTTCGTCATAGGTACACACTGTTGCATAGAATATACAACCCTTGGTTGCTGAGGTAGCATAGGTACCCAACCACTTGATGTAATTCCAGTATAACCTGAATATTGTTGCGAACTCCCGTATGGGTACCCTCCCGGAGGGGGTAATGAAAGGGCATACTGCCCCCCATACGGTAGCAACCCGGAACTCAAGGGGATTGATTGTCCTTGGGGACTGGATTGCCCAAATTGACCTCCAAATGGATCAATTTGGCGAGTTTCAACATAAGAGTTGCCGGATATTACTCCGGATGAACAAACTGGAACAGACCACACTGTCGAAATAGTCCCTTGGTGGACTCCTTCTAGCGGTTGTGAGCTAGTTGGGACAGATGGTATGCCGGCAAACATTGTTGGAGTGACGGCAGGGGCTTCTGCTGTCGCTGTGTCGTTTGACACAGTCCTAGATGTTGACGGTTGTTCAGACATTTTAAGTCTATCCAATAGATTGCCTAGCGATTCTACAGGAACCTCCACTTGTGGTGGATTAACTTCTGATGAAGGAAATAGAGTGACCCCGACTCCAAAATGGGTTGGAGTACTTGCTTGCGGATCCTCTGCAATTTCCTCTATTGCAATCAAACCAGGTGGAAGAGGAAGACCGTCAGGTCCGTAAAATATTTCTGGTGCCGAAGAAGGGGTTGTTTCGTCAACGACAGTTGTTTGAGGAACAAAATTCTCTGGACCGGTTACAGATGGAATTGGTTCAGTTATACAAGTATTTGCCCCCAGAATAGGATCAGTATTACTGTCCCTCTGTGGCTGTTGAACTTCTTCTATAGAGGCAGGGTTTCCAGAAATGTTTGGAGTAACCGGAATCTCAGATGTAGTTGGAACACTAGTTCTAACTTTTATAGGAGATTTTGAACCGGTTAAACGAGTTCGCTTTGTCCGTACTGTTTTCGATTCCGGAGACAAAGACGGTTGACTCGTAAGCCTCCGCGAACGACGGGGTTTCAATTGACTTTCTTCCACGATTGCGGATTACTCGATCAACCAAAATATTAAAAGGGGAAATTTGTGTTTCCGAACTGAATGAATTTTATTAGACGCTTTAGACACAACTTGCTTTTTCACTTTTAAAGAGTCGAGAAAAAGCTAAAGATGACTCTAGTCTCCTTCGATGTTTTAACGAGCCCGAAGTGACAAATGCTCGGATGGACTTTTTCTATTATAGAGTCTGAAAAAGGCCAAAAGGAACTGCTCTGGAGATCTAGGTAGAGGGTGTGCCAAACCTTTCGCAAAACCACAGAATACTTTTTACGGTACGGGTGGTCGATCTTCGTGAATGCTGTGTTCACTGCATTGCGATCAGTAGGGCGGCCGACACGGCTTCCTAAGTATAAAAGATATATGCCTATAGGGGTCTCCCAATATATACGCGACGGTACGTGGGAGCACAAATCCGTACTAGCGCTACCGTCTCTCAGGAGGAATCACCCACCTTCTTAGAGATCGACAGTCACGAGGCTTAACGACGCCGGAACACGTCTCTAGCCTAGACCTCTATGTTGTGCGTTATGTTACAAAGCGTTGTTAGGTTCATTCAGTTTATTTTAGGTTGATCTTTTTAAATTTTGCCTTTCAAGGTTCACCACGAGATGTATGATACAAATTCCTAAATGCGGTCTAAGATGATAAGCAAGCTTTACAATCTTTCAACTTTGAAAATCCTAGCTACTAAGGGAAAAGAGAGCGACTATCTTTTCTCAAAGAGCAATCAGCACACTCTAATGCACTTTCCCTAAATCCAACATGCAAACTTATCAAATGCAAAATGCACAATGCAGGTGTTTGTTTTCACTTTCTTAGTATAAATGCCTACAAAGAAAGCTTTTTGCACAACTTTGAATTTGCTTTTACAATGATCAAAATAAACAAGTTCACTTTCTTCGAAATCAACAAGGGTAGAAGAGATTACAATCACTTTGTGATTTTCGAAATAAAGACTCGTTTTGATACTTTGAAAAGAACAAATTCAAACCAATAAGCAAAAGTAAAACTATAATCAATCTGAACAAACAGCCAATGAGCTCTCTTCTAAGATCACTTTCAATCAGATCTGAATCAAAGGCTACAGAAAGACTACTTTACTCATGCAAAGGAAGACTGTAAATGACGCCACAAACACATAAAAACATTCACAATCTTTTTGTACAAAAATTGGGGTGGAATTCAGGCAAAGAAAAGGTTTATCAGACTAGCACCTATACTTGGTTAAAGGCTGCAAAAACAGAGATCAAAACAGGGCAAAAAAGGACAAAGAACCACAGCTGCACAAGGCCACACTGGTTCAGCGCAGGTCCAACACTGTCAATTTGACATTCAGCGCAGGTAGCCCCTTCAGGACCTGCGTTGAAATGCAGACTGCCTTCACAGTGCCTGCGCTGAAGAGAGAAACTCTCGTTTCTCTTGGTTTCTGGGTCACAAAATGCTCAAAAATCAACTGTTTCAGGCCAAATCAGAAACACAAGCAAGGTATAAACAGAGGGATGCTTTGATAAGGTACTAAAGACTATCACAAGGATCAATCAAATCATTTGTGGATCTAGTTTAAATCATAGACAAGTCCAACATACTGGATCAAAGCAGCAACTTTTACTTTGCATCCGGGAAAGATGCAGTTCAAGAGTTGCTGTCAAGTCTATGAAGTAAACAAATGACGGAAATACAAATGAAATGAATAAAAAAGTTCTTCCCCAGCGGAGTCGCCAATTTGTTGTGGGGAAAAATGCCTATTTAGGATGATCCTATCCACCTAAGGTGTGACAGCGCCTTAGCAACAAACGAATACAGCTATCATGATTTCTTCCTTTATGAAATATGAAAGAGAGGAGATCGACAGACTTACCGTTATCTTCCGATTGTCCCTCGAACTAGATCCTCTTCTCTTTGTATGTCCACAGCTACTTGCCTCCTCGCTCGATCAAGAGAACAGCTACTTGAATCCCACGAGATCACAAGAGAACAGCTACTTACAACAAGAGAAGAACACAATACAAAGGCAAATATACATATTCATAAATGATTCAGGATTAGAAGTAAATCAAATATACCAATGCAATCATACAAAATACACCAGCATATAGGAAAGAATCAAGATAGCTTTATTGAAAGTAACAGGGTTCAGGAAGAGATACAACCCATAGGGCTCCAACCCAGCATCTCCTTCCCAGCAGAATGGAATTCCTTCTTCAGCTCCTTTCAAAGCATAACACACCCAATATTTCTAGCCACAAACCAACAGCAATTATTTGCAAATACTAAATTCCAACCTCCCTTGACCTCATGGAGAGAGATCTATATATAGGAGTTTTGGAGAGAGGATGAGTCAGCTTTAGGCTGGTATAAAACTGACTAGTGTCCTCTCCCACTTTAGTTCTTGAGTCCACTTGGAGGTTCTTGCTTCCACTTGGAGATTTGGAACCTCTTACTCATCACCAGTCGAATTCCCTGATCCAAGTGTCATTTTCGAAGCTTCCTGGGCATTGACACCTTGAGGAATGACTCTGCCACTTGTCCAAACTAGCTCAGCGCAGGTAGCCTTCTTTGCAGTTGACATTCAACGCAGGTAGACAATGGAGCAGTTGACATTCAGCGCAGATGCTCAGTGGAGCAGTTGACATGATCCAGAATTGCCTTGTTTTGAGTGTTTTCAGGCGGAGAACTTTTGTGAATTGCTGTGGTTACTTGGCCTTGTTTCTCTAGGGGTAGGAACAACATGTTTAGGGACTTTGGATCCCTTGATTATTGACATTTCATGCTCAGTGATGCCAGGCACAAAAATGTCTATAACAATTGGGCCACATCAAAAAAAAAACATTAACCAATAAAAAAATTGCCATCCCACAACCAATCAAAACTAGACAAGTGGTAGTTAACAACTGGTCCACAAAATACTCAAGCAAACCCAGTCAAATGCCCAGTCAATGTACACATTGTTGACTTGGTGTACCTGCAACCCACATTAAAAAAATTTAGTTGTTTCCCAAATTGATCAGAACGTGATTTCAGGAGCATTTGATGTCAGTCTTGAGTGAAATGAGTTGAGTTGGATTCAGGGTAATGAGATCTTTGTTTTGGCGTTGGTTTTGAGCTAATCCGAGCACTTTGAATTTTGAGCATTAAACTGATCCACCAGATCAAGTAGTGCTATTTACCACTAAGTAAATGGCTGTGTACTTTGTTGATGACAAAATTGGTTAATCATATTTCTATTAATGGTTTTTACCATAATTAATATGGCCTTATTGTCTTTTCATGTGTCTCATGTTCCATAATTGTTTGGTTTTACTTTTAAAAGATTTGTTTAGAGCTTCATCATTGTTAAATTGATTTTTAGCTCACAAAGCTCTGATCTCAAGCATAGATTCTTAGTTCACAAAGCTCTGAGCTCAAACTTAAGGCCATTTCCATGAGAGATATTCACCATAACAACTACATAATTCTTAATCACTGATAAAATTACTTTTAGCTCACAAACCTCTGAGATTAAACATAAGGCCATATTCATGTATTAGGTATTGAGATATCTTCGTTATACTAACTGTACAAATCTATCAATGGATTACATAACGATTTTTTATTTTTTAATATTATTTTCTTCATGCAAACATAAATTCATGTTCTTGAAAGTCTTCAAAGTACCAACTATAAAACATTGTTAATGTACCAAGCATGCAAATCTCGCAATGCAAATATAGAATATTTCTAATATGTTTTATTAGATACTAACTTGTTGTCAATGTACCAAATATATGAAACTGTCAATGCAAAAAGGAAAATTTTTGATATGTTGTATTAGCCTTGAATTTGTGAGGTATATGTCAAAGTTCCCAGTGCCACCTTCAGTTGTACGTGTAATACCACTTGAACTCTCCTTCCCCATAAACACCACATGATTCAATCATCACTTCTGTAATTGCAGGACGAGGCTTTATTATCATATATTGAACAATGCCAAATTTAACAACTTGGAAGAACCACTGCCCAAGCCTCCATGGCTTAAAGAAATAATTCAAAGGGAAGGGTTGTTTTACAAATCCCTTTTCACAAAAAGGTTCCAATAGGGGTGTTGTGGAATTTGAATGCTCTTACCTCTTCATGAACTCAATATTTCTTTCCTCCCTACCCAACCAAGCTATGAGATATCTTCCAAAACAATACATGGTAAAGGACTCATAGCAGTCTTGTTGGATTTCGACATCAACATTAATTGCAGATTTCACTAATGAGGAAAACGATTCAACTTAGGATTCTTGTAAGCTAAGAAATGCTCAAAGAGAATAAATATTGAAAGCTAAAGTGAAATAAGTACATAAGTGACAATAACCATGATTTCCCATGTGTGGAATGTATTCCCTTCTCTACTGAAAATAAATAAATAATAAAATAAAATAAAATAAATAATAAATAATAATAATAATTCAACAATCTTCAATGAATTTGTGCATTTTGCAATACTTCCCTTGGATTCTGAAAAATTTCCATTCCCCCCTCCCTCCCATTGAATCAATTGTTCACAAGTCAATCTATGTATATGCACCTCAATTTCATCATTGAACATAAATATTTGAGTTTCCTTAAACCAAATTGTACATTGAATATTAAAAGGGGTCACCATAGATTTTTTATTTTGGACTAGAAATGTTAGCTTATATTTCAAAATCCTTTGCAGCAATACTTGATCATTTATATTCAATCCATCAAAACAAACTAGTTGGATTTTATTTCCGGAAAAATATCAATTTGTAATAACTCTGAAAAAATTAGAAAATATGGCAACTTCTACAATAACCTTCCTGTGTACATATGTTTAATTTGGTTTTTGACTGCCACCATATCAGGGAGGAAAACAATGCAAAGCACCTACAAAAAGAGGTCATGAATCCACATCTATATGACCAAGGGAAATGGTATTACACATATAAGAGAGGGAACAACAATCAATTGTTTTGGAGATATATCTTTCCTTTTTTTTACCTAGACTGAAAGCATGGAAAATCCCAGAGTACTTCCACGAATCCACATCTATATGATGAAGGTAAATGGTGTTACACATATAAGAAAGGGAACAACAATCAATTGTTTTGGAGATATATATTTTGTTTTTCTTTTTTACTTGGAATGAAAGCATGGAAACCCTGGAGTACTTCCCCACATTTCTTGGATGGTAAACCAGGAAAACCATTGGCCCTGATCATGGGCTCTCACTCCAAGGGAATAAAGAGAGTCCAGTCAGGAGAAACTACCAACAATAGTAAAGAACTTCAAGTGACTTGTTTGACTCTACTTTAGATCGTCGAGCCAAGCCTTGGGGTTAACCTTTTGGAGATATATCTATATATAAATCCTTTCCATTACCCTGCATGTTTTACCCTTTAATTATGATAGTCCATGATGTCACATATGTGTGTAACTGTTTGTCAAACAATTATCGATGTACAAGTCTCATATTCCCATGTTTAAAATTTATGTCAAAGAGTGTATTCTCGACAAAAACATCCATCTTGATCCTATTCTTCAAGTTGATCTGAGAGGCCACATGCCCCTCTAATATGGTAGACCCCATGTAGGGGAATTGATAGCTTTCCAGTATTTGAACATTTTGTGTCATATATCTATTAAATCCTGACCCTTTTGTTGTGGGGTAGGAGGGCATTGAAGTATTCTTTCCAAGCAGGGTGTGCTCAGGAAAGATATTGAGGGTAAACCCTGAGATCTTAGCAAGGACTAGTGGCACTAGCTAGGTCAATGAAAATTATGTATTAATTGCTTGCAAGCTACAACAAGGCAACAACAATGCTTGGCACAAATTGTTCTTTCCAAGCACTTTGAGTTCAGGAAGATATGAAAGGTAAACCCTGAGATCGAAGCTAGGACTGGTGGTACCAGGCAAGCTAATACAAATTATGTATTAATTTCTTGCATGCTATAGCAAGGCAACAATAATGCTTGGAAAAATTTGTGGCCACATCTGAGAGACCACATTCCCCTATTATATGGCAGACCCCATGTAGGGTAGTTTATAGCTTGCCGATATTTGAACTTGTCGTGTTGTATATCTACGAAACCCTGGCCCTTGAATTATTACAGAGAGAAGGGCATTGCAGTAATATTTCCAAGCAATGTGAGTTCAGGAAGATATAAAGGGTAAGCCTTGAGATATTAGCAAGATCTAGTGGTACGAGGTAGGTTAATGCAAATTATGTATTAATTGCTTTCATGCTACAGCAAGGCAACAACAATTCTTGGTACAAATTGTTATTTCCAAGAATTTTGACTTTAGGAAGATATGAAAGGTAAACTGTGAGATCCAAGCAAGGACTAGTGGTACTAGGTAGGACAATGCAAATTATGTATTAATTTCCTACACACTATAACAAGGCAACAATAACGTTAGGCACAAATTGTGGCTACATCTGAGAGGCCACATGCCCCTGTAATATGGCAGACCCCATGTAGGCTAGTTGATAGCTTGCTAATACTTGAACTTGTTGTGTTTATTGGATTGATATTTTGTATCCATGAAAAATTTTAGGGGTGAATCTTAGCCCGTGGGCAAAATGACAAACACTCTAACGTGGAACTAGACCACACATTGCCTTACCAAAATTATGTGTGTTGGTACCAAGTTGTAATAAATACACAATAATTATAATAGAACAATTAAAATAATAAATGAATTGACACATATTAACTAAAGTACATGACTAACCTATCAACCATTGTGACTAGTCAATGCTAAGTACACCATCACATGACTAACCTATCAACCATTGTGACTAGTCAATGCTAAGTACACCATCACATGACTAACCTATCAACCATTGTGACTAGTCAATGCTACGTACACCATCACATGGCTTTGTAATTATATCATTCATCTCATATCCTCCCTTTTTTTTAATACATGAGAAATATGTTTATATTCTATATGAATAATATACATATTTAAGTCCTCGGGGGATTTCTTAGACAACAAGGCTCATATCCATTACAAGAAATACTCATTATGAGTTCAACACGTTGTCAGATGTAGGATTTCTCCCTACCACCTGCGCTAAACCTAATTGACTTCCCATGAGAAATATCTTTATATTCCATATAAGGAATATACTTATTTTGGTTCTTGATGGATTTCTTAACAAGTCATGAAGACATTACAAGAAATACTCATTATGAAATTTATTATCCCTTTACAAAGTCTTTAATATTCAACGAAATATTCGCCAGGATCTTACAAGATTTTATAATTCAGTGGAATATTCGCCATGATTTTACAAGATAATATAATTTGTTGAGATATTTGGCATAATTTTACAAGATAATATAATATGGTGATAGATTCGCCATATATATATATATATATATATATACATATTATATTATTGATAAAATCACCTTTCATTTTTCCTATGTATCATGAGGATTCACCCATTTATTATACATATAAATTTAGGGGTGTTATTAAAATTTTCCCTAATAATAGATCCATGTCATCATCCTTCTTCTCAACCAGAGGTGAGGACGAATGTCCCTTTCTTTTCCAAGGGCAACATGTTCACAAACATTCACATCCTTGTTAAACTCAATATTCCTTTGACCAGGCACATATATTCTAAAAGCTTTAGAATTTTCACAATATCCAACAAACGTACCTTTATTTCTAGTGGCTTCCATTTTTTTCCTCTTGTCCTTCGACACATTAAAGTACATGTGGAAGCCAAATATTCTCAAATTTCCAACATCATGCTTCACACCTATGAATACTTCTTCATGGGTCTTGTCACTCAAGACTTGATGAGGGGTCTTGTTTTGAACATAGACCGTAGTTTTTGTAGCTTCACCCTACAGAAACTTCAACAAATTTTGATCATGTAACATGGCCCGGGTAGTTTCCATGGTGGCATTTTTCTTTCTTTTATCCATTCCATTTTTTTTAGGATTGTAAGTTGCAATGGTCTCCTTCTTGATCCCAACCTTCTTGCAAAAGTTAATGAACTCGTTCAAGGTGAATTCTCCACCACTATTAGACCTGAAGACCTTGATTCTCTTCCTCGTTGGATTCTCTATTACTTCCTTGAAGTCCTTGAACATATCAAATGCCTCATCATTGTGCTTCAAGAAGAATATCCATATATTTTGTGAGAAATCACCTACAAAGTTTATATAGTATAGGTAGCCACCAAGAGATTTCACTGGCATGGGTCCACATAAGTCATAATCTATAAGTTGCAGAATATCACTTGTCCTTCTCCTACTAGAAGGGAATGGTTCCTTCGATCTCTTTCCATGTGTACATCACAAACATACTCCATCATGATTAGCTTGAACCTCAGGCATTCCAGAAACCATCCTCCTTAATTTCGACAAAGCTTCAGTGCCATAGATCACTTTGATGATTACTATCATGTACCGATGCTCTAATTGGTCTTCAATTGACTATATAGAGACCTTCAATTCTTGATCCTAAATTCAATGCATCCCTCATGCTAGATTCCATAGGCCAAGTGAGGACCTTTCCTCTTATGAAGGCAACCCTCATCCCTTTGTCTTTCAAGGAAGATATAGATACTGGATTCTTCTTCAATCGTGTAACATACATAACATAATGTAGATGTACAATTTCACCATAGCCCAGATGAAATGAAATATATCCAAAACCCTTCATAGGATAAGTAGAATCATACCCAAGAATGATCTTCAAATTAGTCTCCCTCTCAACCATGTTTGAGAGGACTTCATGCTACCTAGTGAAGTGTCTAGAGGCCCCACTATCTACCAAAAAATTATCAAATGAATCTGGAGGAGAGGAACTTGAAAGTTCATAAATAAGAAAATATTCAGATTAAGTAGCATTTGTAGTATTTCCATACCTTATATTCCTTAATCTCTTTTGAGGACAGTGACTTTCATCACGATCATCAAGAGCATCTCTTCTTCTTCTATAGTTATACCTATTGTTGTTGAAGCCATTATTGGTTTTGTAGGACCTAAGAGCATTTCTCTTCTCTGGATAGTCCTGGGCATAGTGACCATGCTTGTGGCAGTTGTGACATTTAACCTTTGTTAGTTCCCTTTTAAGTATTCTATTAGAGTCCAGGAATTTTGGAGCGGGTTTTCTAAGATTAGATGGTCCTCCTCTTCCTTTCATCTTCTTAGCTTGAGCATAAAATTTAGAGGGTTATCCTTCTTCATGCTTTTGAATCCTCCCTATAGAAATCACTCTGGTCACTTCTTGAGTACACTTTCCAACCAGTTCATAAAATGTCAGAAACTTGTCATTGTTGCTTATAGTAGTAATTGGAGGAATATCTTGAAGTGCAACGATTACCAACTCTCCATCATATATAGATTCTCTAGCAATTAGCAATTGATCCTTTAGTTGGGATATCCTCATGAAGTATGACTACACAGTCTCTCCTTTTTTCATTTTGATGTCCTTGAGTTGATGTTTCAAGGAGAGAATATGATTCAAATTGTTGAACGCATACATCCTGACTAGCTTATTATTGATTTCCTTCGACTTCTTTAACTTAGAAATATAAGTTAGCAAATGATTTCCCAAAGAATAAATAATTGTTTTCTTGGCTTTAATCTCGCCTTTCTTGTACTTTTCCTTGATAAGAGCAGAAGCATTTTCCAGAGGCTTAGGTACTTTTCTTTAGACATATTCCAAGACATCGTTCTCATCCAAGGTCACTTCCAACTTGATCTTATAGGTAGAAAAATTGATGAGTCATTCACCTTCTCTCCCTCCTTGAAGTATGAGGTAGACATCTCGACCAAGTCAAATTATCTTCTTCAAAGGTAATCGCTTGTCTCCTTGGCCTTGCCTTCACCTCAGATCTGATACCATGTTAATTTTCTAGTGTTTTATGCTTAACACAATCACTTATACCAATTCTTATTCAATTACCAATCAATTTATCCAATATAATCTAATCTTCCAGCATCAATAAGCTATTTATATAGAAAAGTAAACCAATTCATAATGAAATATATCCAAGAACAAGAGAGACACAATATTTGGTCAAAGACCAGGGGAAAAAAACCCCACAAGGGGGAAACCCTTTCCAAATTCTTTTTCTATTAGATCACCATCAAATGTTTAGCAGAAAGATACAATGTTCAAATTCATAATCAAAGAGTCAAAGTCAAATATTTGACTATCCAAAATTCAACCAGCCAATATCCAATCAAAGATGAGCCCAAAAGTCAGATCTAGTTAAAAAGTAAAATCTGCAATTTTGGTCAAAGCCAACAACAGTATCAGCCATAAGAATTCAAATATCAATGGTTAACAACCCTCTAAATCATCTCAGTCAATAGTCAAAATATGTGGCCTTCTTTGCTAGTCAAAGTCCAGCAAAAACAATCAGCGAAAGCTCAGTCAAAAGAGAGATAAGGCCTACGATCAAACTTCAAAAAATATGCGGTCAAAGGTACCTCAATCCTATGGTCAAAGGTGGTCAACATTACAGGAAATTTTTGGCCTTCTCTCTCCTAAATTCGGCCCCCAAGGACAGATCCAAACCAAGTCAAAACCTTCCCAAGTCAATGATGTTCAATCAGTCCCAAACAGAAATCAAAATCAGCTAACAAATTCTCCCTCTCTTTCCTTCGCACATGTGGCCTCAGAGATACAATTTCAGAGCTATATGAACCATCCAAGAGAAGATGGGATGTGTGATGAATGACCTCAAAGTGATGTGACATGATGTGTAGTTATATGTGGTTGATGGGGTGGATTTTCCTTGCCTAGGATGACTTGTACTTTTGTGCATATGTGGGTTTCTCATTAAAAATAATATTTTTCCTTAACGAAATTAAATTCTTCCAAGCGTTAGAAGGGTCTTCTCCAGATAAGGAAGGCTACCCAATGGAGGGAATTTCTCCATGAGTTGCCAAAATTTAACACAATGTACATGTTTCATTGGCTTGCTTCATTATGATTGTTAGATTTTAATTTTTGCTATCATGATTCATTTTGTTTTTCCTTTTATGTGTTCTTGTTTATTTTATATTTGTATTTACTAGTAAACATGAAATATTATTGATTTGACATGATCATACAATAAATATTTCATACATAAGTTGATTTAATGCTTCTTTAATATATATTATTTAAAGGGTTTAAATCATATTTGAGTGACATGTTGCAGGTAGGAATCATATTGATACATGATATCTATGATTCCCTTGCACATTTAATTTGAATACTAATACATACCAATCATCTTTCGTTTTATTTTTCTTATTTATTTTACATTTTTGTTCTTTTACTTCATCTTATTTTACTAGCATACATGACTAATTAAGAATGATATGACATGATCACCTTTTTATTCTTTCATGTATACTATCGATTTAATATTTCTCAAATATATATCATTTAGAAATAATTAAGTCATCATTCTAATTGACTTATTGCAGGTTGAAATGATAAGGGTACATGATATCATATGATTTTACTACACATTCCAATTGGATGTATATAATCTAACATGTTCTAACTCTTCTTATTTCTATTTCATTTTTATTCTAATTTTAATTCCATTTCTAACCATGTATTAGGTATGGATCATGATGCATATTTGGAATTTTCATTTTTAGTCATTAATGATTTATTTATTTAATAAGTTTCACATATTGTAAGCCTTACCACCATTCTTATATTTAACATTCTTTTATTTATATCTAGCTATATTTATTCACTACCATATAAAAATCTATATAAATATTATTAAACACGGAGAATACCCCTGTGGTTGGAGAGGGCCAGTCTTCAACCTAAAGTGGGAAGATTGTTATCCTCAGTAAATGTCTTCTTAAATTTTTCTTTGTCACTGGAACAATTTGAGAACCAACACATTCTAAGCCAAAATGCCAAATTAGATTATTCAATAAGTTTTGGAGCTATTTTAAATCATTTTTTTATTTAGTGATTTAATGGACTATTTCCTTTGCCTCAAAGGTTGCCATTTGTTGTGTGCACACAAATGAAGATGATAGATAGATAACTAAGTCATTCACCATTCTCCTTCAAGCGAAAAGAGGATGTAGGAAAGGAACTGTTGTAAGAAGCTGTTATACTTATTATTGGCATTTATATGAAAAGTTGTAACCAAAGGATTCCTATTGTACCTAATGTAGAGGCATAGGAAATGCATAAAAGGAATATAGATACATTATGACAAAATATGCAAATTAGTAACATGAATGATTCCTATTGTAACTAACGTAGAGGTAGAGGAAATGCATAAAAGGAATATATATTATAGATACATTATGACAAAATATGCAAATTAGTAACATGAATGATTCCTATTGTAACTAACGTAGAGGCATAGGAAATGCATAAAAGGAATATAGAGTAGATACATTATAGCTAAGATAGGTTTCTCCTCAATGGAAAATTTCATTATCTATACATACTATAAACTTCATTATCTGCATTTATTGTGAAACATTCTCTGTTTATCCTCTAGATTTCGTTGTTTTATCTATTGTTTGTATGTGTATTCATTTTTGCTTCTTATTTCCTCTTTGTAATATGTTAGGGGAATGTATGTCTATGACCTTTATTTTGGTACCGACAAGCTCAATGGCTAGCATGGTTTACCAGTGAACAGGGTCTATTACCAAGTTACTACCTATAGACACCTTTAAATATTTTATGCTTTTTTGAAAGGTCCTTTGTGATCTAGGAGTTACATCACACAATATTATAATATCTATTTGAAGATATATAAAATATGCTACACATGCTATTAATTTCCCTATATTGTAAATGAAGCATCTCAAAAATATGTGGTGTTCATCTTTTCATCTATCATATAGTTTCTTTGGCATGGTTTTGAAATAGGTTGAACTGCTCTTTTAGCCTTTAACTTGGGTAGAATTGTTGTTGTTACATTTTCTCAGAGCTAACAAGAGGAAGCCTGATGGGAGTTTGTTATGGGAAATAAGGCGATGACCTTCCAACCCCATATAAAGTAGCCCAACTGGTGAAGTCAATGTTGTTTAAAACATAATTGGATCTATTACTCCAATGTGCAGGTTGTCATTTTACACATACTAAAAATTTCTAAAATGTTTTCTTAAAATAAGGACCCATTTTTTGTTAAACTAGGAGATAAGAAGAATGTTTTTCATTTATTAAGGTCCTTCAATTTTTTTCCCATATTGGCATTCAGCGCATCATAGGGATTTCTAATTCAAATTTACTTAATTTTTAAACATAGTACCAGAGCATAACAGACACATGGGTTACTAACAATCTATTGCCATACTACCCTGCCACCATGATAAAATATGTAACTGTAAGAGCATAAGTGACTAAGAGCACAATTAGTGTTACATCCCTTGCTGTTCCTACAGTGTGAAATGTATAGAAAGCTATAGAAAAATCCAAACTTGACCAAAAATTCAAGGTCTTTAGCATCCAACACTTAGTATAGTTTCTAGATCATTTCCACCCTTTGCAAGGGAATTGGACAATAAATATGCATATTTTCTTAGCCCCTTGTTGTAGTTTCTTTCTCAGACACAATCTCCCTTTATGGTCAATGTTTACCCATAATATGCCTACATATATTCCCCTTGCAAGGTGTATTTGGACTATGCTATATTCAGACCTAAAAAATGGTCTCATTGACCCCAACACAAGTCTATATATATATATATATATATATATATGAATAGGTTTGATGCATATCTCAATGCTCTCTTCTTTGCTTTAGAAACCCTTAACTTCATATCACTTAGAGTAACGATGAATGAAACAGGGTGGCCCTACTGCTAGGCGGACAAATCTCGTTTTGCAGACATAACAATATCTTCCTAGGCTTGGAAACCAATCCTAGAAACAAACAAACAAATAAATGCAAAAATTCCCTAGTTTATGACTGAGTCACAGATATAAGAGGATGTAAAGACTCATACCATTTCACGAAATTCTCATTGATGACCCTCGCTATTTTCTTTTGTAGATTCCATCATTTATCCCTTAATGCTCCAAGAGGAGACCTGCAAAGAAAAAACAAACAAGAGATCAAATCATAACATATATCAAATATTCAATCATAAACAATGTAAGAGATCAAGGAGCCTTGCAATAAATAACACATGCATTTGGGAAAGAAACAAATATTTTTATTAATGATAAAGAGAAGGAGATTTACAACCAAGTTCCTTGATGTTGGAGTCTCCTTACAATGCTCCTCAACCCAAGCCTTTGAAATGAAAAGAACTCCAGTGGAAATTTGAGCATCATGTAGGTAAGTTCAAAGGTCTAAAATGGCAACCAAACTCTCTTTGAAGGCATTGTACTTATAAGAAGGAGTGGAATTTATATCCATGAAGGGAGGAGAGAGATCCACAATGAGTGGGATGGATCCACTATAGAAGGAGGTTCGGGATATGGGGAGCTCGAGCTCAATCTCAACCAATTTGGATTAGATACCAACCACCATGCTTCTAGAAAAGTAATCTTCATTTTATTTTTATTTTTTACCTTAGTAAGAAGATCATCATGACCTTAACATTGGCAAAATCTCAATGACATCACTATGTATATACTATGCAATCATGTTTCATAGAAGCTTGTAAACAAAGTTCCTGCGATGTCCTTCAAAATTAGGGTTTTTTGGACATTTAATCCAATATTCTTATACACCATTTAAAGGTAGTTCTTCCATCTTTCAAGGGGACTTATAATCATAGTTCATCTGATCATGTAAGACCTGGATTTGGTATCATTTGCATAAGAGTGAAAAATTGATGTATAACATATTTCCCCATAAAGTACAAAGTCAAAACTGGTATGATGGTCAAAGTGCTTTAACATGCAAAGGAAAGGATCAAGGAACCATTTTTCAAAGACCTACAAATCAAAAATCAAATGGATTACAGTGCAATATCATTATCATCACTAAGGTAGGCATTCCCATACTCAAAGTAGAAGTATCTCAAAGAATAAGTACAAAAATGTACAAAGATCCATGTCAATAACAGACTCAGTATGGACGTAGCCATCAAATATGGATCCATTTTACAATCATGAATATTTAGAACTCCATGCAACCTCGATATATAGTCAAGATATAAGGCCTTCATCTTCTATCAATCCATCCAAATTATGAATATTACCATGTGAATGAATGTCCTGAAGTTAAACATGGTGGATACCATCTAATTATCGGTCGATGATGAAGATCATTAATAGATGTGAGAGAAACCACCAATAATGAAAATGGTTCTCAAGGTAATCAAGTACAATCTACATGGAATGAATAAATGTTTTTAGCTTGAACACCCATAGAATCATCTAATCGAAGGCCAATCATGAGAACCTATTGTTGGAAGTGAGAAACCTTCCATTAAGGCATGCAGGCTCCAAGGTAGCAAGGGAGGCCTCTAGATCAACTTCCGGTATAATGAGTTGAAGTTGATAAGAAGGGACCTGTCGTTGGAGGGCCTATGACACTAAACATGTTTTGAGTTTTGAAGAACAAATTTTGAGTAATTCAAGACTGAATCAAGGACGACAAATGTGATTGAAGGAAAAGATTGCAAAGTAATTTTGACTGCAGTTGGACTTCTCTTGAACATAGTGGTGACACGAAATTTTGAATTTGTAGAATTTGACTCAAAATAGGACTAGAGACTAATATGAATACTTTCAATGAGGTATGATCAACTGAGAGGCTAATAGATTTCCCAGCCCTAACATGAAAAGTGATGGGGTGTCATGTTCAAGAGAAACATATTGCCTTTACATAATACAAAAGATAAATGTTCCTTTCTCATTTCCCCCCACGATTACTGCAAAGTACCTCTTTATTTTTTTACACAAGCTTGAAGAGAATGAAATATGCTTGTAGTTTAAGCTTATCCTTCGGATAAGTCCTTCGAAGTATTTTTAACGAACCTTGCGAAGGAGTGGTTTGGTCGCAACATGATTGATGAGTCCTACATTGTTTACATTCTATGAGTCCAATGAATGGTTAACTTGACTTCTTTCTCACATTTATAAGGTTTGAAAAAAAAATGAAAAGGAAAATGCATAACGTTCTTTTTCGTAAATTAAGTCCCCCAAGCCTGAAAAAGTGTAAAATAATACAAGGCGGAACTCTTTGGACCATGATTGATCAAAGTATATATTTTTCACAAATAGTCTACATAGTCTATAAAAGGGGTAGATTTATATTACATAGACGTTTCTTCTTAAAATTTTACGAGCACGAACGAAACAAGTGTACTTGGTAATATTTTTGTGCTGGGAGTCTAAAAAGAACTTAAAAAAGACTCCAGAGGTCACTTTTTCGTTCATTTTTAATGATACATAAAAAGTGATAAAGTATACTCATGCCATTACATTATATTTCAACATTTTGATCGGTTTACTACACACTGAAACCAAAAATCATCAAATCTACTTGAAAAAATGATAAAAGGGTTCAATTTTGACTATTTTAGGAAAATATAAGTAAAAATAGTAATTAAAAATAATTTGATTTTCTATAAAACCCAAAAAGTTAATTTATTTTAACCATTTCATTTTTACCAATTTCAGAGCTAAAAAACTCATTTTTACCTTCAAACTTCTGGAGCAAATTGAGACCAATCTAATCAATGATTTTCTGTGTCGTTTCTTCTAGCTAATAACTGTTTTCTTTCTCTTCACTTTTAAGGTTCAATTTTTTTATTTTAACAGTGAAAATTTTGATTTTAAGCTTGTTAAGCAACCTAGGTTGTGTTGAGGGATCATTGCGAGTTTCCTCTTTGGACCCGCAATGACTGTGGGTTCGAAGATGAAAAGTGCAATGGCATTCCTCTATTAAAAAAAAAGGTGTGATGACTGAAAAATGCATCAAAAATTTAAATTTTCTCATGGAATTAACTCAAAATATGATTTATTTGTGATCTAATGTTTTCCTCTTCAACTTTCAACAGGTTTTAAATCCACCATGGTGATTGATGGAGAGAAAAAGAGCATGAAAATTATGATCTCATAGTAGCAAATGACCTAAATACAATGTTGGCCCTACGACAGTGTGGTTTGGCCAAATTCTTCTTGACCCTTGGCATGAGAGCTCAATCAGAGCTCTTATATTTCTTGGTAAGGGCATGGAAATCCAATGAACGATGCTTTCACATTGGTTCCCATTCCCTTGCAATTGAAGTAGAAAACATCTACTTTTTAACTAGATTGTCCAAGAGAGGGAATAGGATTTAGTTAACTAGCCATCGTGTTGGTGGTAAAACCACTTATTATTACATTTCTCGATATTGCAACCAAGGATATCATTAATCAAGTAGTTGAAATATTGAGATCAAATATGTAGTAGACCTTGATTTGAAAACCATATTGTTTACTATGTCATGAGTAGTTGAGAGCACAACTCTTCATGTAGCTTCAAAATCTCAGATGTAGTATGCTATTAAGTGTATGGAGCCAAGCTTATTTAACTAGTGTGAGGCCTTGCTAAGAAACATGAAAGAGAAGCTAATGAATTGTAGGATAGGTAGGTTGAATCAATTTGGGTATGGCTCTATCTTGGTAAGTTTTTTTTAGTACGGTTACCAATATTCCAGTCACAGAATGTAGATGTAGATCCTCCTCAACCTAGATATCTTTGCATTAGGAGGTGGGTTGACCTAATGGACCACCATGGTGGCAAGAAACTAATGTCAATCACTCCTCATTTATTCAGGTGGATTCATTGACATATTTTTATGCTCAAGGACTATACCTATGTACAAACCAACTTTAGAGGAGATCCAAATCTCGTCGTCCCACCAGGTATGCAATGGGACGAGTCAAGTAGAAAAATTTGTTTTTTTTTTTTGAATTTTTTTTTTTTTTTTAAGTGTATCAAGACTAACATTCGAATATTATGTAGACATCATACTTGCAAGACCAGTTGGGATGCCCCTTGCCTAGAGGTGGGGCCAACAAGAGGTAGAGGTTGGAGAACATAACTTAGAGGTTGTTGAGACACTTGCAGAGTTGGAGTTGAAAGTGGAGGGACTTACACAGGCATTCCCGACTCTATGTTATGCAACCAACTCACAAAATAGAAGAAAAGATAGATGAACAACTTGAGAAACAACCTATTTGAGGGTTCAGCCTCCTTTACATCACATAAATGAACAATTATTGGATTATACAAATGATAAGACCTCCTTGGTATATATAAGAGTTTAAGGGTTCACAATATAATTAGAGCCTACATAACAATAATAATGTAAGGGCACAACCATAATAACATGGGGGATACATGGGCACAATAATAACAATAGGGGATACACTAAAAATAATAATAAGGGGAATACACTAGTAGTATAGGGACCTAACATGCCTCTCTCCTTCAAAAAAGTGTTGTCCTCAACACTTGAGTAGTTTTGGATGCTTTTGCATAAAATTTTCATCCTCCCATGTGAAATCTTCAACAGGTAAGTTCTTCCACTTAATGAGATACTCTGAAATTAATCGATTTCGTAGTTTTCGAGTTCTTGTTTCCATGACTGCTCCAGAATCAAATATGTTTTTTTTCTTCTTCCTCAAGTTTTGAAAACATTGTTTGAACTAGGAGCTCGTCACAGATAACCTTCTTTAAGAATGAAACACGGAAAACTGGGTGTACTCAGGAATATGCATGTAGCTCCAATTTGTATGCCATAGTACCAATATTTTGCAACACCTTGTAACGACCATAGTACTTGGGTGATAATCCTTCTTAGCTTGCTTGAGGTACATTTGTTTCTATGGTTGTAGCCGTAAAAATACCTAGTCGCCTACATCAAAACTTATTTCACTGCGATGTTGATCTGCCTATTGTTTCATTTGATTTTGCGCCAAAGTGAGATTATCCTTTAAGCGTTGGAGAACTTCTTGTTGATGTTCGATGTGATCTTCCACTACTTGAACCTTATAATTTTCTCTTAAAGATGATGTGATGGATGGTGGAGTATATCCATAAAGTGCCATAAATGGGATCATTTTTGCTGCAGTATGGAAGGAAGTGTTATGCCACCATTCAGCTAGAGGTAAATAATTGACCAATTGTGTTTGTTTATCAGATACAAAGCAACGAATATATCCTTCCAAACATTTTTTCACTATCTCATTTTTCCCGTCAAGTTGAGGATGATAAGATGAGTTATGAGCTAATTGAGTACCAAGACAAGAAAATATTTTTGTCCAGAAATTTCCAGTTAAAATGGGATCTCTGTCGCTTACAATAATATTTGGGTTTCCATGTAGCATTGAATTGTTTCCATAAATGTAGTAGCAATTTTACTGGCTTTAAAAAGATGAGATAATGCACAAAAGTGTGCATACTTGGTATGTTTATCAATTACCACCATGATGATGACACTCTTTCCTTCAGACTTGGGTAAACCTTTGATAAAATCCATTGAGACCTCCTCCCAACACTGAATTGGAATGGCTAAAGGTTGTAACAGACTCGGGGTCTTAATTGTCTCAACTTTATTTTATTGGAAAACAAAACATTCTACTGCAAACTTCTGAATATCAAATTTAAGGTCATCCTAAAAAAGATCCTTCTTGACCCTGTGGTAAGTTTTTAAAAATATTGAGTGTCATCCTAAGGGGGACGTGTACAATTCCAAAATAATTTTTTGCTTGAGTCACGAATTATTACAAATATATAAGCGATCTTTGTATCATAATGAATCATTTTTCCAGCTAAATGTATCAGATATGATGGGATCTTGTTGTAACTTTTGAATGAGTGTCCACACTTATTCGTCATTATTCCATTCATCCCTTGCTTCTGTTATCCAATTAGGTTGGATAATAGAAATGGCATAAAAAAATGCTTCCATATCCTCATCCTTTATGTTGGACAGCTAATCCTCTATGGGTTGGTGTAGAATGTGAATAGCCACGAGAGTCCAAGAGACCTTGGGATGTGGAACCCAACGGTCACATAAATGTACTATAAATGTATATCATGTCAATAATAATTCATTCAATGTTTATCATCCATCTTTTCTGTTTACATTCCATGTGACTTTAACATGGTATCAGAGCTTCAAGCGTATTCCTACCCTGCTTAAATTTGAGCCACTGGTTTTTGTGGCCTTTCATTACCTAACAATTATGCTGCATTTCTGGTCATCTTGCTACCCTGCCTATTTTATTGTTGCCTGACTCTGACATTATATCCATCAATTTTATGCTATTAGTGTTGCACTTTTGAATGTCATCTCAGCTAAACTCAAGATGAGTTCTCTACGCCACTCTGATTAAAACTCAGGGTCCTTAATTTCGCCATTGTCTTCATTGGGTAGATTCAGCAAGCTTTCAACCTCAACAATGTTCTCACAATGGCTTACTGCCCCAATCAAATTTGGATTAGAGGCCACCCCAAACAAACGATAGTTTCGAATAACAGTGCCAATCTCATCCCACTTTCCACTTGTCAGTTCTCTGAGCTTTGGAGGAACACTAAAGGCGAGCTTGAAAACACACGACTTAACCCTTGGAAGACCGACCTGCACTTTAGGTCTCAATTTCTTATACCTTCGCCTTGATCCCGCCATTTTCGCTTGTATTATGCTCCTCCAATGGTTGCTACAGAAGAAGCTCTCATAACGTATGGCAGAGTATACGTTATAACATATTGCTTGGCCATTGGATTTCCTAGAACTACTCCTATACCATTTTTATTTCATCTTTCCCTAACTATGCACCCAACGTATATATGTCTAAGACTATTTTTGTGAGGGTTTACAGGTCAAATAAATGGTCACTACCATTGCAAAAGTGCAACTCTGCCTCAATGGCTACCTAACATTCCCTTCACTATGAGTTACTCCTCTCTGTCTCCACTCAGAAACACTCATTTTTCTGTCAGATGTGCCTGGCACCTGATTGTTTTGGAAAGGATCATTTATATTCTTCATGCATTATAACAATCATCCCTCCAAAGTCTTGACCTCTCTTCCCAAGTTTAATGATGGGCTTGATCTCATGACATATGTGTGAGGAGTCTAACCAATTTGGAGTGCATTCTATCTTCATTGTGCCTCCCTTTGTTAATTCTCTGTTGTGAAGCCAACTTGTGAAGTCGTCTTTAGAAATGCGTTGAAGTTGTCCTAGTTTAAACGCTGGCCTGAACCATGAGCCTTGGTTGGAACTTGGAAATCAGTGTGTTGAATGAAATCCTACGCATGACGGTTTGGTGGGAATGATGTGTTGAATGGTGCGTAACAATTCAGATTTCTGTCCTTGGCGGTCAGTTTGTACGCCTATCTTTTGGTCTAAGTTTTCTTTATTTTTTGGAGCCGCTCTCTATTCTCTACAAGAAATCTCGCGATTTTCAAAGGGTGGTGCCCTAGTGGACTCTCAGCAAGCGGCGTAGAAGCTCAGGAGCCCCAATTCACAGTTGGTCTACTTTTGAAGATTACGCATTGCAGAATGAGGGTGATTTTCAGACTCTGTAACTGAGCTCACCTTCGGAATCCTGTGATTGTCGGGACAACCACCGAAAGTTTCTTCTCAGCAGTTGCAGCGATAAATGTTGGGGAGTATCTCGTTTCCAATTCTCCCAAACTCAAATTGTGCCTTCAGAATTGCTTGTTCTGTTAGCATTATTTCTAAAAGTGTGAATCTACGCTCTCCAAATCTAGTTTTCATTGGAGGCCAAACTTCCTCATACTTGGCTGCCAGAAACAATACTGCGGTAGCAACTAATTGCCAATTCTCTTCACTAATATTTCCAACTGAACAATATCTATCAAGTAGATTCTTGTAAAGATTACATGTTTCTTGGATGAAAATTGTGCATGATAGTGAGCATGCTTATATATGAGTTGTATCACATTGGTCTCAATTCAAATTCGTAGAAGCATGTGCATTGTCTAAATATAGCATGTTGAATATATATGGCATATGCATTGAGTTATGTACGGAGTTTTGAAGACCGTGTATACTCCCTCGAAAGCTTTGTGCATTGATGAATTCTTGTGATGTGAGTACATGTTGGACACAACTACTCTTTCAGCCAGAGATAGCTTTGATGAGCTAATGAGATTAGGTGCCAGAACTCGGTCTATTGCAGATGCTATTAATCAGATTATCAATGTCGTCTTTGGTGTGTGTCATATCTATGCATACTTAGTTATAAATAATATTGAATTTGTGAATCTTGAATGAAAAGATGTTTTGTAAGTAGGCTCTAGAACTATCAGACAAATTTCATTTGCAAAGAAAGTAGAAGACTGGCTCTTCTTTTGCATTGTGTGAGTAGTTTGAGCAGTAAGCACATTAAAGCAACGATTCATTTGCTGCGTTGAAATTAGTACCGGGTTGTCTACTACAGTGACTTAGTGATATTGGTATCCTGCTACTCATCTAATAGTTGCAGCTTTTTATCATTTTATAGGTCAATTTGTGGTTGAACATAACATCATTTCTCTGATTACATTGGTTTGAAATGGATCAAATGGATGATGTATTGAAACTACTGAATAATTTAATACATTCCACTATTGATGAGATGGTTAAGATCAACAAAACCTCTCTTTCCAATATTAAAATTTGTCTCCAAAATGTACAGGAGAATATTGAGTTTTTGTAGCTTGAGACAAAACTACAACAAGAAGAGCTACAACATCATAAGCACCATTATGTTCAGAACATTGAGATAAACTCCCATCAGCAGCAAGTCAATATTGTTGAATTTCATTCAGATTTAGTACCCAATGAAGCAGCAGTTGTACATGCAGATTCAAAAATTCATTCTGCACTTCCCAAGTCGATCATCAAACCTTGGGAAGAGCTTGTACACAACAAGCACAAAAATGGTCTTGGGTATGATAAAGAGGTTTCCTTTCATATTCCATATTACTCAAAGCCCATTCAGTTTCAAAGTGTTAGATTCCTTAATGATATTTCACCTTTAGATGTTCCATATTCTTCTCTTCTTCCATAACAACAACAACAAATTTTGAAATTCCAACACTATGACCTATTTGGCCATCTGAAATATCATTGTTTTTATCTTCATCCATGTAAGCACTATCATAAAACTAGTCATTCTTCAAACATATTCTTCAAAAACAAGCCTCCTTCTAGAACAAAGATTCATCTTGGATGGATCGCTTCTTGGTAATGGGCTTCAACAACCAAGAAGATATTTTGCTCATACAACAGGATTTGTTCTCGAATATTGAACAGTCTTGCAGTTGATTTTTCTCCATCATCTCACCTTGTATCTGACAGGGGGGGAAGTGATGATCATCTACAAGCTTCAAAGCCACATCAAGCAAGCCTGAGCCATAACCTGCCATACCAAATTCAAAGTTGTAGTCAGAGACAAAGATGCCCCTGAGCATGCCTTCAGTGGGTGATACCTCTTCAAAGAATTGGGGAAACTTCCTCTAGCAGAAGACTTCAGCTTCCAGTTTTGGAAGAGTTCCAGGAATTTCGTTAAGCATTCGAGAGTTGGTGGTAATCCTTAAACCATCATAGGTTGAGACCTCCCTTTTTTGGTTTAGGTTCTCCCTTTTATGTGGAGTGAGACCTCCCTTTCATGGTTGAAGGTTTCCCTCTTCAAAACATTAGGAGCACTTCCTCTAGCAGAAGACCTGAGCTTTATGCTAAACTTGGAAGAGTTCCAGGAACTACACTAAGAGTTCCAGTGTTGGTGATCATCCTTAGACCACCCCCCTTATACCAACATTTCAGAGAGCACATTCATCCTAGTGATACCATGCATGTTTTTGCACATTTTGTGTTACAACTCTCTTCTTGGACTCATACATACTTCTTCGGATTAAGGGGGGGAATGTTGGAGCTAATCCTCTATGGGTTGGTGTAGAATGTGAACAACCACGAGATTCCAAAAGACCTTGGGATGCGGAACCCAACGGTCACACAAATGTACTATAAATGTATATTATGTCAATAATAATGCATTCAATGTTTATCATCCATCTTTCTTGTTTACATTCCATGTGACTTTAACACTTTATTAGGAGTTCATCTGTAACAACATTTTTCTTCCCGTTTTTATAGATGATTTCAATGTCATAGCCCAACATCTTTGTGACCCATTTTTGTTTCTCTTCTGAAGATAATATTTGTTCCAAAAAGTATTTAATACTATCATAAAAAAAATTTACCTTGAAGTGTCTTCCCATTAGGTAAGGTCACCATCGCTTTATTGCATTAGTATTTCCAACATTTCCTTCTCATAAATAGGTTTGTGTAAATACTTTCCTTTGATTGGAAAACTTTCAAAAGCAATGGGTCTTCCTTCTTTCATTAAAATAGCACCAATTCCATTTCCTAAGGCATCACATTCCACAATAAATGTTTTTGTGAAGTCTGGCATAGCTAAGACCAGTGCTTGGCACATTGCCTCTTTAAGATGTTCAAAGGCCTTAGTTGTTTCTGGAGTGCAAGAAAATGCATCTTTCTTCAGTAATATTGTTAGAGGTGTTGTTACTCTCCCATAATTCTTAACAAACTTGTAATAATACCTTGTCAACCCAAGAAATCCTCAATGATTCTTTATGGTTGTGGGGATTTTCCATTCCTTAATGGCTTTAATTTTGTTAGGGTATACCTTAAAACCCTCATGAGATACAATATGACCCAAATATTCAACCTCTTGTACTCCAAATAAACATTTGGAGGATTTTGCATATAATTGTTTATCCTCCAATAGTTTGAGCACCATTTCAACATGTTGAACATGATCCTTCCAAGACTTGTTGTAGATTAGTATATCATCAAAAAATACTAACACAAATTTTCTAAGGGTTTGAAAATGGAATTCATCTAGCCTTGAAATGCGTAAGGTGCATTAGTAAGGCCAAAAGGCATGACCAAAAATTCATAATGACCCTCATGAGTTATGAATGTTGTTTTTGGAATGTCTTCAGTCTTCATTCTAATTTGATGATATCCTGAATGAAGATCCAGCATGGTGAAGTAAATTGTTGCATGTAATTCATCCAATAATTCATAAATGACATGAATGGGAAATTTATCTTTAATAGTGAGCTTGTTGAGCTCCCTATAATCTGGACACATACGCCATGATCCATCCTTCTTGTGAGCCAATACTATGGGAGCAAAGAAATAACTTTTACTAGGTTGAATTGTAACAACCTCTAGCGTTTCTGCAACCATACATTCAATTTCACTCTTTTGGGCATAGGGATATTTGTAAGGTCTAATGTTTGGAGGAACACTTCCTGGAATAAAATGAATAGAATGATCATGACCACGAATAGGTGGGAGGCATTTGGGAGTCTCAAATACTTTGGAATGATTATCCAAGACTTTTTGGAGATCTGAAGACTTAGATGATTTCGATGTTTGAGCCTCTAGTGAGCATAATTGTGCAATTATGCCTCATTGTTATTTCTTTAGAAGATTTGTCATGCCATTATATCTATGTTATGAAACCAGATCAAAAAAATATAGAAAAAAAAGATAAACACCTTAGAATTCAGCCTCTTCGAGGGGGAAACCTCCTTTACAGTACAAAAATGAACCATTCTTGAATGATACAAATGACAAGACCTCCTTTATATATATATAAGATTCTAAGGTGTCATAATATAATCAGAGCCGACATAACAATAATAATGTAAGGGCACAACAATAACAACAGTGGGCTTCTATGGGGCACAATAATAACAATATGGGGACTACATGGGCACAACAATATAATAAGGGGGTTGCTATAATAATAATAAGGGGTAACAATAGTAGTATAGGGACCTAACATGCCCCTCTCCTTCAAAAAGTGTTGTCCTCAACATTTGAGTAGTTATGTATGCTTATGTATAAAATTCTCATCCTCCCATGTGGAATATTCAGCGGGTAAGTTCTTCCACTTAATGAGATACTCTGAAATTGGTCGATTTCATAGCTGATGATTTCTAGTTTATGTGACTGCTTCAGGTTCCAATATGATTTTTCCCTCCTTGTCAAGTTCTGGCAATATTATTTGAACTAGGATCTTCTACAACTTTTGAATGAGTGGCCACACTTCTTTGTCATTCTTCCATTCATCCCTTGCTTCATTTATCCAATCTGGTTGTATAATAGAAATAACACAAAACAATGCTTCCACATTCTCATCTTTCCTGAGAGTGCATCTGAAACAACATTTTGCTTCCCTTTTTTGTAGATGATTTCAAAGTCATAACCCAACATATCCGTGACCCATTTTTTATGTTCTTCTGAAGATAATCTTGTTCTAAAAAGTATTTAAGACTATTATGATCCATTTTTACCTTGAAGTGTCTTCTCATTAGGTAAGGTCACCATTTCTTAAGTGCATGTAGTATTGCCAAAATTTCCTTCTCATAAATAGATTTCTTAAGGGACATTTGTTTGTATGGATGTAGCCGTAAAAATACCCGATCGCCTACATCAAAACTTCTTTCATTGCAATGTTGATCCGCATGTTGTTTCATTTGATTCTGCACCAAAGTGGCGTTATCCATTAAAAGTTGGAGAACTTGGTGTTGATGCTTGATGTGATCTTTCACTGCTTGAACCTTTTTCTTCTTGATTTGTCCTTCTATATTGAGAGTTTGAGTGGTAGTTTCTGCCAATGCATTACAAGATATGGTCGGATTCATTTCTTGATGCTCGATTTGATCTTTCACTTCTTGAACACTTTTCTTCTTGATATATCCTTCTATCTTGAGAGTTTGAGGAGTGGTGATTGTTGCCAATACTTTACAAGATATGGTTGGAATAATTTCTTCTTTCTCTAGGGTTGGTTCCTGGTGTATACCCTCTTCTTTTGACATTTCTTGATCCTTTTCTTCCTCCTCTTCACAATCTATGTAAAATAATTTCTTCTTAGCACACTTATGACCTTTAATGTATTTTCTATCACAATTGTAACAAATCCCTTTTTCTCTTTTTTCTTCCAATTGTTGTGGTGTCAACCTTGTATGTTGTGAAAGGCTAGGAGAAACAACACTTCCATATTTATAGTTGTGAGGGGTAGACTTCCTTGTTGCCATAATTTTGCTTTCCACTTTTCTTGCCAACCTGTATGCCTTCTCCAATGAATCAGGTTCCCAAAGGCGAACCTCATGTTGGATGTTATCTTTTAAAGTCCCTATGAAGACATCAATCCTCTGCTTCTCTGGAATATCATTTACCCTTATATTCAATTTTTTAAAGTCCTCAATGTGCTCTTCCATTGAACCCTTTTGTTTGAGATTTATCAATTGGCTAAAGAAGGTATTTCTCTTTGTATCCTCATAATGTGTTATCATTTCCTCCGTGAAAATTGACCACGTGACAAGTGGTTTACGAGAACAAAGTCCTTTATACCATAAAAATTGATTCGATTCTAAATATAAAGATGCAATATGTACCTTTTGTAACAGTTGTACATCATGTAGATCAAAATATTGTTCCATATGTAGTATCCAATTTACCGGATCCTTACCATCAAACTTCCTCATATTGCCTTTTCTTGATTTTAGGAGCTCGATCTTGAAACGACTGTAACTATGTAATTTCGAATCTCCAAGGTCTGAAATTGTGATATGTAGTAGCCCTTTGCGTCCTCTTTCCACTGCCACCAGTCTAATCAAAATTGGATTCTCTAAGAAATATTTATGCCTAGTCTCCCACAATGACCTTCTTATATACTTTTTAAGTAGAGAGAAATTGTACGAAGTGTCATGGGTTATTGTTTCGACCTTCGGACCTGAAAAATACAACGAAAAGTACAGTCCTTCCTCTTTTTGTATCTTCGTATGAAATTTCAATTTGATGCTCAGAGAGAAAGTTATGACGATTTTCCCTAGGTCACCTGTTTGGGATGTAATTTGGGAGCCTACAGAAACCCTAAATGTCTTGGACTGTATCTCCGAAAATATAACGAAACAAGATTTGAAATTCGGGTCTGAGCTTCACCACGATTTCAGCTCAAATAGGTTTTAATTTTAGAGTTTGAACCTTTGTAGAAAACAAATTATAGCAAAAATCCCATAATGACCTGTTTGAGATGGAATTCTGGAGCTTGCAAAAACCCTAACATCCTCAGATCATATCTCTGAAAATATAGTGAGATAAGATATTAAATTTGAACTCAAGTTTCAGAGCAATTTCGACTCAAATGGGTTTTTGTTTTAGCTTCTGAAACGTCGCAACAAAAAAAAAAAGTTATAGAAAAAATTCCACAATGACCTGTTTGGTGCAACGAAACCCTAAAATCCAAAGCTCTGATACCAAATGTTATGAAACCATCTCACAAAAGGATAGAAAAGAAAGATAAATGCCTTAGAATTCAGCCTCTTCTAGGGGCAACCTCCTTTACATTACACAAATGAACCATTCTTGGATGATACAAATGACAAGACCTCCTTTTTATGTATAGGAGTCTAAGGTGTCATAATATAATCAGAACCAACATAACAATAATAATGTAAGGGCACAACAATAACAATAGTGGGCTTCTATGGGGCACAATAATAACAATATGGGGACTAAATGGGCACAACTATATAATAAGGGGGTTGCTATAATAACAATAATGGGTAAAACTAGTATTATAAGGACCTAACAATCTAATTATCTTTCCTGGTTTCCCTGCGATACCGCTTAATTCAACTTCCTTTCCTTCCCAAAAAAACTTCAAGAAAAGTTCTTGAAAATTAAAATCTATCATCCCCAAAGATTGTAACCATTAGAATCCTAGTACAACATCAACATCGCCCATTGGAATGGAAAGCATTGGAATATTCAATACATATTCCCCCATGGTTAGCTTGATATTATGTCACTTTCTAGAGAAATTTATAGTTCCTCCATTTGCAACCATCACTTGACACTCTGGTGTTGGATATAGGAAGCAATTCAATTCTTTAACTATCTTACAATGAATAAAATTATTGGTATTACCTGAATCAATCAACAATATTACCTTTTTCTTCTTAATATATCCTTCTATCATGAGAGTTTTAGAAGTGGTAATTCCTACCAATGCATTACAATATATGGTCAAATTCATTTCTTCTTTCTCTGGGGTTGGTTCCTAGTGTATATTCTCCTCTTCTTATGTTTCTCGTTCCTTTTCTTCCTCCCCTTCACAATCTATGTAGAATAATTTATTCTCAGTACAAATACGACCTTTAGTGTATTTTCTATCGAAATTGTAACAAATTCCTTTTGCTCTTTTTTCCTCCAACTTTTTTGGTGTCAACCTTGTAGGTTTTTAAAGGCTAGGAGCACCATCACTTCCATATTTATAGTTGTGAGTGGTAGACTTACTTGTTGCTATAATTTTTCTTTCAACTTTTTTTGTCACCCTGAATTCCTTCTCCAATGAATCAGGTTCCTAAAGGCGAACCTCATGTTGGATGTTATCCTTAAAATTCCCTATGAATACATCAACCTTATGCTCCTTTGGAATATAAATTACCTTTATATTCAATTTTTGGAAGTTCTCAATGTGCTCCACCATTGAACCATTTTCTTTGAGATTTATCAATTGGCTAAAGAACGTGTTGCTTTTTGTATCCTCATAATGTATTATCATTTCCTCTGTAAACACTAACCAAGTGACAAGTGGTTTACGAGAACAAATCCATCGATATCATACAAATTTATTGGGTTCTAAATATAAAGATGCAATGTGTACCTTTTGAGTGTCTGCACATCATTGAGATCAAAATATTTCTCCATTTGTAGTATCCATGTTACCGGATCCTTGCCGTCAAACTTCCTCATATCGATATTTGGAATGTGGTGGTTCTTAAACCCAACATTGGAGTCTATAAAATCATAATTCATATTCTTTTTGTCCTCATCCTGAGTTTCAGGAATACCTTTTCGCCATTAGGAAGCATTTATTGTAGCAACTTTATCAAATCTTCCTTCAAACCTTCCATGTTTTCTTTTAATCCATCATTCAAACCTTCCATGTTTTCTTTTAAACCATTCTTCAAACCATCCATCTTATCTTCCAATTCATTTTTGTTTTCTCTTTGCGAGAGCAAAATTTGTTGCACTTGGTCACATAATTTTGATATATCATGTTGCATTTCTTCCTCTTCTTCATGTGTAATAGAAGAGATTTTTGGCTGCTTACTAGGTGTGTCCATTTTTTTATTTTGAGGCATTTTGGAATCAAACAATGATATATACATTTTACTATGCCCTTTGAATCACTTCAAACTGATTTTTCAAACAAAAGTTATGCAAAATTTAAAACAAATACACACCTTTTTCTTGCTTTTTTGGAGCTCGATATTGAAACGGTTATATCTCTGCAATTTCGGATCTCCAAGGTCTGAAATTAAATCCTATGGTATCTCTCTGAGTCTTCTTTACAACCCCACAATTCAGACTGATATTGCATTCTTCAAGTAAGAGTTATGCCCAATCACCCACGATGATCTCATTATAGACTGGTTCAGTAAGGTGAACTTGTACGGAGTTCCACGTGTCACTATTTTGACCTTTCGCTCTGCAAATGATACCCAAAAAACTACTATCCATTTTCTTTCATCTTATTTTTATGAAATTCAAATATGATGCTCGGATAGATATTTATGACAATTGTCCCTAGGTCACATGTTTAAATTTAATTATGGATCCTACAAAAACCCTAACTCCCTCGAATCATATCTCCGAAATTATAGCAAAACAAGACCTGAAATTTGTACATGAAGTTCACTAATATTTTTTATCCACGTGGTTTCAATTTCATCATATGAATCCTCATATAAACAAATTGATAGCAAAAATTCCAAGATGACTTGTTTGAAGGAGTGAAACCCTAAAATCCAAAGCTCTGATACCAAATGTTATCCAACCAACTCACAAAATAGAAGAAAATATAGATGAACGACTTGATAAATAGCCTCTTCGAAGGGGAAACCTCCTTTACATCACATAAATGAACAATTATTGGATGATACAAATGATAAGACCTCTTTGGTATATATAGGAGTCTAAGGGGTCACAATATAATCAGAGCCTACATAACAATAATAATGTAAGGGCACAAAAATAACAATAGTGGGCTTCTATGGGGAACAACACTAATAACATGAGGGTTACATGGGCACAACAATAACAATAGGGGCTACACTAACAATAACAACAGGGGCTACACTAACAATAACTATAAGGGGCATACACTAGTAGTATATGGACCTAACACTCTGAGATTGATGATATTCCACTTCATTACTAGAGGCACATTGTGTGAGTTCCTTCACAGTTATGTCGATTATTTGGATGTGTTTTCAAAGTCATAGTTTGTTATCATGAGTGCCCCCATGCCTAGGGTTTAGGAAGTTTAGGCTAATTTTTTTATGCTTTGATGTCATTGGAAAAATAAAGGCTTGAAAGCCTCATGTGTCTTGAATAAAATTTTGATGTATAAACTCTTTTGTAAACTTTATATATATATATATATATATATATATATATATATGAACCTATCTATCTTTATCTTAGCTATTTACAGTTTATGCTTCTATGCTTTTTATAAATGTCATAAATGTGTATCTAAAACATGATTTGCTAATGTATTTGTCAGTGTATTTAAATGTCTTGGAATGTGTTGATATTCAATATAATCAAAATTTCTTTCCAAGAGATAGACTCTTAAAAACATCCTTAACATCGATGGACTTCTGATGGAATAAACCCTACTTAGTTATAAAATTATGAGTTGAGAGTCAAGTCTAACAACCAACCTACGAATACCAAAAGTGATGGTGTCATATAATAGCTCTAATATTGTGCTATATTTTGCGATGTTGTTAGTTGCACAATCCAAACATATCCCATGTAAACTCAATAACTCATCATTAGGCGTGAAAATTTCCCAAGCAGTAGATAAGAGATTCTGAGTACTAAGGATATCACCATCAGCAAAGTCGATATAAGGTGAAGAATCCAATGACATATGCAAACCAAGTGAAACACTAGATAAGAACACGAAACACACCAAAAACTAAAATACAATATGTACAAAGTACGCATGCAGGAACCTAGGCATAGTAAATTTTCAGATAAAACCCATTTTTGGGCTTGGATAGATGAATCCCATCATAGTCAACTAGCTCATAGGCACCTTTTGCAAGTGCACACTTTACAATATAAGGACCATGCCACATGGGTGCGAATTTTATGGCTCCTAGCTTATCATGATATTGATCATAAAGTAGGACCAAGTCACCTTCTGAAAACATAGGAGGATTAATGCTTTCATCAAATTATGCTTTGATATGTTTCGTATGAGCCTCGCTAGCCCAGTGGCATCATGACGAGTCTCATATCGACGTGTTGAATATAAAAAATGTTCTTCCTCTGTCGAAGTAGTAGGGATAAATTCAATAGCTAGCTTAAGCAATGGGATCTCGCATTCAATAGGTAACACCGCTTCCAGTCCATAAACAATTTGAAAGGATGTAAAACCAGTTAGAGTTTTTGTTGAGGTATGGTATTCCCATAATGTTGAGAAGAGCATAAGATTTCAAGTCCTCTTCTAAATTCCTATCATCCATTGAATAATAATGGTTAAAAAAAATTCACGACCTCTACTTGGCCATTGGCCTATGAATAATAGGGAGTTGAAATATTGTGACGTAGACCCAACATGGCAGTAAGATTGGACATCATAATATTTCGAAAGTGCATGCCATGGCTAGTGAGAATGGCTTGTGGTACACCGAACCTAGAAATCAAATGATTGAATACAAATAGGGCATGATTTTCACCATCATCCTTATATGTAGGCATCGCCTCGACCCATTTTGGAAAATAATCCACAGCTAGGATACCCATTCCCCTCAGCCGAGTGAGATTTACATGTAATGAAATTGATGCCCCATTCAGCAAAGGGACTGACGGAAACCACTGGATGAAGAGGAGCAGGAGGGGCTCACATTTTTCGGTTATACAATTGACACACATGACATTCTAGACCACAAGAATACAGTCTTCCATATACAATAATGACAGTTCTGGACCACAAGAAATATCCAGTGCACAATATTTTCTGGGCAATTTCATACCCTGACATATTCCCGCCACATGCTCCAAAGTGACATTCATTCAAATCTCTTTTGGCTTCCTCATTCTTTAAACATTGATGCAAAATTAAATCGGCACTATGACAACAAAGTGTATCACCAATAATATTGTGTTGTTGAGATTGGTACTAAATACGACGACGTTCAGTACAATACAATTCGGGCCTAAAAGTTTGAGTTTGGAGATAAACAATAATATCTCCATATAAAGGATCTATCAAACTGATAAGAAATAGATACTCATTGGGAATAGAATCCTCTACCACGGTTTTTGTTTCAACATTGGGAAGGTCACATATTTGTTCAGCAAACAGAAGTGATTTCTTTGATTTGGATTTGACAAATTCTAAATGAAATTACTATAGAATAATGATCCATTTGGAATACTTTACCCCAAGAAATTTCCATGAGAGATTGAAAATCATGGGGTTACAATAAAAAACCACTATGGTTTGCGTAACATTATATAGTGACGAAATCTCTAAACAACTTCAACAGCTGCCAAGGCCAATTTTTCCATATGCGAGGACTTAATTTCGGAAGTGGTAAGGTTCCTACTCAAATGGTAAATGTTCATCGTCTAAATCATCTTATTGAACCAATACCATAGCAATAGTATCTTCTGATACAGTAAAGTATAAAAAAATAATCCTAATGATATTCAAGGGGGTGTAACAAAAGTGTGTGAGTCAACATGTCTTTCAAAGCATCGAAATATTTTTGGGCTATGTCATCCCAAAGAAAGGGAACCCATTTTTTCAACAATAAGGTAAATCCTTTAGTAAGCTCAGCATAATTAGGTACGAAGCGATGTAGAAAAAATTCCTTCCTCTGCAAACTTTGGAGTTGACATAGGTTAGAGGCAGCAGGTAAATTAAGTATGGCATGAACCTTCAATGGATCAACGTAGATCCCTTCCTTGGATACAATGAAACCTAAGAGTCGACCAGATTCCACACAAAAAAAGACATTTGTTTTTTAATGTCTGCATCATAGAAATATGGCTCACATTCTTAGAGTGAAAAGAAAACTCATCAATATAAGGTTGAATGATATGTTTGATGTCATGAAACGCATAGGGTATTGCTCTTTGGAAAGTTGCATCAACATTTTTAAGACCAAAAGGATGCTTTTGATAATAAAAAGTTCCCCACGTGAAGATAAAAGTGGTTTTATGTTGATCAAAAGGGAGTATGTTTATTTGATTATATCTTGAAAATTCGTCCATAAATGAAAATATTTCATTCCCGGCACAATCATCGACGATATGGTCAATGAAAGGATTTGGATAATTTCCTTTTAGACAAGCTCCATAAATATCGCTATAAACAACACACACACACTCTAATGTTACCTTGTTTCTTTGTAACTGGGATGATATTCGATACCCAGTCAGTTAATGGAAAAGGATATATAAAACCATCTTTCCAAATTTTTCCAACTTCAGCCTTGATAGTAGCAGCTTTCCACGGATGTACTAGACGTAATATTTATCAAATAGGCTTTCATCTGGATAAGTTTCAATTTCATGGAAAACAACACTTGGGTTGATTCTGATAATTTCCTCATACGTCCACGCGAATATATCTTGGAATTATTGGAATAGGGCCTTGTAAGTTTGAACTTCTTCCATAAAACAAGTGGCTCGTATGTGAACATTCTCAATAATTTCTGGTTTTACTGAGATATCAATTGCAACAATAGTAGATATGATTTATAAATTCTTTTCAAATGTAGATTCGTAAATTAATATAGGGAATGCAGGGTTATCCACAATCTCAGGTGAAAACAAATCAGAAAATTTATTCTCAATAGTCTCTAGGTTGGGAAGAAAGGAAGAACAATGATGATAATCATCCCAAGGCATTTCTTTAGATTTCATATCCTCCAAGATACTTCCATCTGTAGGAATCACATCGTCGAAAGGATCAAGAGATGAAATAGATACCAACCAGGATGACTAAGAATACTCATCAATGACCGCGTTCACTTGGTCATTTGGTTCAGTAATAAGTTTAGAGGCCAATTTAATAGCTTCATAAGCTAATTCCATTAGGCTCAAAGGCATTCATTCGTTGTAATTGGTCAATTTTGATTGAGTAGGCATTATCCAGGGATCATATGATTCTGAAGTGCTTGATGAAATAATATTGACTTGAACAACCAGTGGTATTTGGATCAGAAGTGTAAAAAACCAATTGGTCTAATTTAATTATCCTCCCTTGGTGGGGAAATAATATCATCCAAAATAATGAAGAGACCATTATAAACATGGCGTAAGTCCAGCTCTGAACTAGTAAAAGGTTTTAGTCTAGTTCAGCATCAATGACTTCTACCTCGACATCAATTGTTTTACCTTCTAATTCCATGGGTAAGTTATTTATAATGCCATAGAGTATGAATTCTCTTCCGTCAAATTCTTTCATAGTGGTAGGCAATTGATTGAATGTTGCAGAGACCAAAGCTTTCCAACAAGCAATAGACATGATACATGTAGAATCTCCCTCGTTAATTACAGTACGAAATACTCATTTAATTTTAACAAAAACTATAATTTAGAATGCCAATTGATTGTGGGAGTCTAGGTACGTGATTTTCAAGATAAAATATTATAAGGTTAGAATCATGTGGATCAATTCCCCCAATGGATTATAAATAATATTTTTGCTATGCTAGGAAAGTATAAAGCACCTCAAGAGCTAACATTATAGAAGGAGCTTGAGCTGAGTCTTCAATAATATTATAATTTTGAGCTGCTTGAGCATGTGGATTAAAAGATGACTTTTGAAAAACACATTTAGGAGGACAACAAATTATTGTTTCGGGAGTTGATCGCTCGATCTTTAGAGGATCAGAAGGAGGCGAGACCGATGTGGAAGGTTTTTTGTAGTGCTTCCATTCGAAGGATTTTTAGAATCGTAAGATTTAGTCCTTATTGCTACCATAACTTGAACAATCTGAACAAACATCATCATGATATCAACAGAGTTCTGGGAAGAAGAAGATAGATGTTGAGAAACCATTTTAGTTTCCTGAAATGGAAAAGGATCTGTTAAGATAGAAGGTGTAGAGGAACCCTTAAGAAACTGATTAACCTCAGAACGATGTTGACATTGCTTAGTATAACATTATTCATTACAAATAAGACAAGGATATCATGATTTCTTTTTATCTTCAAGAGATTGGGTTTTCGTTGGTTTTTCCAGTTGAGGGGAATTTTGCTTTTCTTTTCCTTTTCCCTTCTTTTTACTTCTAGGTTGTTGATGTTGTTTACGAGTTGATGATTGAACTTTGTTAACCTCAAAAGTATTAACAAGAGTAGATGTTACATAGGGTGAATTTTAAGCAGCAACAACGAGAGTAGACTTGGGATTAGAATGACCAAAAGGTTTACTCATAAATTATTGACTAATAGAACCAATCACACGACCAACAATATCAGATCCTAAAGAAGTTGGTTGAATCATGTTCGATGAACAAGGTTCATTTGAAGTTTTTTCGTACAAGGTGTCAGATTTCAAATAGACAAGGTCTGAATATTGGGCATGAGCAATAACTTGATCTTCCATAAAAACTCCTCCTATGGAAACATCTTCAGTTATAGTAGGAATTAAATATTTAATCAACCATACAGCTAACAATTGATCTGGAATATAAGCTTTCACTAAATGACGTTAACGTCTCCACTCATGTATATGATCCGAGATGTGGGTGGAATTGGATTGTTTTAAAGAAGTTAAAATCTCAGTACTAGTTTCATATCAAATAGGTAATTGAAAGTGTGTTAAGAATGTTGGTTCTAAGGAATTGAATTTATGGAAAGATGCACATGGTAACTCAACATACCATTTAGACATAAAACATGTTAAAGTCCAATGGAAAAGACATAATCTAATGGAATCATCATATAGGGAATTTGATGAAAACCATAAATGATAAGTCATCACATGATTTGATTGGTCTTATTCAGATTTTCCATCAAACTTGGGTATGTCACTTGGTAACTTAGCAGGAATGGTCGTCCAAAAAGTATAATGATAAATTGGGTCATTAGTTAACTGGGACAAATCTGATAAATCTAAAGTGGCAATGAAAGGTAATTGTTGGTTAAAATCTTGTTGAGGATACAATCCAAATTCTAGAGGAGGATATCTAGGATATCCTAGAATAGGCTAAGCTATTGGCACTTGCAATGTACCAGGATAACTAAGGTAACCCATACTAGGTTGAGTTGTAAATGGAAATCCTTAAGAAGGTTGTCCTTGAACTTGGTTACCTAAATAAGGTTGACCTTGGATAGGTTGACCTGGATTAGGTTGACCTAGATAAGGTTGACCTTGGAAAGGTTGACTCGGATAATGTTGACCATGATATGGAATTTGGGGTACACCTGGGATAAGTTGACCATAAAGCATCTACAGGGTAGCCTGGGTAGTTAGGCCTACAAGGATCTGAGGTATAGGTTTACTAAGTTGAGAAACAATTGTTTTAGGTATGGCCTGCATGGGTTGTTAAACCGATACCTAAGGTTGAATAGTTGTTTCTTGTGCAGTTTGAACATGTGTTTGAGGAGTAGTTGGAATGGGTTGTTGAACAAGTGTTTGAGAGCTACTTGGAATAGGTTGTTTAATAGGGGTCTGAGGTGTAGTCTAGTCAGTGATTTGGATAGGTTGATAAGCATACACTTGAGGAGTAGTGATGCAGGTTTACCCCCGCACATATCCACAGTAAGCATAAAAATGTATAAATACATTTGTCCTGTGTATTTGACTCACAGAGTCAACTATTCAACCATACATGGTTAAGGCCCTTTTAGCCACAGTTCCTTTTATATCAGAACTAATCACCCCGCTAAAACCTCCTATCGGGGCTTTAAACAACCCTCAAGCCTTAAAATACTTTGCCACATCACTTTACAAAATACAAAGGAAATACATTAAACTTCTGCCTGAACCATATAAGGCGGAATTCAAATTTTATATACCATAGCTCTAAGTAACGGCAGGTTCGCTCATCCATCGGCCCTTCGTATTATCGCAAGTCTCTTTCCATACGCCGATCCCCGATCAGACAAATTACCTTTTAATCTTCGTCGTTGATCTTTACTTTGTAGATTCAGTGGTTCACATTTGGCTTCGGGTTGATAATACCCATGAGGTTTAATCGCCCAATGAAGCGGTTTCTCCACTCTACTCGCTACCACGTGGCACACACTTAGTGGAATCGGGCGCCGTGCTCAATAACGCTTACGGTTTTGAGGCCGCCCGAAATCTGCTTTCACTATTACAAAACTGCCTTCCCTCGTTAAAGTTTGTCGATGTGATCTTTCTCCATCTCCTCTACAATTGAATCCTGGCCATTGATCTATGATATCTAAGGGTTGTTGTTCATCATTTCTTCACTTCACTGATCTTCCTTTCACTTGCGTTTTTACGCTATTTCTTCAATTTCCCTTTGTGGTTCAGTTTTCTTCAAAGGTTCTCATCCTCTGCTATTTTGTTGTGCACTCTTCCTCCTGGCTTAACTTCGTATGCTCCTTTGATCACTGTCCTCTTGGATCCTTCGAATGGATTAAATGATCCATTACAATTCTCTGTATCATTTTCTCCCTCTACGTGTTCTGCAGAACTCTGCCTGCAACCCCTGTTACAAAACCTACGAATTCACATACAATTCAACACTCGAAACACGCATTCCAACTTGAACTTGAGTTGATTGTATTAATAAATATCAACAATGATTACAGAATGAGGCCTTTGTCTCTCACAGGACTGATCTCCGATATCGTGGCCTCTCCTTGAGCTCTGCCCGTAGGCTTACATTTATGCCAGAAAGTTTTGTTGAACTAATCCTGGTTCGACTCCTAAATCCTCTGAACTGAATCCTAAATCCTCTACCCACTTCTACTTCAATTAATTCCTAAAATCTCTCTCTCGTCCCTCGAATCATGAAATTGTTTTAAGAGTCCTGATTGACTTCTAACTCTTGTCTTTTATTCACCACTCATGTTCTCATTTCTTTGAGAGCATTTACAAATTCCTTTCACTATCTAATTGATTTCTATTTTATGCAGTCAAAAACCTAATATTACATCAATTTATCACTTAGGAATCCAACTTCCTAAAAGTACATGACCCCCCATGTCTACTTAATTACAATGATTTTCTCTTGGGTTGAATGCTCCTACATCAGATTCCCAAAGTAGAAAATATTCATGATCTCCTGATCATGTGTCTTCTGATCTTTGTCTTCCTGGATCCCATACTTTGTTTTGTAATTGTCCAAATGTCTTGTTCTCTTGCTGTTGTTGTACTTCTGTTGTCTTTTGCTCCCTTTTCTTCTTCATGTCAATCATTTTCAATTTCTAATTGATCTTTCTTCCTGCTGCTACCATTTTCCTCCATTTGGACTGCTTCATCATCAATTTCCACATTTCTTCAATCTCTGTCTCCAGTACATCCTTGGACTGGTCCATGTTCTGCTTCTTACTTCTGTCTCCTTCTCTTTGTTTCGGGTTTCTGTTGTTGTCCACTAATTCTTCAATCTGTTGTTGGTCACTTTCAATTTGTAGTTGCTGGTTCCTTACTTGTTCTTCTACTCTTTCTCTTGTTCCAACTTTTGCTTTTCTTACTCCAACTTTTGCTTTGCTTGCTATGCTGACTTTTTCTTGCTTGCTCTAACTTTTGTTTTGCTTGCTATGCTGACTTTTCATATGACTCCTATGATGACTACCTCCCTATCATCCTTACCCTCTTTCATGATTACCTCTTTCTGTATTGAATAATGACTGTCCCGCACTCTCTCTAGCAATTTAAAATATTTGTTCCATGGATTGAATTCTTCCATAGAATCTTCTTCTCTCATCTTTATTTGGCTGCTCATCTGTGTCAAATTTCCTCCAGGATTTGCAACAATACCAACACTCACAAAACACTTGTTAAAATTAAAAACATAAGGCTTTTGTGCCTTATCTTCCTTTGGCAACAATTCAGTTTTTTGCTCTGTTTCTTCCTCCTCCTTCAGCACATCAGTATGCTAATTTGGATTCTCAAAAGAACTCATGAGACTGACAACTAGTCTCTGTTCCACATCATCTTTCCTAATGATGTCTTCCTCATCTTGTCCACCATAGTGAACTCCTTCTTCTCCAATCACATTGTCATACTCTGAATTTTCCAGCAAATATTCCAACAATGCAATTTCTTTGTGACACTTTGCAAGTGTTTCATCATCACCTCCAATCCTAAGTTCTTTCTGCTGCAATAAGTCACTGCTTCTCTCATTTAAGAGACATTCTTCATCCTCCTTTACTTCAGATTTTTTATCTTCTGAAAGATACTCTTCCATACTTTTGACAATTTCAAAAGATTGCTCAACCTCTGCAAAACACTCTTTTATTAGTGTTCTTCCTCCCAAGGTTAAATCCTTTGCATAGGTTCCTTCCTTCTTAACATCCTTCAATAGATGTCCTTCTTCCTCAACAGCTTCCATGGCTATTTCCATTGTGCCTATCATCATAGTGAACTGATGATCTTTTACTATGTTTTCAGCTAACATAGTCTCTTCTTCAAGTTTGCCTTCATAGTCTCTTCTTCAAGTTTGCCTTCAGTGTCATGTTGCTTATCTTCTCCAAGAGCTATCCTTATGTCACCATCTGCATTAACATTCTCATGCATTTGTTCTGCATCCACAGACAAACTATCAGTCTTAAAAACATAAGACCCTATGGTCCCACTTGATGTTTCAGCCATCATATCTCCTTGTTGTTCTAAATCCTTCATATGATTCAGAAATTCTTCGATGGTCCTCTCTTCAATCATCTGAAGCCCTTCACTCGGTTGCTTGATATCTTTCTCCAACTGCATATGAGACCTATCTATCTCATCTTCTTCCAAAACAAAATTTAGATTTTGCTTGTCTTTTTTCTCCTTTATGACAATATCAGCAAATTTTCCTTCACATGTTTCACCTGCAAACATACATAAATTGTTAGATTTAAATTCATCAGACCTTTTGGTCTCACTTGAAGTTTCAGTCTTCAAGTTTTCATCTTCACTTTCTCCCAGAATTTCTCCTTGTTCTGGTTCACAAATGTACTCTTCCATTTCCAACCGAGCTTCCTTAAGTGGTATCAGAGTGGCGCAGCGGAAGCGTAGTGGGCGCACAACCCACAGGTCCCAAGATCGAAACTTGGTTGTGATACCACTATTGATGTAGGGTTACCCCTACACATACCCACAGTAAGCATAAACATGCATAAATACATTTGTCCCATGTATTTTACTCACAAAGGAGTCAAATCTCCAACCATACATGGTTAAGGCCCTTTTAGCCACAGTTCCTTTTATATCAGAACCAATCACCCTGCTTAAACCTCCTATCAGAAGTTAAATTAATCCTCAAGCCTTCATTTAGCCGTTTGTTAAAGCCTTTCATTAGGTCCTTCCTATCAGAACTTTAAAACCCCTCATAACCTTCATTATTGTTAATATCGGGACTTATTCCCCTTCTAAATCTTCTTTACCCCTTAACCACATATATATAACCTTTTCCCTCTTTAACATTGGTTATATAATACTTATCACATAAAACCTTCCATCGGCATTATTTTTCTTTATAAACCAATTACAAAGGAAAAACCTACAAAACATACCTTTTGCCTTTTCCCTCGGTCCTTGCCGAACTTCAAATATTTATATATCGCTTTCATATGTCGTCGGGTCCGCACTCTCGGTCCATCGGCATATCGCTACTCCATTAACCGCTAGTGCTTGACCTTTGCGATATGCAAATAGTGACTAAATCACAACCGTTGATCCTACAGTTGATCTGACGGTTGATGCTAAATCGCATATCAGCCTATCCACTATCCGCCAGTTCTTCATCTCAGCCTAATGCGATAAGCGATCAAATAATGAACGTCGATCTAAACTCGATCCGGCGGTAGGACTTCGCCCAATTAACAAAACAGAACGATGAACCTCCGTCGTCGATCTTCCTCCTTCAAATTTGACGGTTGCTATTTATTGCGGGTAGACAATGAGCATGGGGTTTAACCGCCTGATAAAGTGATTTCCCCTCTCACCTCCACTACTACGTGGCATGATATGTATGGGATCAGGCGTTCAACGCTCAATACCACTTATGGTTTCTTCGCCGCCCAAAATACCAATTCGCTTATAAACCAGCCTTTTAACTAGTTACTTCCCACGCTCTTCTATCACGTGATGACCATTGATCTTTGAGATCTAACGGTTCATATGCACCGATACTTCACTTCTCCGCTCTTCCTTTTTACTTAGAATTTATGCTAATTCTTCAGCGTTTTCTTTGTGGTTTGGGTTTTTCTTCAGGGTTTCGCTTTTCGCCTCTGCTGCTCAACTTCTCTGAGTTTAACTCCTCTGTGAATTCTCACTTCGCTACTTCTCTCTAGAGCTTCACTCTGTTTCTTCAATTGGATTCTAAAACCCGTGATGATTCCTCTGAATCATTCTCTCCCTCTGCGCGTTCTACAGAACTCTGTCTGCAACCCTGTTACAGAACCTATGAATTCATATGTAATTCATTCATAAAATACTCATTTCACACATTTACACAGCTAGGAATAAACCTTTGTATACATAAGTATAAACAAATGATTACAATCGAGACTTTGTGTCTCTCACAGGCCTGATCTTCAACTGTTAGTGGCCTCCTTCGAACTTCGATAAGCTTGATCTCTGATCAAATCTTGATCATCAGTTGTATCCTCCAATACAATGGTTGATTCCCGACTATTTAAACTTGCGTGCCTATTCTCCACCTTTGATCTGCACCCAATAGATCCGACGACTCTCCAGCCTCCATCCTTCTTTGGACTCAACACTGTTGGTATTGCACAAGGACTCAAACTTTCTCTGATCAGTCCTTTGTCAAGTAGTTCCTAAACCTGCTTCCTAACCTCTTCATTTTCTATGGGAGTCATTCTGTAAGCTGCTTTGTTAGGTAGATTTTCTCCAGGAATCAAATCTATATGATGGCTAATTCTTCTAATGGGTGGTAACTCATTAGGAAAATCATCAACAATGATATCACAATAGTTGTCCAACATTTCTTAAATTTCAATGGGTAAATCAGAAACTTTAGTAGAATTCATTATTACCTTGGGCTTGCAAATTATAGAAAAATTTACCTCATTCTCTTCAATATGCTATAAGTATTCCTTTCCTCCTAGCAATAGAGTTTTTGGATCAGTCTTCTTTCCTGATGCATCTTCTTCTCCCATAGACAACAATGTATGATTGATACCATCTTTACCAAACTTGTAGGTGTTTCTTTTCCCATCATGCATAGCTCCTCTGTCATATTGCCAAGGTCTTCCAAGAAATATGTGACACACATCCATAGACATCACATTGCATACAATTTTATCCTTATATTTTCCCAACTGCAACTCCACTTCACATTGTTCATTCACTAACAACTGATGTCCCTTTTGTAACCATGATACCTTGTAAGGTGTTAGATGTCTCATTGTCTTTAGCTTGAATTTCTCCACCACTTCTGTAGAGACCAAATTATCGGTGCTGCCACTATCAATGATCATCTGACAGCATTTCCCTTGAACCTTACACACTGTTCTAAACAAAGTCTTTCTTTGTGATGGTTCAACTATCTCCTTTACTGGCATCAAATTTCTCTCTATGGCCTGTTTCATCATCAGCTGCCACAATTCTCAATTTCTTTTTCCAGCACATCTTTGGACTGGTCCATACCCACAGTAAGCATAAAAATGCATAAATACATATGTCCCAGTTATTTTACTCACAAAGGAGTCAAATATTCAACCATACATGGTTAAGGCCCTTTTAGCCACAGTTCCTTTTATATCGGAACTAATCACCCCACTAAAACATCCTAATGGGGCTTTAAACAACCCTCAAGCCTTAAAAGACTTGGCCACAGCGCTTTACCAAATACAAAGGAAATACATTAAAATTATGCTCGAACCATATAAGGCGGACTTCAAAGTTTATATATTGTAGCTCTAAGTAACGTCAGGTCCACTCATCCATCAGCCCTTCATATTATCGCAAGCCTCTTTCCATACGTTGATCCCCGATCAAAGAACTTACCTTTTAATCTCCATCGTTGATCTTTACTTTGTAGATCTGATGGTTCACATTTGGCTTTGGGTTGATAATACCCACGGGGTTTAATCGCCTGATGAAGCGGTTTCTCCACTCCGCTCGCTACTACGTGGCACACACTCAATGGAATCGGGTGCGCCACGCTCAATACCGCTTACGGTTTTGAGGCCGCCCAAAATCCACTTTCACTATTACAAAACCTCCTTCCTTCGTTAAAGTTCACCGATGCGATCTTTCTCTGTCTCCTCTACGATTGGATCCTAGCCATTGATCTATAAGATTTAATGGTTGTTGTTCATTGTTTCTTCACTTGACTGATCTTCATTTCACTTGTGTTTTTACGCTATTTCTTCAATTTCCCTTTGTGGTTCAGTTTTCTTCAAAGGTTCTCATCCTCTGCTATTTCACTGCGCACTCTTCCTCTTGGCTTAACTTCGTATGCTCCTTTGATCACTGTCCTCTTGGATCCTTCGAATGGATTCAATGATCCATTACGATTCTCTGTATCATTTTCTCCCTCTGTGTGTTCTGCAGAACTCTGCCTGCAACCCCTGTTACAGAACCTACGAATTCACATATAATTCATCACTCGAAACACGCATTCCAACTTGAAATTGAGTTTAATGTATTAAAAAATATCAACAATGATTACAGAATGAGACCTCTGTCTCTCACAGGCCTGATCTTCGATATTGTGGCCTCCTCTTGAGCTATGCCCGTAGGCTTACATTTATGCCAGAAAGTTTTGTTGATCCTGGTTCGACTCCTAAATCCTCTGAACTCACTCCTAAATCCTCTGTCCACTTCTACTTCAATTAATTCCTAAAGCTCTCTCTCGTCCCTCAAATTATGAAATTGTTTTAAGAGTCATGATTGACTTCTAACTCTTATCATTTATTCACCCCTCATGTTCTCATTATTTGAGAGCATTTACAACTTCCTTTCACTATCTAATTGATTTCTATTTTATGCACTCAAAAGCCTAATATTACATCAATTTACTACTTAGGAATCCAACTTCCTAAAAGTACATGACCCCCTATGTCTACTTAATTACAATGATTTTCTCTTGAGTTGAATGCTCCTACATTAGACTCCCAAAGTAGAAAATATTCATGATCTCCTGATCATGTGTCTTCTGATCTTTGTCTTCCTGGATCCCACACTTTGTTTTGTAACTGCCCAAATGTCTTGTTCCTTTGCTATTGCTGCACTTCTGCTGTCTTTTGCTCCCTTTTCTTCTTCTTGTCAATCATTTTCAAGTTCTGATTGATCTTTCTTCCTGCTCTTGTCCACCATAGTGAACTCCTTCTTCTACAATCACACTGTCATACTCTGAATTTTCCAGCAAATATTCCAGCAATGCAATTTCTCTGTGACACTTTGCAAGTGTTTCATCATCACCTCCAATCCTAAGTTCTTTCTGCTACTATAAGTCATTACTTCTCTCATTTAAGAGACATTCTTCATCCTCCTTTACTTCAGAGTTTTTATCTTCTCAAAGATACTCTTCCATACTTCTGACAGTTTCAAAAGATTGCTCAGCCTCTGCAAAACACTCTCTTATTAGTGTTCTTCCTCCCAAGGTTAAATCCTTTGCATAGGTTCCTTCCTTCTTAACATCCTTCAGTAGTTGTCCTTCTTCCTCAATAGCTTCCATGGTCATTTCCACTATGCCTATCATCATAGTGAATTGATGATCTTTTACTATGTTTTCAGCGAACATAGTCTCTTCTTCAAGTTTTCCTTTAATCTCTTGTTGTTTATCTTCTCCAAGAGTTATCCTTGTCTCGCCATCTGAATTATAATTCTCCTTTATGACAGCTTCTATAGACTCATCCATAGACTTTTCCTTCCGTATGCAGTCAAATTCTTCTTCTTCTTAGAAGTTTTCTTTGTCACCTTTTACTTCTAGATCTTCATCTACTCCGAAGATATCTTCAAAAGGCTGCTTTTCTTCTACAATATTTTCCATCATACATAAACTATCAGTTTTAAAAATATAAGATTTTGTGGTCTCACTTGATGGTTCAGCCATCATATCTCCTTGTTTTTCTAAATCCTTCATGTGTTTCAGAAATTCTTCGATGGTCTCCTCTTCAATCTCCTCAAGCCCTTCACTTGGTTGCTTGATATCTTTCTCCAACTGCATATGAGACCGTTCTATCTCATCTTCTTCCAAAACAGAATTTAGATTATGCTTTTCTTCTTCCTCTTTTATGACAATACCATCAAATTTTCCTTCTTTACATGTTTCACCTGCAAACATACACAAATTGTCAGATTTAAAATCATGTGACCCTTTGGCCTCACTTGAAGTTTCAGTCTTCAAGTCTTCATCTTCACTTTCTCCCAGAATTTCTCCTTGTTCTGGTTCACAAATGTACTCTTCCATTTCCAACTCAGCTTCCTTGAGTTTTCCCCTCAGCCACTTTACTTACTTTTGTTGTAGCCTTCTCTGTATCTCATGCCATTTCACTGGCTTCTTCCTTAAGACCCAACCTAGTCTCTGGCTTTCCTCTAGTATCCTCCTTAATGCATCGAGTTGTTCTTTTAACTTTGCAATCTCTTTGTCAATTTCCTCTTGACTCATCCTCTTTCCATTTGCCTTGGCATCCTCTTTCTTCATCTTTCTTCTGTTGTGGCTTCTCTCTGAACCTCTGCTATGACTATCAGTAGTCATCTTCTTCTCCTCTTTCTTCATGAGCTCCTCACTCATCTGCAATAAGCCTCTGCTACAACTAGTCCTCCTAGCTGCAATCTTACCTCACTAAGATCTCCTCACTCAATATTTTGGTAAGCACGGGTCCTCTGTCTGGAACCTCCTCTTGAGCAACACCTTTGCTCCTTCTAGGCTTCTGCAATCTCTCACTCTCTCTTGATAACACTTCAGTTGTCCTATCTGTCCAATCTCTTGTTGGATTCTTCAGGTTCACTACCACTTCTTCATCAGAGTATTCTCCTTACTCTACCTTCAAGAACATATATGGTCCTCCTCTCACAGCTTCTCTTGTTGTCACTTGTGATTAGTGTAAAAACACACATTCTCAATTTAAAACAGAACATAACATATTACCTCACCTTCAAGATCTCAGCATGATCTTGTTTCACCATTCCACCTGTTCTTTAAATAGATTTCCTCTGTCTCTTGCATCTGCAAGTTCTATTACACATCACCTCTACGTGCCTTCTTCTATCAGATATGACTCTGCTTTTAATTCTTTCACATAGAATTTCTTTGTTCTGTTTTAACCCCAATTACTTCAATTACAACCTGCTTTGATTACAAATCTGCTTTGATACCACTAATGATGTAGGGTTAACCCCGCACATACCCACAGTAAGCATAAAAATGCACAAATACATCTGTCTCAGGTATTTGACTCACAAAGGAGTCAAATCTTCAACCATACATGGTTAAGGCCCTTTTTGCTACAGTTCCTTTTATATCAGAACTAATCACCCCACTAAAACCTCCTATTGGGGCTTTAAATAACCCTCAAGCCTTAAAAGACTTGGCCACAACACTTTACCAAATACAAAGGAAATACATTAAACTTCTGCCCAAACCATATCAGGTGGACTTCAAAATTTATATATTGTAGCTCTAAGTAACGTCGGGTCCGCTAATCCATCGGCCCTTCATATTATCGAAAGTCTCTTTCCATACGCCGATCCCCAATCAGACAACTTACCTTTTAATCTCCACCATCGATCTTTACTTTGTAGATCCATCGATTCACATTTGGCTTCAGGTTGATAATACCCGATCAAGCGGTTTCTCCACTCTACTCGCTGCTACGTGGCACACACTCAATGGAATTGGGTGCGCCGCACTCAATACCGCTTACGGTTTTGAGGCCGCCCAAAATTCGCTTTCACTATTACAAAACGCCTTCCTTCGTTAAAGTTCACCAATTCAATCTTTCTCCGTCTCCTCTGCGATTGGATCCTGGCTGTTGATCTTTACGATCTAACGATTGATGTTCATCATTTCTTCACTTCAATGATCTTCCTTTCACTTGTGTTTTGACGCTATTTCTTCAATTTCCCTTTGTGGTTCAGTTTTCTTCAAAGGTTCTCGTCCTCTTCTATTTCGCTGCGCACTCTTCCACCTGGCTTAATTTCGTATTCTCCTTTGATCACTGTCCTCTTGGATCCTTCGAATGGATTCAATGATCCATTACGATTCTCTGTATCATTTTCTCCCTCTGCGTGTTCTGCAGAACTCTTCCCGCAACCCCTGTTACAGAACCTACGAATTCACATACAATTCAACACTTGAAACTTCCAACTTGAAATTTATTTGATTGTATTAATAAATATCAACAATGATTATAGAATGAGACCTCTGTCTCTCACAGGCCTGATCTTCGATATTGTGGCCTCCTCTTGAGCTTTTCCCGTAGGCTTACATTTATGCCAAAAAGTTTTGTTGAACTAATCCTGGTTCAACTCCTAAATCCTCTAAACTGACTCCTAAATCCTTTGTCCACTTCTACTTCAATTAATTCCTAAAAGCTCTCTCTCATCTCTCGAATCATGAAACTATTTTAAGAGTCCTGATTGACTTCTAACTCTTGTCATTTATTCACCACTCATGTTCTCATTTATTTGAGAGCATTTACAAGCTCCTTTCACTATCTAATTGATTTCTATTTTATGCACTCAAAAACCTAATATTACATCAATTTATCACTTAGGAATCTAACTTCCTAAAATACATGACCCCCTATGTCTACTTAATCACAATGATTTTCTCTTGGGTTGAATGCTCCTGCATCAGATCTAATGTAGGAGCATTCAACCCAAGGAAAATCATTGTATTTTAGTAGACATTGGGGGTCATGTGTTTTAGGGAAATTGGTTTCCTAAGTGTTAAGTTAATGTAATATTTAGGATTTTAAGTGAGTATGATAGGAATTAATTAGATGTGTGAGGATGTTTGTAAATGCTCTCGAATAAAAGAGAACATGAGTAGTTAATAATGACAAAAGAGTTGGAAGTCAATTATAACCCTTAAAGGTAGTTTCATGATTCGAGGGACTAGAGAGAGTTATTAGGGATTAAATGAAGTTAGAAGTGGACATAGAGGACATTTAGGAGTCAGTTCAATAGATCTAGGATTTGAACCAGAATTATTTCAACAAAACCTTTATGGTATAAATGTAAGCCTACGGGCAGAGTGAAGAGGAGGAGGCCACTGACAGTTGAAGAACAGGCATGTGAGAGACACAGAGTCTCGAATGTAATCATTTTTTCATACTTATGTATATAGAGGTTTATTCCTAGTTGTGTAAATGTGTGAAATGAGTATTTTATGAATGAATTACATATGAATTCGTAGGTTCTGTAATAGGGTTGCAGACAGAGTTCTGTAGAACGTGCAGAGAGAGAGAATGATTCAGAGGAATCATCACGGGTTTTAGAATCCAATTGAATAAACAGAGTGAAGCTATGGAGAGAAGTAGCGAAGTGAGAATTCGTAGAGGAGTTAAACTCAGAGAAGTTGAGCAGCAGAGGCGGAAAGCGAAACCTTGAAGAAAAACCTAAACCACAGAGAAAATGTTGAAGAATTAGCGTAAATTCTAATTAAAAAGGAAGAGCGGAGAAGTGAAGTATAGGTGCATATGAACCTAAAAATCTCAAAGATCAACGGTCATCACGTGATAGAAGAGCATGGGAAGTAACTAGTTAAAAGGTTGGTTTATAAGCGAATTGGTGTTTCGGGTGGCGAAGAAACCATAAGTGGTATTGAGCGTTGAACGCCTGATCCCATACATATCACACCACGTAGCAACGAAGGTGAGAGGGTAAATCACTTTATCAGGTCATTAAACCCCATGCTCGTTTTCTGCCCGAAATAAATAGCAACCGTCAGATTTGAAGGAGGAAGATCAACGGCGAAGGTCCATCGTTCTATTTTGTTAATTGGGCGAAGTCCTACCGTCGGATCAAGTCTAGATTGACGGTCATAATTTGATCGCTTATCGCATTAGGCCGAGATGAAGAACTGGCAGATAGTGGATACGTTGATATGTGATTTAGCTTCAACCGTCAGATCAACTGTACGATCGACGGTTGTGATTTAGTCACTATTCGCATATTGCAAAGGTCAAGCGCCAACGGTTAATGGAGTAGCGATATGCTGATGGACCAGGAGTGCAGACCCGACCACATATGAACGCGGTATATAAATATTTGAAGTCCAGCAAGGACCGAGGGAAAAGGAAAAAGTTATGTTTTGTGGGTTTTTCCTTTGTAAATGGTTTATAAAGAAAAATAACGCGGATGGAAGGTTTTATGCAATAACTATTATATAACCAATGTTAAAGAGGGAAAAGGTTATATATATGTGTTTAAGAGGTAACAATGATTTAGAAGGGGAATAAGTCCCTATATTAATGATAATTAAGGTTATGAGGGGTTTTAAAGTTCTGATAGGAAGGACCTAATGAAAGGCTTTAATAAATGGATAAATGAAGGCTTGAAGATTAATTTAACTCCCGATAGGAGGTTTAAGTGGGGTGATTGGTTCTGATATAAAAGGAACTGTGGCTAAAAGGGCCTTAGCCATGTACGCTTGGATATTTGACTCCTTTGTGAGTCAAATACCTGGGATAGATGTATTTATGCATGTTTATGCTTACTATGGGTATGTGTGGGGGTAACCCTGGATCAATAGTGGTATCAGAGCAGGTTTGTAATTAAAACCGTTGGGGTTAAACAGAACAGAGAATTTCTATGTGAAAGAATTAAAATCAGAGTTATGTGTAAGGTTTTTATGTAGGCAAGGAAGGATCAGATTCTAATCTGATAGAAGGAAGGCACACAGAGGTGATGTGTAGCAGAATTTGCAGATGCAAGAGACAAAGGAAATCCATTCAAGGTACAGGTGGAATGGTGAAACAAGATCATACTGAGAACTTGAAAGTGAAGTAATATGTTCTATTTTAATGAGAATGCGTGTTTTTACACTAATGCACAAGTGAAAGCAAGAGAAACTATAAGAGGAGAACCAGATGTGTTTTTGAAGACAGAGTAAGGAAAACACTATGAAGAAAAGTGGCAGTGAACCTGAAGAATCCAACAAGAGATTGGATAGGGAGAGGATAGCTGAAGTGTTCTCAAGAGAGAGTGAAAGATTGTAGAAGCCTAGAAGGAGCAAAGGTGTTGCTCAAGAGGAGGTTCCAAACAAAGGACCCATGCTTACCAAAAGACTGAGTGAGGAGAGCTTAGTGAGGTAAGATTGCAGCAAGGAGGACTAGTTGTTGCAGAGGCTTGTTGCAGATGAGTGAGGAGCTCATGAAGAAAGAGGAGAGGAAGATGACTACTGATAGTCATAGCAGAGGTTCAGAGAGAAGCCATGGCAGAAGAAAGATGAAGAAAGAGGATGCCAAGGCAAATGGCAAGAGGATGAGTCAAGAGACAATTGACAAGGAGATTGCAGAGTTAAAAGAACAACTCGATGCATTAAGGAGAATACTTGAGGAAAGCCAGAGACTATGTTGGGTCTTGATGAAGAAGCCAGTGAAGTGGCATAAGTTATAGAGAAGGCTACAGCAGAGGCAAGTAAGGTGGTTGATGGAAGAACTCAAAGAAGCTGAGTTGGAAATGAAAATGGAAGTGTCCATTTGTGAAGAAGAACAGGGTGAAGTTCTTAGGGAAGATGAAGACTTGAAGACTGAAACTTCAAGTGAGACCAAAAGGTCTGATGATTTTAAATCTGACAATTTGTGTATGTTTGCAGGTGAAACATGTGAAGGACAATTTGTTGATATTGTCATAAAGGAGGAAGAAGACAAGCAGAATCTAAATTATGTTCTGTAAGAATATGAGATAGACAGGTCTCATATGCAGTTGGGGAAAGATATCAAGCAACCAAGTCAAGGGATTGAGGAGATTAAAGAGGAGACAATCGAAGAATTTCTAAATCATATGAAGGATTTAGAACAGTATCCTCTAGTATCCTCCTTAATGCATCCAGTTATTCTTTTAACTCTACAATCTCTTTGTCAATTTCCTCTTGACTCATCCTCTTGCCATTTGCCTTGGCATCCTCTTTCTTTATCTTTCTTCTACTGTGGCTTCTCTCTGAACTTCTGCTATGACAATCAGTAATCATCTTATTCTCCTCTTTCTTCATGAGCTCCTCACTCATCTGCAATAAGCCTCTGCTACAGTTAGTCCTCCTGGCTGCAATCTTACCTCACTAAGCTCTCCTCACTCAGTCTTTTGGTAAGCACGGGTCCTCTGTCTGGAACCTCCTCTTGAGCAACACCTTTGCTCCTTCTAGGCTTCTGTAATCTCTCACTCTCTCTTGAGAACACTTCAGCTGTCCTCTCTATCCAATCTCTTGTTGGATTCTTCAGGTTCACTACCACTTCTCCATCAGAGTATTCTCCTTACTCTGCCTTCAAGAACACATCTGGTTCTCCTCTCACAACTTCTCTTGCTGTCACTTGTGCATTAGTGTAAAAACACACATTCTCAATTTAAAACAGAACATAACATATTACCTCACCTTCAAGATCTTAGCATGATATTGTTTCACCATTCCACCCATACTTTGAATGGATTTCCTCTGTCTCTTACATTTGCAAGTTCTACTACACATCACCTCTACGTGCCTTGTTATATCAGATTAGAATTTGATCCTTCCTTGCCTGCATAAACATCTTAACACATAACTCTACTTTTAATTCTTGCACATAGAATTTTTTTGTTATGTTTTAACCCCAATTACTTCAATTACAACCTGCTCTGATTACAAATCTGCTTTGATACCACTAATGATGCAGGGTTACCCCTACACATACCCACAGTAAGCATAAAAATGCATAAATACATTTGTCCCAGGTATTTGACTTACAAAGGAGTCAAATCTTCAACCATACATGGTTAAGGCCCTTTTAGCCACAGTTCCTTTTATATCGGAACTAATCACCCCGCTAAAACCTCCTATCGGGGCTTTAAACAACCCTCAAGCCTAAAAAGACTTGGCCACAGCACTTTACCAAATACAAAGGAAATACATTAAACTTCCGCCCGAACCATATAAGGCAGACTTCAAAGTTTATATATCGTAGCTCTAAGTAGCATCGGGTCCGCTCATCCATCGGCCCTTCGTATTATCTCAAGTCTCTTTCCATACGTCGATCCCTGATCAAACAACTTACCTTTTAATCTTCGTCGTTGATCTTTACTTTGTAGATCCGATGGTTCACATTTGGCTTTGGGTTGATAATACCCACGAGGTTTAATTACCCGATGAAGCAGTTTCTCCACTCTACTCGCTACCATGTGGCACACACTCAGTGGAATTGGGCACTGTGCTCAATAACGCTTACCGTTTTGAGGCCGCCCGAAATCCGCTTTCACTATTACAAAACCGCCTTCCTTTGTTAAAGTTTGTCAATGCAATCTTTCTCCATCTCCTCTATGATTGAATCCTGGCCGTTGATCTATAATATCTAAGGGTTTGTGTTCATCGTTTCTTCACTTCACTGATCTTCCTTTCACTTGCGTTTTTATGCTATTTCTTCAATTTCCCTTTGTGGTTTAGTTTTCTTCAAAGGTTCTCGTCCTCTGCTATTTCGCTGCGCACTCTTCCTCCTAGATTAACTTCGTATGCTCCCTTGATCACTGTCCTCTTGGATCCTTCGAATGGATTCAATGAACCATTATGATTCTTTGTATCATTTTCTCCCTCTGCGTGTTCTGGAAAACTCTACCTGCAACCCTTGTTACAGAACCTACGAATTCACATACAATTCAACACTCGAAACACGCATTCCAACTTGAAATTGAGTTTATTGTATTAACAAATATCAACAATGATTATAGAATGAGACCTCTATCTCTCACAGGCCTAATCTTCGATACAATGGACTCTCCTTGAGCTCTGCCCGTAGGCTTACATTTATGCCAGAAATTTCTGTTGAACTAATCCTAGTTCGACTCCTAAATCCTTTGTCCACTTCTACTTCAATTAATTCCTAAAAGCTCTCTCTCATCCCTCGAATCATGAAACTGTTTTAAGAGTCCTGATTGACTTCTACTTCTTGTCATTTATTCACCACTCATGTTCTCATTTATTTGAGAGCATTTACAACTTCCTTTCACTATCTAATTGATTTCTATTTTATGCACTCAAAAACCTAATATTACATCAATTTATCACTTAAGAATCCAACTTCCTAAAATTACATGACCCCCTATGTCTACTTAATTACAATGAGTTTCTCTTGGGTTGAATTCTCCTACATCAAGTATCCTGAATACTTTGACTAGAATGTAGTTGTGGTACACTACCAAAAATCAGGGCTCCAAATAGTACCTCCCATTCCTAGAAACGGGGCACCGATCAAGGGTTGAGTTGCAAGAGGTTGACTCGGGCCTACCTAAGGTATTTGACTAGGGGTTGTATAAGGTCCACCAATAGATGGTCATATAAATTAAGGATAAGGTCCTCCAAGAGGTTGCCCAGATGGAGGAAAATATGATCCATAGGACAGTTTCCCCTCAACTGGAAAGTAAGATCCAGCTGGGATTTGTTGAGGGATACCTCCACCAACCAATAACATACTTAATTGTTGGTCAAATACCAATTACACTTCAAGAAAGGGAATTTGTGGAAATTTCATGGTTTGGGTGGTAGATTCTACATTAATCAACAATAAACCAAATGGGATTCCCAAAGACCAAGTGGAAATCTAAGAAGAAGAATGATCAAGTACATGTCCTGATAAGGTTTTGCTGAGTTAATGATACCCAGCAGATAGAGAGGGTCCACCATATCTAAAGGATTTTGAAGGTCCTATAAACATGGAAATCGTATTTCCTTGAATAATTCCACTTTCACGAGTGGATGGATATTGTCTTATAGTTGAGGCTTTTGTCATGGTTGTCCTTAGTAGGAAAGGTAAACAAGTGTGTTAACCTAGAGTTCCCCTACTATAAGGTATTTTGAAAGAAGAGCAGGATCAATTGTAGCAGGTGCTTGAGTAAATTCTTTAATACTTAAAATATCATGTGGTGAATTATTTATTTTGACAGCTAAAGTTACAAATTCTTGAGAGGTAATCAGTAGAGGAGTAGAAACTGGACAAGGTGAAGATGAAACACAAGTTTCTGGAGTTACTAGTTCGCGAACCACTCTTTAGGTATATTAGGTTTTAAAATTCCAGACTCAATTGTTTCATACTTTGGTTCAATCACTTATGGTTCTAAGGTTTGAGTTGCTTCAAGTTCAGATTGAATTTCTCATAGTTTTGTAATTTCTATAACTCCAGTTCCTACTATGTGTGTTTGAATTGTCTCATAATCTGTTACTTCAGATTTTCTAATTGGAAGTCTCATTGTACTAGATGATTCAGGTGTAATCTTAGGGGGTAAACCCTGCATTATACGAGTTTGTTGAGGTGGATCTGCCACAGTCAATTTTAATGAAGATATGTTACTCATATATGGTGATCAATTTTACAATTTTACCAATCAAGATAAACAATAGCATTAAAAAATAAACGGGTTACTGGGTATCATAGGTTACCAAGTTGTTGTCAACTACAATATATTGTGATGTATAGGAAGTATCCTTGAATGTTGTGTTCGGTATATCTCAAACAAAAAGGTGTCTAACTTAGTTACCTATGGCAGGTTTTCAGCCCAGAGGAGGCCTTCTGATATACCCAAGAGTGCGTGGAAGCTCAGTCTATGTTAGTGTTGTCTAATGCATAATTGTACAATGGGAAGCATTCTGATATACTCCTCATACATTTTTTTTTTATTTTGTCAGTGGTGGAGCGAAGAGCGAATAGCTAGGGTTTCAGATTGCTGCAAGGGATTTCATCCATGGAAGGACGCAGAGGAGGGAGCTCCATTCCCTCCTATAAGGAGGCCATGGCCAATAAAATCCCCCAGAAAAAGTCAGAGGATATGTAGAAAAAGGAAGAAGTAACATGGAAGAGGAAATAGATGGCGCCAAAATGAAGGAGAATAATAGCACTAAAGACAAGGAGGAAGATGACAAAAAACAAGGAACAAAAGAGAAAAAACAAAAGGGACCTTGTAAACCCAAAGCTGAAATTACACCCAGAGTAGTTTTAAACGATCCTGCGCTACAAGCACACAGGGATCACATGCAAACCTACGCAATCATCAGCAAATTCATGGGATTATGGCCCACCAAAAAATCTTTACAAACATGGATCAAATACCATTGGAAACCTAAAGGGAGCATTGATCTACATCTTGGGTCAAAGGGATTCTTCATCGTGGTGTTCACAAGTATTGAGGATAAAGATAGAGTGTTTGAAGGAGGGCCCTACTTCTACGCAGCAGCAGGTCTCTATATGCGGCAATGGAAGATGAACTTTGTCCCAAACGAGAAACTTTTACTTCGGTCCCGGTGTGGGTAAGACTCTATTCAATACCTCTTGATTACTAGGAACTTGAATCGTTAGCTGCCATAGGCAATAAATTAGGTAGGTTTGTCAAAGCATCTGAAGCTACTAGAAGGGGAAAATATACTTCCTTTGCAAGGATATGTGTTGAGATGGATCTATCCGGAGCTCTTCCGGATGAGGTAATATTGGAAGTTTTTGATGAAGAATGGGTACAAACGGTGGACTACGAGCATATCCCGTTCAGATGTTGTAGATGTCATGAACATGGGCACCTTCTCAGAGACTTCCCTCTCAGTAAAGAAGAGAATAAAAGCAAAACTAATACAATGAAAGACCCGGACAGCTTTCACAAGGTGGTACATAGAGGAAAAGGTGGCAAAAGAGGGCAAAAGCAACAACAAAATGAGGGACAACAAGTTAGTCAGAACCAGTTCCAAGTTCTTGAAGAGGACAAAGAAAGAACAACAGAAGATCAAGCACAGGAAGGGAGTATGGGGGAGAAGGAGAAAGAAATCAAACACAGGAAAATGATAAACAAAAAGGGATTATGATGAGTGATACAGAATCGGAGATGGATCAGGAAATGACCCAGAGTGAGATGGAACTGGAGGAATGTGAGATACAGGAGATTCTTGAAAGAGAACACCTAGATCTGGAAGGGTTCTTAATTCAGGGAACAACTGATGGGGTAGAATCGTTACCTCAAGAAGAGCTCAATAGAATACAACAGTTGTATTTATGGAAAACTCAGGAAAATGGTTCGAAGGGGGGAAAACATGGATAGGCTAAGTAACGAAGGTGTGAAAATGATAAAAACTACTCTGAGATTAGCACCTAGAAACACGAGAAAGAAAAGAGGCAGAAAAAAGCAGAACGAGCTATTGATGGAATGTGGAAAGCTCATGATAGATTCAGGTAAGATGAAAGATCTTACCAGCTACTCCTTTACAAATATTTAATTATGAAGTTCATATCTTGGAATATTAGAGGTCTAGGCAGTAAAAGAAAACAGAGAATGCTTAGTAATAGAATGAAACATGCAGCTCCGGATATAATTTTCATCCAGGAAATGAAATGTTCCATTCAAAAGTTAAGACAAATACATGGTAAATGGCTTAGTAGGTTTGAGTTTCTAGAAGTTAAAGTAGAGAACACAGTAGGAGGCATTCTCACTCTCTGGAACCCTCAAAGAATTGACATAATAGATGCTGAGGCTTCAAGGAATTATTTATCAGTAGTTATTCAGCCTATAGGGGATAGGGGTACCTATCTAGTCACGAATGTGTATGGCCCTCAAAGGATAGATGAGAAACTCAGGCTTACAGATTCCCTAGCAAATCTCAAGGAGAGACATGTAGGAATACCCTGGATCATGGGAGGGGACTTCAATATGATAAAATCACTTTCGGAAAAAAAAAGGGGGAACCAGAGCACTAGGTAAAGACTCTTTAGCATTTCAAATCTTTACAGATAATATGAAACTAGTGGACATTGAAACAAACAATGGCCTCTTTACATGGAACAATAAGAGAGGAGGAGAGTCTCATGTAGCCTCCAAGTTGGATAGATTCATTATCTCTGAGGACCTTATACTTATAGATAAGGAAATAATAGCGAGTGTTCTTCCCTTTGGAGGCTCAGATCACTGGCCAGTTCAAATGGAGATCCAGGGCATAGGTACCCCCGGAATAGACCTTTCAGATTTGAGAATATTTGGCTTTCACACCCAAAATTCATCAGCAATATTGAAAAATGGTGGGCAGAAGATCTACAGATTCAGGGAACTAGAATGTTCCTTCTACATAAAAGATTAAAGCACATAAAGATGAGGCTCAAAGATTGGAATAAGAAGAATTTTGGCAATATTTTTGTAGGAAAGAAATCGGTGGAAAATAAAATGCAAGAACTCAACCAAGCTATGATCAAGGAAGGTTTTGATAAAGACAAAAATGATCTAGTGGAGAAACATCATCAAGAATGGGAGAACTTGTGTAAACAAGAGGAAATATTTTGGAGACAAAAATCTAGAGTCCAATGGCTAAAAGAAGGAGAGCGTAACACTAGATTTTTTCACAGATCCACCATGGTGAACAGAGCTCACAACAGAATCTCTTCGATAAAAAATGAGGATGGATAGCTTCTACAATCCCATGAGGATATAGAGGTGGTGTTAGTTCAACACTTCCGAGAAATAGCTCAGGAAAATAATTCAGAAAGAGAACATTTCATCAAGGACTTAACCAAGCATATACCTAAGCTGGTGTCTAGAGAGGACAATTTCAATCTTAACAGACCAGTGACTGAAGAGGAGGTTAGTGAGGTCCTCAAAGATATGCAGAATGGCAAAGCACCAGGCCCAGATGGCTTCAATGTGGATTTCTTTAAAGCTTGCTGGAATATTGTAAAAGAGGATATTTTGAATGTTGTGGAGGATTCCAGGGTGAACAGAACTATTTTGAAGGTGCTCAACACCTCCTTCATCTCCCTGATCCCTAAACAGGACAATGCACAAACACCAGAAAGGTATAGACCCATAGCTCTATGCAACGTGGTATACAAGATAATATCCAAGGTAGTGGCCAATAGACTCAAACCTCTGCTTCCTACTCTAGTTTCGGGGGAACAATCAGGTTATGTTGAAGGCAGACAAATATTGGATAACATCATTCAAGCTCATGAAGTGGTTCACTCACTAACTAGCAAGAGGTTCACTCAGTAAGGTGCTCAATTGGACATAGCCAAAGCTTATGACAATGTGAACTGGACCTACATCAGGAAAGTGCTAATGGCGTTTGGTTTTGATCACAACTAGGTAAGATGGGTCATGGCCCTGGTGACCTCTTCCAGCTTTTCAATACTGGTTAATGGCTCTCCCTCTGAGATTTTTCTTCCTTCAAGAGGTCTGAGGTAGGGAGATCCGCTCTCTCCCTTTCTCTTCATACTCATGATGGAAGGTCTTGGTCAGTCTATCAAGCATGCCAGAGTAATGGGCAAAATTTAGGGTCTTCAACTGAAGGAGAATGGACAAGCTTTGACTCATCAACAATTTGTAGATGATACCATGTTACAGGGAATCCCCACAGTCAACGAGGCTCTAGCATACAAACAAATACTGAATGACTTTGCCATGGATTCAGGTATGGAAGCTAATCTCTCCAAATCCAAAATATTTTTCTTTAATACCAACATTGCTATTCAGAGAAATATCTCCAGAATTCTAGGCTTTCAAAGGGATTCCCTCCCTTCAAAGTATTTGGGAGTTCCTCTAACTGCAAAACCTTTGCACAAGAGCATTTGGGAACCGTTGATCAACAAAATGCAGGATAAAGTCAGAAAATGGATGAGCAGATCTTTAAATCTGGCTGGTAGACTGGTGCTGACAAAGGCAGTGCTCCAATCAATTCCAATTTTCATGCTATCAGCACTCCCTGCCCCAAAAGGAGTCTTGCAGCAATTCAGAAACATCCAAAGAAACTTTCTCTAGGGCAGGGAGGAGACAAGGAAGAAATGGGCCTTGGTCTCATGGGAAAAGATCTGTAAACCCAAGAATCAAGGGGGCCTAGGCTTGGATGACCAGGAGATTCTAAGCAATGTTTTAGGGGCCAAACTCTGGTGGCGTTGGGTTAAAGATCCAAAGGCTCAATGGGCAAGCATCTGGAAAGAAAAATATGCTAGCTCTTGGCAATACACTGATCTCATAAGGATGTCTGGAAATATAAAGGGCTCTGCCATCTGGAACAAAGCCTAGGAGAACAAAGGTTTAGTACAAAGAAACAGCTTTTGGGAAATCAGAGAGGGAGATCTAGCTCTATTATGGGAGGATAAATGTCAACAAGAACCAATATTGTTACAAGAGGATTTTTTGGACCTTAAGCGTGACACTGATACCCAAGGATTGACAAGAGTAAAAAAAAAATTGGATTATACTCACAATACAAGAAAATGGGGGACATGGAAAAATATAGATTGCAGGAATAATAGAACGTTGAAAACAAAAGCAGAGGCTCTTGAGAAAATATTGGAACAAAGGATGATTTTGGTATCGGGAGGGCAGGACCAACTAAGATGGGGATACAACAACGAAGGCATCTTTAATATTAAGGAAGCAAAAGGTATTCTCCTTGAGCTGGATTCCTAGGCTCCGAACAGGATCTGGCAGAACCTATGGAGACATCAAGGTTGGATGAAGATCAAACTCTTCATGTGGCTGGTTCATCACAAGAAAATCTTGACTTGGGACAACATTAGAAAGAGGGGTATGCTGGGGCCTTCCAGATGCCAACTCTGTGAAGCCCAAGAGGAAACAATGGAACATCTTCTCAATAGCTGTATTTTCACATCCAGGTTATGGGATTCATTTGCCACCATTTTCCAACAGTCCGACAGGGACAAAGAGAGTATTACTAACACCCTAAGCAGATGGAGAAGAAATTTTTTGGATAATGAAGTTCTCAACTCTGCTTGGGCTCTTATGCCAAGCTTTATTATTTGGAATATTTGGAAAGAAAGGAATAAGAGAATCTTCAAAAATGAAAAGAATCCTGCTCTTCACCTGTTTGATCAGATCTTAAAACAGCTTAAGGAGACAGTCAGCTCTTCAGTAAGGAATCTCCCCAAAAATCCTCCCTCAGAGGCCGATTTGAGAACTCTCAGGCAGTTAGGTATGCAAGGGATCATCCCACAAGGCCTGGATAGAAAAGCAAGCAAAATGGAAATTGAAAAGGAGTTCTGGCATCCTCCTCCGAAAGGTTTTTTGAAATATAACATAGATGGAGCTTCAAAAGGTAACCCGGGAATTGCGGGCTTTGGCGGGGTTCTTCGGGATGAAGCAGGTAGCATCCTCTTCCTCTTCCATTGTCATTTAGGGAGAGTCACCAACAACATGGCGGAATTAATGGCGATGGAGAAATGCTTAGATTTTCTAAAGCAATAGAACTACCGAAATGTGATTATAGAAGTCGACTTTGAGTTAGTCGTTAACTCGGTAAAGAATTAGTTGCAGAACATGGCCGGAGAAAGTCTCACAACACTGGAAGTTAATCTGGGTATTCCAGAGAATTCAGGGTCACCTTTAGGGACTAAACTCAATTAGATTCAACCATGTGCGCAGAAAGGCTAACAAACTGGCGGACATCTTGGCCAACCAAGGTGTGAGCTGCAAGGAATGCAGAGTTTCAACACGGTGGCAAGTAATGCCTCAAGGCAACCTAAAAATTCTTTGTTATAACCAGGCGAAAGAGGATAAAGAAGTGTTTCAGGATAAAGCTAAAAAGGAAAGGTCTCAATGACCAATTCTCAGTTGGATTCTCTAATTTTGGTCAAATAGGTCGTAGGTGGAAGGCAGATCATGGTCGGCTTTAGCAGCACTGATAATATCAACTTCAAAAATCACTGATATAGGTTAGGCCGATGGCTCTGTTCTGGAAATATCAACACAAATATAGGTTTCGGACTCAGTAGTAGTGATAAGGAGGAGTTGGACGGATTGCTCAGTATTCCAGAGGGAAAGATCAGCACAAACCACGGTTTCGGGTTAAGAAGTAGCGATAAGGAGGAGAAGGACGGGGTTCAGGATTTTTCTGGCAGCCATTTTACCCATGGTTTCACCTTTCGGGAGGGAAAACCGCCTCTTGATCAGTTTGAAGGTGATCGCACTACTCTCAAACAAAAAGTGGCTTTTGTGAAACGAAAGCGATTCCATACAACTTCTGACACGTGGCTGAGGGATGGTGCGGTAAACTGCCCTCATCGCACGCTAAAGTTCGGTGCAAATGCACCGTGCAATATTGATCTCATCCGTTGGATTCCGCGGAGCAAATCAACGATCAGAAATGATCATGTAGTTTGGTGGGGTCGGGGCGTTATTCAGTGTGCAGCTTCTCGGTGCGAAATCCTCCTCTGTCGTCGGATTGAGCACATGGATTGAACGGTCACGATTAAGAGGCAAGTCTGGTGTTTGATGGCGGGGTAATTAGCGGGATTTAGGTTTTCTAAAGGGTTAAGTGATAACTTTTGTTGGGTTGGGAATCTGGCCTTAAGCGGTAAGCACTCCCTTTTGCGGGGTCCACAGTGCCTGATATACAGTTGTACACTATGTCAAATATTTTTGGTTTAATGAATTTGAAGGAACGTCTCTTGCTTTAGCAAAAAAAAGATATACTCGTCATACATGGAGCGCCTTCTATAGAATAAATACCTTATATACTCTACTGTACGTGGAATACCAATCACTCGCAGAATGTAACACTGACAAATAATGATAGCTCCTATCTCTATAGATGTTGGAGCATCTCTTCCAGCCTAGATCCACACTAAATATGGTTAATGTTGATTAATTGTTGCCTTTAAATGTTTTAATTGATTTTAATGTCTCACTTTTCATTAAAGGTAATAAGTGTGTATGATATCAACTGGTATAATAACTCAATTCCAATTGTTGCAACTAACATGAAATTATAACCTTTTTTATTTGATGAATCTTATTTACGAAAAAGAGAAGGCTTCATTCACTTTTCAACAATGCAAAAATCCTATCTTCAACAAATTTCATTTCACCAATAAACTAACTGATTGAAAAGCACCTTTTCAAAATAAACCCTAGACTTTTTGTAACACAAAAATCAATTCTTAAGAAGAAACATAAGAAACTCTTAATATGCATGAATTTTCAAAATGATGTAATCAATATCATTTCAATGCAAGCATGATTTTCTTCATTTTGTGAAAACAAAATTTTCATATAATGTAATAAATCTTTCCAAAAACATAAGTAAAATGATTCTGAAAATAATTATTGTGGAGAAAGAAATATGCAATAGACCTGATCATTCACTATAGTGACTCTTTCCTTCAATAGGTCAACTAAGTAACCTATATTACATTGAGTTTTCACGTTACATACACTATAACTTCTGCGCAGACCTGCAGTCGAAGTGCTTGTAGATTTGATGGAAGGCATAGGGTTCGACCTGGAAACCCTAGGCCCTAGGTCTAGGTGACGCAGGTGTCGCAGACATGGCAGTAGCAGTACAGGCCTTGAGCTGTAGCTGGCAGAGTCAACTAAGCTGCGGGAGAAGGACAGTCGTGCAAGCCGCCAGCTGGAACCTGCAAACGGTGTTGGGGTTTCTCGTGGAACGGGATTTTGAACTATTCCGTAAAAGGTGACCCAATATGGTGAAACCTCTCCGGCAATGTTTCCATTACCTGTGCTTTCGGAGGTTTCAAAGAACAGGAGCTATTCGCTGTGCACATCCGGTGACGGTTGAGAAGATCATTAAGGTAAACGGGACCGTTTTTTACTATGGTAAACCCTAGAGAGTCGGTGGATCTGGACCCTACCCCGGCAGACATTCTCTCCATCTGGGGAAAGGAGGCTTCAACGGAAAACATAGAACTTCATTTTGGTCACTTGGGCAGCTCGGCGAACGCTCTGCTCACGGGAGGAGGCATTTGGCATTCAAACGCGGCAACAGGATTGTTGGATGAAAGCTTGGAGCCCCTAGGTGGGATTGGAAGCAGAGGCACGATAGAAGCAAACAGGGGCGGAGGAAGGAGCTGGGAGCCGACAAACCTTCATGCATGGCCTGGACTGCCCAAAAACAAGATCGACGAAGTACACAGCCATAAGTTGCTTTCCCCGTCAAAAAATTTCTCGTCGTCGGGAGGTTTGGAGGATATTATAAACTTTCCAACTTTAAAAGGGGTATGGAGGACGGTTGGAGGAGTGCAGAGCGCAGGGAAAGAGCTGGGAGAAGGAAGCAATCAGTCGGCGGTTCAAAGAACCTTGTTTCCATGCGAATCGCTGCAGTCAAAGGAAGTAGAGGGTTCGGCCGGCATCGGGGTTACTAACCCTCCGAGGGTTTCGGACACCCATCCAGATTTGGGGAAGGTACCTGAAGGAATTAATCTGTATTCAAATGAAGCCGGGAGCCCAGTGGAGGGTTTGGTCGAAACCCTAAGTGAGCAGGACCTGCGAGCTGAGAAAGATGGATGCGGATTTTTCGGGGATGCAAGAGCACCAAACTCTACCTCAGAAGAACGAGTCACATCTAGAGAGGCAGCGAAGGTAGGGGAAAAACGGAAGAAAGCAAAATCCTGGAAATCCAAAAAGGTCACAAACTTGGTCTTAGGCATGGACGTTCAGGCCGAGGAGGCGCTGGAAGTGGCGGAGAGCACTCTAGTGGGCAGAGTGAGGGGCAGATATATTTCTGGCAATTTTCTAAAGCAGTGGGCCGCGAGCCAGTGGTCTCATTCTCCAGCGAGCAACTTCTCGACTGCTACTCTGATGAATGGTTGGTTTATGGTGAAATTCGACTGCAAAAAGGCTATGGAATGGGTCGAGGAGCGTATCTGGGCCTTCGGAGATCGTCCTGTCTTCTTCAAACGTTGGTCGCCCATGTTTGACGCATCAAAGGAGAAGGTTACAAACCAACCCGTCTGGGTAAGAGCTCCTAATTTACCTCCTTATCTATGGGTCGACTCAGTCTTTAAGTCCATTGGAGACCACTTAGGAACTTACCTGGACGCAGATAGATCATTCTTGCAAACTTATGAAAGAGCGGTGGCGAGGATTCTCGTCAGGTTAAATCCATTGGAAGGACTTGCAAAAACCGTCTCATTACAATATAAGGAGTTTGTATATGAACAGAAGTTAGATTACGAACTCTTTCCCTTTAGGTGCTTTCGGTGCCAAGAATATGGTCACCTGGCAAGGGATTGCCCCACGGGGAAGAGGAGAAGAAAGCTCAAAAGCAGAGAAGAGGATAAGGAAGGCATACGGAGAAAAATTGTGGAGCCGATGGAGGATATAGTACTGGAAGCAGACCATCAGAGAGCAAATCAGGAGGCCCCGGCACAAGAGGACAAACATCGGGAGGAAGAGACCCCCCTGCGCAACAAAAATGTCCAGTCTCCAAAGGAACCATCTCCGGACGGTTCAGCCATCCCCTCTGCGGACGTTCCACCTGGTATGCAGACTTCTACTCAAACACTCTCTTCTCTTTCTGAATCTGTAAAAGATGTAATGCCTCCAGATTGTAATATGCAAATAAATCATGAAGACCCCATTCAAAATATTGAATCTCTCTCGGATGCCCTTCCCTCCCTAAATCTGAACTGTGAGGCCCCTTCCAATCCGGTACAGATCCCTATTATTACATCCCCTGTTCGCCATTACAATCTAAGGTCTCATGGCAAAAGACCGGCTGGTCATCATCCTGTTTTAGACTCAGTAGGAGGCCTCTGTCCTGAGTCGTCGAAAAGTCTTAAAAAAAAAAACAGAGGAAGAAAATCCCTTTTTTCTAAAGCACAAGTTAAGGCAAAATTTGATGTTGAGGATGGTAAACAAATGTCAATCCCTGGGGCGCTTAGAGCAGCAAAACCCCCTGAGATGGTTGTTAAATGATCTGCCTATCTTGGAATTGTAGGGGGTTGGCTAGTAAACCCAAAAAACTAGCGTTGAAGGATTTAATTACTCGACACAACCCAGATTTGGTTTTTCTACAGGAAACTTTGGGAAACAGCTCTGATGTTGAAGCCTCCCTTGGCTCACTGTTTCCGGGTTGGGTTTTCACTGCTCTGGATGCCTCCGGACATTCAGGTGGTCTTGCAATCGGCTTCAAGAAGGGAAGGTTAAAAATGCAAAATTCTTGGGGCTTTTCCCATGCACTTGGACTGGAGATTCAGTCCCCGGATTTTGAGCAGTCGTTTCTGGTCATCAATGTGTATGGCCCTTGTCAAGGCCGGGTATCCTATTGGAATGATCTTCTCTCGAAAGACCTGCTCCAAAACAAAAACCTTTTAATTGGAGGAGATCTAAATTTTTCCTTGGGGGCTGCTGAAGCATGGGGTCCAAATGCAAGAGAAGACCCTCTGGCTGATTTCTTCTTATCAACACTTCAGAGCCACAATCTGTTAGATGTCAACATAATTAAGGCAAAACCAACTTGGAGAAATAGAAGAACTGGGGAGGAGAGAGTTGCAAAAAGACTGGATCGTTTCCTCATAAACGCCTCGCTGGCCTCCCACATTCCCCTCTTCAGACAATGGGTGGGGGAAGGGGGAAACTCTGATCATTTTCCTATATTTCTAGAATTCTCCAAGTCCCCTCCCAAACCGGCTTCTCCTTTCAAGTTCAACTCTTCCTGGCTCCAGGAGGAGTCTTACATCCAGCTGTTCAGAAATACTTGGAGACACCCGGGCACTTCCAGTCCGGAAAACAAAGGAGCCCATTTCATGGAGAATCTAAAAAGGCTAAAGAAGGAAACCATTGAATGGGCCGCGGAGAGAAGGAGGAAGCAATATGAGGAAATGGCTAGCATCGATGAAGCCCTAAGCGCTTTAGAAGACCCTGATGCTAATGCATATATAACTCAGGAGTCGAAGGAAAGAATTTTGGAGCTAGAAAAAAGAAGAGCAAAGATCCTTCTTGACAGAGAAGAGGAATGGAGGTTAAAAAGTCGGGCAATTTGGTTGAAAGCCGGGGACGAGAACACAAAATTCTTTCACAATTATGCAAAGGGAAGGAAAAATGCCAATACAATATGGAAGCTGAAGGATGCAGAAGGAAGGGAACACTCCTCTTTCGAGGCAGTCTCAAGCCTGGGGAAGAGCCATTTTCAATCTCTCTTTGCCGATCCAGGAGGGATATCAATAGCTGAAATCATTCGTACTGCACAAGCTTTCCCACGTTTTGTGGAGGAGGAGGAGGCAGAAAACCTATTCAGAGAAGTGACTAAGGAGGAGGTGGAACACGTCATAAAATCAATGCCAAAAGATAAAAGTCCAGGCCCGGACGGCTGGACTATAGATTTGTTCCTCCACTTCTTTGAGCAGATTGGCGATGAATTGACAGATGTGGTGGAGGAGTCAAGGAAGAAAGGAGAAATCTATGGGCCTTTCAATGCAACCTTCATAGCGCTCATCCCGAAAAAGGAGGATCCGGGATCCTTTGAGGACTTCAGACCTATATCTTTATGCAATACTATTTACAAGATCATAGCAAAAGTCATAGCGGTGCGTTTGAAGCCCATTCTTTCTGTTTGCATTTCAAATGAGCAATTTGGGTTCCTGGATGGTCGACAAATTCATGAGGCCATTGGGGTGGCACAGGAAACCATCCATAGTATTAGACAAGCTAAAAAGAAAGGAGCAGTGTTGAAATTAGATCTATCCAAAGCTTACGACCGTATTAATTGGTCATACCTCAGGCTTCTTTTGACACATCTCGGCTTTAAGGTGGAATTCATAAAATGGATAATGGGGTGTATTTCAGATGTAAGTTTTGCTGTTCTGATAAATGGGGCCGCCTCTCAATTTTTCAAAAGCCAGCGAGGCCTGAGACAAGGATGCCCTCTCTCTCCTCTCTTATTTCTTCTGGCTGCTGAAGGCCTCAGCCGACTAATTTCAAAAGCAAAGAGAGCAGGTTTGATAACAGGTTTGGAAGTAGCTATAAATCTTTACATTACTCACCTCCTGTTTGTTGATGATATCCTGTTATTTACAAATGGAAATAGGTTTGAACTAAAAGTGCTCAAAGACATTCTTGACATATTTTTGAAAGCTACAGGGTTGCAAATAAATTCCAGGAAGTCGCAGCTTATTATGGAAGCTTTCTCCAGACAGGAGGAGATCCTGATCACTTCTTACTTGCCCTTTGAAACATGCAGTTTGGATCAGCCCTTCAAGTACCTGGGGTTCTGGCTAAAACCCTCTTCATATAGGAAGCAGGATTGGAACTGGCTGGTGGCAAAAATTGAACAAAGGATATCTCATTGGAGCTTCAAATGGTTATCAAGGGCTGGCAGATTAACCCTGATAAACTCCGTCCTTCAGGCCATCCCGGTATTTTGGGCTGCCCTGACCTGGATCCCAAAAGGTGTTCTTCATAAAATTAAGCAAATTTGTAGCAGATTCCTGTGGTCGGGTGCAAAACAAGACTCTGTCCTTCCGTGGGTAGCTTGGGACAAGATAGCCAGACCAAAGGACTGGGGGGGATGGGGCATCAAACATCTCGTCGATTTTAGTCAGTCCCTAGCAGCAAAATCAGGATGGAGAATTATTGAAGCAGAAAACTTGTGGACCAGAGTGATAAAAAGGAAGTATATTGATCCAGTTCCTCTTGAGGATTGGATCCGAAGCCCAAATAAAAAAGGAAGAAACTGCTCAGTAGTATGGAAGGCTACTACAGAGGCTTTCCCCATAATTGAACAAGGCCTTGCTTGGCAAGTGGGAAATGGAGAAAGCATTCGGATAGGCAGGGATCCGTGGGTTGGTTGCAGCGATCTATATGCTCTCCCCCCAGGTCTCCTTGCACATTTAGATTCAAGAGGGATTCACAGTTTAAGCCAGATAACAAATATGGCGCTGCAGTCCATTTGGGGTCAGGAATGGAAATCGGTAGAGGAGCTCGGTATTGATAACGTTTGGAGAAATGAATGGCAGAGTTTCATCCACGAACTCAAGCGTTCTAGTGTCAGAATAAAGGACCGTCCAGATACACTTGTTTGGGCACATGCGGAGACGGGCTTATATTCCCCAAAGGCTGGCTATAATTTCCTGATGAACAGAAAGGGCTGGGATCCCCCTATCTGGTGGGCAAAACCCCTTTTCAAGCTGAAATGCCCCAAAAAAGCCAGACTTTTCCTATGGTGTGCCCTCAAAAGGAAAATACCTACGTGGGATGTACTGATAGCTCGCTATAAGGAGGGACCGAGCCGATGTGCTCTATGCAAAGTAGCCTCAGAATCCATTAATCATCTATTCGTGGAATGCTCATTCACAATCCAAGTATGGGAGGCAACGAAAAGGCTACTTCAGATCAACGCCAGATGGGAAGGGGTTGATCTAAATGCGGCTTGGGAGGGTTGGTGGACCAATCACCCTGAGAAGAATCTGAGGAATCTTCCTCCTATTCTCTGTTGGGGCATATGGTTAGCCAGAAACCGCAGCATTTTCAATGAAAAAACATTCCCAGCGGAAGCAATAGCTATTCAGAGCTCAGCTATCTTATCCAGCATTCCTGAACCTGAGACCCCTTCAGGCACACCCCAGAGGGCAGAAATTCAGATCAAAGATGGCATCCCTTGGGCTTTTTTCGACGGGGCAGCACAAAATAATATTACTGGGGCAGGAATTATTATTCATCTTAGCAATTCACACTCTCTAAAAGCCTCAGTGGGGTTAGGGACGGGCACAAACAATTTTGCCGAACTATCCGCCTTAAAACTGCTCCTCTGTTGGCTTATCCATAGACAAATCCTCACAGTTCAGATTTTTGGAGATTCATCAAATGTTGTGAATTGGGTCAATGGGAAATTTAGATGCAGAAATTATTTATTAATGCCTTTGCTTGAAGAAATACAAAATCTAAAATCATCTTTCACTGTTTTCTCTCTTGCACACATATACAGGGACAGAAATGTTGAAGCAGACGAATATTCTAAGACTGGTCTACAACAGGCTATGGGTACGTGGAGGATAAAGGAACAGGTCCAGGACCAGATCCGTGAGACGGATTTGGCCCCATATGCATAATGTTTTTTGCTGCAAGTTGGGAAGGAGCCAGAAACAATTGTCTTAAACATGTTTTTTGGCGGTTCTGATTTTGATCTTTAAAACTTTATTATTTAATCAGCTCCTGTATTGGAGTAACTCGGATAAAACTCTATGATTTTCATACTGTTATATGTCGTGGGTCGTTTTCCTGTATGGAGGCCCGGTGGGACTGTGACTGTCTCTGATATTTTTTGGGGCGGCTGCGTTACAGGCCGAGTTTACTTATCGAACTTGGTGTATTTTGTATCATTTGGATATTTCAGTCATCCTTGATGACAGCTTGGGTGAGGTCTCTCTACCTCCCCGGTTTCAGGCAGTTTTTTCCAAACTGCTGGATGTTAACTCATCGGTTTGTAGCTCTTTTATTTTTTATAATAGAAAAGCTCGGTTTTTTTCCTTGGAAAAAAAAAGGTCAACTAAGTAACCAAACCAAAAGAGTTTAACAATGCAAAATTCCACATGAAGCCACCAAATAAAATTAAAGCAAACAATTTCATTTACAAGACACTGAAAATCATTTCAAGAACCAAACCACACCTTTGATTGAGGTTCAAGTAGAGAAAAAGACAGAGAAATTTCAATTTTCCAAAGATCATCACGGATCAACAGCGGACGTCAAAGTGATGGTCGCAGTTGTTAAGGTAAAAAGTGTGATGTCAGCCCACTGTTACTCAATGCAACTCGTGATATGCGCAAGAAACCAAAAAAAAAAAAAAGATAATAATAATAATATATATATATATATATATATAATAAAATAAATAAATAAAAATAAAAATAAAATATAATTAATTAATTAATTAAATTAAATAAATAAATAAAATAATATATATATATATATATATATATATATATATATATATATATATATATATATATATATATATATATATATATATATATATATATATATATATATATATATATAAAGATCAAACAGTTCTAGAATTCCAAAATTAATGAAGGTTGACCAAAAGACTCAAAACGCAACTCAAATTTTTCAAAAGCATAGGAAACTGAAGAGCATCTCGCTCCCCAGTATGGTCGCCAATTTGTTAGGCAGAAAAATCTCATTCTATGGATAGAACAAGATCTCCCTAGGCTTGGAAACCAAGCCTAGAAACAAATAGACAAATAAATGCAAACATTCCCTAGTTTATGACTGAATCACAGATATAAGAGGATGAAAAGACTCATACCATTTCACTAAATACCCATTGATGACCCTTATTGTTGTCCTTTGTAGCTTCCAACCTTTCTCCCTCGATGTTCCAAGAGGATACTTGCAAATACAAAACCAAACAAGAGATCAAAGCATAACATATATCAAATATTCAATCATAAACCATGTAAGAGATCAAGGAGGCTTACAATAAATATTATAACACATGCATATGGGAAAGAAACAAATATTTGTATTAATGATAAAGAGAAGGAGATTTACAACCAAGTGCCTTGATGTTGGAGTCTCCTTGCAATGATCATAAACCCAATCCTTTGAAATGGAAAGAACTCCAATGGAAATTTGAGTAGCATGTAGATTAGTTCATAGGTTTGAAATGGCAACCCAACTCTCTTTGAAGGCATTGTACTTATACAAGGGAGTGGAATTTGAGATATCCATGAATCGAGGAGAGAGATCCATAATGAGTGGGATGGATCCACTATAGGAGGAAGGAGGTCTGGGATATGGGGAGCTCAAGCTCAATCTCAACAAATCTGGATTAGATACTAACCACAAGGCTTCTAGAAAAGGAAGCTTTGTTTACATTTTATTCTTTTACCTCAGTAATAAGATCATCACAACCTTAAAATAGGCTAAATCATGATGGCATCGCTCTATATATACTATGAAATCATGCATCATCGTAGCTTGTAAACTGAGTTCTGACGATGTCCTTCAAAATTAGGGTTTTTTAGATATTTAATCTAGGATTCTTATACACCATTGAAAGGTATTTATTCCATCTTTCAAGGGGACTTATAATCATAGTTCATCAATTCATGTAATACCTGCATTTGGTCTCATTTGCATAAGACTGACAAATTGATGTGTAATGCCTACAAGGGAGGCCTTAAAGAGCCCGTAGAAACTCCTTAAAACGTTGCAAATTATAATGGAAATCCAGTCAGACACGTGATAAACAACACTATAACTCCTTTGAGGCTTGGTCAGGAGATTGATACATACATTTTTTCCCTCTTTAACAAGAATTAAAATCCTAGATTGGAGTTAGAAAAAAATTGGGGTCTCTTCTATCCTGATGAGACCAAGGTTTATAATGTCGATATAAGTGGCATTGGGTTTCCCTATGTCTCTACTAGGGGGGGATTAAAGGTTGTTGATGGAACCTCTTTGTGTGTAGTTTCTCCATTAGCCAAAGAATCTGACTTGCAGAAGAATTTGGATTAGTCGTGTGGATATGGGAATGTGGATTGTTCCCCTTTTCAACTAATCCAACCTTGTTATGAACCAGATAATCTTGCTTCCCATGCTTCATATGCCTTTAATATTTATTACCAGAAGAATGGAGCCTCATCTATGGCTTGTAATTTTGGTGGAATGGACAATATAACCACCATAAATCCAAGTAATTTTTCATTGGTTTTTCTTATATTTTATTTGATTCCTACATAATATTTTAATATAAGATGTCTTCATAATTGGAATACACCTCCACAACTTGGAACTAATAACTATCTGAGTTTCTATGTGTTTGAACTTTCATTGCTTGCAGACTATGAATCTTGTGTGTATACAACATCTAGATAAAGTCCTAGATCTATTGTTTCGTGTTAGTTACCTATATTTTAAATTCTACAGTGTTGCATATGAGATCTATAAACTTGGATGCATCAATAATGGTGGAAATGGTAACTTAATTTTTTTTGTGACCTTCCTAGTTTATATATTGTACTCTAAAATATCACTTTAGAATAACTTTGAATTTGTTTCACATAATTCCCATTATATTGTTCACCTTATGAATAAATAACATGAAATAACATATTTACGTTTGTACTATGTTCACCACTTAGCATGTCACTCAACATATCTAGCTTGCTACAACAATTTAATATCCTTTTCAAAATTGTTAAAATTTGTGCTTGGGTTACTTATATGAACCATCTATTAATGTTTTTTAATATGGATTTTAGTTGTTGTAACATTTTACTGTGTTATAGTAAAATATATTTCCTATTATTATTTGTCTATGTTATTTATATATTTTTCTATTCTATATCTTTAAAATGTTTTTAAGGAGATGATTAATATCCTTGTCTAAGGCAATCCAATAGCTCAGTGCCAACTGTAAAATGTCATCTGATGTTTACATTGTAATCTTATATGGACATGATATACATATCTACACCCAAAGAACTTGTCCTTCAGCTAACACGGAAAGGATGAAACACCAAGCAATGCTTCAGATTTACATAAACAAATGTGCTAAATGGAAAATTTAGAAGTGCAAACACAACATATCAAGAGATGAAATTGGCTTTACAAATATGAAATTTGGTCTATTCAAATAGCAGTGTGAATGTAGTGGATAGCTAGCTGAAATTTTGTAATAGAAATCACTATCTACTTACTATTACATAAGAAAAATACAATATTTTCCTCGAGATTTACGATGGTTTCTCTCAAGCCTTCATAGTCTTATTGTTTTTTCACACACCTCACATGTATGTATGTATAACTCTAACTAGTGCGAAACATTTGTTTTAAATGACTTGTTAATTTTTCTTTCAATACATTTATATATAATCAAAATTTAACCATAATCAAAATTTAACCTCTTCTTCTTTGGAATTCCCTTCCCCTACTTCAGGGGTATGCTAGTATCAATCATTAGTCAATAACAAGTTTAATTCTTTTAAATGGCATTGAAAGGATGGTGAAAAATATTACTTAAATTCTCTTTTATTTATCTCCATAAAGGTGTTTCATTGTCTCATAACAAATATAAGATGTTTGACATGTTCAAAAGCTAGGTTGGTTACGTTGTCCATTGTAGTTAGAATTTTTTTCTTTCCCAATGAAATCTTATGAGGTCTTTCTTCATCACTAAAATATCTAGATGAAAGATAGTTTAACTACCAAACACAATAGCAACTAGTAACTTTGAGGAATTTGATTGAATTTAAAGTTTCTGAATTTAGGCTTTTGTGATCCATATTGAATGTTAAGAAAATGTTTTCGGTAGTAATCACATAGGAAAAATATTTTCCGACAGCTTGTATTGAGTGAGTAGTTCCACTAATTAAACTATATTGAAGTTCATTGTAATTATACTTCATTATAATCTTCCTTATTTAAATCATACATTATTCTACAAACATATACAATTATGTGCAAATAACATTGATAAATTTGGTGAAATATATGATACTCCTCAAAAACTTGGCATCTCATCTAAAATACACTTATCGCATATAATACAACTCTTTAAAATTTGTTATCAATAATCATTTATTAAAACAAACAATGGCATTCAAAGACAGTAGAAAAAGTAAAAGATAAACAAAAAGATAAGGTCAATATTGAAAAAATAGCTAATTGATATATTGAATATCACTATAAGTACAAGAACCAAGAACAATGATGGGTTGTGATAAGTTATGATAAGTTTTTCCACTTTCAAAAAAAAGTACAAAATCCAAGTAGCAATTCACACATTATTATTTCTTAGAAACATGTCATTGAAGAGATCTAAGGTAGAATTGTTTGGAACTTTTGAGGTTTATATTTATAAGTGCTAAGAAAACCAATGTAATCATATCAATTTCACATTTAAGTGGAAGAGATAAGAGGCCATGGGTAGGGTTCCATATCATAGTGGTTCACCTCGTTAAATTTGTTGAGATTGATCTTTAATATGGAATATTTATGCACTTACTCATCAACCACTTAAGTGAAAATGAGATTATTGGTATTTTATTAGCTTCAATTAATAATTATATATATATATATATATATATGGAATTTAAACTTAAATTACAAGCGTACTAATTTTCTCTTAACCATCCAAATTAAATCCAATTAATACACACATATTAAGACATTTATTATTGAAGCATATAGTTGGAGGAGTTGTTCTTTGCACACATACACATTATTTGAATCATAAATTTGTCTCTTAATTGCATGTTCTTAAGAATATAAAAATATACACCCTACAGAATCGAAGGAATGGATGTAAATTTGAAAGATATGCATTTGATAATAAGTAGCTTGTAAATGTCCAAGAAGATGGCATACTCTACACCTGAATGTTTTGTTCTCTTAATCCAAAACATGTGCATATTTAAAAATATTCCTTGTGAGGATAATTTTCTAAGGTCTATCACACATATGTATGAAAATTTGCATAAACCCACTATAGTTCTATCAAGGTACAATTTTATGTAAGAGCCCTAAACATTCCCAATATCCTTAAAAAGTAATAACTATTAGAAATGTAGTGGAAAAGGGAAGATGAACCCAAATATTAATTCTAGTAACTGACATAATGTTAAGATCAAATTCAGGAAACCAATGATTTATACAAATTTCATGTTTCCCTAAACTAAGGGACCTCATCAAACACTTGTTAATAGTAAATATGATCTAGAATTGCGTAATGAAAACCCCTTAGAACACAAAGAGATCTCACATTTATTTGTTCAAACCAAGTGAATCCCTTGAAACTATGTTGACATAGGAGGCCAAACCCAATACAAACCAGATCTTCCTCATATAATAAATTTAAATGAGCAAACATTCATGGTCCATACCCTTCATGCCTAAGAATTATATCACCATGATGTTAAGGTTCGCATGGAGAAATTAGAAAAATAGGTTCATCTTGTTGTCACCCTCCATACCTAGTTAGACAAAAAGCATGGTGGTTCTCATCTCTAACTTTGTGGGAAACTCAAAATACAACCCCATTAATATATTTTCCAATCCAACTACAAAGGAGTCTCCTCGCTACTCTTAGTTTTAGGTTTTCTAGTTATGTATTTTGTGTATGGCCCACTCAATTTAAATTTCCTTTTTCCCTTTTTTGTTGATTGAACTCTGGTCCATGGCAACTTTGGTTTCCTATATGGAAAACTCACCCTATTGTTTATTTTTCTCTATGTTGATCAACTATGTTATTAAACTTTGTCCTTGTATGGTTTCCCTATGGGAAAACTCCTTTGACTATTTTTTTCTGTGAACTACCTTATTAAAGAAGCTTGTTGAATATCTCCTATAGTATATCTTCTTTCCTTCATCTAAACAGATCCTATAGCATCCATGCTCTATGTATTTTCATGATTTGAAGGAAAATAGAATATATATCTTACTTACAATAAAAAAAAAAAAAAATGAATTTAAATGAGTTTGACATTGTAATATATACCATCAACACCTAACCAACTCCATTGCATAGGCATTAGGAGTAGAAAGCTTCGAAACATTCATAACAGTATAATTGTTTTCATGGCATCCATAAAAGACACATGTTTATAATTTTAAGGAATCCCAAAGCTAACCATTCCACATAATCACAGCACCAAAGAGAGAGTTGAATCTTTGCTAATGCAAAAATACAAACAAAGAATTTTGATCTTCAAGATATTTCCCTTCATAAGTGGTGATGATGATAATTAACACCCACTAAGATTGAATATGGTCTATCGAAGCTTAAGGCGGTGAGAGATTTCTTGGAATTATTTAGAATGTTATTTCTATGCTCAAAACGTATTAAGGGAAGCATTCTAAGATCGCCATATTTTTGTTGAGTTAAATGCTCAATACGGTTGGTAGTGTGATAAATATTTTGAAATTTAGATCTAATCTGAGTATATGCTAAACAATCTAAGAGAAAGTGATTTTTATCTTCAACCCTCTTAGCATCACAAATATGATAGAATCATTCATCCCATTGTGTTTTGGGAATTGACCAATGCCTAGTTTCATTATGGAACCCATGGGAATTTGTTACAATGTTTATTTTCTTCTTTAAACTAGTTAGGACAAAGAGATACTTTGATTTTCAAGATTTAGGTTGATCACCTCCTTATAATATCTCAATTCCCTTTTTCCTTCAAACTCTATAACACCTCACAATTTCCCCTCAAATTTTTACATAACAATATTTTTAATATTATCTGTATTCTACAAATGACCTCTTCCTTTATCCCCCAATGGTCCGCCCAATATTGGGCATCTTTATGTCATTCCCATGTTGACGGTGTTGGATACTTCCAACATACAAGGGATCTCCCCGATATGAGGTCCCAATTAGACCTCATACCATCTGGTGTAGGAGTTCTATCTGGAAATATGGCCCAGATGCCATTAGATTAGATATTTTCCTTGGCTTAAGCAATTAGCCTGATAGAGTAGTGTGTGTGTGCTTTTGAATGAGTAAGAGATTGTTCCTTGTGAACTATTCAATTATATATGTATCAAGGTTCTTTCATTTCAAGGGAGAGAAAGTGAGCCTCTAAAATAAAAGTAATAGTACTAATATATTGGAGACACATGCACATGAGCAAGAAAGAATCATTAGATGTCAAGAGAAATAGTTCACATAGATTCTACAATCGTTAAAATCATCACAACACATTTCCAAAAAGTTGAGCGCCAAAGTCACCGAAATAGTTCAATTACTTTAGTACATTAGAAAGCCAACATAAACCACAAACATCAAAAGAGTAGTCTCAAAACATCCATGATCTAAGCATGAAAATTTGTTGGCCAAATGGCTTCAAGTATTAAGCAAAATTTCCAAGATACATGAGTACAATGAACATCACTAGCTCCAATAGTGGTGTTAGAGCCACTACTTGCTCCCCAAAAGTACTATCTCTATCACTCTAATGCCTTGTGGGAGAATCCAAGGTTAAAATTCATTTGCTTGAGTAGTGAGGCCCCTTAAATAACTTGAGGAATGACCTTTCATATCCTAATCACTCTTGACTTTCCAACTTCTAATGACCTTTGGACTTCTATAATTCTTGAACTTCCAAATGACTTTTGGAATTACATATGACTCTTGGAATTACATTTCTTTTGGACTTATTCACATGGCTCTTTTGTCCATACATGACTCTTTGACTTCTATTTCTTTGTCTTTACAATAATTACATCATTGCTTCATGATTTCCACATCATTGGGTGGTGAGGAAATGACAAATCACTATCATTGATGACTAGGACTCATAGTGACTGATCACATGTAATTTCTTGGTAGGTGACAATGATGCCACTTGTATCTTTGAGCTTGCATGTGTCTTCCATATTGTTGATGTCTTCACCCTCCAAAGGGTCTTTGATCATATGGAGTCCTTTGAGTTGCTTCGATCATCAAGATTTCAATGTGTTCTTTGTTCTTGAATGCTTCCTTTAAATTCCCTCTTTTCCCAATCTCTTCATGCATCATTTCCATGTTGTTTTGGAAATACCTACAAATGAAAACACTCATGGAAATCAAGAATAATCCTATAAAATATCTTATTCTAACATGTTTCATGCAAATTTTATGTTCTTGACTTAACAGTGCACTCAATAAAAGGAAGGGGAACATTTGGGTGCAAGGGTGCACTGCGAAAGGCTCAAAGGATGAAGCTTCAAGGCTTTGGGATGTGTTCATGTGCTTAACATGAGAGAGAAATCCCAAGGGAGGGTGCGGGCAGAGGTCCAAAGGACGAAGGAATAGAATTTGGGCTTCCCAAGTGCGTTGTGCGCTCAAGGGAGACAAGAAGGGATCAAGGCGCACTATTGAAGGACAAAGGGAAGAAGATTCAGGGCTTTGGGGTGCACTCATGCACTCAAGAGAGCCAAGTAGAGCACAAGGTGCACTTTTGAAGGACAAAGGAATGAGGCTTCAGGTCTTTGTGGTGTGCTCATGCACTCAACAGGGTCAAGGATGGAGGAGGGCACACTTTTGAACAATGAAGGAGTCCATATCAAGGCTTAAAAGTGTTCCAATGCACTCCTAGCCTTAATGGGTTAACTTGTGAAACCAAATTTTTTGAAGTCTGGAAGATAGAAGGGGCAAACACAATGAGTTTAGATATGAAATCAAGTGTGACACATACTAACTCATCAGCAAGACTTAGACAGACTTGAACAATGATAAATACACATCAAAACGTAAGTTTGCAAACACTCTCCAAGTACAATAAACAAATTTTGTGTGACTGCGACCAAAAGTGTTGTTTTACAACAAACAAAGGTATTGTAACCATGAAGTGCACTGGAGATGTTCTATACAATGCGACAACACGTAGGAATGATCAAGAGCACTTGAAACATGTGGAATGAGTTGAAATTACACTTGATGAACAAAGAAACACTTGGTGTGATAGTTTGTAGGCTCCAAAATTTGAGTGTAGTGAAGTTTTGGAGGGTTTTGTAGAAGTGACACACTATACTTGTTATCACTCAAGAGTTATCCTTAGTTATGGAAGGAAACTCATTAAGGAACACAAAGATAACCTCAAACCACTTTAAGATTGGATGTTAGAACTTCCAATCTGGAGAGGGATCTCTCACCAATTCTATTACCCTAGGTCACAATGGAAATAGATCTACAATATACTTAGTGACCAGACTTATTGTAAAAAGAGTGCTAGGTTTGGTTGGGAAGAGGGAAGTATTACCATTGGGCATGGATTCAACTCATGAAATGAATGTTTGCAACACTATAGATACTATGATCATATATGACAGAGGCAAGACAAGTATTGGCTTCGTTGTTCAAATTGTAAAAATCAGGATGTAATAGAATAATAACATATTGATCTAAAAAAAAAGAGCATCATATAGTGATTTCTATAACCTTTAGATGGAAAAATGCTTAAAGCATTTGAATATTATGAGACTGAGCATTCAAACATGAATTCTAGTTCATTACAACTATATTCAAATACTGAAGATATGAACATATGAGCAGCAAAAAGGAGAACAAGCATGTAGAAGGAGGACAAACAAGAAACCAATAACACATGAATCTCTGAAACCTTTCAAACTTCTGCAGAGAGAAAACTATATTGATCTTGAAGAGTTTACAATATACACAAGGTTTTTTCCACAAAATTCCAACCTTGTTCTATTACAAATCATAAAATATATACACAAATACAATTAACCAATTGTCTCTATCTTTTTGGAAAACAAAATCAAATAATAAATTAAAATAAAACTAAATCTAGAATTGGTTGCAAAAAAGTCTCGAATGTTGGAGTTGATCCTTGACCACAATTGTGCATTTGAATACTAATGTGTTGCCTAAGGATGTGGATCTGATTGCCATCCATTTATTTGATGCCCAAGTCGAATTTGATGAGGTGGCCTTCAGTTGTTGACTTGGCATTTTTATAGGAAATAGAATTTCGAAAAATCTGGAAAAATAGGCCTCAAAGATACATTCGAATATCTCAAACCATGATAGTTGTTAGAAAATTTAGGGAGGTTTTGGTTAATTGGTTTGTTCCCTCCACAAACATGTTTTTGTTTTCCAAAATTCATCTCCATATTTTCAAAAACTATGTTTTAAAACAATTACTAAAACAGGAAAAATCTTGTAGGCATTGGAAAATGATTTTGCAGCGCTAGTAAAAAATGAAAACTACAATGCTTCTGGTTACGAAACTTGGTGTGAACATTGTTTAATATTTGAAATGATCATTAATGACCACAAACCTCAAAATATTACTCTTCTCAAAAAATTAATGTGCCTTATAGCTCATAGTTACTTAACCTGGCTTAACATAGTTTTCCCTTCATATGGAAAAGTAACTGGAATAAATAAAGACAGAGTCAATTCCTGCAATCAATTTTGAATTTCCTGAGAATGTAAACAAGGTGCTAACAATTGGCTCCAATGGGGATGTTTTCCTCCCTGCGAGGAAGCAAAGAACCCATAGACCCTGTGCCTGATCCATTGGGCTGCTCCCAAAGCTCTACCTTGCAACCTGCAAATTGTGACCTGCTCTCTAACTAAGTCTAATCCTCAACTGAAACTGAACCAAAACAACTGAAAACCAAAACTGTTGAAAGGATGCTCTAACTGTGAGCTTATTTGCAAGCACTCCTACCTACTAATCTAAACTATGAGTTGCTTAATCAGGTAAAATCAAAAACCCAGTGTAACCATGCAAGCATCTTTTCCACTAGTTGAACTTCTTGCATGTCCTTGTCCATGGGAAAAAACAAGACCCTGCTTAATAGAAAATCATTTACAAAATTGAAAACAAATTCATTATTAACAAAATCTGAAATCTTAGGCCTACTTACTATCTCCAGACATGTTGCAAAATGATCCTCAAAAGAAGGAAAATTGATATCATAACAATGTAAAAGACTATCACTTTGATGGCTAATCCCTTCAACTACAAATTTTCTCCCATGCATATTAACCAAAGGAAGAATAAATCAAAGAGGGAAAATTCCCTCAAGATCTCATCCCACTCAAGCATGATAGATTGGTCGAAGTTCCTCTTCTACACAAAGGAGAAAAGAAATAATTTCTATTAGAGAAGACATCAATGACCAACACTCTGGTGACAGTGATGGAGAAGAGCCACCCCCTCATGCTTCCCTTGAAAAATCACATGTCATTTCATTATCTAAAAGTAAAATCTTAAGTAAAAAGGGGTCACAAAATGTAGAAGTGCCTATGGACACAAAAGTATATGGTATTGAAGTTCTAGAATGGGTAATGACATGAATAGTTGAAGCCCATAAACTTGTTGAAAGAACTAGTTGTTGAAGAGCCTATCTCATTTGAAGATCAATCTTTAACCATGTAAGATGCCCATTAAGATAAATCTACTAAGAATCTATAGTTTGAAAAGGTGAAAATAAGAAAGAAGAAGCTATTGAGTCAAATGAAGAGTGAAATAGATGTTTCAAGAGTTGGACCTTCTAGACTCTTGAAACAACATCAAACTATAAGGCATATCTTTCTCATTTAGTAACAGAGTGAGAAGCTGGAAATTTGATACTGAAGAAAAGGAATCATGAGCTTGAATAATCTCTTAATCCAACACCCCTATTCATGACTCCATTGTCTATTCAAGCATCTGAAGTAGTAGTTACACCCAACACACCCCAGAATATTAGAAAAGTAGTGTAGCTATTAACAGGAATAAAAACAAACATTGCTATGAGCATTAACAAATGACTTGAACTTATAGAAGAAGCATGGGAAATTTCTCCCCATTTGAGAAATTTATCTCAGAGAATTAAATCATTTCCTAAAAATTTATGAAAGGACCTTGAGAATAATTAGAAATTTGTTGAAAAGTATTTGAATACCTTTTGTAAATAAAATAAACTCTCTAGGTGAGATCCAAATACAACAGCAAAGCTTGCTCACTCCAAAGAGGATTAACCAAATCAAAGCAAGATGCTCTTCTATAATTAAGATGCTCATGGATCCTCTTGTTTAATGCTCATACATTGATTACCGTGCAAGTAATAATTTCTTCAAAGTCGTTAAGATTATTAATAATCTCAAATACCCCTGAATGATTAGGGACTTCATGATGATTCCCAAAGATGTTTTAAAATAGTAATTAGATGTTATCAAAGTATCATTGGGAGTTATTTCTACAATATGGCCAATTTTCTAGAATCTTGGATTAAGAAATGGCTATTCATGTTCGTTAATGACAATAACGACCAATTGGCTAATGTTGTGCAACTTCAATTGGATGCTAAAGAAATAGAAGATGAGATATTTACTCTCAGAGTTCAGCAAGACATAACCATGCCACCCATGAAGGACTAACTTAAAAAATGGCTCAAGAATTTCTTGAATGTAGTTTTTAACCCTCAATAATTCCCTAAAAAATTAGGAATATGAACAATCAAGGAGTCAACGATGTAAATTTCTTCTATAATAGCTGAAAGCAAGAGAGGATTCATTGCACTTGTGATCCTTCTGCAATTTTGTGAGTGTTTATTTTTCTTTTAAGCAATTCCATATTATCTTCTTAGTCTTTAATCATTCATCTTTATTGAATTGTTGTAGGTTTCTTAAAGTCTGTCCTTGACTGAATTTTCTTTGTTTCTTCTAATTACCTTATCATTACCATTTGATCCACATGAGCCCAATTCTAGTCCTTTAGGGATGAATTAATTTATTTTATGTTCAAATAATAGAATTTTATGATTATGCTTTAAGCACTTTACTTTATTCTAAAACTTTAAGTCTGTAATTTATTCTTTTGACACTCACTTCGAGCTTGTTTCGAGAAGGCATGTCATTTGTAATTATGAAACTTTAATTTCAAATAAGAAGTAAAAGTCTCATGAATGTTTTCCTATGCTCTTATGATTTTAAATGTGTGAAATCATTTTATAGTTCTATGAGTATCTAAACCAATACTTTATGTTTCTCTCTATTTGAATTTGCTTCAAATATGTTTCCTCATGTATGTTTATGGATGACAATGTGGAATGGATTTGTGAGTACATAATTTATTTTGCTATCATTTCATTTTTACTTTGAAAAACACTTGGTCCACTCACAAGTGCATGCACTAAATGTTTAAATTTAATATTAAAGTTATATGCATACCAGAGTGTGATCAATAGAGGTGTACCACCTATAAATACCTAGAGGCAACCTTGAAATAGGCCCTAGGAGGTTGACTTTGTTCCCTGTCAAGAAAAGAGATCAAGAAGTTCCTAATAAATGACAAATTTTCAGGTACATTTTAAAAAAATCACTAAGATAAAAATTTCTTCCTTTTTTTGCTTAAGCAAGAGTAGTTCCTTCTATTTCATTAAACCAAAAATAAATTTACAAGAATGTACAATAAGCTTGACCTCTGAATGGACTCAAGAAAACCAAGGTCGTGCTGCCAAAGTGAAGCCCCACCCTCTACAACAAACAAAATTAATCACTTAAATCAAACCTTAGGTAGAACAATAAAAAACAAAAGCCTAATCAAAGGCTTCACTAACCACCCATGTCTTAAACCGACCAGCCCGACAAGACCCATGGCCCCACAAAAGCACTTGCAAATCTAACCGTTAGATCAACCAACGAAATCGGACGGCACAGTGAAATATCGCACCACATAAGATGTGCGAAACTTAACGCGCGATGGAGGGTGGTTTCATCACCCCTCCCTAGCCACGTGGCGGGAGCCTAGTGGAATCGCTCCCAAAAAAGGTAAACCACTTACCATACAAAAGTTGTGCGATCACCCGTAAACCACTTGAGCCTAGTTTTCCGACTAGAGAGAGGAATGAAGGGGAACCACCTTCGCCGGGAAACCAGAACCCTGTATATGCAACAGAGACCACCGTTGACTATGGATAGAACCCTATAGAACAATCTGAAGGGAAAGGGACCTGGTTACTTTCCACCAGGGTGTTAAAGGACTACTTTGAGCATGTCCGTCTACCAGGTGCCACCCCGAGAACTGAGATCTAACCTATTTAGACATCATTATACCGTATCTTTCCTTCTAGCCCAATGTTTAAAAGTTTCTCTATATTTTTCCGCTTGTTCTTTGCAAAGATCTTTTACTCTGCCTTGATTCATCTCCTGCCAGTTCATTTCAAATCTGCTCTCTGAATTAATCACTCCTTGGTTGGCTAGAGTGTTCGCTAGTTTGTTGGATTCACATCTAACATGTCTAAAACTAACAGTTCTTAGAATCAGGAGATGTTTTTGTATTCTTTGATACACTTGTATTAGTCTCCAGTGTTTTGAGATCTTCTCCGGCGCTGCTCCACAACTGATTATTTTAACAGCTTTTATTGAGATCTCTGAGTCTGCCTCTGTGATGACATTTGAGCTCTAACTTAGATTTAGTGGTTCTACGCATTGTTCTAAGGCCATTAATTCGGCCATTTTATTTGTGGCTTTACCTAAGTGGCAGTGGAAATTGAAGCTTATACTTCCATCTTCATCTCTTAACACCCCTCTGTATCCAGCTATTCCAAGGTTGCCTTTTGAAGCACCATCAACATTGCATTTCAGGTATCCTTTCGGAGGAGGCTGCCAGAAATGCTTTTCCTTTCCCAAATTTCCTTCTCTTCTGCTGAGTCCATTGGTACTGATCTCTTGCATTCTCAGTTGCCTAAGATTTCTCATCTCACTTTCTGTGGGGGGGGTTTTGGGATAATTGCGAACAGTGGTACTAATTGTCTCCCTAATCTGCTTCAAGATCAGATCCATCAAGCGAAGAGGGCTAGTTTTTCATCCTTGAAAATTCTTTTATTCTGTTCTTAGAAAACATTCCAAATGATGAAGCTTGGCGTAAAGGCCCAGGCCAAATTTAGAATCTCATTCTTCGAAAAGTTCCTTCTCCACTTGTTCAGGGTATTGGTGATGATTTCTTTATCTCTATCTGTCTATTGAAAAATGGTGGCAAAAGAATCCCACAACCAGGTGGTAAAAGTGCAACTATTAAGAATATGCTCCATTGTTTCCTCTTGAGCTTCACATAGCTGACATCTAGAAGGCCCAATAACTCCTCTTTTCCTGATGTTGTCCCAAGTTAAGATTTTTTTGTGGTGAACTAACCACATGAATAGCTTGATCTTCATCCACCCTTGGTGACTCCAAAGTTTTTGCCAAGAATTCGTTGCATTACTGGAATCTAGGTTCAAGATAATCCTCTTAGCTTCCTTAAGATTAAAGGAGCCTTCTTTATTGAGGCCCCACCTTAATTGATCCTGCCCCTCTGTTACCAAGATTTTCCTTTGTCATAGCATGCTCATAATTTCCTCAGTTTTTATTTTTAGGGGGTTGTCATCTCTACAGTCTCGGCTCCTCCAATTTTTCCTTTTTCCTGAGTTATGAGGAAGATTCCATAAATCTTTAACCTTGGTTAATCCCTGGGAATCTATTTCCTGCTTGAAGTTCATATAGTCCTCTTTTAACAGCATTGGTTCTTGTTGCCATTTGTCCTCCCAAAAGAGAGCAAGATATCCTGCTCTGATTTCCCAGAAACTGTGGTCTTGAACTAGGCTTCTGTTTTCCCAGGCTCTATTCCAGATGTAAGAGCCCTTTTTGATGCCAAACATTCTAATAAGATCAATATTTTGCCATGAACTTACATATTTTTCTTTCCAGGTTTTAGCCCATTGAGCTCCTGGTTCATTAACCCATCTCCACCAAAGTGTGGCTCCTATTACATTACTTAAAATTTCCTAATCATCTAATCCTAGGCCCCCGTGACTCTTAGGTTTGTAGATTTTATCCCAAGAAACAAGGGCCCATTTCTTCCTTGTTTCTGTTAGAAAATTATATATTACAGAGCAATGGAACACATAAAATATTGCAGAAATATAAACACAAAAAACGCATAAAACAAGAGAGACACATATATACGTGGTTCACCCAGTTTGGGCTACGTCCACGGAGAAACAACTAGTCCTTCCTTTTATATTATCTAGCAAACTGAAGAGATACAACCTACAACAGATCCGTTGTAACACCCTCTTTGCTCTCAATCTCCTCTCTCTTCCTCACTCAGAATACAGATATATATAGACGCAATACAATTCCCTCATATATAGTGAGGGGTTTCCTTCTAGGGAAAAAAACCCTAAATTAAACATAACTTCTACCGTCGGATCATTCGCCTAATGAACGGCCCAGATTGACTAGAAATTACTAGAATTTTACAAGGCAATTTTACATCTATTTTTAGCTTCGGGAGCACTGTCCCCGAACACCCGCCGGGGGACCGCTAGCCCCCAAACCCCCCAGCTAGGGGGGATTAGCCCCCATGGACCCCCGTAGGGGGAAAAGGTCCCCCCTGCATGGAGGGGTGTACAATTTTCCTGGGTTATACATCCGGCTGAAACCTTTGAATACAGAAGATAATCAGGCTCCACACCCAACAATCTCCCATTTGGAGACTGATTATAGCAACTCCACCACTGCTTCATTTTCTAGACAATAACTCCACGTTGGACCTGGCTATTTCTCATCTTCTTCTTCATACTTGAAGACCAATTGAAACTGAGCAAATTCTCAGTTTCTCCCTGGTTACAACTTTTGTTAACATATCTGCAGGATTCTGGCTAGTGTGTATCTTTTCCAGCTTCAACTGTCCATCTTCCAATGTTGACCGTATGAAATGGTACTTGAGCTGTATATGTTTAGTCTTGGAATGAAATGCAGAGTTCTTTGCAAGATGTATGGCACTCTGGTTGTCACTGTATAACCTGCCCAATTCCTGCTTCTTACCCAATTCATCCAGAAACCTTTGTAACCAAATCATTTCTTTACTAGCCTCTGTAGCAGCAACATACTTTGCTTCTGTTGTTGAAAGTGCAACAACACTTTGGATTTTTGAAACCCAACTGACATTTGTTCCACCTAAAGTAAACACATATCCTCTAGTGCTCCTCTTTTTATCTCTGTCACCTGCCATATCTGCATCAACATATCCCTGTAGAGCAATGTTTGAACCACCAAAGCATAATGCTTGATTTGTGGTACCTCTCAAATACCTGAGAATCCACTTCACTGCCATCCAATGTTCTTTTCCTGGATTGTTCATGTACCTGCTTACAACTCCCACTACATGTGCAATATCAGGCCTTATGTAGACCATTGCATACATTAAGCTTCCAACTGCTGATGCATATGGAACTTTAGACATATGAGCCATTTATTCTTGAGTCTTGGGACATGCCTCCTTACTTAATTTGAAATGGCTAGCCAAAGGTATACTAATTGGTTTTGCATTCTGCATATTAAACCTTTTCAACACCTTTTCTATGTACTCACTTTGAGACAATGTTAATTTGTGATTCTTCCTGTCTCTAGTTATTCTCATACCAAGGATTTGTTTTGCAGCACCCAAATCCTTCATTGCAAATGAGTTTGCCAATTTCATTTTGAGCACATTTATTTCCTGCATGTTAGAACCTGCAACAAGCATGTCATCTACATACAATAACAATATAATATAGCTGCCATCATTTTGCCTTTTGAGATAAACACAATGATCAGAGTGACATCTAGTATAACCTTGTTCAATCATAAACCCGTCAAATTTTAGATACCACTGCCTTGGAGCCTGTTTTAAGCCATACAAGCTCTTCTTCAACCTGCACACTAGTTTCTCCTTCCCTTTTACCTCATATTCTTGTGGCTGCTGCATATATATCTCTTCCTCCAAATCCCCATGGAGAAATGTTGTCTTTACATCTAACTGCTCAAGATGCAAATCTTCAGCTGCTACTAGACTTAAAATAGTTTTGATTGAAGTCATTTTAACAACAAGAGAAAATATTTCATCAAAATCAATACCTTTCTTCTGTGCAAACTGCTTCACCAGAAATCTAGCTTTGTACTTCTGTTTTCCTCCATCTTCTTCCTTCAGCCTGTAAACCCATTTATTCTGCAATGTTGTTTTACCTACAGGAAACCTAACTAAGTCCCAAGTATGGTTATGTGCTAAGGAGTCCATCTCTTCTTTCATGGCTTGCTCCCACTTCTTCCTGGTTTCTATCTGCACTGCTTCTTCATAACATTCTGGTTCACCAGAATCAGTCAACAATACATAATATAATGAAGGAGAGTATCGTTCAAGGGGTCTACTTATCCTGGTAGATATTCTAACACCACTTTCCAATGTTTGAGGTGATTGTTGCTGTTGTGGTTGTTGTTCTAGCTGTTGATCATTATGATTTTCAGGCACCATCACTTTTCCTGTGATATCGTCAAGCACTGTGTATTCTTTGTTTTCTTTTTCTTGTTTCTTTTCCTGCAATTGATTCTTATACAAGACCTTTTCATTGAATATTACATCTCTGCTCCTAATGATTTTGTGATTTTCATAATCATATAAGCGATAACCAAAATCATTAACACCATATCCAATAAAGGTACATTTCTTTGATTTTGCCTCAAGCTTTGTTCTATTTTCTTTGTTAATGCGGACAAAGGCTTCACAACCAAAAGTCTTTAAAAATGAGTAGTTTACCCTTTTACCTGTCCATGCCTCCTCTGGAATACCACCATCCAAGGAACTTGAAGGCCCTCTGTTTATTAGATAAATAGCAGTATCTACAGCATCTGCCCAAAATTGTAAAGGCAATCATGCATGCAATCTCATGCACCTTGCACGCTCCATGATTGTCATGTTCATCCTTTCTAACACACCATTTTATTGTGGTGTTCCTGGAACTATCTTCTCTCTGCGAATTCCATTCTTTGAACAGTACTTATCAAACTCTTTGTTGCAATATTCACCTCCATTATCTAATCTGAGACACTTCAACCTTTTCCCTATCTCATTTTCAACCAAAGCTTTCCATTTCTTGAAAGTATCAAATACATTAGATTTTCTTTTAACACAATAAATCCAGGTTTTCCTGGTTGCATCATCAATAAAAGTAACATAATAATGAGAGCCACCAAGAGATGATACCTAAGCAGGTCCCCATACATCTGTATGCACAAGCTCTAATTTTTTGCTCTTATTTTCTTTCCCAACTCTAAGGAATCTGACTCTCTTCTGTTTTCCATAAACACAATTCTCACAGAATTTTAAATCAACATGCTTCAAACCTGGTAACAAATTTCTTGAGTGAAGAATCTGCATCCCCTTCTCACTCATGTGCCCGAGCCTATGATGCCACAATGTCGTATCTTCTCCTGTAGAGGTTAAAGCATTAACAGAATTAGAAATACCATTGCATAAATACAATGTACCAACCTTTTCTCCTTTCGCTATTACCAGGGATCCTTTAGTGACCTTCCAGGTTTTATCTGTGAAAGTAGTTACGCAACCTTCACCTCCCAACTGCCCTATTGAAATCAAATTTTTCTTCAGATCTGGAACATGCCTTACCTTCTTCAATAGCCACTGATTTCCATTTTTCTATTTTATGAAAACTGTACCCATTCCAATGATTTTACAGGGTTTATCATCACCCAATTGAAATTTTCCAAAATCTCCTTGAACATAATCATGGAAATGTTTCTTATCAGGTGTGGCATGGAATGAGGCCCCTGAATCTACCACCCAGGCATCAATAATATTTTCTAATGAAAGAATCACAGCATCTTGTAACACATCACCTGTCACATTCGCTTCATGATTAGTTTCTTGCTGCGCATCTCCTTCATTTCCCTTCTGAGACTTGCAGTCTTTCTTCAAGTTTCCTTTCTTCTCGCATTTCCAGCACACTATCCTCAATCTGGACTTGGATCTGCCTTTTCTTGACTTACTGCGATATCCTAGGCTCTTTCCTCTTTCCATTTTTCTTCCCCTAGCCTCTGCAGTCAAAGCATTACCTGATGTCTCACCAGAGCTTTTCCATCGCATTTCCTCACTAAGGATTGCACCAACAACATCATCAAACCTTAAAGTACTAATCCGGAGACAGAGTTACTAATGTCCATAACTAAACATTCCAACTTTCTAGCAATGAGCACAGAAATAACATAGCCCTAACTTCATCATCAAAATTTACCCCTAGAGAACTTAACTGAATTGTAACTATATTAAAATCATTTAAATGATTAGCAACAGAGCCACCCTCTGACATCTTCATATTAAATAAACGCTTCATAAGAAATACCTTATTTGACGCTGAGGGTTTTTCATACAGTTTGGGCAATGCTGACATTAAACCCTGTGTTGTCGTTTCCTTTTAAATATTAAACGCTACCGACGCCGCTAGGCACAGCCGTATTGTTCCAAGTGTTCTATCCAGAATATCCCATTCTGTGTCTGTCATACTCGTCGGCTTCTTTGTCTTTCTGCTCAATGGTAGGTACAGATCTCTATGATATAGATAATCTTCCATCTACATCTTCCACAGCTAGTAGTTTTTGTCGTTGAATTTTTCGACCCTAAACCTACCATCTTCCGCCATTGCTCCCACTCGAACCAGGAACCCTTCTCTCCTACGATTTTATCAGCTAAATAGACCTTCGGCTCTGATACCAGTTGTTAGAAAATTATATATTACAGAGCAATGGAACACATAAAATATTGCAGAAATATAAACACAGAAAATGCATAAAACAAGAGAGACATAGATATACGTGGTTCACCCAGTTTGGGCTACGTCCACAGAGAAACAACCAGTCCTTCATTTTATATTATCCAGCAAACTAAAGAGATACAACCTACAGCAGATCGATTGTAACACCCTCTTTGCTCTCAATCTTGTCTCTCTTCCTCACTCAGAATACAGATATATATAGACGCAATACAATTCCCTCATATATAGTGAGGGGTTGCCTTCTAGGGCAAAAAAACCCTAAATTAAACATAACTTCTACCGTCAGATCATCCGCTTAATGAACAGCCCAGATTGACTAGAAATTACTAGACTTTTACAAGGCAATTTTACATCTATTTTTAGCTTCGGGGGCGCTGCCCTCGAACCCCCGCCGAGGGACCATTGGACCCCAGACCCCCGCGGGGGGGACAAGTCCCCCCCGTACCCCCCTGCGTGGAGGGGTGTACAGTCTTCCTAGGGTATACATCCGGCTGAAACCTTTGAATACAGAAAATAATCAGGCTCCACACCCAACAGTTTCTTCCTTGCCCCAGAGGAAGTCTCTCTGGATATTCCTGAATTGCTATAAGACCCCTTTGGGAGCTGGGAGAGCTAATAAAAGGAAAACCGGGATTGACTACAGAACGGCTTTTGTTAGTATCAACCTACCTGCCAGGTTCAATGATCTGATTGTCCATTTTTTAACTTTGTATTGCATCTTGTTGAGCACCGATTCCCAAATACTTCTGTGCAGGGGCCTGTCTGTAAGGGGAATTCCCAAATACTTTGAAGGGAGGGAATCCCTTTGAAAGCCTAGAATTCTTGAGATATTTCTTTGAATTGCAATGTTAGTATTTAAGAAAAAAAAAATTGATTTGGAGAGATTGACTTCCATACCTGTAGCCAAGGCAAAGTTATTCAGGATTTGTTTGTACGCTGAAGCTTTTTTTACTGTAGGAACTCCATGCAACATTGTATCATCCACAAATTGTTGGTGAGTCATTGTCTGACCATTCTCCGATAATTGAAGGCCCTTAATTTTTCCCAAGGCTTTAGCCTGCTTAATGGCTCTACCCAATCCTTCCATCATGAGGATAAAGAGAAAGGGAGAGAGAGGGTCACCCTACCTGAGACCTCTAGAAGGAGTGAAGATATCTGAGGGAGATCCATTCACCAGAATAGAAAAGCTGGAGGATGTAACCAGAGCCATAACCCATCTGACCCAGTTGTGATCAAACCCAAAAGCAGCAAGGATCCTCTTGATATAGAGCCAGTTTACCTTGTCATAGGCTTTGGCAATATCTAATTGCATGATCATACCGGCCTGTTTTTTGCTGGTTAGCATGTGAACTGTCTCGTGGGCTAGAATGATATTTTTAAGGATTTTCTGCCTTCCACATAACCAAATTGTTCACCTGATATTAAAGAAGGAAGAAGAGGTTTGATTCTGCTAGCCAGTACCTTGGATATAATCTTGTATACCACATTACATAAAGCAATGGGTCTAAACTTATCAGCAGTCAGGGCTGAATCCTGTTTGGGGATCAGAGAGATAAAGGAGGTGTTGAGGGCTTTCAGAATAGTCTTGCTTCTTCTGGAATCCTCCACTACATTTAGAATGTCCTGCTTGACAATGTTCCAGCAAGCCTTAAAAAAATCCACATTGAAACCATCTAGACCTGGAGCTTTGCCATTCTGCATGTCCTTGATAACCTCACTAACTTCCTCTTCAATGACTGGTTTGTTTAGGTTAAAATTTTCCTCTCTTGACACCATATTAGGGATATTTTTTGTAATTTCTTTGATACATTACTCTCTGTCTGGATATTTTTCCTTAGTGATACTTCTGAAATGTTGAACCAACACATCTTCAATGTTCTTGTGAGTGGTCTGGAGCTGCCCGTTGTGAGCTCTATTGGCTATGGTGGATCTATGAAAAAAATTTAGTATTACATTCACCTTCTTTGAGCCATTGAATTCGAGACTTTTGTCTCCAAAAAATTTCATCTTGTATGCATAATTTCTCCCATTCTTGATGGTGTTTATCAGCTTGCTAAATTTTGACTTTATCAAAACCCTCTGTGATCAATGCTTGATTGAGTTCCTGTAGTTTGGCTTCCACTACCTTTTTATCGACAAAAATGTTGCCAAAAACCTTCTTGTTCCATTCTTTGAGTCTGAATTTAATATGCTGAAGTCTTTTGTGTAGGGTGAACATATTAGTGCCCTGGATCTACAGATCTTCTACCCACCATTTTTCAATGTTGTTGATGAACTCTGGGTGGGAGAGCCAGATATTCTCAAACCTGAAGGGTCTATTCCTGGGAGAATCAAACCCCTTGAGTTCTAGTTGGATCGGCCAGTGATCAGAACCTCCAAAGGGTAGAACTTTAGCTGTTATTTCTCTATTTGCTAGCATAAGCTCCTCTGAGATCAAAAATCTGTCTAACTTGGAGGCGACCTGAGCCTCACCTCCTCTTTTGTTGTTCCAAGTAAAAAGGCCATTATGCGTTGCCGAGTCAACCAAATTCATATCATCTGTAAAGGTTTGGAACAATTCTGAGTCTTTATTAAGAAATCTGGTGCCTCCTTTTTTTGCCGAAAGTGATTTAATCATATTAAAATCTCCTCCCAAGACCCAAGGTATTTCTTCATGTCTGCTTCTGATCTCTACCAAGGAGTTTAAGAGTCTTAGTTTCTCCTCTATTCTTTGTGGACCATAAACATTTGTGACGAGGAAGGTATCCACAACTCCCACTGGTTGAATAATTACAGATAAATAATTTCTTGAAGCCTCCGCATCTAATATGCTGACTTTTTGGGGGTTCCATAGAGTGAGGATGCCTCTCGCTGTGTTTTTTTCTTTCACTTCAAGAAACTCAAATCTGTCCATCCATTTTCTATGGATTTGCTTTAATTTTTGAATGGAACACTTTGTTTCCTGAATAAAGATTATATCCGGTGTTGCTATTTTCATTCTGTTACTTAACATTCTTTGTTTTCTTTTATTACCTAGACCTCTGATATTCCAAGAGATGAACTTCATAATTAAATATTTGTGAAAGAGTAACTGGTTAGGTCTTTCATCTTACCTGAATCTATCATTAGCTTTCCACATTCCATCAAGAGCTCGTTTTGCTTTTTCCTGCCCCTTTTCTTTCCTGGATTTCTAGTTGCTAATCCTGGAGTTGATTTCATAGTTTTCACACCTCTGTGCTCCTGTTTGTGAATACTTTTACCTTTATCCAACCCTCTTTCCTGGGTTTTCCATAAAAATAACTGTTGTATTCTAGAGCATTCTTCAGGAGGTATTGATTCTATTCCTCCCTTGGATCCCTACCTTAGGAATCCTTCCAGATCCAGGTTTTCCTTGTCTAGAATTTCCTGTAATTCATGATCTTCCAAATCTATTTCGCTTTGGGTCATTTCCTGGTCCATCTCCATTTCTGTCTCACTCTTAACAGTTTCATTTTGATGACAAATATCTTGAGATTGTTTAATGTTTTCTTCCTTTTCTTTTTCATAGGATCTTTCTCCTGAGAATTATCTTCCTTCGTGTTTTCTTCATTCTCTTCTAGCACTTGAAACTTGTTCTGACTGGCCTTCTACCTTTCGTTCTATTTTTGCTTTATTCCCTTTTTCCCCCTTTACCTTTTCTTGCCACTTTCTGAAAGCTCTTTGTCTCCTTTGAAGTATTAAGGTGCCCTTTGTTGTCTGCTTTACTGAGAGGGCAATCTCTGAACAGATGTCCATGTTCATGGCATCTACGGCATCTGAATGGGATATGCTCATAGTCCACTGTCTACACCCACTCCTCATCAAAAACTCCCAAAATAACTTCATCCGGAAGAGCTTTTGAAAGATCCATTTCCACAGATATTCTTGCAAATGAAGAATATTTCCCTCTTCTTGTGGCTTCAGAAACTTTGACAAAACGCCCTAGTTTATTACCAATAGCTGCTAGCAATTCAGTTTTCCAATAATCAAGAGGAAGAGAATATAGCCTTACCCATACTGGAACCGAGGTGAAGGTCTCCCGCTCTGGGACGAAGTTCATTATCCGAGGCCTCATATAGGGACCAGCTGTTGCATAAAAGTAGGGTCCTCCTTCAAATATTTTGTCTTTGTCTTCGATGTTTGAGAACACTACTATGAAGAGTCCCTTTGACCCAAGATGTAGGTCAATGCGTCCTTTGGGTTTCTAGTGATACTTGATCCACATTTGCAAAGCTTTTTCAGTGGGCCATAGTCCCATGAATTTACAGATAATGGCATAGTTCCCCATGTGTTCTCTGTGCGCTTGCAGAGCAGGGTCATTTAATATTACTCTGGGAGTGATTTCAGCTTTAGGCTTGCAAGGTCCCTTTTGCCTATGGTCTCGTGAACCATGATTTTTGTCTTCTTCCTCCTTGTCCTTTATGCTACTGTTTACCTTGGTCTTAGTTCCCTCTGTCCCCTTATCATTATCACTGTTTTTTTCCCCAGCCACTCCTTTGTTGTTTGTCACCATTGCTTTGCCTTTGTTGGATACCGCATCCTTGTAGGAGGGAGTCGAGCTCCCTCCTCTGCCGCCCTCCATTAGAAACCTTCTCTGCTATGCTCTGCACCATAGCTGCTCGCTCGCTCCCACCATTTTTTCCAGCAAGTAAAGTTTTCACTAAGATAAAAAAATTCACTCTTAAGTAGCTACATTCATTACTAGGTCAACTTCAAGATATTTTATTGATTACTATCAAGGATAAATTTGATTTTTTTTTCCTTAACATAGGAATCCATGGATACCATCTCCAACTATGAAGTGGAAGAATTGAACAGTTTCCCACTTCGTGGAGGGAGGGTTTGGCATTGAGTGAATTTTCTTGCTAAGAGAAGCTTCAATTCTATGATTTCCATTTCTAAAGAAAAAATATGTTGAGTTTTTTGAATGAGAATTTCCATGACAACTTCAATTGTCACTTCTCCCATGGGTTGATGGCCAAAATTTCCTTCCAATGCCATGACTTTGTAGACAAATCCTTCATCCCATTGTCTAATAATCTAATACTATCTCTGTGTGTTTCCAAAGCTTACCTCATCTCTATGATCTCTTTTTAATCCATAATTTTATGATAGCTCAAGGCGTAGAAACTAAAATAAATTAATCCTTACAATCGCTCTAGGTTCCAACACTTACCATGTTGGTGGAAAACAAATTTGGACCCGGAGACATGCCACCCAAATCTCCACCTCAACATAGAAAATAAAGGACTCCTCCAAAATGTAACCGACGCCCCGACAAAACTATAGAATAGCCAAAAGCCACTAAAATATGTCACCAAAGGGGAACTAGGGAAAGCCCAATAGAGAAATACGATAATAAGCCACATAGAAAACAAATCTATTGTAGAGAACATATAATCCCTGAAGAAGATAATAGGCAAAGGATAAAACAAACATCTAGCCAAAATTGATGAGAGTGCATAATATTCAAAATTTGATCCTTATTTACATGCATGACAACACTCAAAACTCATGGGTCGTATACTCTATCCCAACAACATCCCACTAAGCCATGGCAATGGAATCATAAAAATAGATGAGCAAGACAAGAGAATGTGAAGAGAATGGAGTGGTCTTATTGACCAACTCCAAGCTTTGCCATAATTAATGAGCATGCAATGACCCAAGTGTCATTTCATAACCTTGCAATTTGTTGAGTGCATCAAATGGTTAAGGTATAGATGATGCATATTCCTTGTGGTTGATCATAATAAACTCATTTTTTCCTTTTGTAGCCTAGTTAGTTAAGCAGTCTATCTCCATCTTTTGTTCTCTTGAGACATGGAAACAAGAGACTAGGTACAAGGTTTATTTCACTACTTGTGTTATTTCCAAAACCAAATCCAATTAAATATGTTAACTTAGAGACGTTTTGAACTATTGTGAGATTTAACCTTGCAACAAATCATACACTTTAGCCACATTGTTGAATGCTACTTCAAGACTCTATGCATAGGAACAAAGTTTTGTTCCTCTAAGGTTATAAATAGCTCCTGCCACTCCTACCACCCCTAGCTTGAAAATTGATATTTCAAAATAATGTGTGTGTGATCTGTAAACTATCATGGATATTCCACTAAATAGTACATCACAAAAGATCTACTAAAATATATTAGAAAATCTGAAATCTACACTATAAGGGTTTATTTCTCTTTAGATTCCTCGATCTGTTAATTATTGTTTATTGTGTATGCATGCAAATTATAATTATGCGGAAAATAGAGAACAATGAAATTAAAATCACAAACCACAATTGACATAAGGTATATCTTGGGAAGCCAATGGGGCATAGAATAGATAGTGATGGGTTGTACCATTAGGGCACTCCATGATGTGAAGGTCACCGGTTCGAAACTCCATGGGAAAATATTCATCCATGTTAAGGGATGGTGTGGCCCAGGCCAAGTGCAATCTCAGGGTGATTTTGATGGCTTAGATTCCCCTGGGTCGCGACTTCTCAAGCCAAAGGTTAAGCATGCAGTCATCTAAGGACTCACACAACTTAGAAAACAAAAAGAAAAGCTATATCCTGGGAAACCGTTTCGGGAGAAAACCCAGTTGAAAGGTGAGGTTGATCTGTTTTATTTCTTGTTAGGATATTCTGACACATAGGAAATAGTTAAGTTTAACTTGGTCTAGTGTAGAGTTAGGTAAAGTGTGTTCCTTTACTATGTACTTTTGTAACTTACAATCCGATGGTCACGATATGTAGTGATCCAATGGTTCATTCGCTCCTCGGTATTACCAACACTTGATCTGTGGCTTAACACCCAGTTGGTCCATGATCTCTATTTAAAGAGCATAGAGGGTCATTTGTAAGGTGACCGCTCATGGGAGAAGATTATGTAAATTTTAATTCTTTTATTAATAAATTGCCTGAAGTGGCTGTGTTGGCTCAGGCCGTGCATTGTTTCCGTCTTTGAGAGTTTTAACCACGTCAAGAATACTGGGGTATTGATCTATGATTTGTTTATGAGCGGTGTCCTTTGGTGTTTAATCTGAGGAACTTACCCTATAAATTCCTACATGGTATCGGAGCTATTTGAGGGCTGCATCCGTTGGTGATCCAAATCTGAAGCTGGTACAAATGCATGTGACTGTTGTTTCCTACATCTACTATTTCTGACTGCTTTCGGGCCGAGAGGACTGCTCTATTGTGTTAGGAGCATCTGTTCTAGTGAGGAACCCCTTTCGTTTCAGGTGAACAGGTTTATGGTAGCCCTAGATACGTCATTTTTAAGATCTAGAGGTATACAGTGTTTATTTGCAGTTTTAGTTATTCATCTCTCTGTTTATTTCGGTTTATTTAGCTCTTTGTTTTTTTATTACCGGATCTATACCTTTCATTTTTCCGCCACACCTTAGTGTGATCTCAGAAAATCAGAAACATTGAGGAAAATATTTAGTTTCTGGCGAAAGCTAACTTCAAGCCATAAGGTTTATTTTTTTTGTATGTCTGTGTTGGGTTGTGTGGTTTTTTGTTTTGTAGGCAAAAAGAGCTTTTTCAAGTAAGCACGCACCCCAAAGCTTCAGTGACTAAAAAAAAAACCTTCCTCTTTTCCAAAAATTACTAACCTTTTAAACTAGCTCACTTGGTCCAAAGTTACTTTATGAGAATAGAGGTCTTGAGTTCAAATCTTTCTTTTTGTTGAGTTACTTTTTCAAAATGCACATGCATCTTATGTTTTAAAGTTACTTTATGTAAAAGTGTTCTCATCCATTATAAAAAGTGAGTCATTTATAATTCTAAAGTCTCTTTATCTTTTATTTAAGTTACAATTTAGTGGGTAGCTCAGAAAGTACCATTGTAAAAATGACTTTCACTTATTTATAGAACTGGGTCACACCCCCTTTCCAAACTTAATCTAATTAGCTCACTTAAAAAAAATATAACATTATCATTCACTTCTGCACATTCACACACTTCAGCGGCATCTTCAACAACTTTTCTTCAAAGAGCCATAACTTCTTTATCTGGAAGTCGTTTTCAGAGCCATTTTTTTTTAATCAGCCTAATTTTTCGAGATCTTTCCATTGGAACATTTATTTTGAACATATACAGCTTCAATTTCTATTAAAATGGAAATTCCATGTCAAGTTATTCTTGACAACACCAACTACTTCCAATGGTGGTCCTACATTGTGGATTTACTTAGAAGTAAAGGCCTTTACAGAATAGCCTCGGGCCAAGAAACTAAACCTAAAGATGAAGATAAGGCAGCTAAATGGGAAAATAGGCAATATCAAGCACGTGGGTTGATAGGGATGTCTATTTCTCCAGACCTTAGATTCCATATCGCAGAACTCGATACCCCTAATGAAGCAATGAAACAGCTCACTAAATTTTTTGGAATTAAAAATGAAATTAGAGCCCATTAACTCGAAAATGAGTTGCTTACGTTGGACCCCAACAATTTTTCCTCCATTGAATATTTTTTGTCCAAGTTCAAGACCCTTAGACTTCTCTTGGAAGGTGTTAAGGTTAAGAAAGAAGATGGTAGCCTTATCTATTCCATTCTTACTAAGTTGGGACCAGCCTACTCTATGTTTGTTTCCACCTTCCATTCTACTAGAGAAGCCTTTATTTCTGAAGAACAAGACTACAAGTCCCCCTCTTTTGATGCCTTTTGTGATTCTTTGATAAGATAACAAGAAAAACTCTTACATCTTGGTCTTCTTAATCTTGGAAACTCTTCTAAGAAATCCTTAGCCGCCCAGCAACAACCAAATTCAAAGAATCCTAAGAAGCAGTGTCCTAAAAAGAATGGTCCTAAACCAAACAAGGGTCCTAAGAAATTTCAATCTCAAAATGAAAAATCAATTCAACAAAATGATAAGGCAAATAAAAACAAAGGGAAGAAGACTGATAGACATTGCAACTTTTGTAATCGGGATGGCCACTTAGAATCCAAATGCTTTAAGAAGATGGAAGCCTTGGAAGCAGCAATGAAGAAGCATAACATCCATTTGGAGCACTCTTCAACTTCAACTTCATCTTCAGGAATAACACTTTCTGCATGTGGTTTTCAAGCATCTCGGTCTAGTTATGACCTAAATATATCTTCTTCTTCTCATTCTTATGAGTGATTCATTCATTTTGGAGCTTCTTATCACATGGCCAAAAACAAAGCCTTGTTTTCTTCTTTAAATGATTGTAACACCAAAAATATATATGTTGGTGATGATAGATCTCTTAGTGTTTTAGGGATTGGAACTGTTCATCTAGATAATGGTAAATTTAATGATGTATTATGTGTTCCAACCTTATCCTTCAAACTTCTATCTATATATTAGATAACTCATTCAGGTGAAGGTAAAACCGTTGAATTTTCACCTCACGATGTTGTAATTAAAGACCTAAGAGATCCTAAACAAATTTTAGCTACTGGCATTGATGATGATTCTACAAGGTTGTATAAGTTTAACAACTTTGGGTCATCAACTCTTCCCTCGGTATTTGTTGCTCATAATGATGAAGTGAGCAAATTGTGGCATGAGTGATTTGGTCACTTAAACTATTACTCCCTTCAAAATCTATGTAAATAAAATATGGTGACAGGTCTTCCTATGGTATCTTGCAGAGATGGTATTTGTTCCGGATGTGTACTCGGAAAACATCATCGAGATAGTTTTGAAAAACGTGCCTCTTGGCATGCCTCAGCCCTTTACAGCTTGTGCATAGTGATTTATGTGGTCCACTTCTAGTTGTTTCATTCTCTGGCTACAAGTATTTCTTAACTTTCATTGATGATTTCTCCAAACGCACTTGGGTATACTTCTTAAAACTCAAGAGTGAAGTATTTAACATGTTATTGGCCTTTAAGGCCTTTGTTGAAAAACAATCTGGACATCAAATTCTTAAGCTAAGATCTGATAATGGCAGAGAATATGTTAACAACAAATTCATCAACTTTTGCATTGAGTATGGAATTCAAATGCAACATATTGTTCCATATACTCCACAACAAAATGGTGTAGTTGAAAGGAAGAATCGCACCTTAAAGGAAATGGCTAATTGTATGCTTAAATCTAAAGGACTTAGTCTTAATTTTTGGGCAGAAGTAATTAACTGTTGAAATTACATAGTAAATCGCACTCCTACTAAGGTTTTAAATAATATCACTCCAGAAGAAGCATGGAGCTCAATTAAACTAGATGTAAGTCACTTTCATGTTTTTGGAAGTGAAGCATGGGCCCATATTCCAGATGAGAAACATAAAGCTTTAGAACCTAAGAATGAAAAATGTATTTTTGTTGGATATTCTGAAGATGTTAAAGGATATAGACTTATTCCACTTAATTCAAAAAATGTTATCATTATAAGAGATGTAAAGTTTATTGAAAATATATCGGCCTACGAGCCTAGTTCAGTGGATGTGCCACCTCTCTCCATCCCGTCTACTTCTGAAAATATTTCTTTTTCAGATGATGACAGCGAGGATGAAAATCCTCCCTCACCTTCTCAGGATCCTCCTTCAGCTCCTCAGCTTCCAAAATGGGTCTGTGTTACTCGGGATGCAACATGTGCTCTTGCAGGTGATCCTACATATCAATGACATACGCGTTCTCAATTCGATAGAGCCTCTTCTTTACTGGCTCAAGCTCCAACGAATTATGATCTTGACACCTTTGCAGAAGCTTCAGGCCATCCAGATTGGGATGCAACTATGAATGAAGAATATCGTTCATTATTGGAAAATGATACATGGGATCTTTTTCCTCTTCCAAAGGGACGAAAACTTATTAGATGCAAATGGTTTTACAGAACCAAGTATGGACCAGATGGAAAAGTTGATAAACATAAAGCTCGTCTTGTTGCTAATGGTTTTCACAACTTTAAGGCATTGACTACACTAAAACCTTCTCCCCTGTTGCCAAAATGAACTCTATCTTCCTTGTTCTTTCCCTTGCTGCCTCTTTGAAATGGGAATTCCATTAGATGGATGTTAAATCTGCCTTCTTGCATGGGGACCTGCATGAAGAAATATGTATGGAACAACCTCCTAGATTTATACAAACAGACTCCAACCTTGTATGTCGGCTTAAGAAATCCCTTTATGGTCTCAAGCAAGCCCCTTGGGCTTGGTATGCCAAAATGGATAGCTTTCTTTTAGATACTGGCTTTTCTAGGTGTCATTCTGATAATACTGTCTACACCAAGAAAAGTGGGTAAGTCTCTTATCATTCTTGTTATTTATGTTGATGATCTTTTCCTTACTGGTAGTGATCCCAACCTTATACACCATGTGAAGTCCAGCCTTAAAAATAATTTTGAAATGACAGACTTAGGACACCTGCATTATTTTCTTGGTTTTCAAGTCTTGCAATCCAAAGAAGGTATTTCCTTGTCTCAGACCAAGTATGCATGTGATCTTCTATGCCACTTTCACATGGAAGAATGTAATCTAGCCCCTTCTCCCTTTTAGTATGGAGCCAAACTTTGGGTCACTTGTACTTCCCCTGAAGTTGATGCTACCTTATACTGTCAGCTTGTAGGAAAAATTTGTATCTGACCCATACTCATCCTGATCTTTCCTCTGTTGTCGGCCTTATTGCCCGGTTTATGCAAAACCCACATTAAAGTCATTGGAAAGCAGCTAAAAGAATAATTCGTTATGTTTGAGGTACAGTTCATTTTGGGATTCATTACAGTGTAGAAACATCTCCTCTATTGGTTGGTTTCATTGATTCTAATTGGGCTGGTGACCCTAATGATCGGAAGTCTACTACCGGTTATGTCTTCACTCTTGGTTATGCACCTATTACATGGGCTTGCAAGAAAAAAAGTGTCATTTCTCTTTCTTCAGCAAAAGTAGAGTATCGTGGCGCCATAGAAGCTAGTAAGGAAGCCCTGTGGCTTCGTCAGATCCTGTCAGAGTTTGGCTTTCAGCAGCAGCATCTGACTACACTTGGTGTGATAATCAAAGTGCCATTCAACTATGCAAAGATCCAGTCCAACATTACCGCCGCAAACACATTGAACTACACATCCACTTCATCAAAAATCTCATTCATGACCATGTTCCCTAACTGAAATATTGTTCAACAAATGATCAAGTTGCAAACATCTTTACAAAAGCTCTTATAGAGGTGAAGTTTACTGAACTTCGATTTATGGTTGGAGTTCAAGAAGTTGTCACTAAGGGGGGATAGGATCTAATGCCTCCTTCCTTCTCCAATTGTGTCATATTTGTACATCCTTCAATCCTATCCCAAGTTGTTCAAGGTGGGATGTTAGGATATTCCGGCACATAGGAAATAGTTAAGTATAACTTGGTCTAGTGTAGAGTTAGGTAAAGTGTGTTTCTTTACTATGTACTTTTGTAACTTACAATCCGACGGTCACGATATGTAGTCCAATGGTTCATTTTCTCCTCGGTATTACTGACACTTGATCCATGGCTTAACACCCAATTGGTCCATGATCTCTATTTAAAGAGCATGGAGGATCATTTGTAAGGTGACCATTCATGAGAGAAGCTTATGTAAATTTTATTTATTTTATTAATAAATTGCCTGAAGTTTGCACATTGTCTCAGGTTGTGGATTGTTTCCCTCTTGGAGGGTTTTAACCACATCAAGAATATTGGTGTATTGATATGTGATCTATTTGTGAGCGGTGTCCTTTGGTGTTATATCTAAGGAACTTACCCTGTAAATTCCTACATTTCTCTTAATAGAGAATGGATGAAAGTATAAAGAAATAAGGTTTGTGACCACCCCTTGGGCTCTACTCTCTTTTTGTTCTCTCTTCCTATCTCTCCTTACTGCTATGTTCATCTATAATAAAATGCACTTGAAAAGAATGGAAACCTTTTTCCTCCTAGTGGCCCAGTTATAAAACAGCTCGATATCCTAATAGTGGTTAGGTTTGACTCCTTCAATCTTAACTAGAGTTACCATATAAAATTTTCTATAGTATTACTCAGCATGATCATGTGCCTATCCCCTTTTCACTAAGTAATGGTGGTTGACATGGCATCCTCCCAACTTATGGTGGTCAAAAAAGGAAGGTCAACTTCTAAGTGGTGTAACTTTTGCATACAAATTTTGATTGAGGCGATTCTTGTGCCATTGGAAAGGTCTTTATGTGTTGAAATAAGAAAAAAAAAATCATGCTTAAGTGGAAAAAATTTACCCCAAAAAAAACGTCATATCATGCCTCAAACTACTACTAGAATGTTTTAGACCCCAATTTTCCAAACTCGGTCCAACTGGTAAAAATGGCCTTGTGAGCTAAATTCCTCCACTTTTTACACTCTCAAAGCATATATATGGATGGAAATAATATAATGATCCAATCTAGATCACACCTCCCCATTTGGGAGGCTTTTGGTACCTAAAATCTTCTACTAAATGAGGTGAGGAAATATTTCCTCAACCTTCTCTTGGGTGTACCATTTAACCTTGCCTGGAAGTTGTCCTTTCAACCCAATTTTCCAATGGTCATGTTTCCCTTGCCTTGTAGTTAGGTACCTCTTCAGCAAAATTGTATATTTTTTCAACTCTACCTGAGCATCTAGTGTGAGATCCTCTACAAAAGGTAAGACTTCTTCCTAATCATGATCTAACATGGAAGGTTCATAAGTATCATATTCTCTACATTCACCACTGAGTGCATCTGCATGTATGAGGGTAGAATGAGTCTGTAAGTGTTATCTCCAATATATTCAAGTATATCAAAGGGATTATATAGCATAGATCCTTTATTTTCATACTAGGACTATGTAGCCTCTCCTTGTTTAATTGTAACCATACTCTATCTCCCACCTTGAATGACTCCTCTATTCTGTGTTGGTCATGCATGGCCTTGTATTTTTCCTATGACTTTTGTAGTGTTTGATGTACCTATATTTGGATTTGCCTAATCTTCTCAACAATTTTTTTTTCCCTTAATGCATCACCTATAAGATCGTCCCTCACTCTTCTTACTACCCATATGCAATATCCAAATGTGAAGGTGGAAAATATCCAAAACAAGTGTCAAATGGGGAATCACCAGTAGAACACTAGATTTATCTAATATAAGAGTAGTGTATATATACCATATTTTCATCTCAGGTATTTAGATGCTTTTGATTTTAACCCCTTCAAAAGTTGCACCAAAGTCTTGTTGACTACTATTGTTTGCCCACATGTCGGTGGATGGAATGTTGAGACCTCTTCAACTTCATGTTCATCTTCTCCCACAATGTATTCTAGAATGTACTAAGAAATATATTATCCCTATCTAAAATGGTGCTCCATGCTATCCCAAAATGCACCCAGAATTTTCCAAAGAACAAAGTTCATTGGTTCTTTCCCACTGATGGACTTTTTACAAGGCATTAGACTGCACATCTCATTGAACTTGTCAACTATCTTGAACAAGTAGTCATATCCCTTCCTGATTGTTGGAAAACTCCCATAAAGTTCATGGAAATGCCTTCCCAAGGATAAGCGAGTACAGATAAGTCATAATACAAACTTATTTCTTATCACTAGGCTTGTTGGTACAACAAAGCATACATCCTCTTATAAACCTAGCTACTTGTTCTTGCATCTTAGACCAAAACACATACCTCTACAAGTTGGACATTGTCTTCCCTACACCAAAGTGCCCTACAACCTTGGAGGTATGAGCCTCTCTAATTAGCTTCAGTCACTCACCTTTACGAACACATAACTTATCCATCATGCAAATTAACTCATCTTGGAGATGGTATTCAACGGTTTTGTCTCCATCATACATATGATTATGGTTCTACAACCAACGAAACACCTCCTTGAAGTCCCCATACTCTAAATATGTCTCTCTCTATGCATCATGGATGAATGGCTCCATGTGCATCAGAGTTCCAAAAGTTGTGATATTTGATATGGGTGGCCTTGAAAGCATGTCGGATTTGTGTTTCCCTTCTTATACTCAATCACTAAATGAAACTATTGTAAAAACCCCTAATGTCTAGTTACTCTATGGTTGCATATATTGTAGTGGTTGATGATCTATGTGGATTACTATCTCGTTGCCCATCAAGTAGTGCTTCCACTTCTCCACAACCTTCATTAAGTCATAGAGCTTCTTCGTGTAGCTAGGGTAGTTAAGAACTGCCCCATGAAATACTCCAAAACTATAGCATACAGGTCTTCCTCTCTACATCAAGACTGCTCCCATAGTAGACCCACTCACATGTTTCTCCACTTCAAATGGCTACTACAAGTTTGGTAATGCTATAATTGTTGATTGGTTGATCTTCTTCTTTAACTTCTCAAAGGCCCTTTGTTGACCCTTTCCCCACTAGAAACTCTTTCCACTTGCTTTTATGGCATGGAGTGATGATAATATTGCTGAAAATGAGGCTATCAATTTCCTTAGGTACTATGCTACCCTAAAAAATCATAACCTTATAAACATTTGTAGGCACTGACCATTTCATGATGGCCTCCACCTTAGCAATATCTATCTTCATCTCTCATCCACCTATCACATACCCTAGATACACCAAAGACTATTATGAAAACTCACACTTCTTGAGGTTCACTAACAGTTGGTGCTTCTTTAATGTCTCTAGCACCTGTGTCAAATCTGAGATGTGCTCCTCTTAGGTGGCACTGCATACCAGTATATCATCCAAATAAACAATAACAAATCTACAAAAGGGCACAATATATCATTCATTAACCTCATAAATGTATATGGTGCATTGCACAGGCCAAATGGCATGACTAACCACTCATACAAACCTTGCATGTTTTTGAAGGTGTTATTCCAGGTATCTTCTTCTCTCACTCAAACTTGGTGATATCCAGACTTTAAGTCCAACTTGGTGAAGTGTTTTGCTTGCTACAATTGATCCATCAAATCATTTATCCTAGTCAAGTGGTGAATCTTGAGCGTTATTTTCTTTAACGTTCAGAAATTTATACACATTTTCCAAGTCCCATCCTTCTTTGGCACAACGATGATGGGTGACCCACATGGTGATGTACTCAATATAATGACACCCTATTCCAATAGATACTACCACTGCTTCTTTAACATACTACCTATACAAACCAATGTTTAGCAATGGAGAGTTCGGAAATAGTTGGATCTCATGCTCCACTTTCCTCTTGGGCGGTAGCCCTTTAGGATCTTGGAACACATCCATGTATGTTTATAGCAACTCTTCCAATTGTTGTTTCTCTTTATTAGTACACCCTTTGTTGGGTGTGGAATCCCCCCAAGGCATGTTTTGGCACTTAAAGCCCAAGTTTTGACTAAGTCCATTGTAAAGACTCTGTGAATTGTGGGCATAGAGTGCGAAGTCATAATAGACTCATAAGGTTGTCTGCCCTTGTTTTTGTAATGTAAGGTCGGTTTGAAAGATCTACCCATGGTCCACAGACCATGGGATTGTATAAATAGAGTGAGGCTCTAAGTGTAAGAAAGGGACCTATCTAAGGAAGCATGATGAGTCTAAGAAATTGATGAAGCAATGAGTCGAGTGTAAATCGTGTCTTTGGTTCGTAGAGTAGGAGAAGGCTCTGCAGCTGAATGCGCAGAGACCTAGTAGTCTGCAGCTGAGTGTGAAAACCCCTGCAGCTAAGTGTGCAAGGCAGATCAAGTCTGTAACCGTGGGAAGAATTAATAAAAGAGAAGTTTTACCATAATTCTGGGTATCTTTTCCTGTTTTATGTATTTTTGGGTATGAATTGCAAGTTTACTGTTTATTCACTGCGCAAACGCATATGAATGTGTTGAATAACTAAATATAATACAAGGCATTTGTTTACGTGAAGATAACTAACTGTTATAAGAAGATAGGTAAATATCTCGGGTGTGACTTAGGGAAATAGTGCAGCTTGCTACTCCAGTAGCGTGAAATCTCCACAGCCCTTGGTTAGGGTTGCGCAAAGGCGAATATATCAGGGTGCGAAGGCCAAGGAAGTGTGCAAAGTAACCTGCATGAAGAGACTCTCAGTTGGACCAAATCAACCCCTCAGACATCTCAAGGGTGCGGAAACCTGGTTCCAACACCCCCCCATACTACTTCGGGTGAGACCTCAGTCCACGCTCCACGGACTATTGCTGAAAGGGCCAGTATTACAGGGATGTGTTTGGCTAATCAACTCCGAACCTAGGTCAGGCCCCAACAAGCCAAAAAATGGTTTCGTTGCCAAGACCGGGATCTTCATAGAGATGTCTAATGTCATATCACTAGAATCTAACTAAGAAAGAAATTGAAGATTGGTTGGATAGGAAGATTCACAAGTTCACGATGCAGGAGAACAAGAACCCCTGACTATCAAAAGAAGAGTGGTTAGACTGTTACCTGTACATAGAGATCCACGAAATTTTCTTCACATCTTTTCCTACTGAGCTATATGAGTGGATCACGAAGCTAGTAGATAGCCAAGGAAGGTGCAAGCTCGACAGACCTATTTTGTGGACCCTAGAGTTGATGCGCATATTGGAAGCATCAGAGGATAATATCGCATGCGCTGTTGATCACTTGCTCGATCGAATTATAAGAGGATTCATTACTAAATTTGTGGTAGATACTTTAGTCATCTATAGCGACGCAGAGTGACGCTTCCTCAAACGACCGTGAGGTAAGTAAGTTAAGTCTTTGAACACTTGGATTAAAATGCTACTGTGTGAAAAGTGGGTTATGCGAATACATTGATGTTTGGAGCTATGTGAAGTGGGAGAATTTACAGAAACGAAGGTAGTGTAGAGCTAGAAACTAGCCCCTTGATTTCACCTCTGCGAGGGAATGAGGAAGAGCTCGCGAAGGTCTCACCAAGAAGTATGATCAATTTGATAAAGCAGAGGATTCCGTGCATACCACCCCCACCCACACCACCACCAGTTTCACCACCTTCACCCCCATCTTCTCCCATTCCACCTCCACCACCACCGCGAGTCCATATGGCAAGTGCGATAAAGTTTTCGGTGTTCAAGGGAGTAGGAAATGAAGATCCGGACAAATTTTGGTTCATGATAAAAGCTGTATGGGAAGCGCAAGGAGTCACAGATGACAATATAAAGAAAGAAACGTTGTTCAACACTCTGCAGGATGGTGTGCTGACCTGGTACATTAAGCATTCTAATGACAATCCGAATGCGGGGATTGCAGATATCCAAACTATGTTGAACAAAGAATTTAGCAGGCTGAAGTCAGAGGCTTGGGTTCAAGGAGATAACAATGCTACCAGGCGAGACTCCTTGGGAGTTGGATCAAAGATTGAAGCGCAAAATTTGCAAAGCTAATATGACTTTGACATATGGACAACACCGCGAATGGTTTGTAGCATCGCTAACGCCGCATTTAAAGAACTCGTTATCACAACAGAGGTTAACAACTCAGGTTGAGGCCTTGGAGATCGTGATGAGGCTGCATGAAACCCCGATAAAGGATCCTAACCTGGGAGTTCAGCAGATCCACGCACAGTTGAAAAACTTGTGCCTTGAGATGCGGAGTCTGAAACAAGACAGGACAACTCGCCCGTAAGTGCGCGACAAGGTATGGTGTGTTAAATGTAAGGGTCAGGGTCATGACAAAGACCACTGCCCAGTGTTCTTGAATTACCTCGTGGGAGGAGGACCAATGCTGTTAAGACTAGAGGTTCAAGCAGGACCTAGCGTGGAGCCTGCGTTGTGGTGCGTGATTTGTCAAATAGGAGGAGAGCATGCTACGGACAACTGCCATTTGTTGCAGAAGTACATGTAGAATTCGCAACTGTTGTTCTATAATTTCTATAGATCCGTGGGACATGATGAGCGCACCTGTAGAAGTTATGAACTGATGATGGATAGCACTCCCACCTACAGATTTCAGATCGAAACACGGCCCCTTGACTAGAATGCAAGGATGGCGTGAACCAGATTTTAGGGGCGCGGATGAGGCCGAGGTGGAGGAGGACTTGGAAGAGGTCACAGAAAACTGATATGTTACAATTGCGGAGGGCCATGACATTGTGTCGGTGATTTTACGAATCTGACACATCCATCATGCTTGTATTATATATTTTTTGTCCATGAGACGGAGGATTGTCCCACACTGATAGCGAGGTTGCGCAATAAGGGAGCGCTCCAACCTGCCCCGACTCAGAACCTACAAATGATGAGGTCTGAGCCATGCGAGGAAGACCCTAATGTGAACATTGTGCTCCGAAGTGGAATTACAATATGGGATGACAAAGGCAAGCAGCCTGAAGATAGTACTTGGGTAAGCAAGGCTCCGACGAAAGAACCAGAGTTTGATTTGGAGCACGCTAAGGAAACCTTCATGGAAGTAAGGAAAAGGTTCGCTGATGCCTCCACTTCAGGAAGCAAAGACAGACTGGAGTCGGAAATGGATCCATCGATGCTCACAACGTTCCTAGAAACATGCATGAAGCTATTGCACGACAGCAAGGCTGTAAAGGGACTTCAGGAACTCATAAATAGATGTGCTAGGACCGCACCATGAGAACCGTGCGTAGTCCAAAATGTTGGAAAGTGTGCGAAAAAGAAGGGAAGAGAAATGAGGTTGACCACGCAGATTGGGGAATATGAGATGGACCAAGTGTTTCTGGACCTAGGATCAAACGTGAACGTTCTGCCGAAGTAGACATGGGAGCACATGGGAATGCCTATGCTGCAATGGTTTCCTATCCAACTACAAATGGAGAACCAGCAAAAGATCCTACCTATGGGAAGATTGCATGGAATCACCGTAGATATTGAAGGAGCAAGCGCGCTGGAAGATCTTGAAGTGATAGAGATTGTTGATGATAGCAATCCCTACCCTACACTATTAGGGATAGATTGGACCACCGACATGAACGGGGTGATAAACATAAAGAAGCACAAGATGATTTTTGAGAAAAAGTCCCTGCGCATAGTCATACCTTTGGACCCTACAAAAGGATCGCGCTACACAGAGCCAGTGCATGACTATGAAAGAGACGATGACTTGGACTACATCTACAAGATAACCGCGTGAGAGCAAGACTAAGTAAATCCCACTGCGGATGGACAAATCTCATGGGAGCGCGAAAGCTCCTATATGTCGGATTCGGACGAAGAGATAGAGTGATGGCAGAACCGGTTACACGAGGTAACCACGCTGAACTGCAACATGATGACAAGATCACTGCGTTGCGTATCAACAAAGGTAAGGTATCTGCCTATGTATGATGGGTTGAGCGAGGTAGATGACTTCCTAAACAGATTCGAACGGGAGGTGTCGGAATAGCAACGTTTCGAGGCTTTGAAATGGGTACTGTGCACTATGTCCGCGAGGTGGTGGGGCACGCACCAAGGAATCCTTGAGGACTAGAACAAATGCAGGAGAATGATGTGCATACGATTTGGGAAGCCTCAGATGTGATTAAAAGACAAGTATGACGGACAGGATGATCCGCGCACGCACCTCGCCAAGTCGACAAAGGTCTATGGGGAAGAGCTGCAACCTAAGTCAGTGCACCTATTATGTCATACCCTAGATGTTATACCCATGAAATGGTATATAGAGACGAAGCTCCACCATGCGATGAGTGAATAGGATATCTTGCGCGAATGGTTCCTGTTAACCTTCACGTTTGAGGATCATTGGTGGGATACTGTTGATGACACGCTGCAAGCAATAAAAGAAGATATCTTTAAAACACCACAAGATCCAATAGAATTGATTCGGCTGGAATGGGCGACTCAGTTGAGCTTCGCACTGGAGTGTTATAACGTAAAAACTGAAGAAGACGACAAGGATCCAGGAAAAGTTAACATTCCAAAAACTGAAGGCTCCCTTATGCCTTTGCACTCGAGGGTCGATTTTCGTCCGGCCCGAGGAAACCTTTGCACGCCTCCGTTACCTTTTGGGAGGACTACGCCCCATAGAAACTGTCTACCTGAGACTGTCCCTTGGCCCGTACGTCCTGACGCAAGGTTAGAGTTCTAGCTCTTCTAGAGTGGTATCTCACTGGTGGATCAGGCCCCCCCGGAAGGGGGCCTTCTTCACCCTGCACCTAAGCTGCGCAAGAAGAACCCAAAGACAATCCCAGGGAACAGTAAAGCTTCATAGGGTCTTTCTGTCCAGGTGCAGGTAGTCCGCATCTTCACATACATGTCTATTTCACCGAGTCTCTCTCTAAGACAGTGCCCAAATCGTTACGCCTTTCGTGCGGGTCGAAACTTACCCGACAAGGAATTTCGCTACCTTAGGACCGCTATAGTTACAGCTATCACAAGGTTCAAGGGCCGCTGATTGAAGACCCTGACATAACCACGCCAATAAAAACAAATCAGGTGAACATTGGTACGGAAGTCGAACCCAAGTACACAACGCTCGGCGACTACTGGGATGATGCAACGATGGATAAGGTCGTTGAGCTACTCCGCGAGTACCAGGACCTATTCTCGACTAAGATCATGGACTTAAAAGCGATCATCGAAGATTTATGAATGATGCGGATCACATTAAAGCCCGACGCGAGGCCAGTTAAGCATAGGCCTTACCGCTTGAATCTGAAGTACAAGGAGAAGGTCCGCATAGAACTAGACAAGATGCTCGCAGCAGGAATCATTGAGCCATGGAAGAATCTAAATGGGTAAGCCTTATGGTGGTGCAGGAAAAGAAGCAGAAAGACGAGATAAGAATATGCGTGGATCTCAGAAAGTTGAATGATGCGTGTGTACATGACCCATTCCCAACTATGTTCACAGATGAAGTATTGGAAAATGTCAGTGGGCAAGAGGCATATTTTTTTACTGATGGATTCTCAGGGTACCACCAGATCAAAATCGCATCGAAAGATAGGAGCAAGACCACCTTCATAACTAAGTGGCGCTGCTTTCAATACACTGTTATGCTGTTTGGGTTGAAGAACACGTCGGCCATATTTTTGCGCATAGTGGTTTCAATATTCAAGGAATATATCCACAAGTTCCTGGAGGTTTATCTGGATGATTGGATTGTATTTGGATTGGTTAAGCACCATGTAGTGAGCTTACGCTTGATGTTGGATACCTGTCAACGACACCAAATCGCATTGAACCTCAAGAAGTGTACATTCCTCGTTCCCTTTGGAACCTGTTGAGACATGTGGCTTGCAAATAGGGACTAAGGGTAGACCCCGCGAATATTGTGGTGATTCTGAATTTGAAAGCGTTGTGAAGTGTTAAATAGTTGCGCGCTACCCTGGGACATATGGGGTATTACAGGAAGTTCATCAAAAGCTATGCCCAGATCACCACACTAATGGAGAAGATGTTGAAAAAATATGTCATGTTCTGTTGGAATGATGACTGCATGAAAATCCTAGATGTACTAAAAGAAAGATTGGCCTCTGCATTGATCCTGGTCTTCCCGCAATGGGACAAGGAGTTTCATGTCCACGTTGACACATCATGTATAGCGTTGGGAGTGGTACTAACACAGGAGGGTGGAGAGGGCTTGGATCGCCCTATCGCGTTTACGAGTCGTAGATTGTCTAAAGCAAAAAAGAACTATTCCACAACTGAACGCGAGGGATTGGCTATTGTGTACGCGCTCTAAAAATATCAGCGTTATTTGCTAGGGAGACACTTCAAGATGTATATAGATCACTCTGCATTGAAATACTTGGTCAATAAGCCTGTGTTGGGGGGCCGAATATGCAGGTGGCTCTTATTGTTCCAAGAAAATGATTTTGAGGTCGTTGTCAAGCCTGGGCGCCTGAACACAGGACCGGATCAATTGTCATGAATTGAGACAGGAGAGGAACCTACTAGTTTGGAGGAAGGGTTACCTGACACATAACTCTTTGTTGTGCGCATAGCAGATGGACACTTCGAAGACATAATCCACTTTCTCACGACTGGAACTGTGCCGAAAGAGTACTCCGTCCAGCAGAAGAAGGAACTGGTGGTGCGCACAGCACATTTTTCTGTCATCGCAGGGCACCTATATAAGATGGGCAGTGATGATATACTGCGAAGGTATGTACCTGAATTCGAACAAAGTCATATCCTTGCGGACGCGCATGGGAGCGCTGTAGGAGGACACTATGTAGGGCGAGCAACCACACAAAAGATCTTCCACGCAGGGTTGTGGTGGCCAACCCTTCATCGGGATTCAAAAGCACACTGCAAGGCCTGTGATGTATGTCAAAGAACAGGTAAGCCATCGCGGAGGGACGAGATGCCTTTGAATCTGCAAATGACGTTGCAGCCCTTCGAAAAGTGGGTGATCAACTTTGTAGGCCCTATCAAACCTCAGGGAAAGATGGGCACGCGATACATTATCACTGCAACAGAGTACCTGACTCGTTGGGAAGAAGCATAGTCGATAAAAAATTGCACGGCCGCCACGGTCGTGAAGTTTTTGTTTGAACACGATTTGGATGTCCAAAGATCCTGATGAGCGATCACGGTACACATTTCCTGAACGAAACAATCAGCACGCTAACAGAAGAGTTTCAGGTGTATCATCAGAAAAGCACACCGTATCACCCCCAAGCCAATGGGACAGTAGAAGCATTTAACAAAATACTAGAGACTGCGCTGACCAAAGTATGCAATGCGCAGCAGAGTGATTGGGACCTACACATACCTGCAGTACTATGGGCTTATAGGACAACGTGCAAGAAACTGACGGGACAGACACCTTTCCGGTTGGTCTATGGTGTGGAAGTTGTCATGCCAATGGAGTATATTGTGCCTAGTCTGCGCATAGCAGCGCTCACAGGTATGATGGACCATGGAGCCCTGGAAGAGAGGCTTGTGCAGTTGGAAGAACTTGAAGAGGAACGATTCATGGCTCGCTTCCATCAACAAGTACAAAAGCAGCCCGAAAAGGCCTGGCACGATCGTCATATTAAGTTGTGCACCTTCAAGGTAAATGACAGTGTGTTACTCTATGACAGTAAGTTTGATAAATTCCCGGGACAATTCAAAATGCATTGGTCGGGACCATATGTTGTTAATGAGGTCACAGATGGAGGTGCGGTGCAGCTGGTAAAGTTAAATGGAGAACCTTTCCCAGGAAAAGTGAATGGCAATCGATTGAAGCCATACACGGGTGGCCTAGCTATCTAACTAGCCGACAGAAGCATAATCTTCGCACTCCAAGTAGCCGGAAGAAGGCATGGGACTATAAACAGATGCAGGGGATGCAAGAACAAATCCAGGGAAGTAGTTCTGACACCGCGGTCTCAGGACAATGTGTACAGGAGATCCAGCAAGCAGTCGCCCAGTGTATTGCCGACCTTGTAGCCGTTCGAGCAGAGTGGGAGGGTCTCCGCGCAAAGATCTCCGCATCGACAGAGTGACTCGAGGGCGAGTCATGATGTTTGTGTTGGGGTCCTGTCGGGCATGGAATCCCCCTAGGGCATGTTTTGGGGCTTAAAGCCCAAGTTTTGACTAAGTCCATCATAAAGACTCCGCAAATTGTGGGCACAGAGCGTGAAGTCATAATAGAGTCATAGGGTTGTCCGCCTTTGCTTTTGTAATGTAAGGTCGGTTTGAAATATCTACCCATGGTCTGCGAACCATGGGATTGTATAAATAAAGCAAGGCTCTAAGTGTAAGAAAGGGATCTATCTAAGGAAGCATGATGAGTCTAAGAAATTGATGAAGCATTGAGTCGAGTGTAAATCGTGTCTTTGGGTCATAGAGTAGGAGAAGGCTATACAGCTAAGTGCGCAGAGACCTAGTAGTCCGTAGCTGAGTGCGCGGACCCCTGCAGCTGAGTGCGCAAGGCAGGTCGAGTCTGTAACCGTGGGAGGAATTAATAAAAGAGAAGTTTTACCATAATTCTGGGTATATTTTCCTGTTTTATGTATTATTGGGTATGAATTGCAAGTTTCTTGTTTATTCACTGCGTGAACTCATATGAATGTGTAGAATAAGTAAATATAATGCAAGGCATCTGTTTATGCGAAGATAACTAATTGTTATAAGAAGATAGGTAAATATCTTGGGTGTGACTTAGGGAAATAGTGCAGATTGTTGCTCCAGTAGCGGAAAAGCCTCACAACCCCTGGTTAGGGCTACACGAAGGCGAATATATCAGGGCACGAAGGCCAGGGAAGTGTGCGAAGTAACTTGTGTGAAGAGACTCTCAGTTGGACCAAATCAACCCCTCAGATATCTCAAGGGTGTGGAAACCTGGTCCCAGCACCACCCCATACTACTTCAGGTGAGACCCCAGTCCGTGCTCTGCGGACTGTTGCCAAAAGGGCCAGTAGTACAGGGATTTGTTTGGCTAATTAACTCTGAACTTGGGTCAGGCCCCAACAAGCAAACACCCTTACAAGGATTAGTTTGCTCTTACTGACTCTTCCAAAAACTGATTTTATCTTAAAAATAGTAAATCATACTTCTTGTTGGAACTTATTAATTTCTTGCCTTGGTTGGCACTTACCACTGAAATTTTGGACTTGCCCTTCTGCGTGTTGATGATGAAACATTTTCCATCCTGGATGTAGAGGTCCTAGTTGGCTCTTTACAAGAAAATTGCATCCTGAATGTACATATAAGTACTTCCAAATACCATTCCACATACATCAAGAACAACTAAATCTAGTTCTACTTCATCAATAAAATCAGCACTGATAATATATCTAACTTTGCATTTTTTTGTTACCTTTATCTTTGCATCTTTATTTACCCATCCCAATGGATACAGGATTGGATGATCACGAACTTCCAATCCCAATTTATTGAACATCTTTGTTGCAATGATATTTTCCTGTGATCCTGAGTTGATCAAAGCATCAATCTTTGTCTTCTTGACCTGTATTTGTATATGGACGAGTATGGTATTTTCATTATCTTCCTATTGTTAAAGGCTACTCAGATTCACCTCCTTCTGCACTAATGTACATATGATCTTCTCATCCACATCTGAGTTGATTTCAACCTGGTTGTTCAAATCAGTGGCCATGAGGTTCTTCTTCTTTGCATCTTTCTTTTTGTTCTTCGAGTTAAGCTTTAGATGTAACTTCCAACACTTCTCCTTTGTATGACCATCAATGTTATAATGGTTGTAATAGTTAATGGGATCTTTGCACTGGTATGTTATGGATATCGTCTTTTAATCCTTCCCCCTTTCCACTTCTTATTCACCTCCTTAGAAGCATCTTGGTGCTCCTATTGCTTCGATCCACTTGATTTCCCTTTCTTCAGACCTATGTTCTCCAAGTATCATGCCTATACACAAGCCTCATCCATTGATTTGGGTTTGAACAGCATCACTTGCTTCCAAAAATGGTTGTTTAGACCCCCAAAATACTTGAGAAGTATGTCTAGGTTCTTTGGGGAGATACCCATCATTATGGCCATATTTCTAAACTTTGTGGTGTGCTCTTATACACTCTACCCCTGCTTCTTCCTAAAGTAATGCCACCATATCCATTGGTCTTCTACGTACCCAATAGGGTAAAATTGTGACTTTATGAGGATTTTGAAATCCTCCCACTTAGTCACTAGAGGATCACCCTCCAACCTCAAGGTCTTTGTATGAATTTCCCACCAGGTCAGGGAATTTCCCTCTAATATCAACCGAGAAAACAAAATGTTTAGTTCTTCCTCTATATGATGGACACTAAAATAACCTTTTAATTATTGCAAGGTGTTTTAGCTTCAAAGTGCCAATCTCACCTTAATACAACCTTATATTAACCTTTGCTTCCATTTTGAACAAGGACTGTGAATGGTTCATGGCACTCAAACTAGGTTGATATTTTATGGGTTATTTTCAAAAATGGTTGTTTAGACCCCCAAAATACTTGAGAAGTATGTCTAGGTTCTTTGGGGAGATACCCATCATTATGGCCATATTTCTAAACTTTGTGGTGTGCTCTTATACACTCTACCCCTGCTTCTTCCTAAAGTAATGCCACCATATCCATTGGTCTTCTACGTACCCAATAGGGTAAAATTGTGACTTTATGAGGATTTTGAAATCCTCCCACTTAGTCACTAGAGGATCACCCTCCAACCTCAAGGTCTTTGTATGAATTTCCCACCAGGTCAGGGAATTTCCCTCTAATATCAACCGAGAAAACAAAATGTTTAGTTCTTCCTCTATATGATGGACACTAAAATAACCTTTTAATTATTGCAAGGTGTTTTAGCTTCAAAGTGCCAATCTCACCTTAATACAACCTTATATTAACCTTTGCTTCCATTTTGAACAAGGACTGTGAATGGTTCATGGCACTCAAACTAGGTTGATATTTTATGGGTTATTTTTTCAACTCCCTCTTAGCTTCTTCCAGATCTTCTCATCTCCCCTTCAATCAAACCCCGTCTTCTCCAAATATCCAGAGCTTATTGGTCAAGGTTGCCATGAAGAAACTCACATTACAATTTATATCTACAATTTGTACTTCTAGCGACAAAAACTTATCATTTGGATTAGATGAATATGTAAGAGAGAGAAAAAAAAATTACACTTCTCTAAATTACATCAACATCAACATTATTTTAGATGAAAAACTTTAGATATTATTCTTTGTAATTTCTTATCATCAACTAAAATAATAATCTCTAATAATAATGTAACAAAAATTATAATGATGAACGGTCACATATTGATAAACTAATTTAGAAAATAATAATTAGGTGTACATTTACATTTATTAATGTTCATTATTATTTTAAAGTTGATTTTGGAAAGTATTTTGCATTATTCTTTGATATTTATTTTAGAATAACATTGATGTGATTTCTTGCAAGTTATTTATGACTCGTGGTTGTTAACCATGTGATGTGTTGGAGACTATTATTACATATCTGTATAGTGGAATTTTCTCCACGTTGTTGAGTTTTCTACTTCCATCACATTTGTACATTGGGCATGTCTTATGAATAATTCTATATAAAGGTTACTTAGGAGATCAGGATCATTGTAAAACACTAGTGATAAAGTTTTTGCTTACTTTAAACTATTGTTGTAAATAGTTGTAAATAATATTATATTCTTAGAGATCCTTTGATTTGTGATTATTACAAATTATTATTTAAACAAAAAGTTAAGGTATTTCAAGTTCATGCGTATTTTATAAAAACATTAATGATATTAATATATTTTATTATAAAAACACTCATGTTATTAATATATTTTATTATTATAAAGTGAGGAAAAAATAATAATAATAAAAAGTATATTTTATATTTTATTATAAAGTGAAAGGAAAAAATAATAATAATAATAATAAATTATTTTTAAGCTTAAATATGTTAAGAGTGCTTTATAAAAGAACTAATATTATTATTAATATATTTTACTATAAAAAAAAATTGTTATTTTTATAATATATGTTACAAAAATTCTAGCTAATACTTGTGGCAATTTAAATATAGGGAAATTGAAATTTGGATCGTTGAAAGGTTATGAAATTATATAATTTTATTTAGTGATAGGTTTAAGTCAAGGAATCAATTTTTTACCAACATCTAAATTAATATATTCATTGACCTAATTTTTGGGAAAAATAATATATTCATTAAAGCTGAAATTATGGCAATCTAGATGAGTTTGTTTTGTGCTCACTGTTATAGTTAATAGCAAATGGAGCAAAAATCAAAGTTTTGTGCCTCGTGAACCATTCAAAAATCATGAAGTTATGACTACCTCTCATGGAAATGGTCATAGATGAACGACTTACTTAAAGCAGTTGAATCCTGAATATATATATATATATATATATATCAAAGTCTTTATGAATTTTTTTGAGATTCTAAATTAATTAATTCGCTATCATTTCAAAAAAATAGTAATAGTATTTAAAAAAAAAAAAATAGTAACAATGTTTATTGAATAGTTTATATTTTAATTTTGAATTAAATTCATTATTATTTAAATAAATCTATTCAATATATTTAAAAATATCAAACCACAACTTATACCATTTCAATAATTAAAATTTTATTTTAATATTTTATTATTAAATTTAAATTTAATAAAAATCTTCACATACAATCTTCATATATTCACACTTTAAAAATAAAAATAAAAATTATATTGTAAACTATAAACAAAATATAATGTAATAAGATAATCAAATGTAATTGGGTTAAGATAAATAAAAGATATTTGAATTTAATAAGGCATGTGAATAAAGAATGTGTGGAATTACTTCAATCGGATAATTTTTTTTATTAAATTACATAAATATATAAATTTTCAAAAAAATTACAAACTAGGTATTCCTCATGAACCTAAGAGGTTTAAATTGTCTAAAACCAATGTGTATTCCAAATAAAAAAACTCTCATTTAAAATTATCTTTAGCAAAAAAGAAAAAAATACCAATTTGTATTCCAAATAACCAGAAGAGATGAAGGAGATGCAAGATACAGGAAGTTGGAAGACCGTAAAGAAAAAAAAGAAAGCTATAGCATCAATCTCGCCAAGAAAGACAAGGAGCCAAACAATTAAAAACTAAGAAAATTATAGGTCCGATAGACCAATTTTGATGCAGGAGCATCTGGACACCTCAATAAAAAAAAAATTAAAGGAAGAAGACGCGTGGACAATCACATGGACAGGTGGCCAACCACAACTGAATTCTGTTCAAGAAACCAATTTTAGTTAAAAAAATCAGTTACGACTGAATGTATGTATAAAAAACTTCAAGATTCCTGAGTGAATCAAGAAGGAAAAAAAAAGAAGAAAATTCTGTGTGAGAGAGAAGGCAAAATGTAATTGCCAGAGAAATCTGGATTAAGGATGCAATGCCTTAAATTGTAATCTGAGACTGTAATTAATGAAAACGCATTTGTGTGAATTGTGTCTTTTATGTGTTTTTTTTTTGTTTTCTTTTCAGTTGAAAATGAAAATATTAATGCCACAGAATAGGCATGTCAGTGTGCAAGGTTTTCGGTAGAGTTTTGTGAAGTCGGCCAATGCTGTAGAAAAGATCTGCAGCCTAGAGTTTTGTGAAGTCGGCCAATGCTGTGGAAAAGATCTGCAGCCTACCGTCGGGTCTGCTTGAGGACTCCGTAAGTTACATGACTGTCTGTTTGTTGTATTGTGTTTGGTTGCAACGGCGAGTGGTGGCAAACGTTCACGTTCTAATGATGCTGATCAAAATAGTGAAAGAAAGGTGGCCAAAGTAAGACGCTGCCCAGGAATCGAAGCCTCCCTTCGAAGAAGATGAGCGTGGCTGAGGTTTGGTTGGTCGTGGTGCAGCAAGAAATCCATGAAAGGAGATTTCCAGTAATAGCAACGAATGGATCAGTTACAACTTGAAAAAATGGTAAAACAGAATCGAGTGACATTTCAGAAGGCGATTCTGAAAAAGAGAAGTCTCCGATGTAGATGATGATCTTCCCTAGGTCTGCAAGAGCACGGAAATTGCGGCCAAGAAAGCAGCCGACGTTTCTCCAAGAAGAAGGTAAAGGATTCAAGTGAACTGGCCCTGGGTAAAGAATGGTACTCGGGGAAAGTAAGGTCATTTGATGCGCGAATAAATCAGCACCTCGTTGTCTATGCTGACTGCCAGCAGCAGCGGCTTGATCTTAAGGAGGAGAGGATTAAGGTTCTGGCTGAAGCCGGCAACGTGTTTGTGGAAATTTCAGAGGTTAGAGCTGCGCTGATAGGCTTCATGGGCCCATAACCCACAGGTCCCAGGATCGAGCCTGTAAAAATACTGAAAATGAAGATCACCAGTCTTCGTTTTCATCAAGTGGTATCAGAGCGGGAAAAGATTTCCTGCGGAGAGGAGTTTTTGCATGTGAAGAAAGGAGGTACGAAGAAAAAAGAGGTACAGTTTGTTTGTGAAGGTGAGGAAATTGCAGCAAACCTGGAGCAGGAGTGCTCAATAGGTTCGAGAGGAGAGAACCGCAGAGATGCCGAGAGGACTAAGCTCAGCAGAGAAGCTTGGTAGGGCATCTAGTAGCAGGGAGGACTTGCTATGGCAGAGGTTTGGTTGCAGCTCACAGAAGGCAGTTCCACTGACAAAGGGAAACAGTGGGTAGAATTGCGAAGGAAATGCATATGACCAGGAGGTCATAATTTTGTACCTCGGGAGCATATGACCAGGAGGTCATAATTTTTGTACCTCTGGAGTATGATGCAGGAGCATCTGGACACCTCAATAAAAAAAAAAAAAAGGAAGAAGACGCGTGGACAATCACATGGACAGGTGGCCAACCACAACTGAATTATGTTCAAGAAACTAATTTTAGTTAAAAAAATCAGTTACGACTAAATGTATGTATAAATAACTTCAAGATTCCTGAGTGAATCAAGAAGGAAAAAAAAAAGAAGAAAATTCTGTGTGAGAGAGAAGGCAAAATGTAATTGCCAGAGAAATCTGGATTAAGGCTGCAATGCCTTAAATTGTAATCTGAGACTGTAATTAATGAAAACGCATTTGTGTGAATTGTGTCTTTTATGTGTTTTTTTTTTTGTTTTCTTTTCAGTTGAAAATGAAAATATTAATGCCACAGAATAGGCATGTCAGTGTGCAAGGTTTTCGGTAGAGTTTTGTGAAGTCGGCCAATGCTGTAGAAAAGATCTGCAGCCTAGAGTTTTGTGAAGTCGGCCAATGCTGTGGAAAAGATCTGCAGCCTACCGTCGGGTCTGCTTGAGGACTTCGTAAGTTACATGATTGTTTGTTTGTTGTATTGTGTTTGGTTGCAACGGCGAGTGGTGGCAAACGTTCACGTTCTAACGATGCTGATCAAAATAGTGAAAGAAAGGTGGCCAAAGTAAGACGCTGCCCAGGAATCGAAGCCTCCCTTCGAAGAAGATGAGCGTGGCCGAGGTTTGGTTGGTCGTGGTGCAGCAAGAAATCCGCGAAAGGAGATTTCCAGTAATAGCAACGAATGGATCAGTTACAACTTGAAAAAATGGTAAAACAGAATCGAGTGACATTTCAGAAGGCAATTCTGAAAAAGAGAAGTCTCCGATGTAGATGATGATCTTCCCTGGGTCTGCAAGAGCACGAAAATTGCGGCCAAGAAAGCAGCCGACGTTTCTCCAAGAAGAAGGTAAAGGATTCAGGTGAACTGGCCCTGGGTAAAGAATGGTACTCGGGGAAAGTAAGGTCATTTGATGCGCGAATAAATCAGCACCTCGTTGTCTATGCTGACTGCCAGCAGCAGCGGCTTGATCTTAAGGAGGAGAGGATTAAGGTTCTGGCTGAAGCCGGCAACGTGTTTGTGGAAATTTCAGAGGTTAGAGCTGCGCTGATAGGCTTCATGGGCCCATAACCCACAGGTCCCAGGATCGAGCCTGTAAAAATACTGAAAATGAAGATCACCAGTCTTCGTTTTCATCAAATTTGGTCTCAGTGGACGTTAACCATCATCACCATCATCATCAACAAAATTCCCCTTTAAAATTATCCTTCAAAAAAACAAGAAAAAAGTGTGCTTGAATTAGAGGCCAGAGAGGGGGAATCAAACCGATCCCTAGATCCGCTGATCTTGAACACGCGAGAGAGAAAGGCATCTTTGGCGGTGTTAAAAGTGTCCAGCCAAACTCGAGAGCTTTCACTGGAATGGACGAATCAATAAGTGACAACTCTTCTTTTCCCACGAATTCCCCAGAAAAGAGAGTATTTGCATCTATTTGTAGTGCAACAATTAGTACAAGAATAATTGCACATTTTATATATCTCATATTCATCTTTGCAGTTCCTAAATTACGTCAAAGTATAGCCTATAGATACCAGTTGAAAATAATTAAATTCTAAGAATAGCAAATGTTGTAATACTTGACTCCAAAGATAGATGCAGACTAATGGATGAGGAAGCCCAATTGAGAATTTGAAGCCAATTCTTTTGGACACCTAGCGCCCGATATCATTCATAAAATATCAGCGAATCCCGAATTCAACTTTGATACAACCATAAATTGGATTTAAAGATAAAATACTAGGGTGTGAATAAGAATGGTGATTTGGAGGTTACATATGTTTTTAGGTAATTCATTAAAAATATAGTAACCTATCCAAATGTTGGCAATGATCTTATCCAAGGGAGCTAAATCCATAATCTTCAGACCAATTGGAGTTCTCTTCCACTTCCACTTAGCCTAATATTTCTATTATAAAACAAAAAAAATATTTAATCTCATTTATATGAAAGTAATATTAAAATTTCACATCCACCTTTGAATGGATTATTTTTTTATATTGATATGGATTTTATATATTATGTTTTAATAGAAAATTAAAAATTAACAATTTTCTAATAAAATTTATTAGATCACAAATCATTTATAAAATCAAGATTAATATTGATTTTTTATAGGTTTTTTTCACAAAAAGTTTTTTAAAAAATCATAGGCTTTCTTATTTCCTTTTACTTCTAAAAATCATAAGATTAAATAAAAGGGAATTAAAACTAAAAAATAAGTAGCAACTATTAAATTAAGAAGTTACTAAAAAGCTCATAATAAGACCTCAACCAATCAAATTACAAATAAATGAATTTAAACAATAATAACAAATAATAAAAATTGATTTCCTAATATTAAACTATAGATAAATGACAAAAAATCCTGTCAAAAACAAACTAATAAACAGCCAAAGGAAAATTTGAATATGTTATACTATATCTGCTCAGATATAATAATATGTGATGCACTTTATATGGAATATTATCCTTGAACGAGTGGAAATAGTCCACATTTTAAATGTTACACAGTGTAAAAATGATAATGATTTCTAAAATGAAAGTTATTTCAAATCTCTATTTTAATATATAATAATCTATATATATATGATAGTTTTAGTTTATTTATATATTTGTTTGTTTATAATAGTTTATTTAATTGATAAATATATAATAGTTTATTAATTATATATATATATATATATATATGAGGTTTCCAATGGATTCTTTAATCTTTAAAAAAGGGGTTAATGTATCTTTATTAAAAAGTTGAGTTTCATCTTTTTTTGATAGCCCTAGCACTTTGGGTTAATTATGTGGTTTTGAAGTATGATATGATTAGTTTTTAGGCTTTAATAATTAATGTAACACAACCTTATTTTTAAATATTTCGTTTATAGTATAATTTCTCTTTATTTGATAATTTTATAGGGTAGATGCATATTTTTTAAATATGAAAATATAGTTAATAAAACAAAGCTAACTTGTAACATTTAAATACTCAATTTTCTTTTAATTAAGAAGTCACGGTTACGAAGTATTTTTTTAACTTCTAACACTAACACCAACATAATCACAAGAATAAACAAGTATGTGAAGAAACATATACCACGATGGATGCAAAATTGGTCTTTTATTTTCACAAAATTAAAAAGTAACCATTTAAATTATTGTATATGTTTTTATAGGATATTCACATTAATTATGTATTAAGAATGAGATATTTTATATTCCTGCAATAATAGAAGTTAGATCCACATCATAACATGATAAAAAGAAGTGTTATGTAATATTACACTTATAATATTAATAAATTAAAATGAAAAAATAAATTGTTTTATAATATTTAATGTTAAAAAAAAAAATTAAAGGAAAAATTGTAATTTTATTTAATTTGGAAATAAAGAACAAATTTATATTTTGTAGATGTTGATAAGAATTAAAGCTATGTCAATTTTTCGGTTGATGCAAAATAAAAATTAAAAATTATGTATATAAAAAGTTGCATAATTTTGTCGAGATTAAGTGTGATAAAAGTCACCTAGCTTCTCTTTTTTTCCTTTCTTTTTCTCCACTTTTTTCCAAACTTCTTGCTTTGGAGCAGTTGTTACGATTTCTAAGTGATTACTTTATGTTGTCAAAGGGACTTATTTGTTTGAGTCTGAGAGCTCAGATACATGGGATCTCATTATGCCCCCTGATTCCTTTTTCGTGGGTGTTTCCGCTTTTTGTTGCTCTGCTGCTATGATCTTTGTTGATTCAGTATCCTTCTGGCTATGAGCCCCTATTCTTGGTTGATCCCCAGCTCCTCCATTTGCTTGCTTACCAGGTTAAGTTTGTGCATCTATACTTGGAGTAATTTCCATGGCCTCTTCTTCTTTGTCTTCTGAAATGTCAAGAAATTGCCAACCCCTTGGCTTTGAGGCCTGCCTGTTTTTCTTTTTTGGAATATTTTTTACTTGTTGGAAGGTATTCTGAAGATATCCTGTTTGAAAGCAAGTTTGGCATTGGAATGTCATATTCTTATCATCTAAAATCTGTGCCCACTGCAGGCTTTCATTTTTTAAAAGAATACGATTAGAGAGACCTTTGTTAAGGCCTATTTCTACACATATTCTGGAAAATGTAAAGATACTTTTTGCAATTTTGTTCATTTCCATTTTTTTTTAATTTACCATGGTATTTATGATATCCTCCAAGACTTGATGGTGCCAAAAGGGAAGAGGTAGGTTTGGTAAACTCACCCATACTGGCATTATTGTTACCACCATGCTTGTTACATCAAAATATGGGAACCATGGGGTGATGAAAAACCCATCTCTACCATAAAACCATCGCCCTTCATTTAGAACATTTTCCCTATTTTGTTGCATGTCAAATTGTCATGTCAAATTGTACTATGAAGAGCCCTTTCGAGCATAAGTAGAGGTCATAGTTTTGTGTCCAAGAAGAAAACACCCACTAATATAATTCTTCAGGTCTCGGCCAGAAACCATTAAAATGACATATTAATGCCTTTGATTATAGATCAAAAAAATACGATTTTACCCTTGGGCTTTTTACATCCATAGTTGGTACCTTCTCCATTTTCTCAACAATATAAGGTCCCTGCATATTTTTAATCGGATCAACTGAAGTGACAGTCTTCCCTTTCACTAAATCCTTAAATGAGATGGATCCATTAAGGTTTCTAGAATTTTCCTTAGGGTTTCTAAAGGTTGTAGGTCCACCTCACAACCTCAAATTTAATATTATGGTAGAATCCCTTGTCACGCCATAATCTTTCAGCTAGAGAGCACACTAGAGCACTTTTCCTTCATATAACAAAATTTGGATTGTTGTTGGTATTCCTATGTCACTTTGAATGTTTTTCTTCAAGTGTTTCACTAGTTCAGAACCCCGGATTCATCGAGTAAATGCCCTTCCATTTAATTTTTTGATAAAAATCTTATATTTTTATTTTTCTCTTTTTGTACAAAAACCCTACTTCTTATCTAAATATGCAATCATATCTACACGAATCTAGGATCCAAGAGAGGGGGAGACATGTATATTTGTGCATGTAGGATTGGAACCACCCCCAGAAACTTGTTGTGGTCAGATATATTATTTTAACCCTCACCCACCCCCCCCCCCCCCCCCCGCCCCCTGCCCCGCCAACCCCGACAAGAAGGGGGGGGGGAATCTTTTTGCAAACATGTTGATTTAGACCTAGAGGAAACATAGCAATAAGTCTTGAGGACATCTAAATTTTACAAATCAGGGGATTTTTTGTGATGGATCTTCAACATTCTAAGAAAAACCAACCCATATAGTGTGTTTGATCTCCCATCTACAGTGATCCATAGTTGCAACACGTTGTGTGGATTGTCATAACACCACATACTTGAGCCAAAATAAGCCTCTTTCAATGCCATTGGTAGAAGTAACCTCCTCAATCTTGGAACTTGGATCCCTATTTGCGATCCATGGCTTGAAGTTAGTGGCGACATCCTGCATAAAACTTGCATAGTAAACCCTAACACTGGTCAGAACCTACATCACTCCTCCAACAATAAAGTAAAAAAATAATAATAAGATATAAATTAATATATATCCATTTTCATTGTGTTTTCTAAATGTAGAAAGATTTAGATCTAAATTATTTTTTCTTTTTTTCTTTTTTACCTCTCTTAGTATTTAATTGATCCAAGGCTAATAATTTTATTAAATAATGAATATAATCCATATAAATACATATTAAAAAGAATAACAAAATTCCAAATATAAATTATGAAAATATGAAAGTAAGTAGTTTATGTTTACACCATGATAAATCAAAATTAAAATAGTTTATTAAGCTACATTCCAATGGGTAATTAGAATGGATGTGGTAATAAAAATTTAAGTTTAAATCCCAGTAAGTATGCTTCTTTTTATGGGTTTTCCAATTGTAATTATTATTATAACTTTCAAATATTTGAGTTTGCCCTTTTTTGTGTTTAATCATGTTAATTATACTAACTCGTGTGTTTATTTATATTTTTCGTTTATAAAATTAATACAATTAAAATTAAAATAATATCAATATTTTTATTCATAATTATTATATTTACATAAATTATAGTTAAATTTATAATTTATATTAAAAAAATATTTAAATATAATATTTGAAGGTTATTTTAGTTGGTTGAGTTAGTGTTATTAAAGCTTTTTTATTATTGAAAGATTATGGGTCCAATTTTCTCCATACTCTCAAAGTTAGATTCTATAATTCAGCTAGAAAAAAATGATCTCTTTAAATAAATATACCTCATACAAATATTATGTGAACATAGTAACCACCCATCTCCAAAAACCATAAATCACATATAAAAAAATAAACCATATACTTAATTTCCACCTCTCATCTTACCTTTTGTTAAAAAAATTGTCATTACCCACACATTACTCTCACATGTATACATAGTAATGGAGATTTGTCACATGTATACATAGTTATTTGTCCCATCCAGATTACAAAACACCATATTATTTTATAGGTATATAGTTGTTTACTGCACACGTATGCGTAATGGAGGCTTGTCCCATCCAAATTATAAAACACCATATTATTTTATATGTATATAGTTGTTACAATTTTTATGATATTAAAAAGGAATAGTGTATATGATTACTTGATATTATTTGTCACGTGTATACATAGTAATGGAGATTTGTCCCATCCTAATTATAAAACGCTATATTATTTTATAGGTATATAGTTGTTACAATTTATATAATATAAAAAGGAATAGTGTAAATTATAAAACACTATATTATTTTATATGCAGTTGTTACAATTTATACGATATTAAAAAGGAACAGTGTAAATTATTTTTTTTATTTTTTTTTATATTTAAACCCATAATATGGTTTTTAATTTATCGGGACTATAGTATTTGTCTTATGGTCAAATTGCATTAATCGTTTATTATTTTGTGTTTTGTTAGTTTCGTTAAAGTTTCAGGAAAATGTAGATTTTTTCTATTTTGCATGAATTCAAAAATAATTTAACAATTCTCTAAAAACCTTATTTCTAATTTTTTATTGACCTAGCATCTTTTGATGGGATATAATTTTCTTGGTGGATAGCGTTTTATTTTTGGTATTTGTCAATGCCTGACAATTGATTTAAAAAAATAAGCAAAAATGTAATTTTTTGAGTGGTCATTTCGACGGTGAGTGCTCTCATATTAACAATGACACTGACACTATTAAGGTACTACTCTTCCCCATGATTACAAAAATGATGTGGTTACAGGTCCTTTGTGTAGGTGGGGGGGAAGTGGTGGCAGGCTACACAAGTTGTTTTGAATAGAAATTTTACAAATTTCCAGATCATATATCATATGAATATTTACAGAGGACGAGGTATGTGCGGGAGAACGAAGTTTGTGCGGAAGAGCACTGTGTAGAGATTTTGATTTTAGAGCTATGTATCTTTGTTGAATGATTAATATTGTTAATTTCAATGATCTGATTTTTTCAGGCTATGCAGGCTTGATCTACAGTATCGGATGAGCATCAGGCAATGCTTTTTTATCACTTTCTAGTTCAGTCTGGTTAAAATTTAATAGGTCAAGCTTGTACAATGGTGGTTGTGCGGAGGAAGCATGCATTTGTTCGAAGGTGTTTGTGTGGAGCCTTAATTGAGTGGATTACGAAGTTTGTGCGGGAGAGCAGTTGCGTAAAAATTTTGATTTTAGAGCTATATGTGTATCTTTGTGTAGAAATTTGATAGAAATTGCAACTGCTCAAGAAGTCGAATTGAAATCCATAGACATAAATTCTACTTTACTAATCTGCATAATGAAAATCACAATTTAGAATAACATGCATATACATGCAACAAGCAAAACCACAAGTACACAATGATTTACAGGGGCACCCAACTGGGAAAAATCCATTTGTTGCTTTGTATTAATTCAGATGAAAAGATAAACAATTACAATGTCCTCCTTCAACTTTGAAGCACACCCTGCACTGTAATCTTGTTTTGCTACTTCCTGACTTGCTCTGGCTAACACTTGGCCAATTCAAGCCTTAGCCAACCTCTTATTTCCTTGCGAAATCTTGGAGGAATTAGACCCTAAAAAATAGGATAAATTCCTTATTTCCTTGCGCAATAGCTTGAGGAATTGATCACCTGCTCAGTGCAAAAGAACTGTACACTCAACAGTTTACAAATATAAATACAAACATGCCTTTTCCTCCACCTCAACAAGGAAGTTCGAATTCCATGCATGATTGTGTCTATTTTTAGCTGATTGATTAGTTAACAACGGTCTCAACTAGTGACTAGAGATCAAATAACTGATTTCAGGTAACAATAACTCAACTAAATTTCTAAATCTTAGCAATATTTACATGTACAACTCTACTCTTATGGTACAAACTGGAATTTACTCATCTAACTAGGAGACAAGACCATTTCACTCTAGCTAACTAAAATCCATGTCATTTTGCTGATGTGGAAAATTGAATTACTCAATTTGACTAAGGTACAAGTCAAAATTGAGCCTTTTCTTTCGACATTTATAACACTCCCTCGTAGCAAGAAAATGGCTTTGCACAACCCCAATCCAACTCTTGTGCAATGTATTATAGCACTACCTCTCACTGTTGTTGTTGCTACTCCAACAATTGCAACTAGGAAGCATCCAAAATATTGAATCACATGTGTCTCTGCAACTGCCTACTAGGAAAAGTGCATTATTGTTGATTTTGCACTATGCCTCCTAAATTGTTATCAACACTTATATGTGCCCCTCAACATCTGACTGCACCAATTGACACTGATCCTTCTACCACTGAATATTGTGGTCTCCAGTATCAAGGTAATGATCCATGAGGAAAGTATATTGCAACTACTACTGCTCTCTTATGGATCCTGCCCAATTTTGCAACTCTGGGGCTAAGGCTCTACATCGCCCCACCTCACTGATGGAGTTATAGTTGAATGCACGGCGAAGTCTACCTCTAGCTTGTAGATATTTTTCACTCTAACTCCAATATTTTTCACTTGCTTGGTATCCACGTGCTTCATAAAGGCTTTACCCTTACTAAATACAACATCGTAGCCTCTATCCTCCAATATCTCTAAAGAAATCAAATTCTTCTTCAGCCTCGGCACATACATAACATTTTTCAGATGAATATGGGAGCCTGACTCCATCTTAAAGGTGATAGTACCAATTTCTTGAGTTTTGTACCTCTCTTCATATCCAAGTTCTATTTACATCTGGATATCCTTCTCCTCTGGGGTACTCAAGAATTCTTTATTTCCTATCATATGGTATGAGGCACCAGAATCTAGGTACCAATCACTCCATCTTTCTATTCTTGCCATGTAAACAAAGAGGGTGAAATCTAACTCGAATTAAGATGTCAGGGAATCTCCTCCTGCTCCTGTTGTAGGCTCCTTGTTGGATTTCCTGTGCGAACATGAGGTTGCGTAGTGTTCATATTCATGGCAGTGAAAACATTTTATTTTTCTTAGGTCCTTCTTCTTGCCATTGTTCTGGTTTGACTTTGGCTCATCTTGGGCCTTCTTGCCCTTATCATTCTTTCCTTTTCCAACTAGAGAAAATTCCTCTTCCTCTTCAGCTTTGGAAGTTACTTCATCTTTGGTGTTCGTTCAAATTTCTTCCTACACCAAATCGAACCAAAGTCTCCACCAATTTTGAAATTTTTCCCTTCCATTTACAGAGTCCTAGTAATTATGCTAGGATTTTGGAAGGCCTAAGAAATCTAAGCTCACTAGCTTAGAAGATGACACTTTTCTCCAACTCATCCACTCTCATCTCGACATTGAGTGAATTTGGAGAGATTATGTGGAATGGTTTCATTTTTCTCCAATCAGATGTTTCTTAGCTTGTCCCTCAATGCCAATTTCCAAAATGACTTGAAGGGCTTTTATACAAACGGGCGGCGGATTTTTCCAAGTGCCCATGTAACCGCGTTGGTTAGGGCGGAGTGTTTGAGGCGAGGAGGTTGGGGATCAAATCCCGAACACTCCAAAATAACACGTGTTTATGACATAACGTTTTTGTTCGTTAAATGGTGCATTAATGTTTCAAAATGGTGCGGTTATTAATACAAAATCATTGATGTGGTTTTCGTGATATATATAGTGTGGCAGATTTGAGTTGTATTAATGTTTGGTTGGTTTGAGCCGCCCGTGGTGCAGGCCGACCATATGGCTGGGCAGGTTCGATTCCTGCCGTCCCATTTATATATATGGTAGATTTTGTTGGGGTGTGGGCCGGGTCCACCGGAGGTGGCCCGCCCACCCCATGTAATATATAGTTACAGCATAATGTATGGCGAAGGTTGGTTGGAGGTCCGGCGGGGTCATGGACGCCAGACTATTTTTAAATAATATCTATTTTTTCTTGATACATATTGGTTGTGGGTCCGATGGAGGTGGTGGGGGTCATGGCCCACCACCTATTTAATATATGTTTTATTTTTCATAACATAATAGTCGTTTTTTCAAATCTTTCGAAAATAAGGGATATTGGGCAATTTAACGAGGCCAAAATTTCGCCTGCTTTCAGGATCTAGGTTTCATGCCCCAGGGTCGGTCAAATTGTAGGACACTTAAACGTGACCCACTGCCCAACTTTGACCAAAATTTTGACTGGCTCGTTCTCCCTCATACGAGCTCAGATTTGAGTTTCGTTCACACCGTTGGAATTAGGGTGACGAACACTTCGATCTGGTGCTAGTTTGGGGATTAATCTGACAAATTTGAATTTTGCCCCTTTCTGAATCCCCTGGGACTTCTGCTTGTGTCTGGAGCCACCTAGATCAATCCTCCCCACTGAGGAGCTTTTGGTCCTCCAAAAGCATGAAAATAATCTTCCACTTCTTTGTACCTTGTATGCACTTACAAATGTCTCATAAGTCACCCTTCCTTCTCCTTCACTTTTGTCCTTCGAAGCCATAAGCGATGAGACGACACCTACAAACCTATAGTACATTGTTTTGCAAATTACATGCTTAGTTCACATGACCAACTAATGACCCAAGCATCCCATACTTGCCATGAGTTTATAACATGTACTCGGTGGTCAAGTTTACATCAAAATAGAAACAATACCGCAGCTCTCAAAACAAGGCCAAACGCTATTGTTGCATTGATAAGTGATGGAAACACAACATCACTTTCACAGTTTAAAATGAAACTCAAAATGATACCAGACAGCATTGTTGCTTAACAAGTGATGGAAAACACATCATCATTTTACATTTTAAAATGCAACAAATGATTACAAAAGCACGACCATGACAAGCTAACATGTCTAGAAACCATTTTTCACTTATCGATGTGATTGGGTCATCTCCCTGTGGTGGTTTTTCTTGTCAAATAACTACTTCACTTGGTTCATGCACCAACACTTTGTCTTTAAGGCACTACTCTAGATGGAGCCTCCAACATGTGGCTCTTTGATGGCCACTTCTGTCACAATGACTGCAATAGGTCTTCTTCCTCCAGATATGCTTAACATGTTTCTTTACCTGTTGTTGAGAGGGTCTTTCATGCCTCCTCCTTTTGGGTGCTGCTATTCTTTTCCAACACTTAGAAAACGTATGGTTATGTAATCCAAAAAAGGTGCATGTCTTTCGATTCCATGATTTATGTCCATCATTAACAACATGATTATAATTGAAATGAACATTAGAATATCGAAACTAGTTATACCTTTCCTTGCTACCTCTGGTGTCATTATCGTGATGAGAGTTTGCCTCAGCTCTTTCCCTACAATGGATGTTGTCATGGGATGATGGGGATGTGTTCCCATAATTCTCTTTCCTTGACGATTTCGACGATGCCTCGGAAGAATCTGACACCTTTGAGCATTCTCCTTTGGTGTATCCCAAGCCTGCAAATCGAGGTCTCTACACAACCTCCAATGGTTGAGTTATGCCTGGTTATTAGCACCAAGTTCTTCTCCCTCCTCGTGCCTTGTCCTGGTAAGGAGCCTCATGTTTGTCCCTGTAATTGGGATCTCCAAATCTCCAACAGAAATCATACTATGTGAAGATGAAACTGAAAGGAAATCAACATCTTTTACCTCCACTATCGAGTTGGAAAGAACTGATGAGGGCTTCTCATCATCTGTTGTTGGTGGTTCGTTGTTTATCTTGGTGCATTCCCCAACTTCCTTCCTGACATACCCAAGTCCTGCCTGATGGGGTAATTCCTCTACTTTGATGGGATTGACAATGCCTTGGTCATTAATGCCCAAGCCTTTTCCTTCATAACCCATTTTCTTCAACAGTTTGGAGCCAATTCTTGTGGTATGATTTTCAAAAATAGCGAAATCATCATCATGACCCATACATGAATTTAGAGAATTACTTTTTACCTCACATGGGCCACGTTGTAGCTTTTCCAACGTCTTGTCCTTAGCTTGTAGCTATTGTAGAAAACTTTGTTTTTCCTCTTTCTCTTCCTGTAGAAGCATCTCCAATTCAGTGTTATCTGCTTGAAGACTCTGCTTGTTGTGCTTCAGTTCTTCTAGGGCCTCTTCTGTGGCTCGCAACTGAAGTTGCAATTGCTCCTTTTCCTCTGTCTCTTTTTGTAGAGCTTCATACATTACTTCCACCGTTTGGGAAATTTTGAGCATAGTCTCATACATCGCTTTTTCATCCTCTGTCGCTAAACGTTCCATTGTTCACACTTGCAATTCGCATCTACGCAAAGACCGCTCTGATACCAAACTTGATCCGAGTTGACTCAACTCCCAGATTTAACCAAGATCTTTTACTTTCATGATGTTATTAGAATTGCATTTAAAATAGCATAAGTGAACATATATGCATGTTGTAATGAAAAAGGAACATGACAAGAATCAACAACATAAAACACAAGACGTTGATAACGGAGTTCGTCCAGGAGGGACTACGTCTTCGGGTCCCGGTGTCAAGATGGTGTAGGCCATTGCATTAAGTATTGTCAATAGTGATGATGTACATAGGTGATGACGTCACTATCATACAAGGAAAATGCCCTCACGCAGGAGTGGCTCCACGAGATGTTCCACTATAGGAACTCTCACGCACAAAAAGACTCCTATCAGTATGACATAAACTCATGCATGATGATGATGAGCATCCTGCCAACATGGCATCAAAGGGATCTGAATGCAAACATACATGGCAACAGAAGAGTATCCCGTCAACATGATGACAAAGGGATCTCAAACAAAACATGACGAATCATGACAACAAGTACATCCCACAGATGATTATGTGTCACATCAAGCAGGAATCATGAAACAAGTAAGAAGACAAGATCCCACATCAAACATCAAATAGGGATCTGTGCAACACAATGCATCTCATAGCAAAAAGAAGTACATGAACACACTGCATATACCTCACATCTTGGGGCTATCTGAAGAAAAGGATGTCAAACTGTTGAAGTTGGACGTACCATCAACCTCGCGGCGTCGAATCTCATGGAAATGAATGCTGACACCTGCACTCCATTTTGAAAAGTGGCCGAAAAATGAAATGATCAAATGGAAAATCTGAATGCACCATCAGATTTGTGGCATCGAATAGCATAAAATCGATTGTCAAATTTCTGAATTCTGAGAAAAATGGAAATTTGGGGCTACAAGAATCTTTTAGATTCCCCTAGATTCCTCAAAGATTCCATCCTCCGAGTCATCTGAAGATTTTCCGCTCATATCAAAATTCTGACTACGCCATTAGCTTCGTGTCACTAAGAGGTGTAGGATTGACAATAAGTTTGTCCAATTTGGACACTGGCAAAATTTCGCCCTCCTGAAAATTTGGCTCAATCATGGTTCCACCTGCAAAATAATTAAAAAATGTGTCTCGGTTTCCATGCCGCATCTATTTTTTAAATTTTTTTTTGTAAGTCAACATTATATTCATTCATCAAAAGGATAGTACATAGATATCAAAATGCAAGTGGTCTCACCCTGACTAAGTTTATTGATCAATGTTATCACCATATTGCAAAGAAATAGTATGAGAAGCAAAATAGTAGTACAAAGTCTAACAGGCCAAAAGCACCAAAAGATAAACATGTCCCTAGAGGGGGAGGAGGGTGGTATGAATATTTAACATGTTTCTCAAAGTGATCTAGCCACGATTCCAGCTTCTCGACCTTTTTTGCTAGAAATGTTTTCCCCTGCCAAACCACCACAATACTTTCTTTGACATGGCATTAAAAGTAATGCAGTTGATTAAGCGTGGCGATGATGGACTCATGCTCTTCCTTTCTGGTTCTGTCGTAAGCTTCCAGACAATCCAGAATATACTAGAACATGTCGTGAAGGGCAACAGGGCTAATCAGTCGGCCAACAGTTGAACGCCCAAAAGACTCGCACGCCCCGACCTGCTACTCAAGTTTCGCATGCCCACTCCATGGCCATGAGCCACCTTCCCTTCCTTGTCGCCGTTAGTTGTGCGACCACCCCACTTGGATCCTTCACCCCCCTTGCCACCTCGAGCTCAAACAATGCCCTGACCACACCACCTACGACACGCCCTCCCCGCTTGAATCTTGCAGTAGTCCAGTCCCCGGCGCCACCTCTAACAATCTACTCGAGCCACCCCGACTAGTCGAGACGCCTTTCTTCAGGGGTTGGGAGTGAGATCTCCGCAAAAATGGAGACATGATGAAAACATAGGAGGACAACCCCAGGACAAGACCCACTGCACATCACACACCCTTCCAACAAATTGAAAGCCAAAGAAGGCCTGACGCCAACCAAAAATTAACTTGCAGGGACCACCCCTGTGAAACTGAATGCCACCACACACAAGCCTAGAGGGAGAAGACCTTAACCACAGTTGAATTCCACACCCGCCACACCAACATCTCTACCTCTTCGATGATAGGGGAAACACTAGAAAGCAGAGTCACGGACCAAATGATTACACCCCAGGACCCAGAACCCTGAGAGCCTTACCAAAGCCAAATTAAATTCAGAGCCAACACCACCAAACCCCCCGGGGACCTCCAAGAACTAATGATAATCACCCAAATGAGAAAACAACCCACTAAGCATCTGACCTCACTTGAAACAAGCCAAGCCAAAACCCCGTTACCACTTTCACCAACCGAAATCCACCCTAAGACCCAGGAGAGAGCACCCCAACAAGAAAGCGATGTAGAGGGAAAGGATAAGACTAGAGAGAGGAGAATGACTAGAAGACTCAACGCGAGAAAAGGGCCTAGGCACCACCCCAACCACAGAAGATGCTTAAATGAAAATCTACCGAGCACCACTAGAATGGAACCCAAGACTAGCCACCCTACCCTACAAAAATCTAGAAACCCGCAGATGGGAACGACGAAATGGGCACCGAAAGACGAACTTGCAGCTTTTGAAGGCTGACCACAATGGAGGGAGAGGCAATGTCGAAATTGCCACCACTCCAATAACACCTAAGGGCCAAAGAACCCAGCCAAACTACAACAACTCAGACCAAAGTCAACCAACCTCCACTCAACAAGCCCAACATAAACTATATCAGCCCCAACATGCACCATTAAACACCTCACCTTACCAACACAACTTCCAGCAGAGGGAAAATGAAGTCTCACACGTCACACAAATCTTTTCAACTTACGTCTTGCGTAATGGGAGGTCAGATGCATTTTCCTCCTCCCCATCTGCCTTATACGACCTTTCATTTCCCACGCATCGAGCATATCTCGGAGATCGACACCCCCATCGGGGAATTTGTAATTTTTTAATTATACAGAGTTTAGATTAGAGTTAATTTTAATGTTAAATAAATAAATACATTTTTTATACGATACTATCATCAAACTTATGCAAAACCAACTACTTGAATGGAAACTTTTCCAAGAGGAGATACATAGAACTTTTGGCTATGGATTTCAATTGTTGATTGTAACTCCAAACCATTGAATTTCTCTTAGCAAATAATATCCTCGGGAGTCTGAAATCGAAAGCCATATTCCTCAACCATCGACTACCTCATCTTGGAGATCTTAAGCTTTAATTAATGAGAATAAACCCTTAATGCAATAGGATTCCTTAGATCACCTGGTTTTTTGTCCTTGGATTGGTAACTAAAGTGAGATTTGTTGAATCTATCAACATTATGCCATTGGTTGTCAAAACCCAGAGTCAAAAAATCTTTAATCCTTACATGACATGAGAGGATGCTTGTTGTAAATCCTATGGAATTTTATGCCTTTAAATAGGTTCCATTAGAGAAGAATATAATGGGAAAAAAGGTGGGTTAAGAATACCATGGGAAAAACCATGGGTTGTCACAACCTCGAGCTCAAAAACTAAGAACAGTAAATTGACTAATTTACCTAACTTTTGTTTTAATCATTAATTTCATTTTTTATTTTATTTTATTTTATTTTTAATTTCATTTTTTATTTTTATGTAATCTGACCTATTCAAAATGTTTAACAGAACAAGAGAGGACATTACAACATGAATTTTATACCTTTAAATAGGCTACATTAGAGGGGGAAATCATGGGTTAAGAATACCATGGGTTGTCGCAACCTAGAGCCAAAAAAATATTAATGGTAAATTGACTAATTTACCTCAATTTTACTTTAATTGTTAATTTCATTTTTTATTTTATTTTCTTTTTATGTAATTTGACTAAGTCAAAATGTTTAACAGGACAAGACAAGACATTACAACATCTCTTGCATACTGACACAATAAAGGGTAGAAAACTTATTATGTGGCTGAAAACTATACTAAATTAACATATATTTATCTATGAGATTAAAAAAAAAACTCTTTTTCAAGATTCTTATTACTCTTGTTATATGGATGTGAAGTTTGTGGATGCAATTTTTGTAGAAAATCTTAAAGAAAGATAGAGTAGATCCAAAAGAATTTCATAACTTATAATCTCAAAATTAAAGCCAATACACTCTACCTTATCCTCCTCATAAAAGCTAGCATTTCCCCTATTGAGAATACGATTATGATTAGGTACTCAATATCCAAGAACAAGATAAACAATATGGACGACAAGAGACTCCCCAAAATTGTCTCAAATGCTAGTCAAAACCACCTACAACTCAAGTGGTGATGGCATAAAGATGACAAGTCTTGGCTAAATCATTCGGGAATAAAAGAAGATATCATTTTGTAGAATTTCAATAATATTAAAAATATTATTACAACTAAGTTTAAGTAGAATTTGTGGTATATTAAAGAATTAGAGGTTAAAATAAAATTAAGATACTATAAGGAGGTGGTCCAAGGTGATATAAATGATCAAAAGTATCTATTTATTTTGATTAGTGTAGAGAACGAAATCGGCATTGCTAAAATAAGAACAAACTCTCACAAGTTGCATAATGAAAGTGAGCATTGGACAATTCCCAAGACGTCCTAGAACAAAAAGAATCTATCTATCTTTATGACTGAAGAAGATTGAAGATAAAAAACACTTTCTTTTAGAATATCTTATGTATAACCAAATTAGACCTCAATTTAAAAAGATTTGTGATAAGAAAGATCGAAAAACGTAAACTTTAATAAGAAACAAACAATCCAAGTCAACCAAATACAGGAACAGAGTCAAAAGATATAAATAAATAAATAGGAGTCAAGACCCGATTAATGAGTCAAGATCCTATAACAAAAATAATAATTAAAGGAGACTAAAATTAAAACAAAGCAATCAAAAGGCAGGGTAAAAATTATTATTATTATTATTATATTATTTTTAAATTAGTTGTTATAGGAATATTATTTGATCTTAATAATCATTATTAAAATATTAATTTTCATAAACTAGTCGTTATATGATCTTTTGGTCTCAGCATCCCCTTTATTTAAGCATGTGCCATGATCTGCATCTTCATTTGGTTTTGATAATAAACCACACTAGCTGGTTCGAAACGCGTCAACAAAATTTTCTCCTACATAATTTTTACCAAAACGACTTTTCTTAATAACAATTTTCTTAAACTTTTAAAATCATCAAAATTATATTAATCCCATAAAACTCATTTTAATATATATATATATGAAAAATTAAAATATTCCTAGCCCAAAATAAATTTCAACCTTAAATTGTAACATAATTTTACACAAAAAAACAAAAATAAATAAATAAATAAATAAATTCCAATCTTAAATGGTAAGATAATTTTGCATAGAGAAATTGCGATTTGAATTTCTTTGCTCAAAATTATCTTACAACTTAAAATTCTAAAAGTCTATATAATAGTGCATATTCGTAACTTTAAAAATCATGCAACATTGATAAATCCAATCCTTCACATGAGTCATGGTTTATTATTTGAATATTGGAAATTACCATGACCAACATTATTATAAATGTATAACTTAAATTACATCATCCCAAATTTCTTCCATACAATTTTAAAAAATTATGGAAATTTGTGATAAATGAAAATAAAAATCAATTAACTTTATCATAAATTTTGGACAAATTAACAAAAATCAATCACCTCTATCATAACTTCTAGATAAAATCAATTTTCGAAATTTAAAAATTTTAAATGAGTGAAAAGGAAATTATAATAATTTTGAGTCACACATATAGATTGGAAAAATGAATAAAAATATATATATTATAATTAAGGTCAAATTTATTAATTTTATAACATGTGTTAGGAACGGGAGGGGTGATTACTTGTCTGGGTGAACAACTCGAGACAAAATATGTATGGGGAATAGGTGTGGCAACTAATAATAAGACAAAATTATTTACTTTGTGGAAAGGACTAGATCTTGCTTTAAATCTTGGAATTAAGAATGTAAATGTAGTAGGTGACTCTTTGATGGTAATTTGAATGTTTATATCTCCCAGTCATCAAATTGATTTCATAAGTTCTTCCATAACTAAAAGGATCAATTATTTTATACAGAAGTTTGAAGAACTCTCGCTTTCCCATGTTCTACGCCACCTCAACAAGGACGTCAATGAGATGGTGATCCATGGAGCGCAATTGGGAGCAGGTAGATATGAAATAAATGGAAGGGATTTGGGCCACCTCCCCATACCATAATCGAATGTTGGTCAAGGCATATGCTAAGGCCATCAATGATGGTGTTGCCATAATGATGATGTGTGGAGTAATAGCAGGCATGCATGACAAGTGGGTGAAATATCGTGCTCAATCAACACATGGCGATCCTCTGGCATCCCAACACATTAAGTTGTGATCCATGACGAGGTTCTTATATTAGCCTAAGGCCTCCATAGAGGAGTGGTTATATATCGATTTGGGAGGTCGATACATCTCAAAGGAGAATTAATGGAGAGGGGATGGTGCAAGAATTCGCCTTGTGCCTCAGTAAACTAGCTACAAGGTTGGTTTGACAGATCCCTTAGACATAATGTATGCTTAATGGGCATGAAGGTCTAATTTGTATGCATTAATGGCAAGAGAAGTAGGAATTTGCGAGGAGCGAGATGATTTCTTACATAAGGACCTTCATGGTGTTGCCATAATGGTGATATGTGGAGTAACAGCGAGCATGCAGGACAAGTGGGTGAAGGATCGTGCTCAATCAATGCATGGCGATCCTCTGGAATCCCAACACATTAAGTTGTGATCCATGATGAGGTTCTTATCTCAGCCTAAGGCCTCCGTAGAGGAGTGGTTATTTCTTTGATTTGGGAGGTCAGTACATCTAAAAGGAGAATTAATGGCAAGGGGATGGTGCAAGAATTTGCCTTGTGCCTCAGTAAACTAGCTACAAGGTTGTTTTGACAAATCCCTTAGACATAATGTATACTTAATGGGCCTAAAGATCAAGAATTTGTATGCATTAATGACAAGCGCTGTAGGAAATTGCGAGGAGCGGGATGATTTCTTACATAAGGACCTTCAACCCTCTTCTGGGACATCTATTGTTCCAAAAGAGTGGAGTATAGGCTTGACAATTTTGTTTCCTAGACCGCTCTAAGTATGGCTTCATGAGAAGGTCTCGAAGGGCAGTATTTAGAGGACAACCTGGCCCGATGGAAAAGGGTTGTTGAATTCTTATTCAAATTGCTAATGGGCAAGCTAGACCTCATCACCCGCAGGGTAGAATTGTTGGAAAATGATCGTGCTTCCAATGTTGAACACATTAATGCCAAATTCGAAAGTATTGAGGCGTCCTTGGAGCGGAAGATAATTAAGATGGAAATTGACCTGCTCTCCTCCAATTCGGATTTTGATAAGTGGTAATTTGTTTGTAGAGGTGAAGGCTATCATAATGGGGCTTCCTCAGTCGGTCATTGCCTAGCTACATAATGATATGGGAGATTGTGTCATTAGAGCTGGATCAAGTGGGTGACACAATGGAATCAGCGAGGACACTAGGAGGCGGAATATTGGATAATGTCTATTCTATGTATTGCAGTTATGTTTTGATTTTAGGCCTGTTTTTTTCTAGTTTATGGTAAATATCAGTGTTATGTAATAGTTTATAGATTTCATAAGGGACTTTTGGATGTACTGGAACATGGAAATTGTTGCACAAACTGAAGCAAGTTTTGATATTTTAATGTAAAATGATTCTGACCATAAAATCCAAGTTTTGAATACAAAAGTATTTATTTGGTTTGAAAAAAAAATTACCAATTTCATAAATCAATAAAATATAGTAAAAAATCATTTTACTAATTATAAAATCATATGAAAAATATATTATTATTATTATTATTATTATCCAATTTGAAGGTCACAGCCAAGCTAGACACCAAATTGGTGTATGAGACTCCCTTGTTTATGGGACAAGGGGCCCACCTCCATCCAGCGATTTGACTACCAAGTCTACGAAAACATACATACTCTACCCCTCTAGTTTTGAACCTATAACCTCTTAAAAAAAACACATATTCTCATATTTTATGCTTCTATAATTCATGATATAATGTTCATATTTTCCAAAAAACACATACTCTTAACCATTAAACCCACTCAAATCTTACAAAAACACATATAAAACATAATTTTTTTTAATATTCAAATTAAATTTTCATTTCAAAATATTTATATATTTCTAAACTTTTAATTTCATCAAATTATAATAACCTTAAAAAATCATTTTAATCTAAATCAACTTTTAAATTTTTCAATAAACATTCACCACTGTATGTATATTTAAAATTTCACTTTCTATCATTATCATTATCATCGTCAAAATTTCACTTTCCCTTTTAATATATATTCATCATTATCATCAAAATATATATTCATTCAAAATCTTATCTACTCAAATTTTTAACGCAACTCTCTTTTCAATCGTTTAGAATTACAACAAAAAAATAATTAATTAATTATTAAACACTGAGCTGGAGAAATCGTTCTTTCCAACGCATGTTATCTGGTTGATGACATAGAATAGGCACAAGTTGGGAAAAAGAAGATTTTTTTAAAATTTCCATGGTGAGTCAACTCCCACGAGAAAATGATACATCAACCACTATATATAAAAAAACAATTGTTTTGGAAGTTTTTTAATAACATCTAATGCATGTTGGTATGTACATTTAAATTATGTCCACATTACATTGTGTACAACTCATTTTGTCTAAAAGGTTCATTTTAAGTATAATTAGTAAAATAAGTTAATTGGTTTTTATAAATATAATAATTTTAAATATGTATTAACTAATATATTTTTAAATCTTTTATTTTTTAATAATTATTTTTTAATATAGTTTATAGGGTTTAAAAAAATTAGTGAATAAATGTATTGTTAAGGTATTTTTTGCATAATGGTGATTCATTTAAAACCCCATGGGTGTCTTATTGTATAACTCTTAACTAGATATTATAGTGGTAGTGGTCAATCTCGTTCTTGCATGACAAGGTGTTGATTCAGACCACTACATCTCTAGTTGAGAGTTGGGCAAATGGGATACTCATAGGACTTCAAACCAGTCATCATTGTGCAAGGAGGAGCTGAACTACATACTTATTCACCAATTTTTTTGTGTGTGTGTTTAGTGACTGAAAGAATGCGAAAAACATTGTACAAATATAATAACTGTAGTGTTGATAGTTATCCTTATGAAGAGGTGTGTCTCTTGTGGTCATTCACCAAAAAACCCATAAAATATGCTAAAACTACATTCTATAATGTTGACAAAGAACCTGGGTGCAAGAACCCTAGTCCTCACATGAAAAATCCTAGCCCTTACATGAAATTAGTATTGAATATGCATGCTGAGATTGATGAAGTTTGGGTTGATTAAAAAAGGAACCTTGTTGGGACCACAAATTTTCACTCATTGCTTCATTTTAGGTTATTTTTTCTTTTATGGACCATCGGAATGTATGATAAGCCCATGCAAATGGAATCTAACCATGCATGTCCTCTAAGTACATCTTCTAGATTGTCCATGTTAATGATCCATCCCTTTCCTCTGAAAAGAGGTTTCAATATAACCAAATATGACACTTGGGTTTGTAACCTTTTGGACAAGAACTATGGTAGAGTAATTTACAAATGTCTCAATTTAGCTCATTGGGAGAGAGAATGTATAAACTTGATTGGATGCCCATTGTTGGACACCAAACCCTAAAGAATGCATGGGAAGGCCTCGAACATGTAACATGAGTTTAGGACCCAAAAACTCTAAAATTGTCAATATCAAGACTATTTATAATGACCACTTGGATAAATATTCCCCCCCTTGAGTAGAAATGGCATCCATCGCATTGAGCTCCTACACTAAGAGGGGGACTTTTGTTGGATTTGTTTATTAGTGAACCACTTGCCTTGAGAAGGGAGTTACAAACATTTACTAATAATTAGAAGAGTATTATCTCTAAATATCTTCTCATAAATATCTCTAAGATATTTGATAATAGATATTCCATGATTCTTCTTTATCCAAGATGCTTGAGTAATCATCCCAAATCCATGACAAATCTTCAAAATCGAGAAGAAATTTGAATTTGAGCCTTAATGCTAAAATTTAGCATTGTTGGAATCTTTAATTTTTACTTGTACACATCGCCAAACTCACCCTTCTTTCAAGTATAAGTTAGAAAATGTAATTTTTCTAATATTTAGTCATAATTCACTTAAAATACCAAAATAAATGCATTGGAAAATACTAAGCGTAAACCCACATATAAACATTAAAATGGAATAAAACATGGTTACAGAAAAGCAAAAAATGGATTAAAAATAAGGGAAAGATTATGAAATGATGCTAAAAAGAATGTGAAAAGATGACCATTCTGAGACTCAACAAGTGGAAGTTGATTCATTTCAAATTGATTCTCACCCATAACCTTATTGATGGTGTGAGCCCATGCTTGAGGGATATGGACTTCCTATGGAAGCTTGAGTCACTATTTCTATGAATGCAACCATACATTAACACCAACTCAAATTTGAGTGGAACCCAATGTTGATAATGTCACTACTTATACTTGGGATAATATTTTTGCATAATATCATGAACTTCTTGTTGGATTTGTTTGATCCATGCAACAAGTTTGGCTTATTTGTTTGCTCTATTATGAGCATCAAACGATTGTTCACGCATCGATGCAATTAATCTTGGTTATGATGAAAACAATTAAGAGATAACATCAACACAAAGTAATAGAGAGACACAGTGGAAACCATATTCTATTATTAAAAGAATGGTGAAAACATCATACAAATCCAATGGCTAGAATGGTGTTAGCCATCTCTCATAAGAGATATGCCTTGTATGCTCATCCAAGAAAAACCCGTAGCAAGAGGTTGAAACTAGATTTTATAATAATGCCCAAAAAACCTAAAATTTAAAAACTCTAACCCTAACATTAAGTTAAGGTAGTGTATGCACCCCAAATTGGACAAGGTTGAGTTGTCTGAAAAAAGAGTAGCCTTATTGTGACCATGAGTATTCACTCGTTGCTTTATTTTAGGTCTTCTTTAGCTCGTTGGAAAGAGAATTTTCACACTGAGATGGATGCCCAGCTGGTGGGCATTACAAATTTGAAAAATGCATCGGAAGGCCCCATAAATGTGTTAAACAATTAGGGTGCTAAAACTCTCAATATGAAGATATTTTATGAGACGACCTTCAGTAATTGCTTGGATTAGTTTCTACCAATGCCATAAATTGTACATTTTTTGTTTTCATGGTAGTCACATTGTTTTTGCTATATAATTTGTAGGATAATGCCTATGTACCAAATGTGGAATCATTGTTGGATGTTTTCATTACAACTAAAGTTGTTGCTCGTGTAACCGCTACTATGGCACTGTTAGCATTCAATAAAAAGAGTGGATTTCATAAACATTATTTCAATTCTACATGTAACTCTAGACAATCAACTAAAAATAATGAATATAAGATAAGATTAAATGAAGCCCCTCTCCATAATGTTAATATCATATATATAATCCTTGAATGGATTAAATACATGCCACGCACTACACAAATTAAAGAAAGTTATGGTTTCCAAATACCCAATACAAACTTAATACTTCTAGGCCTACATCCAAAGAAGATTGAAGTTGCAAAGCAACAAATCTCAAATATTCATCCCAAATTATATCGTCTTCATTTTATGAGAAATGGAACTTTAACTTCTAAGAGAAATGGCAATGAATCATGTGATTTGTAAGAACAAAAACCATGATTACATATGGAGGAAACACTTTCTCATGAAAAACACATGTTAGGTTAACCAAGGAAGGATCCTAGACAATGGGCTATTACATTAGATTTTCCAATTTGCAAATGCTTTACAAGAGGATATGTAAGAATTATTTGCATCTATGCTTTTATTCTCACATAATGGCATCAATATTTTCATTTATAATGCAACCATTATTTTTATGTTTATTTTTAACCGTTGGGAAATATTGTATTAGAAAGGGTCATGGCCAAATAATATGACATTGCAATACAAACATAGAGAAAATAGGCATAGCTTGCATAATAAAATTTATGTGAACTCCTAAAAACCTTTAATTTGCATAACAAAATTCCACAAGGATTGGCATGACAAGTATATTTCCAAGCATACTAACCTAAGAGTAGAAAAAAATTGCAATACATACCAATTTAAATGAAATATTAATAATTTGATCCATGGAAGACTCCTTTTTAAACTTAGAATTATTTGGTGATAATGTCCATGCACTTCTCCGTGTTAGAGGGATCTGCATAGTGTAGTTGTGTTATTGTGGCATTGAAATTATTCTCCTCTTTAACAACCAAAGTCCTAAACAGTGTCATTGCATCTTAAAGACACATAGACTTAGTGACCTTGCACTAGGAACTTGCCAAATAAACAACAAGGAACTTTGTTGCACTATCAAACTTGGAGTTGACCAAACCCAACTATTTTTCTAAAGTTACATATCGAGTCTCCTAAATATGCATGTATTCCTTCATGCATTGTTTTTTCTCCTTCATAATGTGAATTTGAACGTTGAGTTGAACTATATGCATGTCCTTCTCTTAGCTTCCAAAAACAAATTATCCTCCCATAATTCATGACATTTACTTCATTATAGAGACAGTTTTAACTCCTTGTGTCATGCCTTTGTAATTCTCATCTTATAACCTTCCATTTGCCTCTTTATTTCCAATAGTTCATACATTGAACATATGCAATTCTGGCACTATTCCATTGAAGGCTCCACCTTAAAGAAAAACATAAAACATCTCCAACCCATCAAAGATAATTTCAGTTTCTCTTATACATAAAGACTACCATACGAAGGAAGTTGGATGGAGTGAGGTGACCTAGAGGAGGAGAAGCATCAACGACCTTTCCAAAATAATTCTACACAAAATCGAAAACATTAACATCGTGCTCCATAAAATATTCTCTATTAGTAAGATAAAATAAAGGTTTAGAAGCAAAGGATTTAACCATAATGGATTGTGCTTTCACCCATGCAAATAAGTCTACTTGTTGACGGCATAGATTAACAAGTTAATGCCAATTAAGTTAGAGAAGGGGGATGGGGATTGGATCCCCATTTTTATTCTAACGAATCCCTTGTTCAATTGTGATCCAATATTGGTTAGGCAATCTTCTTCACCAATACAAGCTAATAAGACTCTAGAATAGGAAGTGGAACCAAGCCAAACCTAAAATTTTATGAAGTAAAGGCTTTAGTTCATTATATGAGGAAGAGAAAGATTTGGAATCAATCATATCATTATTGAAACATCTCCAATAATTGTTATGTTCTTGATCACACGTGCCTTTCCCCTTTGCAACACTTGATACATCAACAATGCTTATGCTTTATTGTTTGTAGGAATGTCTATCCCTTAAACATAATGACTTACTACATTTTCTCTAGGATAAAAAATTAAGCCCTTCACACTTGCCACCCCTCATATTTTTTATTAGTTTTGTTAGAAAAATATCATTTTTAATAATAAGTGAAACTCGGAAATTCTTGAATTACATTCCATTTTCTCTATTTAATATTTTGTGCTATTATCTAAAATGTTAATTCACCCATGTCATTAAGATATTATATATTTTATTACCTTTATCCACAACAAGCCCAAAGAATTTTTTTGTAACAATTTATATTCAAAATCAAAGAGAAGGTTACATCGCTAACATTTTCTAGAATCCACAAAAGACCAGCTAATCCAACAAACCAGTAACAGAGCAAAATTTCCCATGATCATAGATAACATTACCAACATTTACTCAATTGATTTATAAAACTCAAAGTGATAGAGAAATGACAATTCATTGATGACATAATGAGTAACCACAAAACATATGACCAAGTAAAGTGCACATTGGTCGCATAGGAACCACCAATAAAATTCATAAGGTGCACTAGAATATCCATAGAAACTCCATAAGTAGCGACAAGGCATCCAAGACCATCCATGAACATTTATAAAATAACCAGTAGACACACAACAACATCCAAAATGTACCATAAGTTACACATGTAAGCACCCCTCCCACATTTACCCACTTTCACCGACCTGTTAGGGTAAACATGAGTTAAAGGCTACTATGACATGACTCAACCTCCTAAGTACAGTTAAGGAAGTGGAATCGACAAACTGAAACTTTACTAACCTTCCTCAGGAGCTACAGGACCCCCAGGAGCTAAACAACCACTCCAGGTGCCCAGACCCTGAGCTAGACTACTTTTTCACTGACCTAGGCTACCATTCGCATGCATAAGCCTGCAAAGTAGCGACTGCAATCCCAATTTCTCAGTTTTGAGCCTGCAACTGTGAGATTTTTGCCACCTTAATAGGGCTAGACTCCAAATCACAGCCCAGAACTTGATGAGACTTTCCAAAACAATAAATGGCACAAGGACAAAGCCTCTAACACAAAACTTAATCAAGGACTTGACCTAACTAGGCCTAACCATGACATCATTTCGTCAAAAACATTGTGAACATGTAATCTATAGGTCGTGAATGCATCTCTAAACTTAAGGGTTTGATACTTATTTGAGAATCATCAAGAAGGTCTAATTCCCTCTCATAGTAGTTGCAATAACATCTATTAGGTAATGCATTCAATAACCAATCATTTACCAAACAAAACATGATAAGAGCCATAAATAGAATATGTCATAAAACCATGCTTATAACCAGCATATAACCAGAATAATAACAATGATAGAACAACCATCAAAGCCACATCATAACAAGTAAACTTACTCATAAAATACAAGAGGAAAAGAGCTCTTATTAACATATGCAAATCCAACCAATTCAGGTACTTCCACGTACCACCTGACCATAGATTGGGCTTAACCAAATCTTTCTTTCATCCAATCACCCCTGTGCCATATTCCAATCATGAATGTGGGATTTACAACAAATAATCGGGCTTCCTCAAAATTTACCGCAATCGCGCTAAAATTAGGTTAAGGTACTCCTAGGCGTAAAACAAGCACCTACACAACTAGGTTTTATTGCAATCCCACCATTACTGGTCAAGGGATTCCTAGGCCCAAACAATAAACATGCACTACCAGGCTTTACTGCAATCTCGCCAAAACCAGTCAAGGGATCACTAGGCCCTAAATAAGCTTGGATGACTTTGGATTTATTCACCAATACCTTGAGGAATTTCCCCTCTCCACCCTTAGGATTTACAACGATCTCATCATTACCAGTCAAGGGATTACTAGGCCCTTGGGAATTTTCCTGGGACCACCTCACCCGATTCCAAAACCATCTGACAATCCAAAGCGCAAACAATGAAAGAACCCCATCACACCATGGCTATCCGAAAATGGCAAGGCAAGGTTGAAAACCACTATCACACCTGACAAAACCCATTCCAATGACAACACGAGAACCAAATATACACATGTTGTACCATTCATGCCAAAACTAGCAAGGAAATCATACATGCAACTCGATAATTGCAAGTAATCATGTTGTAGCCACTTGATCCAACTCTTCCTTATGTGATCTCTATTTTCCTTTCCTTTCATGTCCTTCCTTTGCCTTCCTTTCTCTAATGCTAGAGTGCTCCAAGAATTCTCTAAGTGTGCAAGAGTAAGAGAAAAAGAGAATAGAGAGCTCCAACCCAAAACTGTCAAAAGGCTAACCAACAAAAGTTGTGAACTAATCCTCATAAGCCTTTTTATTATTGAGGACTCTATTTTCTTCAATTTCCTCTATTTTTCCTCAATTTTCTCCTCACATGCAACCTGTGACCTTTCACATTCCTTTTCTCCTATTTTCCATTATTTTCATAAATAAAATGCCAATTAATGCCTCTTTGCCTTTTCAAAGCCTTTCCCAATTTCCTTAGCCATAATAAACCAAATGAACACCCACTAGGATGTTCCTACCAGCATTCAACTTGGAATATGTGTCCCATGACCTTGGTCTTATTTTTCCTTTATTAACTTTATTACATGAACTTTTAACTAGGGGATGTTACAGATCCCTCCCCCTTAGGGGAACACCATCCTCGGTGTCCAATGACACATATGACTAGCAAGACCGCTGAAAACCAAAACATACTGCCCATGGAGCTTTATAACTTAGTTCGATGCAATATTTACAATAAACAACCTACTGAAAAACAAAACCAACATGACAACCATACCGCTTATTGGAGCATTATAACACATCTAATTGAGATATTTACAATAACAACCATACATAAATATGTACATATACCAAAACTCATTTGCCTTCATCGGCAAATAATGAAGGATACATAGCCCGCATCTAATCAACCATCTCCGATGTAGATTCATCAAGCCCAAAGTGCTTCCACTGCACTTCAACTTGCTCGATTGCTTAGTTTTGGTGCATGAGTTGTTTCTGTTACAAAATGCACCGAGGTTATGGCTGGAATTATTCTTCGAATTCTGCCTGCAATATAGACTAGTCAATCACATGATCAACATATTTCACATACTTCTTAAGCAATGACACATGGAAAGCATCATGGACTTTCACTTTCAGAGGTATTGCAAGTTTGTAGGCCAATCCAATCCTCTCAAGGATCTCGAAAGGCCTGCAATACCGAGGTGCCAACTTGGCACATGATCCAATCCTCAATGAGCTCTTCTTGGGATTGATGTGCAAGTACACATGTTCCCCAACCTAAAACTCCTTAAACATCCTATGTTGATATGCATAACTCTTTTCTTTGTCTTGTGTTGATTTTATATTCTTCTTTATAGCCTACATTTCTTATTCCATCTTTGCCAACATGTTCGATCCTATCAACACCATGTTCACTAGATCACTCCAACTAATGGGTGTATTACAACTTTGCCTGTACAGTGCCTCAAACTGAGTCATTCTCAAAGATTATTGATACCCATTGTTATATGCAACTCCACCAGTGAAAGATATTCTTGCTACTTTAATTTTTGATGCATAACATACATTCTCAACATGTCCTCCATAATCCTATTGGCCCTCTCTATTTATCCATTTGTATATGGATGATAAGTTGTGTTGAAGGTAAACTCTATACCCAAACCTACAAATAACTCTTTCCAGAACCTGGAAGTGAACTTGGCATCTTTGTCTGACACAGTCTTCCTAGGAATACCATGCAATTTCACTATCTCCCTAATGAAGACCCGTGCTACCTCACTAGTAGAATAAGTAGACTTAATCGTTATGAAGTGAGCTACCTTTTTCAACTTGTCAACCACAACAATGATGGAATCATGTTGTCTAGATGTCCTCAGAAAACTTGTGATGAAATCCATGGAAATGACCTCCCATTTCCACTCTAGAATCGGAATCGGTTGTAATAACCCACCTGGATGCTTACACTCTACCTTTACCTGTTGAAAATCCAAACATTTATCCACAAACTATGCCACCTATTTCTTTAGATTCGCTAGTAGTAGAACTTCTTCACTATTGTCAATGTCTTATGATATTCCGGATAACCTGAATATGGCTTAACATGAAATTCCCTCAAGATAAGCTTCTCGAGCTCATTGTTGTATCGCACATATAACTTGTCCATAAATCTGACCAAACCATATGTTTTGAGATGATAGTCCATATCTTGTTCCCATGTACCGTGCTATTTTAAGTTGTGCCTAAACTCCTTATACCTATCATCATGTTGTCATGCATGTAAGATATGATACTGTAAATATGTCCCATAATAACTCATAGTTGTTATATGATTTACCTGTATCCTTTTGCTAAGAGAATCTGCAACCTTGTTCTCCTTTCCCTTAATGTATTTGATATCGAAGTCAAACTCACTAAGTGTGGCCAACCATCTAGCTTGCCCAACATTCATATTCGGTTGGTCAAACAAGTATCTCAGCCCACTGTGGTCACTTATCAAAATGAACCTCCTACCAAGAAGATTGTGCCTCCAAATCTTCAATGCGTGAATGATCGTTGCCAACTCAAGATCATGTGTCACATAGTTTTGTTCGTCTTCATTTAGTTTTCTTGATTCGTGGCATACCACTTTTCCCTCCTGCGTCAGGACTCCACCAAGTGATATCTTGCAAGCATTTGTACAAACCACAAACTCTTTATCTGGATATGAAATCTTTAGAACTAGAGAAGTAAGAAACTGCTTCAACTGCTCAAAACTAGTTGCACATTCCTCTATCCATTCAAATTTCTGTCCTTTTCACTGCAATGATGTAATAGGATATGAAATCTACGAGAAGTTCCTGATGAACCTCCTATAGTAACCTACTAACCCCATGAATGATTTAACCTCATCCGCATTTTTAGGAGCTGCCCATTCCATGATAGCTTTGACATTTCTTGGATCCACTGCAATACCTTCCTTAGAAACCACATGCCCCTAGTAATGTACCTATGTCTAAAAGACATTGCACTTACTAATCTTGGCATACAACTGATGTTCTCTTAGAAATCTCAATATTGTTTTTAAGTGTTCGGCATGCTCTTCCTCATTCTTTGAATATATCAATATATCATCAATGAATACAATCAAAAAATTATCTAGATAAGGACACAACACAATATTCATCAAACAAATGAAAGTAGTTGGAGCATTGGTCAAACCAAAAGGAACCACAACAAATTCATAATACCCATACCTAGTCTAGAAAGCAGTCTTGTAGATGTCTTCTTCTTTGATGCGTACCTGGTGATCTATTGATCTCAGATCAATCTTCGAGAACATTATTGCTCCCTTCAACTAATCAAACAAATCATCGATCCTCAACAAAGGATACTTGTTCTTAATCCTCACCTTGTTCAAGTACCTATAGTCAATACACAACCTAAGATTACTATCCTTCTTCTTCACAAACAACACTAGTGCACCCCAAGGCAATACACTTGGCCTAATGTATCTCTTGTCAAGCATTTCATTCAGCTGCAACTTCAATTCCACTAACTCTAGAGTGCTCATCCTGTAAGCTACCTTTGATGTTGGTGTTGCCCCTAGTACCAACTCAATAGAAAATTCCACTTCCTTGTGAGGTGGCAACTCTGAAATCTCTATTGGAAATACATCCTGAAACTACTATAAAATTGTATACCTCTTCAAGACTTTTGCATCCTCAACATCCTTACCGTTATTACTGGAAACTTGCGATGCAAATAACACACACCCTTTCCTGTGACTGTGCTTTACCTACATAGTTGTAACCATTCTAACCGATGTAGCTTTCTTCTTACCCTGGAAGATTATTTGTTCTCCATTGTCATCCAAGCACTCAATAGAATTTTCATAACAATCCACCTTAGTCATGTGAAGGTACAACCAATCCATACCCATAATCATATTGTATGATCCCAACAGAAGCACATTCAGATGTGTTGATGTAGGCATATCATTCATCTCAAATGCACAAGATATTACCCAATGATGAACCCTCTTCTTAGTACATGTATCCAACTACACTAACCTATAACATGTAACATGTAACATGTAACTGCACTTGTAACATGTAACCTGCACTTGTAACATGTGACCTGCATTTGTAACTTGCACCTGTAACCTGCACTTGTAACCTATAACCTGTAACCTGTAACCTACACCTAAGGTTTTGTTCTCTTTGGTTGCCACTTTCCCTTAGTCTTGTCATTCCCTTTCCAATGAGGCTTAGATTCGATCTTACACTTCGATTGATCATAACAGTGCTTCAACTTCCTAATGACTTCCTCCAATGACCGAGACTGATGCAGGAGCATTCAACCCAAGAGAAAATCATTGTAATTAAGTAGACATAGGGGTCATGTCTTTTAGGAAGTTGGATTCCTAAGTGATAAATTAATGTAATATTAGGCTTTTGAGTGCATAGATTAGAAATTAATTAGATAATGAGAGGAAGTTGTAAATGCTCTCAAATAAATGAGAACATGAGTGGGCAATAATGACAAAAGAGTCTAAAGTCAATTAGGACTCTTTAAGCAGTTCCATGATTCGAGGAACTAAGGGGAGCTCTTAGGAATTAAATGGAGATTAGAAGTGGATGTAGAGGATAGAGGATTTAGGAGTTGAACTAGGATTAGTTCAACAGAACTTTCTAGCATATATGTAAGCCTACGGGCAGAAGAAAAAAAAAGGAGGCCACTGATAGCAGAAGATCATGCCTATGCGAGACACAGAGTCTCGAATATATTCATTTGTTTATACATATTTGTTATAGATAGATAGATAGATAGATAGATAGATAGATATAACAGAGTCTCGAATGTATTCATTTGTATATATATATATATATATATATATATATATAACAGAGTCTCGAATGTATTCATTTGTTTATACATATATATACAGAGTTTTATTCCTGACTGTGTTAGTATGTGAAAAGAGTGTTTAATGAATGAATTACATGTAAATTGTGAATTCGCAGATTCTGTAACAGGATTACAGACAGAGTTCTATAGAACGCGCAGAGTGATTCAGAGGAAGCGTAAAAGGATCTTAGAATCCAATTGAAGATGCAAAGTGAAACTCTAGATAGAGGGAGCGAAGTAGGAATTCGCTACAGAGCTTAAGCTCAGAGATAGTGCACAACGGAAGCGGAAGACCAGAACCTTTTGAAGAATTGACCTACAGAGGAAAATTGAAGAAAATGCGTAAAAACCCAGGTAAAAAGAGTCCAGCAAAGAAGTAAAGGATGGTTGCTCAGCAACCATTGGATCTTATAGATCAACGGTCCAGATCATGTCGTATGTGATAGTGTTGAAATATCACATCGGTGAACTTTAACGGAGGAAGGCGGTTTTGTAACAATGAAAGTGGATTTCAGGCGGCCTCAAAACCGTAAGCAGTATTGAAGGACGAGTGCCAATTCCACTCATAAAACGACGCGTGGCAGTGAGAGGAGAGAGGAAACCGCTTTATAGGGTGGTTAAACCGCGTGCTTATTATCTACCCGATATCAACGACAATCGTCGGATCTGTTGGGTGCAGATCGACAGTGGAAAATAGGCGTGCAAGTCTAACGGTTGGGAGTAATATCAACCGTTGGATCAAAGGATACAACGGAGGATCAAGATTTGATCAGAGATCGGGCTTATCGGAGTTCGGAGGAGCGGTGCTGTGGAGCAACTAAAGGTGCAGACCCAACGATAATTATATATGCAGGTGCATAGAATTTGAAATCCGCTATATGTGTTCAGAGCGGGATTTCAACGTAATTCCATGTAATTGTGATAGATGTTTTTCGAGCCTTTTTAAGGCTAAAACATATATTAACGATTCTGATAGTCACATATCGGAATCGAAGGGGTGATGAGGCATGTATGTATGACCCGCGAAGGGAGTGATGCCCGATTGTGATAGAGGTAGCCTCAGGAAGTGTGTAGAGCCTGTACCAAAGCGGGAAAAGGTATGTTTGTGTAATTTTCCTTTGTAAAAGGTGTGTAAAGGAAAAGAGTTCCGATAGAGTATTTCATGTGATAAAGCATATGTAGCCAATGCATTAAAGGGGAAGGTTACATATATGTGAGCATTACAGGGGATAATGAAGGTTATGAAGGTTTAAATAGTCCCGATAGGAAGGATTTAGCGAATGACTTTAATAGAGTCATAATCGAAGGCTTGAGGGTTGTTTAAAGCCGATAAGAGGTTTTATCTAGGTGATTGAGTTCCGATATAAAAGGAACTGTGGTGAAAAGGGCCTTTTCCATGTATGGTTGAAGATTAACTCCTTTCTGAGTTAAATATCTCGGACTAATGAGTGGATGCATTTTTATATGCATACTGTGGGTATAAGCGAGGGTAACCCTGCATCAAAGACTCATCATACTCAATCTAATCCTTGAATGCTAATGGAAATCCGCTGACAAATATTTAAACTTTGGTTTTCTCGTCCTTACAATATGACACATACCTCAACAACTCCAGGAAATTGGTCATGTACTCCTCATATGTCATCGATCCCATCTTCAACTCATAGAATTCCTTGGATTTTTCGTCATAGTACTTCTCTGACAAATATTTATTCTTAAAGAGTCTCTTGAATTCATGTTAACTTAACTCCTCTATCCTGATATCTTTGACACACTTCACATCTTCCCACTAGATGTTTGCTTTCCCTTTAAGACTAAAAATAGCTATCTTGGCCTTCATGTTCTTTGTATAATCATGTAGCTCAAAGAAATTCTTCATCCCAAGCAACCATGCCTTTGTATCTTTTGGTTTCTTTAACTCTCCATCAAACGTAGGTGGCTTAGCTTTCTTGAACTCATCTGGAAAATATTCCATGTTATTTCCCCTGTAAGGATGATAGCGATGGTGACCATGATACTTGTTTGAACTAGAACTAGAATAGAATCCATGTCCATTTCCTCTCTTATCGAATGTATCTAAGAACCTTCCATCTTTGACTCTGCCATCCTTGTCCAACTTGTTCCCACCATGAGGCCTGCTACCATATGTCCCATTAGTTTTGTCCTCATGTCCATAACTGATTTGTTGTTGTTCATGTCTCTACAAGTCTGACAAACTCTGAATGATATCTGCATTGACCTCTGCTTGTTTCTCCTGTGCCTTAGCAAGCCTTTCCTGTGGCTAAATTATTTTTCCATTATCTTCTTTGAAACTTATGATTTTTTCCTTTAATCTTCTCAAGGTGTCTGCTATGTCCAGAGAGTATTCAACTCTTGGTTGCTCATCTGATTTGTAGGGAGATTCTCGTGAACTGTAATCCACCATTTGTTAGTCATCTTTTATCTTCTTCTTCTTCCAAGTATACCATGTCATCTAAACCAAAATATAAACATAATTAGCGTACCTCAGTGAACTTTAGGGGAGGTTATCTCATCTGCAAAATCAGTCCAGATTAGCACAATACATGTATAATCATAATCACATCAATATACCGACATCATGCATGATAATACCAACTGCATACCATGACCTCATGCATGAAAACCATAACCATGACAATGCATGCATAACAACCATAGACAACCGACATGCATGCATAACACACACACCCTTCCCATCCAATCCAAGCATTAAACCATGCTTTAATACAAATATGTAACCACTCCTCCCACATTTACCCACATTCACTGCCCTGTTGTGGTAAACATGAGATGAGGGATACTATGACATGACTCATCCTCCTAAGTATAGTTAAGGAAGTGGAATCGACAAACTAAAACTTTACTGACCTTCCTAAGGAGCTACAAGACCCCCAAGAGCTAAACAACCACTCCAGGTTCCCAAACCCTGAGCTAGACTGCTTTTTCACTGATGTAGGTTGTCAGTCGCATGAATAAGCCTACATCCATGCAATTGTAGGCCTCTATTCACATGCATAAGCTTGCAAGGTAGTAACTACGGTCCCAATTACTTAGTTCTGAGCCTATAATCAAGAGATTTGTGCCACCTTTTCAGGACTAGACTCCATATCACTACCCATAACATGATGAGACTTTCCAAAATAATAAATGACACAAGGAAAAAGCCTTTAACATAAAAATTAATCAAGTACTTGACCTAACCAGGCCTAACCATGATAGTCATTTCGTTAAACACATTGTGAACATGTAATCTATAGGTCATGAATGCATATCTGAACATAGGGGTTTTATACTTATCTAAGAATCATCAAGAAGGTCTAATTCCCTCTCATAATAGTTGCAATAACATATATTAGGTCATGCATTCAATAATCAATCATTTACTAAACAAAACATGATAAGAGCCATAAATAAAATCTATCACAAAACCATGCTTATAACCAACATATAACCAAAATAATAACAATGATAGAACAACCATCAAAGTCACATCATAACAAGTACACTTACTCATAAAATACAAGAGGAAAATATCTCTTATTAACATATGAAAATCCAACCTAGTCAAGGACTTCCTCGTACCACCTGACCATAGATTGGGCTGAACTAAATCTTACTTTCAGCCAATCACCCCCGTGCCATATTCCAATCATGAATTTTGGACTCACAAAAAAACAACTAGGCTTCCTCAGGATTTACCACAATCCTGCCAAAAACCAGTTAAGGGACACTTATGCCTGAAACAAGCACCTACACAGCCAAGCTTTACCGCAATCCCGCCATTACCAGTCAAGGGATTTCTAGGCCCAAACAATAAACATACACAACCAGGCTTTACCGCAATCTTGCTAAAACCGTTCAAGGGATCACTAGGCCCTAAACAAGCTTAGATGCCTCCCGATTTCTTCATCAATACCTTGACGAATTTTCCTGTCTCCACCCTCAAGATTTACCACAATCCTTCCATTATCGGTTAAGGGATTCCTAGGCCCTTAGGAATTTTCCTGAGACCACCTCACCCAGTTCCAAAACCATCCAGCAATCCAAAGCTCAACCAATGAAAGAACCCCATCACACCATGGATACCTGAAAATGGCAAGGCAAAGTTGAAAACCACTGTCACACTCGGAAAAACCCACGCTAATGACAGCAGGAGAACCATACATACACCATGGCTATGCCAAAACTAGCAAGGAAATGATACATGCAACTCGATACCTGCAAGTAAACTCGTTGTAGTCGCTTGATCCAACTCTTCCTTACTCGATCTTTGCTTTCCTTTGATTTCTTGTCCTTCCTTTGCCTTCCTTTCTCCAATGCTAGAGTGCTCCAAGAATGATCTAAGTGTGCAAGAGTATGAGAGAGAGAGAGAATAAAGAGAGAGCTCGAACCTAAAACTATCAAAAGGCTAACCAACAAAAGTTATGAATTGGTCCTCAGAAGCCTTTTTATTATTGAGGCCTCTTTTTCTTCAATTTCCCCTATTTTTCCTTCAATTTCCTCCTCACATGCAACTTGTGACCTTTCACCTTACTTTTCTCCTATTTTCCATTATTTTCATAAATAAAATGCCAATTAATGCCTCTTTTCCTTTTCAATTCCTTTGCCAATTTCCTTAGCCATAATAAACCAAATGAACACCCACTGGGATGTTTTTCCCAACATTTAGCTTGGAATATGTGTCCCATGACCTTGGTCTTATTTTTCATTTATTAACTTTATTACATGAACTTTTAACCTAGGGTTGTTATAGCACAATCCCATAAGATAATATAATCATGATTGAAAAGCTCGAGAATTGATATAAACTCATATATAAGAAAAACAACCTCCACCATCAGGACAATAATTATGCATATGAACCAATGTCCCTGCTGTGAAACATGAGTCAGTCGAAAAAGCCTAGCAAAACACGTAAAAGAGGAGAAAAGGAAGGTGCACATTTACACCAAAAATCATTATGGATATTTCCCCAAAGAGAGCGAGTAGAAACATGTTGCTAGAAGAAAAAAAATGATTTCTTCAACATACCACCAATATCAATGACGATACCTCAAAAGGCAACCAAATGGTGGTAGGTGTAAGGGGGGTCATTATAGATATTGATGGACAATATAAGGTAAGTTTTGAATGGAGCTTGAGTGGAATTACTAGTAATCAAGCTAAGTCATTAGCACTTTAGCGAGGCGAAAAGATTCTTGATTCAAGGCAAATTATAGATTTAATTATCATTGCAGACTTGGGTGTAGTGAAAGACTCATGTACAACCCCACCTCTTCATCCAATGGGAATTTGATAAGATTTATCTCAAGAATTCAAACAAAGACTTCGTTATTTGATATGATGGATGGTTATCCCAAAGTTTGTTAAGCCATATTCCACCAAAGCCAAGCAACATTTCAAAGTTAAGTGGGACATTTGGATTCAATGGCCATTATAATCCTAGTATGTCGCAGATTTTTGAAGTTATGGAGGAGCCTATTTGATTTTTTAATAGCAAGAAATTTGATGCAAGTGGGATATTGGTGGAGTTTAGTGTAGTCATATTTGGTCTTTACTGCATTCGAAGATTAGGAGAGTGTTATGAAAAGCTCAAGAAAAGATAGAAAAGATAGATCAACGCCTTAGAATTCAGCCTCTTCGAGGGGGCAACCTCCTTTACATTACATAAATGAACAATTCTTGGATGATTCAAATGACAAAACCTCCTTTCTATATATAGGAGTCTAAGGAGTCACAATATAATCCAGCCGACCTAACAATAATAATATAAAGCCACAAAAATAACAATAGAGGGATTCTATGGGGCACAGTAATAACAATATGGGGGCAATAGGGGCACAACAATATTAATAAGGGGTATAACTACAATAGTAATGGGGTAATCACTAGTATTATAGGGACCCAACATGCCCTTCTCCTTCAAAAAAGTGTTGTCCTCAACACTTGAGTAGTTCTGGATACTTCTGCATAAAATTCTCATCCTCCCATGTGGAATCTTCAGCGGATAAGTTCTTCCACTTGATAAGATACTCTGAAATTGATCGATTCCGTAGCTGTCGAGTTCTTGTTTCTGTGACTGCTTCCGGTTCCAATATAATTTTTCCTTCCTCGTCAAGTTCTGGCAATATTGTTTGAACTGGGAGCTTGTCGCCTATAACCTTCTTTAAACATGAAACATGGAAAACTGGGTGCAATTGAGAAGCTGCAGGAAGCTCCAATTTGTATGCCATAGTACCAATCTTTTGCAACACCTTGTACGGACCATAATACTTTGGTGATAATTTATTATCCTTCTTAGCTTGCGAGGGACATTTGCTTATATGGTTGTAGCCGTAGGAATACCCAATCACCTACATCAAAACTTCTTTCACTGCGATGTTGATCTTCCTGTTGTTTCATTCTATTCTGTGCCAACACGAGGTTATCCTTTAAGAGTTGGAGGATTTGTTGTTGATGTTCGATGTGATGTTCCACTGCCTGAACCTTAGAATTTTCTCTTAAATATGATGTGATGGATGGTGGTTGATACCCATAAAGTGCCATAAATGGGGTCATTTTTGTTGCTGTATGGAAGGAAGTGTTATACCACCATAGAGGCAACCATTTGACCCATTGTGTCTGTTTATCAGATACAAAGCAACGAAGATATCCTTCCAAACATTTGTTTACTATCTCAGTTTGCCCATCAGATTGAGGATGATAAGATGAGCTATGAGCTAACTGAGTACCAAGACAAGAAAATAATTCTGTCCAAAAATTTCCCATGAAAATGGGATCTCTGTCACTTACAATAATCTTTGGGTTTCCATGTAGCTTTTGAATTGTTTCCATAAATGCAGTAGAAACTGTACTGGCTTTAAATGGATGTGATAATGCACAAAAGTGTGCATACTTGGTAAGTCTGTCAACTACCACCATGATGACACTCTTTCCCTCAGACTTGGGTAAACCTGTGATAAAATCCATTGAAACCTCCTCCCAACGTTGGCTTGGAATGGATAAAGGTTGTAATAGACTTAATTGTTTCAACTTTATTTTGTTGGCAAACCAAACATTCCGCCACAAACTTTTGAATATCTGATTTAAGGCCATCCCAAAAAAATTCCTTCTTAACCCTATGGTAAGTTTTTAAAAATCCTGAGTGCCCTCCTAAGGGAGAAGTGTGCAATTCCATAAGAATCTTTTGTTTTAGCTGGGAATTCTTACAGAGGTATAAGCGATCTTTGTACCATAATGAATCATTTTGCCAGCTAAATGTATCAGACGTACTGGAATCTTGTTGTAACTTTCGAATAAGTGCCCACACTTCTTCGTCATTCTTCCATTCCTCCCTTGCTTCGTTTATCCAATCTAGTTGGATAATAGAAATGGTGCACAACAATGCTTCCACATCCTCATCCTTTCTTGAGAGTGCATCTGCCACCACATTTTGCTTCCCTTTTTTGTAGATGATTTCAAAGTCATAACCCAACATCTTTGTGACCCACTTTTGTTGCTCTTCAGAGGATAATCTTTGTTCTAAAAAGTATTTAAGGCTATCATGATCCGTTTTTACCTTGAAGTGTCTTCCCATTAGGTAGGGTCACCATTTCTTAAGTGCATGGAGTATTGCCAACATTTCTTTCTCATAAATAGCTTTGCTTAAAAACTTTCCCTTGATTGGACGACTTTCAAAAGCAATGGGTCTTTCATCTTGCATTAGAACAGCACCAATTCCATTTCCTGAAGCATCACATTCCACAATAAAGGTTTTTGTGAAGTCCGGTGTAGCTAAGACCGGTGCTTGGCACATTGCCTCTTTAAGATGTTCAAAGGCCTTTGTTGCTTCCGGAGTCCATGAAAATGCATCTTTCTTCAATAATGTTGTTAGAGGTGCTGCTATTCTCCCATAATTCTTAACAAACTTGCGATAATACCCTGTCAACCCGAGAAATCCTCGCAGATGCTTTATGGATGTGGGGATTTTCCATTCCTTAATGGCTTTAATTTTGCTAGGGTCTACCTTAACTCCTTCATGAGATACAATATGACCCAGATATTCCACCTCCTGGACTCCAAAGAAACATTTGGATCTTTTTGCATATAATTGTTTCTCCTCCAATAGTTGTAGCACCCTGTCAACATGTTCAACATGATCCTTCCAAGACTTGTTGTAGATTAGTATATCATCAAAAAATACTAACACAAATTTTCTAAGGAATGGTTTGAAAATTGAATTCATCAAACCTTGAAATGTTGAAGGTGCATTGGTAAGGCCAAAAGGCATGACCAAAAATTCATAATGACCCTCATGAGTTCTAAATGTTGTTTTCGGAATGTCTTCAGTCTTCATTCTGATTTGATGATATCTTGAACGAAGATCCAACTTGGTGAAGTAAATTGATCCATGCAATTCATCCAGTAATTCATCAATGACAGGAATGGGGAACTTATCTTTAATAGTGAGCTTGTTGAGCTCCCTATAATTCGGACACATGCGCCATGATCCATCCTTCTTGTGCACCAATACTACTGGAGCAGAGAAAGAACTTTGACTCGGTTGAATTATACCAGCCTCTAGCATTTCTGCAACCATACGTTCAATTTCACTCTTTTGGACATAGGGATATCTGTACGGCCTGATGTTTGGAGGAACACTTCCTGGAATCAGATGAATAGCATGATCATGATCACGCATAGGTGGCAGACCTTTGGGAGTCTCAAATACCTTGGAATGATTGTCCAGGACTTTTTGGAGATCTGGAGAAATAGATGATTCCGATGTGGAAACATCTAGCGAACATAATTGTGCAATTACACCTCTTTGCTCCTTTTTTAGAAGCTTTGTCATACCATTAGAGCTGATTATCTTTCCTGGTTTCCCTGCAATACCCCTTAATTCAACTTCCTTTCCTTCCGTAGAAAATTTGATGAAAATTTCTTGAAAATTAAAAGCTATTGTACCCAAGGATTGTAGCCATTGGACTCCTAGTACAACATCAGCACCTCCCATTGGAATGGAGAGCATTGGGCTAGTCAATACATATTCTCCCATGGATAGTTTGATATTATGGCACTTTCCAGAGCAATTTATTGTTCCTCCATTTGCAATCATCACTTGACACTCTGGTGCTGGATATAGGAAGTAATTCAATTCTTTTGCTACCTTACAATGAATAAAATTGTGGGTGCTTCCTGAATCAATCAACACTATTACCTTTTTCTTCTTGATTTGTCCTTCTATCTTGATGGTTTGAGGAGTGGTAATTCCCGCCAATGCATTACAAGATATGGTCGGATTTATTTGTTCTTCATCTAGGCTTTGTTCCTGGAGTATATCCTCTTCTTTTGACCTTTCTTGCTCCTTTTCTTCTTCCTCTTCACAATCTATGTAGAATAATTTCTTCTCAGCACACTTATGACCTTTAGTGTATTTGCTATCACAACTGTAACAAAGCCCTTTTGCTCTTTTTTCTTCCAATTGTTGTGGTGTCAACCTTATAGGTTGTGGAAGACTAGGGTCAACAACACTTCCGTCTTTATAGTTGTGAGTGGTATGCTTCCTGGTTGCCATAATTTTGCTTTCCATTTTTCTTGCTAACCTGAATGCCTTCTCTAATGAATCAGGTTCCCAAAGGCGAACATCATGTTGGATATTATCCTTTAAAGACCCTATGAACACATCAATCCTATGCTCCTCTGGAATATCTTTTACCCTTATGTTCAATTTTTGGAATTCCTCAATGTGCTCCATTATTGAACCCTTTTGTTTGAGACTTATCAATTGGGTAAAAAAAGTGTTTCTTTTTGTATCCTCATAATGTGCTATCAATTCTTCCGTAAAAATTTCCCAAGTGATAAATTGTTTACGAGAGCAAAGCCATTGATACCATACAAACTGATTTGGTTCCAAATATAAAGTTGCCATACGTACCTTTTGTGTGTTTTGCACATTATTGAGATCGAAGAATTGCTCCATCTGTAATATCCATGTGGCGGGATCCTTGCCATCAAACTTCCTCATATCGATTTTTGGAATATGGTGGATCTTCGATCCAACATTAGAGTCTATGGAATCATGATTAACATTTATTTTGTTCACATCATGAGTTTCCTTTACAACCTTTTCACCATTAGTAAGTATTTCTTGTAGAAAATTTGTCAAATCTGTCTTCAAATCTGCCATGTCTGTCTTCAAATCTGTCTTCGAATCATCCATCTTAGCTTCCATGCCCTTTATCTTAGCTTCCATCCTTTATCTTAGATTCCACGCCATTTATCTTAGCTTCTGTTAGCTTTTGTGAGCGTGACATTTGTTGCACTTGTTCTTGTAATTTTGATATATCATGTAGCATTTCTTCCTCTTCTTCATGAGTCATGCTAGAGCTTTCAGGTTCCTTACTAGGTGTTTGCATTTTCTTTCCTCGAGGCATCAGTTACCGATAATAATGCTTTACTATGCCCTTTGAATTCCTTCAAACCAAGCTTACGCAAAAATTTAAAAAAAAAACTACACACCTTTTTTCACTTTGTAGAAGCCTGATATTGAATCTGATGTATCTCTGTAATTTCAAATCCTCCAGTTCTGAAATTGCGACCTGTAGTAGCCTTCTGTGTCCTCTTTCCAATGCCACAAGTCTGACCCAAATTGGATTCTCCAAGGAAGAGTTATGCGAAATCTCCCACAGTGACTTGATTATAGACTAGTTCAGTAGAGCGAACTTGTACGACGTGCCACGAGTCACTGTTTCGACCTTTGGATCTGAAAAATGCATACAAGAAACTACAGTCCGTCCTCTTTTTGTACCTTCTTACGAAATTTCAATCCGATCCCCAGAGAGAAAGTTATGACGATTTTCCCCAGGTCACCTGTTTGGAATGTAATTCAGGAGTCTGCAAAAAGACCAACTTCCTCAGATCATATCTCCGTAAATATAGCACGAAAAGCTCTGAAATTAGGACCTAAGGTTCAACGCGATTTCTTCTCAAATGGGTTTTTTTTGCGACTTCTGAAACATCGCAAAAAAAAGTTATAGTGAAAATGCCACGATGACCTGTTTGGAGCAGCGAAACCCTAGAATCCAAAGCTCTGATACCAAATGTTATGAAACCAGCTCAAGAAAAGATAGAAAAGATAGATCAACGCCTTAGAATTCAGCCTCTTCGAGGGGGAAACCTCCTTTACATTACATAAATGAACAATTCTTGGATGATTCAAATGACAAAACCTCTTTTCTATATATAGGAGTCTAAGGAGTCACAATATAATCCAGCCGACCTAACAATAATAATATAAAGCCACAAAAATAACAATAGAGGGATTATATGGGGCACAGTAATAACAATATGGGGGCAATAGGGGCACAACAATATTAATAAGGGGTATAACTACAATAGTAATGGGGTAATCACTAGTATTATAGGGACCCAACAGAGAGCGCCAACTCATGCCAAAATTAGGAGCCACTAATAGTATTTTGGAATGGGTGTTAGCTAATTATTGTAGAGAATCGGTCTAATATGGCTCCCTTGAGGGTAAGAATAATCATATCTTAGATTGGTAAAGAGCCTAATTGGAGTTTAGATCTTAGGGAAAACCATGCTCATCTAGGTTGTTGCTCTCTTATATGGGATCACATACATCCACCTTATTTTGAGAAGGCAAGTGGGTCTCATAACAAATAATAAGACATCTTTTTTCATTGTTATAGGGAGAATCCATGCTTAGGAGGAAATACTAAGAGTGGGTATGCAATGGTGATGAGGACATTATTACAACATAAGAGATGAATTCAAATGTTAAAGGCATATTGTAGTATGTTCCATCATTTGCTTTCAAGCCTAGCTAGGAGCTCTTAATCAACTATCTCCATTCATAGAATGCCAATAGGCTTTATGCATAATGAAACTAAAGAGGAGTTAGTTCATCAAACCCCTAGAGATGTGGACATGAATTACATGGTATGGGAATCTCAATCTTCTCTTATGGACCAAGAGGAAGCGCGCAATGAACATATTGCTCATTAATTTCATGTTTCTTTCATGGTTTACAAAAAATGTTTGATATTAAGTGTGTTTTTTAGACTTGACATTGGTAGAAACTTTTGCGCAAAGAATATCACATCTTATTTTGTACTTAATTTTCAAGTTTTTGGACATTTTTTGAACCATCAATTGTGTCATAGTCCCATCTTTTTTAATTACTAAGTTGATTAGAGAGACCGCAACACTTTTTTAATACAAATTTTATGTATTTTACTTAAAAATACAACATTTATTTTTAATAATACCCTTAAATAAGTTCCATTACTAATAATCTATATTTATTTTTCAAACTTTGAAATATAATTAATATTTAACATTTCATTATCTCATGTTCATGTGGTAATAAATCGTTTTACTAGAAAAACATTTTTGGACATGCTTTAATCATTATTTTATAAGTTAATCTTTCAAATAAATTAATAATAATAAATTTTATGCAATAATTTAGTGGTTAGGTAAAAATAGAAAATACAAAACATCCATGTAATCGGTGTGCGCGAAAGTATAGTGTAAAGTTAATGATTGGTAGATAAAAGTAATATTTATCATAGATGGGAATGTAGAGAGAAATATAAGATATGTACATCTCATAATTGAATAGTTGAAATTTTGTATAAAAGGAGTTCGTATCCCATAAAAAAGAAAGAGGGTTGTATACATGGATTTGATGTCGAGCTAATGTAATTTTAAAATTGAATTATTATTATTATTATTATTATTTACAAAAGCAAAATTTAACTTATTTTGTAAAAATCAAAAATACATAAAAATGCAATAAAACCTAAGATCATGATATCACGAAGAGGGCTTCTTCTTAACACTACAATTTTTATATACGGAAATGGTGTTGTGAAGATGGTTTCTTTTTAAGAAACCGGGGAGAAGCCATGTGTGAGAAGAGCACACACTACGAAGCAACCCTAACATTCTGAGAACCAACCCTATCAGCGAACAACTAACCCAAAGTTAGATATATCGTTCAAGCCTAATTAAATGTCAACAAAATGGTTTATGCAACCTCAACTCTACCATTAAAAAAATTATAATCCAACAAACCCAATTTTCAAATCCATTTAAGAGAGAGAAAGAGAGCAAGGTTAGACAAAGCAACCTTGGTTCTCTCTTCTTTTTTCTTGTGGTGTACATATAGTCCATCCCTACCTTGATAAACAATTAATTTCTAATAACTTGAAGTTCCTATGCATTGTTAATGTTTCTTATGACTTACATATAGTTCATTTCATGCTTCATTTTCTAATTACTACTTCTCATAATATATCTTTGTTTAAGTGACACATAATAGTCCAAAAACCCAATTGATTCTATTGGTGCAATAGTAATGTAACAACAATTACTATTTCTCATAAGATATTTTTGTTTTATTGAAACATAATAGTTTAAACACACAATTTTATTTCATGGTTTTAATAGTAGTGTAATAATAACTTTAACATTTCAGCTCTTAATGTAATTTCAAATCAATTAATGGACAAATTAATTTCATTTTAACAACATGGTTTTCAACCACGAGCTATCATTAAAAAGCCCAATCATGGCGTGACTTGGAAAATTCTCCTGGAGGAAGAGGAGTTTAGAGGTTGGTAGTTATCCCAATAACGGTACCTCAAAAGCCAACCAAATGGTGGTAGGTGTAAGGGGGATCGTTATAGATATTGATGGACAACATAAGGTAACTTTTGAAGGGAGCTTGAGTGGAATTACCAATAATCAAGCTAAGTCATTAGCACTTTATCAAGGTGCAAATATTCTTGATTCAATGCAAATTAGAAATTTAATTATCTTTGGAGACTTGGCTATAGTTAAAGAATCATGTACAACCTCACCTCTTCATCCAATGGCAATTTGATAAGATTTATCCTGAGAATTCAAACGAAGACTTCGTGATTTGATATGATGGATGATTATCCCAAAGTTTGTTAAGCCATATTCAACCAAAGACAAGCAACATTTCAAAGTTAAGGTGGGACATTGGGATTCAATGGTCATTATAATCCTAGTATGTTCGCACATTTTTTAAGTTATGGAAGAGGAACCTATTTGATTTTTTAATACCAATACATTTGATGCAAGTGGGATATTGGTAGAGTTTAGTGTAGTCATCTTTGGTCTTTACTACATTCGAAGATTAGGAGAGCATCAACACATGCCAAAATTAGGAGCCACTAATAATATTTTGGAATGGGTGTTAGCTAATTATTGCAGAGAACCAGTGTGGTATGGCTCCCTTAAGGGTAAGAATAATACTATCTTAGATTGGTAAAGAGCCTAATTGGAGTTTAGATCTTAGGGAAAACCGTGCTCATCTGGTTTGTTGCTCCTTATATGAGATTCCATACATCCACCTTATTTTGAGAAGGCAAGAGGGTCTCATAACAAATATAGGACATTTTTTTTCATTGTTATGAGGAGAATCCATGCTTAGGAGGAAATACTAAGAGTGGGCATGCAATGGTAATGAGGACATTATTACAATATATGAGACAAATTCAAATGTTAGAGGCATATTGTAGTATGTTCCATCATTTGGTTTCAAGCCTATCTAGGAGCTCTTAATCAACTATCTCCATTCATAGAATGTCAATAGGCTTTATGCATAATGAAATTAAAGAGGAGGAGTTAGTTCATCAAACCCCTAGAGATGTGGACATGAATTGCATGGTTTGGGAATCTCAATCTTCTCTTATGGGCCAAAAGGAAGCGCGCAATGAACATATTGTTCATTAATTTCATGTTTCTTTCATGGTTTACAAACAATGCTTGATATTAGGTGTCTTTTTTTAGACTTAACATTGATAGAAATTTTTGGGCAAATGATATTGCATCTTATTTTGTACTTAATTTTCAAGCTTTTGGACATTTTTTTAACCATCAATCATGTCATAGTCCCATCTTTTTGAATTACTAAATTGATTATAGAGACTACAACACTTTTTTAATACAAATTTTAAGCATTTTACTTAAAAATGCAACATTTATTTTGAGTAATACTAATAAATAAATTCCATTACTAATAATCTATATTTATTTTTGAAACTTTGAACTATAATTAATATTTAACATTTCACTATGTCATGTTCATGTGGTAATAAACCGGTTTACTAGAAAAACATTTCTGGACATGCTTTAATCATTATTTAATAAGTAAATCTTTCAAATAAATTGATAATAATAATTTTTATGCAATAATTTAGTGGTTTGGTAAAATTGGAAAATACAAAACATACATGTAATTGGTGTGTGCGAAAGTATAGTGTAAAATTAATGATCGGGAAATAAAAGTAAATATCATGATATTATTAAAGTTTTTCGAAAATATAAGTTGAATAGTTTTAATGATTAGGAAATAAAAGTAAATATCATGATATTATTAAAGTTTTTTGAAAATATAAGTTGAATAGTTTTAATGATTAAAAATATATGTTTTATTTTTATTATTATAGATGAGAATGTAGAGAAAAATATAAGATATGTACATCTCGTAATTGAATAGTCAAAGTTTTGTATAAAAGGAGTTCTTATCCCATAAAAAGGAAGGTCACATACATTGATTTGATGTCAAGCTAATGTAATTTTAAAATTGAATTATTTTTTTTTTATTTATTATTATTATGTGCAAAAGCAAACTTTAACTTATTTTGTAAAAATTAAAAATACATAAAAATGCAATAAAACCTAAGATCACGATATTACGAAGAGGGCTTCTTCTTAACACTACAAATTTTCTATGTGGAAATGATGTAGTGGAGATGGTTTATTTTTAAGAGTACAAAGTTTCTACATGGAAGCTCTTGATATGACCCTCTTGAAAAGGAGGATGATTGCATCGAGATGTGCTCTAGAACCTAGTATGAGGGAGATGTGTAGGGTAATGTAAGAAAGTAAGAAAGTATGTATGTCAACATTTTTTAAACATCGAATATTTTTTCAATTAACTATTAATAGCTCCATAATTTCACACTCTCTCTTCTCAAAATACAAATCACATTGCCTTGATGATGGACTCACTAAGCTAGTCCGAAATGTTGGTTTCAAAAACTGTTCACAGGTTTTTCCACAAACAAAAATAAATTCTACCAACCTGTATGGACTCTCTCTTTAACACCATTAAGTCCCACCATGGAAGGGACATAATGAACAATGCTCTAAATTTTGAGAAGATGAGAATTTCTAGAGCTAGAAACCTATCAAATCTCATTTTTCTAAAACAATGTAGAGATGAAAACCTCACTCCAAATTTCGCCAAATGCAACCATCCGCTTAAACGAGGTCGGAACATTTCTAACACCTGGAAACCCTTATTAAATAAAATAAAATAAAAAACAATAAACACAGATATATAAACATTCATTAAAAATAAAATAAAATAAAATAAATAACTCTCTTTTTCCTAGATTAATATTTATTAATATTTCTTAAGACAAATACATTAATTATATAAACTAATATTATTAATAAATAAATAAATTTAAATATATACATAATCAATCACTAAAAAAAAAATTAACTCTCTTTTTCCCAGATTAATATTTATTAATATTTCTTAAGACAAATACATTAATTATATATACTAATATTATTAATAAATAAATAAATTTAAATATATACATAATCAATCACAAAATTAAAAAAAAAAATAATGATAATAATATATATATATATATATATATATATTAATAAAGAAATAATTATTAATTAGTTAGTCATTTGTAAGCCGACAATAAAAGAAAACATCGAATATTTTTTCAATTAACTATTAATAGCTCCATAATTTCACGCTCTCTCTTCTCAAAATACAAATCACATTGCCCTGATGATGGACTCACTAAGCCAGTTTGAAACGTTGGTTTCAAAAATTGTTCACAAGTTTTTCCACAAACAAAAATAAATTTTTTATCATCTTTCTAAGTGGGTTAAAATTATAATATTTTATAATTTATAAGTGTTTAATCTAGTTTGACATAAAATAATATATTATAATATATAATTTATAACCATAGGTTAGGGTTAAAGCAATATAAGTTTGATTTAAAGCATTGACATAGTCATAATAATATATTTCTTAATGTATTATTTTAACAGCCTAGATCCATCTTAACTTGGGATCTACGAAGAGCCGAGAGGGATCAAATCTCTTGAAATGCAAACATCTTTTAGAGTGAAAAGATTTTTGATCCATCTCAACACTTGGTAGATACGGAGTTAAGATGGATGTAGGCTATATATATATATATTTGACATTGAAATATTTTATTTATAATTCATGTTCTCCAAATTGCATCTAATTGTTTTTATTATTAATATTTTCTAAATATTACATATCAAATCCATATTAAGCATTAAAAGAATTACAAATATTCCCCATACATTGAATTAGAAAGAAAATATTATTGGAATAAGAATTCTCTCACTCTGTCTCTCTATAAATGTTTCATGTTAAAATATTTTACTCAACGTGAGTATTGAAATATTTTATTTATAACATAACTTAAACTTTTCTTTGTTATTGATATTTTTAAAATCTTATACATCAACTCCATGTTAAAAATAAATTAAATTATATATCTCCCAAGTGAAAATATAAGAAATTTTTTAAGGTTGGCGAAGGCGGTTGGCTAGTAAAGTCCGACTCGTAATGAAGATCGGGTCTTGTGCTCAAACCCAAGTGAGGGCAGTAACTAGTCGCGGAAAAGCTTAACCAAGGCCAAGCCCTCTCACCTTTAAAGTTAGTGGAGGCAGTTGGTTTTTAAAGTCTAACTCATAATGATGGTCAGGTCTTGTGCTCAAACTTGAGCGAGGGCAATGACTAGTCGCAGGAAAGCTTAAGCTGGGCCAAGTTCGCTCACCTTTCAAGCGAACTTCCAAATGAAAATGGATATGGTTATAGATTTAAAATTTATTTAAAGAAAAAACAAGAGCTTTCTCGGGAAGAGCAAGGGTTTTTTAGCAGATATGATTAGGGTTTTGAAATCAGGGAGGGAGAAAAGCACATAATAATAGTTTTGAAATCTTGTCAGAAGAGAACCTGGAGAGTCACGGGAGTGACGAAGATATAACTGAGGAGAAAGAAGGGGGTAAAGAGGAGGAAATGTTGCAACATATAAATGATATTGGGGAAAATGTGGACATCCCAGATCTATCAAAGGATTTTGAAGGAGGCATTGAGATGACCCCAAGAGAAGTGGGAACATAGGACCCATATATGTAGGAAATAATAGAGAGAGAAGGAATCGACCTTCAAAATATGGTGGAACAAGGGAAAAAATAGGGACTGGAAACCATCCCATCTAATCAAATGGATATGACCTAGTATATATACCTAATGAGAGAAGAAGCTAAATTAAGAGGCTAGAAACGACCACATACAAACATAATTAAGATGGGAGTTAAGGCGACGAGATCTCAGACTGTATTGGCACCACGACACACCCACTAGAAATGAAGAAGGAAGTCGAACAGTGTATCCCTCTGGGAGCAAGGAGTCATATTGATCAATTTAGGCAAAATGAGAGCATTGAGCTCACAACCCAATAATCACAGTTAAATCATGAAAGTTTTAACATGGAATGTAAGAGGCATAATCAACCTCGGGAAACAAATATTGCTTAAGAAGATTAAAATGGAACAACCAGGCCTTATTTTTTGTAAGAAACAAAGTGTTTGTAGGAAAAATCAAAGAACTAAGTAGGAAAGTAGGTAGGTGGTTTGAGGTAATAGAGGTCGAAGCACAAGGTTCAGTTGGCGGATTGGTGGAACCCCAAATCTCTAATTTTACTTGATGCGGAAGATATGAGGTCCTATTTATTGGTGGAGATGTAGGTTATAGGATCTCCAAGGTCAATCGTGTTCACAAATGTTTATGGGCCTCAAAGAATAGATGAGAAGCTCAAACTCCTTCAAGATCTGAAAGAGCTAAGAATCAGGAAAGAAAAAATCCTTTGGGTGTTGGGGGGGTTCAATATGATAACCTCCCTATCAAAGAAAAAGGGGACCAAATATGCATGGACATTCTAAATATTTTAAGAAATTCATTGATGAGGCTAATCTAATTGACATGGAAACTGCCAATGACTGCTTTACATGGAGTAATAAGCGCAAAGGGCACCATCAAGTCATGTCAAGACTTGACATGTTTTTAATTTCAAAGGATTTGTTGATGAAAGGGATAGATGCAGAAGTAAATCTCCTTCCCTGCAGAAGATGAGATCACTGGTCAGTGATATTAATGATCACGATGTTAGACACCCCTAAAAATGGACCATTCAAATTTGAGGCATTCTTCTTAGATCATCCTACCTTCTTGGAAAATAGCAAACAGTGGTGGGGAGAAACGATCCAGTTAGGGGTTCCAAGATGTACGTATTACAGGCAAGGTTAAAATACATAAAATTGAAATTAAAGCAGTGGAACAAAATGGAATTTGGTAATATCTTCTAAGCAAAAAAGGACTTAGAATAGAAGATGGAGACATTATAATAGACGTTGATTACATAAGTCTATTCAGAGGAGAGAGGAAGAGAGTAGACGAAGCTGCTGAAGGAGTGGGAGGACAGATGTACACATGAGGAAATTGTATGGAGACAAAAATCCCAAGTGTTATGGCTTCGGGAGGTTCAAAAGAACACTAAGTTCTTTCACCATTCAACGATTGAACAAAGGAATTCCAATCAAATACTCAGGATTAAGGATGAAAGGGGGTATACATATCAAGCACATCAAGATATTGAATAAGTCCTAATTCGGCATTTCCAAAATATTACAAAGGAGCCCCAAGTGGATAGGAGGAAGGATATTAAGAGGATAGTTAGGCACATCCCTAAGTTGATCACAGAAGAACACAATAGTAATTTAAAAATTTTGTCTCCATGGAAGAGGTGGCCCAGGTCATAAATGAGATGCCCAATGGTAAAGCCCCTAGACCAGATGGATTTACTATTGACTTCTTCAAAGCGTGATGGGAAATAGTTAAAATTGATATATATGAGGTGGCCATGGACTCTCAAGACTCAGTAACCATCCTGAAACCTTTAAACTCAACCTTTATCACCCTTATTCTGAAGGAAGAGAAGGTGATCATCCCACAGAAATTCAGGCCAATAACCCTATGTAATGTGTTATACAAGATCATATCCAAAGTAGCAACAAATAGGATGAAAACTATTCTTCCATGTATAATCTCAGAAGAACAGTCAGGGTTTGTCAAGGGAAGACAAATATTGGATAATGTGATTCTTGTGCATGATATAGCTCATTCATTGAAGACCCAAAAAAAGGCATGTATGATTATTTAATTAGATTTGTTCAAGGATTACGATAAGATAAGTTGGGACTATATGGAATCAGTACTAGGGGATTTTGGCTTCGGTAATCGATGGATCAGTTGGATTATGGCTCTAGTGACATCCCCCAGTTTTTTAATCCTATTAAATGGACCCCCGGCGAAAAATTTCTTCCCATCTTGAGGTATCCAGCAAGGGGACGCTATGTCTCCCTTCTTGATTATCATAATGATGGAAGGACTGGGGAGGGAAATCTTTGCTGCAAATAGATAAGGTAATATAAAGGGTCTTAAACTACATGAAGAAGGTTAGGCTACAACGTATCAACAGTTTTTCGATGATACCATGCTACACAGTATTCCTACAGTAAAGGAGGCTCGTTCTTTTAAGCTCATCCTAGACATCTTTACATTTGCCTCAGGTATAGAGATAAACCAATCCAAGTCCGTGATTTTTTTATTTAAAACTCATATTGCTATCCAAAGAAATTTAACTATTATCTTAGGTTTCCCAAGAAAATCCCTCCCATCAAAGTACCCTAGGGTCCCTGTAACAGTGCAAGCCTAGAAGAAATCCAATGAAGCAAATGAAGCAAACTTATGGTGGAAATGATTAAAAGGGGGGGGTAACACCATGGGCAAGGGTGTGGAAATCAAAATATGCACCTAATTGTGACAAAAAAGACTTAGTTCGGTTATCGAGTTCCATTCAGGGGTCGGCAATTTGGAATTTAGCATGGAATAATAGACTTATCATACATCAACATTGCTTCTAGGAAATTAGAAATGGAAGGGAGGCCCTGTTATGGGAGGATGTGTGGCAACAAATAGAATTTAAGTAGGGAGGAATAGTGTCCCTTCCAACTAAGCACAGAAAACCGGGGGTATAGATAAGTCCACCAATTCTGGGATTAGGGACTAGTAAGTAATAAATGGAGGCGATGGAATTTAACATCTTTCAATGGCCAACCCGAAATGACTTACTTATTCAACATCTAACGGAGAAACTAAACAAGAGAAGAAATTTGTTCAATGATGACCATGACCAACTCAGATGGGAGCAAAAAGAAGGAGGGGAGTTCAATATTAAGGAATCCAAAGCTTATGTCAGCGAGGAACACATTGGTACAAACGAACCATCGTGGAGAAAATTATGGATGGCGCCACATTGGCCAAAAGTTAAACTTTTCATGTGGTTGATCTTACATTGAAAGGTTCTAACCTGGGAAAATCTCCTAAAGACAGGATTTATAGGTCCCTCTTGGTGTTGCCTGTTGTACCTCTGAGATAGTAGTAGGTCAGCTACCAATGCCAGAGCATCTAAAATAATTGTTTTGGGGTTTTGGTTTTAGTTTTTTGGAAGACCAATGAAAGAAGACAGATGTAGAATTGAAATACTTAATCCTTTGGGTTATATTAATACTTCAGCCAAGGGCTGCTATAAGACTTTACACAGTGATATAGATAAAAAATAGTGGTGAGTAGAAGACAACAAAAAATATGATTATCACAGTTTCCAGATTGTAAAACAGAACAATCATAAGTAGGAAAACCTTCTAAACTACATTCCAAAGGTTCAAGGTAGTATACTTAAGCTTACACAAGATGTTGATGATTTATTGATTAGAGGGGATTAGCTAAACAGACAGTTCATTAATCCATTCTCTTAATAGATGATCACTTCAGGAGCTTATAGGAATTAATTGAGACACAATTATTCCTACCTAGATATCTCTATAAGTCTTAAGCATATGAAGAAAAACATAATGATTGATAACTGGAAAAACTTACAGGATAACACAAACTGTGTAAAACCAGATTCAGAATCCTCTGCTTTGTATTAAGGTTCCAGAAAGACTGAGTACATCAAGTATCTACAAAAGCTCCCTTCACAGGTGCAACCAGGTTCAAAGTAGAATTAACAGTCAAGACTTAACAAGCAATGAACTATGAATCTTGAACTCCAAACACATAACATCTTGAAAAGAGAGTTATTTATACAATAACAAAACTAAGAAATATCCTAAAACTGATTAAGATTTATTCTAGGAAAGGAAAAAGATCTTCATGCCAGAAGATAGGGGCAGCAATTGAATTGCTTCTTGCTGTCCCTTTTATTCAGGATGTGCTGGCTTTGTTGTTTGATATTTTGCCCCTTTAAGCTGCTTGATTGTTTGAATACTTTGCGCTATTTGATTTCTTCATTTGATTTTTCATCTGATACTCTCTAAACTCTGTAAATATCCTTTAACCCTGCAGAATAAATTTTACTGTTTCTTTTTACCTTTATTATGCAATCCAGGTTTTTACTGTGTTTTTCAATAGTAAATCACTTTAGATTTTATGTTACAGGGTAAAGTAAATTGATATGGTATTCATATTTATCTTCCAACTCTATGCACGATTTTTCTTTGTAAGCCTAGAATAGGGGTCTTTACCTACAAAACACAGAAACTGTTAAGAAAAATAAGGTGACAAAGACGGTTGTGAATGGCTTTTTTGAGCTTGAAAGGACATTGGAAGGATTCCATAGTGTATTGGAAGGTGAAACAATGGTTTAATTGGTCACATAGGCATTATGGAGGCTTCGTTGTGTAAAACAAGCAAAACAGAATAAAATGGTCATTTTGGCATTTAAACGGGAAAAACAGTTTTCTTTTGAAATATGGCGCGATAGTGAACAGTAACCATTTTGTCATTTTGCGGAAGGTGGTTTTCATCGCACTGCTTATAAGGCATGGGCGGTTTTAGGAGGGGGTCACCCGAAATAACTTGAGCCTGACACGTAGCAATGGAGGATGGTGGAATACCGCTTTTCGGGTGGGTAACGCTTGTACAGAGAGCTAACCCGAAATCGCCTAGGGTCGTTGGATCTGAACGCATTGGATCGGACGGTGGTGGAGTGAAGGAGTAGTATGGAGGGTACGAATGATTAAATATGCGGTAATGGCTTTATTATGGCTTAAAACCCAGATTAGCGATGAAATGGAGGTTTAAGGTTAATTCTTCGTTTAAATCCTAAAAACAATTTAACCAAGAAAACTTTCGCAAAACAGATATGGCGGACTTGAAATTTTATTAAGTCAGGCGGATAATGATATCGATTCCGGGCTAATATCGCATATCGCAATCGAAGTTTAGCAAAGGACGGCCCATCGCAAGGAATGCAATAGGCGCCGGACGCAACATGAAAATAAACCATATATGATATATGATCGGGTCTGGGTCCCAATCACAATCGGAGATCACAATGGCAGAAGGTATGTGCTTTAGTCGGGGCTTGCAATAAAGGCGGATGCGATATGGCAATGAGTTATAATATATATAGCATCGGGTTTGGGCCCATCATTGATCGCATATCGCAATTGGGGAAAACGGATGCACGTTGAAAGGCTTGCGATCCGCCAATATTGCGATGCGACATGAAAATACATAGTTTTATTATAAAACTAAGGTTTTCGGGATATTTTATTAAAGGAGTTAATAATATATGGGAAAAGGGATTTTAGGGGTTTAATACTATAGTTAATGTTAATATGAAAATATGAGCGGAAAAGGGAAATACACGTGAAAAGGGGAAATATAGGCGAAAAAGGGAAAATAGACTAAGTATAATGCCTTTTCATGGTTTATTTACTTTTCATATATGCATAATACTTAGGGTAAAACACCTTTTTGTGGGTTTTTCGGGTAAAAGGGATTTTATATGGTGAAAGGGATTTTACATGGGATTTTGACTTTTCCTAGGTAAAAAGGGGTTTTGACCTTAGGAAAAAGGGTTTTTAAGGAAAATATATGAATATGAATGTATGAAGGTAGGAAGAGGAAATTAGTGAATATAGGGATGAATGAGGATGCATGGGAAGTTAATTAATTGATCTTCATTTGCTTTGTGTAATTGCTCCATGGACATAGAAACATATGATGAAACATGATAAATGTACATTTTGTCCAATGAATAATCAAACTTCTACAACCTTTCTCTACTTACCCTTTGCTTATCCTATCATTTTTTCTTCACTTAATGGGTGCATTTAAGCTAGCAAACTCTTTTCCTTTCTTTTTATTTTTACAAAAGCAAACTATCTAAATCTACCCTTATAACCTCCAAGGACTGAGATTAAACTGATGAGCACCTTATTATTCTCTACCTAACTACTGATCTGCCAAGATTAAACAGTTTGGCCATATCTTTATTCTCTATCTATAACATCAAATTTAAAGCATGAAGTAGTCAGGATTAAACAGTTTGACTGTCATGAGTTGTGGCATTTAAAACAAGTTGCACACAACCATTATTTTGCAGAAAATAGTAGTAGCATTTAGACTTGCTCACTTTTAGAGTTTATTTGTTTTCTTTTCTTTCTAACCTAACATTTTCTCTTTGTCTTTATTTTTTAAGACATCTAACCTAACATTTTCTTTGATATGGACATCATCATCAAGATTTTTTTCACTAACATATTTATTCACTATTGTTATGTCCATATCCTAACTTAACATTTTTTCAAAATATTTTTTATTTTTTTGACTATTTTATTCTATCTTATCAAAACCAAAAAATGCTACAACATTGGCTCCATCTGGGGACTGCTTTCTCCTGTAGAATGCAGAGAACCTGCAGATCCATGTGCCTTCTCCTCGGGCTATGGAGTCCTTGCTGTAAAAAGATCACATTGACATCTTGAAAAGTAAAAGAAAACCAGAGTATTTACAATGAAACTATTTCAACTTCTTAGTACTGAATGTAATGTTTGAGAAACCTTCCATTTACAAGATAAGTGGAATATTGCCCCTCAAGATTCTGTAGCACAAAAGTGTTGTTACCCTTGACTTCAGCAATTGCTAAAGGTCCAAACCATAGATTGTCAAATTTGCCATGCTTTCCTTTCTCTTCTCTCCTGGCATCCCATCTTAGAACTAGATCACCTTCCTTAAAGTCCCTCTCCCTGGCTCTTCTGTCAAACAGGGTCTTCATCTTATTCTAATATTTATTCAATTTGTATTGAACTTCATCTCTGTTTTCATTAAGTTCAATAATCTGATTTATTCTTCTTGAAAAATCATCAGGTTCATCTGTTGAATCTTGCAGGAATTTTAAAACAGGGAAGGCCAAATTGGTAGGGAAAATTGCATCTTTCCCATAGACTAACTGAAATGGAGATTTCCCAGTTGATCTCTTTGGAGTAATTATGTTTGCCCATACTGCATAAATCAAATGTGAATCCCAGCTCTTCTTATGATCAGCTAGAGTCTTTTTTATTACCTTTACCAGACTTTTGTTTGATGACTCTGCAAGGCCATTACCTTGAGGGTAGTATGGAGTTGAATGATGTAACAGAATCTAATATTTCTGGCAAAAGTCAATCATTTTAAAACTAGCAAAAGTTGCTACGTTATCAGTGACAATTTTAGTTGGGCAACCAAATCTAGATAAGATATTCTCCTAAATAAACTTAATTACTACTAAATCGGTAGCATTTCTGGCTAGAATTGCTTCCACCCATTTAGTAAAATATTATGTTGCAGTGAGTATCCATTTATGCTGATTACTTGAAGTGGGGTGAATCTCTCCCAAAAAATCTAATCCCCATTGAGAAAAAGGTGTTGAAACCATTGATGGAACAAGTGGAAGAGCTGCTAATTTTTGTTTATCAGCAAACATTCGACAAGGAAAACAACCTCTGACCTTTGCCTCCACTTGCAAGAACAGTGTGAGCCAATAAAATCCTCCTCTCAGAATCTTGTATGATGTTGCTCTCCAAGCATAATGTCCCCCACAAAATCCTGTATGAAACTGATCAATGATTCCTTTAGTTTCTGATTCTGTTAAACATAATAACAAAATATTCAGTGGATCTTTCCAGTATAAATTTGCATTTATAATCAGTAATTTACTGATTTTAACTTAAGGGTTTTACACTGGGTTTTGGAGAACGATACTGGGCAAGCAAAATGAATCAAGAAATTTACAATATCTTGATACCAGTTTGACAACAAGAATTTTTCATCAATGTGTATAGGACTGATATGCTCTGAAGGTAGAGGTTCTTGTGGATTCTCCCCTTCTAGATGAAAGGAAGGTTCTTGTGGATTCTTCCTTTTAGGATGAAGGGAAGGTTCTTGTGGATTCTCCCCTTCTGCAAGGACAGAAGGTTCTTGTGTATTCTTCCCTTGTATTTCTAAAACGGAATTAATTCCAAGTACTTTGTAGTTGGATTCAGCTAGAATCTTAGCTAATCCTTGACCTTTTACTAGCTTGGTAGTCTTGATAGTTAGATCAAACTCCAGAATTTGAGTGATCCATCTACCTCTTTTCCCATCAGTGTCTGGTTGGGTTAGGACAATTTTCACAACACTATTTGGGACATAAGCAGTAATAGGTGAATGTAAGACATACATCTTGAATGATTTCAGGGATTGAATGAGGGCAGAGGCTTGCTTCTCAGCATCTCTCATAACCTTACTGAAAAAGGATATGGGTTGGTCATGGGAATTTTCATTTTTCTGTAATAGAATAGCAGCAAGGGTTGTTTCAAAGGCAAAAGAGAAAATACTAAATGGCTTAGTATAATTAGGGCTGGCTAAGGTGGGAGCTTCAGAGATAGCCTTTTTTATTTGTTCAAATGCATGCCTAGAAGTAGGAGTCCATTTGACTTCATGGTCCTTTTGGAGCATGTCAGTTATATCCTTTACAATCTCTGCATAATTTGGAATAAACCTCCTTAGAAAATTAATCTTGCCTAGAAAAGCTTGAATCTCCTTCTTGTTTCTAGGTAAGGTCAATGTTTCAATGGCAGATACTCATTTGGGATCAATTACTACTCCCTCCTTTGAAATTATATGGCCCAACAGTTTTCCTTCTTTGACAGCAAACAAGGACTTCTTAGGGTTCAATGATATTCCAAATTTTCTACACCTGTCAAAAACCTTCATCAAGTGCTTTAGATGTTTCTGATCAAATTTAGAAAAACAGTTATGTCATCAAGATAAATAACCACAAATTTATTTACCTGACCCACGAAAGCTATGTCCATAGCTCTCTGAAATGTTGCTCCAACATTGGTCAAGCCAAATGGAATCCTAGCGTACATGAATGTACCCCAGGGTGTAGTAAAGGTTGTCTTCTCTCTGTCTGTTATATCAACATTTACCTAGTTGTAACCTGAAAAACCATCAAGCATAGAAATTATTTGTGCTCCTGAAACCATTTGAAGTAACTGATCCATTTTGGGCAAAGGATAATTATCTTTTAATGATGCCTTGTTCAAATTTCTAAAATCCACACAAAGTCTTATTTCTCTATTTTTCTTTCTAACAGGAACTATATTTGCAACCCAATTAGAATATCTAAGAGGGAGGATGATCTGAGCATCTAGCATTTTCTTAATCTCCCTTTCTACAGTTGGTAGAAGGGTTGGATTTATCTTTCTAAGTTTTTGTTGATAAGGTTTTGCTTATGGCTTCAAAGGAATCTTATGTTGTATTAATGAAGTATGATAGGTCTTTAGATCAGCATAAGTCCAAGCAAAAACATCCTTATAATTTTGCAGTAACTTAAGATATTAAGCTTTGATCTCAGGGTCTAGAGATGCACATATTTTGATGTTTTTGATATCTTGATCAGTTCCAATGTTAATATATTCTATGGCATTTTCTGAAGAAATGGATTGAGGGTTTCGGAGGACATCGTTTTGATCAAACAATTTTTCTAAAGGAATGAGTCCTTTTGGGATAAAATTATTAGATAATTGAATAATGTCATGATCAGCAATTTTGGTTTAAAAATTTGAAGTATCATTTCCATCTGCATTTTCATTTATTTCAGTTCTATCTTCATTGATTTGTAGAAATGAAAAATCATCTATTACTTGTAGAAACGATTTCAATTGTTCATCATCTTCAAATATTTTCCAATGTTTCAGATTATCTGGGATAGATGGCCTATATTTGACTTGTATCTGATAGAGTACATCAGTATGATTAGGAATTTTAAAAGAGCTAGCAGAGACAACTAAGGCATCTGCATGAATATTCTGATGTCTGGGAATATGAGTCAAATTAAAAGCATCAAAGAATTTTTCAACTGAATCCCATACTTCATTTCAGTAGGACCTAAGTCTAGGGTGCTTGGTCTGGCAAGCATTTCTTACTTGCTTAACAATAAGTTCTGAATCAGTAAAAACACTTAAGTTTTGAACTTTTAAGCTTTTGGCTAATTGCAATCCTAAAAGGAAAGCTTCATATTCAACAACATTATTGGTAACTTCAAAATCTAATTTACATGATTGAGTTATATTTTCTTTTTTAGGTGAAATTAAAACTACTCCAGCGCTTCTCCCATCTTTTGTGCAAGATCCATCAAAGAACAGTTTCCAAATATCAGTTTGGTTTAGTTCAGGACTTTCAACTACCTCTTCAATTTTGACATGAGTTTTATGTTGGTTTGAAGTAAGTTGAAAACAACCAAAGTCTTAATATATTGCATAAATTGGATTGTTTCTTGGCTAGTTAGTCTTACAAACAGTATGTACAAATCTTACCTCTCTATATAATCTTAATTTCTCTCCTCCATAAAAAGGAATAGTAGCATATGGCATATCCATCTGTAGAGTTCCCCCTAATTTGGCACAATAAATCCTAGAAAGGAGCATTCCAAACTTGGGAGGGATATATGTGACAACAATGTCAAATACTACACTTTTCACTAGAATTTGGGCAAGGGTAACCACTAGATCCTTGATCAATCCTAAATAGGGCACCCTTTTAGAATCAAAGGTGTAGAGGTCATGGTAGGATTTAGTTATGTCGAGCTTCAAATGGTCCATGATGGATTTTGGCATAAGGTTGTGTAATGCTCCTAAATCAAGCATACAATTATACAACATGGAATCATTTGTTTTAAGAGTTACATAGAAAAGAGGCACTATCTCATCTATCATGTCTGAACTAGGGTCAAAAACTACTGTTGGTTTTTCATCTTGCAGACTTATGACATCACCTTCAGCATCAACCGAGGTATTTTGTATCCATTTTGAGACTTGGCTTTTCTAACCAGGGTTTTTGGAAAGTTCTAACAGTGGAATTGGGATCTTAACCCTCTCTAATTATTTTTCAACACTAAATGTAGTCAAAATGTTTTTACCAGTTTGGGTAGTATCAATTGACTGATCTAAGGGTTGAATAAGAGTTGTTTGAGCTTCAGTAGTTTTGGTATGTGGTTCAATGATCGGAGTTTCCTCTGGAAGTCTCCCAGGACCAGGCCTAGGCCTAAGATCATACCTCTTGTTTAATTCTACTATTAAAAATTCAGAGAAAGCATGATATTTAGAGACCTGTGAGGCTTCCTCCGCTTCTTGAACCTGATTTTGTTGTGAGAGAGAAATGATGGCTGATTGATTAGAAGAATAATCCATACTATTAATATCTTCAGTGATTGTCATAGTATTATCATCAGGTTGTTGTTCATCTATCAATAGAGGAGTGGGAGCCTGTTGATCATTGCTCGGTCTCTCAAGAATTTGTAGTGGTGGATTTCTTTTATACTGACCTTGATTTTGGTTTTGAGGTCTAGTAATTGTTTGTTGTATTGTTCTGGGTTGAGTCTCAATCATTGAAATCCTATTTGATAGGTTTCTAAGAAGAGATGTTATTTCATCTATTTTTGAGTCTTCTGATTTAGTCTTAGAGGAACTAGAGGCTTCTTGAACAGATTTGAGTTTTCTTTGGGCCTTTTCTTCCTTAAGTTTTAAAGAAGTTGAGGTTGCCCTATTTGCTTCTACTTCTATAGCGTTTGTTTGCATATATTCAAGAGTTTTTGAAGTTCTCTCTTGTAGCATAACAGTAAAGTCATCATCAAAAGCTTTAGAAAATCTAGACTTAGTTGCTGCTACAGGGGGCTTACAATCAGCAAGCATTTTGTGATAGAGTTTATTGAATCTTTTGATAAAATCTAATACTGGTTCACCGAAGTTCCTTTTAAGCTCTTCAAATTCTATGAGGAAGTAAAGAGGATCCTTTTTCACACCCCATTGATTTTTAAATATGGTTGTAAGCTCTTCCCAATTTCTAATGGTAGCTGCTGGTAACTGCCTAAACCAAATCCTCACATTTCCCTCAAGTGATTGTACAAACAATCTCATATAAACATTTTCTTGTTCAATATTCATGTTGTCTGCAAAGTCTAGGAAAGCTTGAAGATGGTCTTCAGCTGAGGGACCAGTTTCTCCATTGTACTTTGGAAGGTATTTTAAGTATCCAGCTAGGAATGCATCAAGGTTATTAGGTAAGACTAAGGCAACATATCTAGCCTATACAATAGGTTAGAAAGCCATGACAGCAGGTGGTGTATGAGGTGCTTGAAGTATATGAGGTTGTTGAGGTGTATGAGGTTGTCTAGGTGGAGTATGAGGTGTTTGTGTGGATGTAGAGGATGAAGAAGAAGTAGAGGAAGAAGATGGTGATTCAGGGGTTGATGGACTAGTTGGAGGTGAAGGAGGAAATGAAGGAGGAGATCTCCTAAAAGACTTCAAAAGAGTCTTAGGAACTAACTTTGGGACCTGTAAAGGAATACCTTATTTTGTTTCAAAGAGAGGATTGGAATATATAGAAAAGGTCTCCTCAGATTGTTTGGAAGAAGAAGCTTCAGGTCGGTCAAAAATGGAAGGAAAATGATAGGTGGTAGGGGATATGAAATCTGTGGGTTTATATTCTGGTAGATTGACACCCAAATCAGATTCAGTTTTAGGTGACCCTGATGGTAGTGTGGGTATTGGATGAGATTCTAATGAATGGATAAGGTAGGCTGACTTAAAATCAACTCCTTTATCTAGAAGTTCAGCAACCCTAGGTGATAAATGGGAGTAATCAGGATCAGCTGGGATATTACTATAGGGGTCAAATGATTCTAATTCTTCAAACTACAGGACTGAAGAGGAAGAAGAAGATGGTTGGTGTCCCCTTTTAGAACTGGCTTTTCTCAGAAGCCTTTCAGGATCTGACAGAGGTTTAACTATGTCAGCTTCTGAACGAGATCTGGTATGTTTATAAGGTGCCAGCTTGGGAGTGTGGAGTTGCGTAGGTGAATGATTTAACATTTCTAAACCCTTTAATCACCTTTAAAGGATAAGAATGAATGAATATCGTTGTCCCAAGGGAAACTTAAATGAAATTTGATCCCCAGCAACGGCGCCAGTCTGATGTTGTACCTCTAAAATAATTATTTTGGGGTTTTGGTTTTAGTTTTTTGGAAGACCAATGAAAGAAGACAGATGTAGAATTGAAATACTTAATCCTTTGGCTTATATTAATACTTTAGCCAAGGGTTGCTATAAGACTTTACATAGTGATATAGATAAAAAATAGTGGTGAGTAGAAGACAACAAAAAATATGATTATCACAGTTTCCAAACTGTAAAACAGAACAATCATAAGTAGGAAAACCTTCTAAACTACGTTCCAAAGGTTCAAGGTAGTATACTTAAGCTTACACAAGATGTTGATGATTTATTGATTAGAGGGGATTAGCTAAACAAACAATTCATTAATCCATTCTCTTAATAGATGATCACTTCAGGAGCTTATAGGAATTAATTGAGACACAATTATTCCTACCTAGATATCTCTATAAGTATTAAGCATATGAAGAAAAACATAATGATTGATAACTAGAAAAACTTACAAGATAACACAAACTGTGTAAAACCAGATTCAGAATCCTCTGCTTTGTATTAAGGTTCCAAAAAGACTGAGTACATCAAGTATCTACAAAAGCTCCCTTCACAGGTGCAACCAGGTTCAAAGTAGAATTAACAGTCAAGACTTAACAAGCAATGAACTATGAATCTTGAACTCTGAACCCATAACATCTCGAAAAGAGAGTTATTTATACAATAATAAAACTAAGAAATATCCTAAAACTGATTAAGATTTATTCTAGGAAAGGAAAAATATCTTCATGCAAGAAGATAGGGGCAGCAATTGAACTGCTTCTTGCTGTCCCTTTTATTCAGGTTGTGTTGGCTTTGCTGTTTGATATTTTTCCCCTTTAAGCTGCTTGACTGTTTGAATCCTTTGTGCTGGTTGATTTCTTCATTTGATTTTTCATCTGATACTCTTTAAACTCTGTAAATATCCTTTAACCCTGCAGAATAACCTTTACTGTTTCTTTTTACCTTTACTGTGCAATCCAGGTTTTTACTGTGTTTTTCAACAGTAAATCACTTTAGATTTTATGTTACAGGGTAAAGTAAATTGATATGGTCTTCATATTTGTCTTCCAACTGTATGCAGGATTTTTCTTTGTAAGCCTGGAACAGGGGTCTTTACCTGCAAAACACAGAAACTGTTAAGAAAAATAAGGTGACAGAGACGGTCGTGAATGGATTTTTTGAGCTTGAAAGGACATTGGAAGGAGTCCATAGTGTATCGGAAGGTGAAACAATGGTTTAATTGGTCACAGAGGCATTATGGAGGCTTTGCTGTGTAAAACAGGCAAAACAGAGCAAAATGGTCATTTTGGCGTTTAAATGGGAAAAACAGTTTTCTTTTGAAATATGGTGCGATAGTGAACAGTAACCATTTTGTCATTTTGCGGAAGGCAGTTTTCATCGCACCGCTTATAAGGCGTGGGCGGTTTTAGGAGGGGGTCACCCGAAATAACTTAAGCCTGACACGTAGTAATGGAGGACAGTGGAATACCACTTTTCAGGTGGGTAACGCTCGTACAGAGAGCTAACCCGAAATCGCCTAGGGTCGTTGGATCTCAATGCATTGGATTAGATGGTGGTGGAGTGAAGGAGCAGTACGGAGGGTACGAACGATTAAATATGGTGGTAATGGCTTCATTATGGCTTAAAACCCGGATCAACGGTGAAATGGAGGTTTAAGGTTAATTCTTCGTTTAAATCGTAAAAACGATTTAACAAAGAAAACCTTCGCAAAACAGATATGGTGGACTTGAAATTTTATTAACTCGGGCGAATAATGATATCGGGTCCAGGCTAATATCGCATATCGCAATTGGAGTTTAGCAAAGGATGACCCATTGCAAGGAATACGATAGATGCTGGACGCGACATGGAAATAAACCATATATGATATATGATCAGGTCCGGGTCCCAATTGCAATCAGAGATTGCAATGGCGGAAGGTATGTGCTTTAGTCGGGGCTTGCGATAAAGGCGAATGCGATATGGCAATGAGTTATAATATATATAGCGTCGGGTCCGGCCCCATCGTTGATCGCATATCGCAATCGGGGAAAACGGATGCACGTTGAAAGGCTTGCGATCCGCTAATATTGCGATGCGACATAAAAATACATAGTTTTATTATAAAACTAAGGTTTTCAGGATATTTTATTAAATGAGTTAATAATATATGGGAAAAGGGATTTTAGGGGTTTAGTACTATAATTTAATGTTAATATGAAAATATGAGCGGAAAAGGGAAATACACGTGAAAAGGGGAAATAGAGTAAGTATAATGCCTTTTCATGGTTTATTTACTTTTCATATATGCATAATACTTAGGGTAAAACACCTTTTTGTGGGTTTTTCGGGTAAAAGGGATTTTACATGGGATTTTGACTTTTCCTAAGTAAAAAAGGGTTTTGACCTTAGGAAAAGGGGTTTTTATGGAAAATGAATGAATATGAATGCATGAAGGTAGGAAGAGGAAATTAGTGAATATAGGGATGAATGGGGATGAATGGGAAGTTAATTAATTGATTTTCATTTGCTTTTTGTAATTGCTCCATGGACATAGAAACATATGATGAAACATGATAAATGTACATTTTGTCCAGTGAATAATCAAACTTTTGTAACCTTTCTCTACTTACCCTTTGCTTATCCTATCATTTTTTCTTCACTTAATGGGTGCATTTAAGCTAGCAAACCCTTTTCCTTTCTTTTTATTTTTACAAAAGCAAACTATCTAAATCTACCCTTATAACCTCCAAGGACTCAGATTAAATTGATGAGCACCTTATTATTCTCTACCTAACTACTGATCTGCCAAGATTAAACAGTTTGGCCAGATTTTATTCTTTATCTATAACATCAAATTTAAAGCATGAAGCAGTCAAGATTAAATACGTGAATGATCTCACTTAACGCAGTTGAATCCCAAAAATGATATCTAATATAATGCACTGCGTAAATCCCCCATACTTAAATTAAATAGTTTGCCTGTCATGAGTTGTGGCATTTAAAACAAGCTGCACACAACCATTATTTTGCAGAAAAATAGTAATGGCATTTAGACTTGCTCACTTTCAGAGTTTATTTGTTTTCTTTTCTTTCTAACCTAACATTTTCTCTTTGTCTTTATTTTTTAGGACATCTAACATAACATTTTCTTTGATATGGACATCATCATCAAGATTTTTTCACTAACATATTTATTCACTATCATTATGTCCATATCCTAACTTAACATTTTTTCAAAATATTTTTTAATTTTTTGACTATTTTATTCTATCTTATCAAAACCGAAAAATGCTACAACATTGCCTCTGTGAAAATGCAAAAGAAACTGTTAAGCATCTACTGAACACCTGTAGCTATACGGGGGAAAAAATTCAATACACCATGGAGCCGAAGGATGAAGGCTGAAGGTCCAGGTGTTGGCACCGCAAGTCCAGGTTTTGGAGGCCGAAGGCTTAGGTGTTAGGTCGAAGGCTTAGTTGTTAGCTGAAGGCTCAGTTGTTGGAAGGCTGAAACCAAAAGTTTAAACTAAAAAAGAAGCAGAGGGTGGGTAGAAGGGGCCCCATGCTGGCGGGGACGATGGGGCTGAGGGTTCAGGGAACACAAGGTTGGGTGGGGTTGGTGGAGGTTTGGTTGGAAGGTGGGGTGATGGGGCTGAGGGTTCAGGGAACACAAGGTTGGTGGATGTTTGGTTGGAAGGGGACCCGTTTCAGGAGACCCCCTCAAGGCTCAAGGTTGGAAGGTCGGAAGGTTGGAAGGTTGATGGAGTGTGTCAAGAGACCCCCTCAAGGTGGGGCCCCATCAAGGTCACGGTCAAGGAGGGGCCCCATCTTACTATATGATGCATTTTGGCCCGATCCCGTCGTTTTGGTGGCAGTTTTGGGCAAGCGATGTAGCTTGCCCAAAATTGCCACCCTCAAGCCGGGATCGGGCCAAAATGCATCATATAGTAAGATGGGGCCCCACCTTGAGGGGGTCTCCTGACACACTCCATCAACCTTCCAACCTTCCGACCTTCCAACCTTGAGCCTTGAGGGGGTCTCCTGAAACGGGTCCCCTTCCAACCAAACATCCACCAACCTTGTGTTCCCTGAACCCTCAGCCCCATCACCCCACCTTCCAACCAAACCTCCACCAACCCCACCCAACCTTATGTTCCCTGAACCCTCAGCCCCATCGACCTCGCCACCATGGGGCCCCTTCTCCCCACCGTCTGCTTCTTTTTTAGTTTAAAATTTATGTTTCAGCCTTCCAACAACTGAGCCTTCGGCCAACAACTGAGCCTTCGGCCTAACACCTGAGCCTTCGGCCTCTAACACCTGGACTTACGGTGCCAACACCTGGACCTACGGCACCAACACCTGGACCTGCAGCGCCAACACCTGGACCTTCGGCTCCGTGGTGTATTGACTTTTGGTACTATGAGACTAGATGACTTTCATATTTCGACAAACAGACCAAAACTGGAAGAGTATATAGGAAACAGTGAAGAAATGGCAGTTGCAGTATACAGAAAATGAGGTGGTAAACTTTACCCAGAATTTAATTTTGGGTTTCATCTTCTGGGCATTCTAGAAGGAACGCAACCACTGAATATTTTGTGATAAGAAGCTCCCTATAAACAGCTTGGTGGAAGGAATAAGGCATCATTTAAAGGAAACAGTAATTATCAGAGAAACTCAACTTTTAGAGGAACAATCATCCCCCCAGGAAGCACGAATTCTAAATTTTTTCAAATACCTGAGTGAGCAGGGTCATCGGTCAAGAGAATACCATATCCAGTTGGGCTCTACGGTCTGGGTAACTCCCCCTAAAGGCTCCCTGAAGCTAAACTTTGATAGGGCATCGAAAGGGAACCCGGGTAAGACAGGGGCCGGAGGAGTCTTTCGGGACTTGACATGAAAAATAAGCAGATTATATTTCATAAACCTGGGCCATGCTTTAAACAATGCAACAAAATTCCAATCCCTAGAGCATGGGCGGGAAATGATGATTCGGGAAGGAATAATGAACGTAATTATCGAAGGCGACTCCACAATAGCCATCCAAGTGGATGCAAGTTACAATGTGGTGCATAGTTAAGAAAAGTAAAATGGAGTTGGCATCTATCCCATTTAATCCAGCACATTCAGAAACATCTAGAGGTGTTGAAAATCATGGAGTTCATCTTAGTTCAACTGTTAGTGAATGCGCTAGTGAACAGGGTGGAAAATTAAGGGGTAGAAAGCGGCCATTCGCTAATTGACATGGTGTGACAGGAGTTGTTAGAGGGTTAGCTAAAGGAGGAATGTTGTAGGTTGGTGGAGCGAGATCACTCCACATCACTAAGGCAAGTTGATAGAAAGGGTGTGGACTTGAATCATGACAGCGACCCACCTAGTTATGTGAATGAATAAACCCTCATTATGGACAGATAAGTAGAGGTTAATTAGGATACAAGAGGGGGTACATGTTTGCGGTGCAAGGATAGAATGATGGTTGATGATGGGAAGGAGAGAATTTCCTCCGTAATAGATCGTCATTTGGATCGACTCATTAATACGAGAGTGCAGTGAGAGGAGTGGGTAGGTATGACACCAAGAGGGGCAGAGTACAGGAGAAGGCTCATGGTGTTTATGAGTATGTACTAACCGCTCGGAGGGGTGAATGAGAGTGAGGATACTCGCAGACACACACGAACAAACAACAACATCGCTGGCAACTCGGAGTTACCGAAAATGAAGAGGGAAAGTACTAAAACTCAGTGAGGCAAGTCATGTCATGAGTGTCGCCTTTAAATCACAGCTGGGGAACGAGCATTCTCAACTTAAGGCATAACGCTGGAAGGTGGTGTGATTGTGAGTTTGTGATAGTAATTTTAGTAAGTGAAATCAAGTTATTAAGGTGTGCAATGGGTAAGGGCCGAAGTGCGAGAGGTAGGGCCCGAGCGGATGTTAAGGGCTCTAAGTCCAGCAAACAGACATGCATGGAGGAAGCGGCAAGGGTTGTTGCTACCAATTATCAAGTCACCAAGACAATCTTCTTCTGCAATTGGTCTAGTTTCCAATCTGGCAGACCAACTACTATTTTTGTACCCTATATCTATTTAGTAATATAATGAATCTCTAATATATCTATATATATATATATATATATATAACTTTATTTTTCTCTATATAAAATAGATATAAAGTAATTTAAATTAATATGGAGATGAGTAAAAGAAATTAATTTACTTTTTACTACAAGGAAGAAATGTAATTTCTTCACTACTTAATATGGAGATGATAGGAAATAGTATTATTGATATTACATGATGTGTAATTCATTCTACATTTAGTTTACATGTGATATTTAAAACAAAAATATATTAATAACCAAAAATATTTTGTAAAATATTTCTATGTCCACATTAAATCGCATAATTTAAATAAAGTAATTTAAATTTTAAAAACAAAACAAAACCCTTATATTTTCACTTGGGAGATATATAATTTATTTTATTTTTAACATGGAGTTGATATACAAGATTTTAAAAATATCAATAACAAAGAAAAGTTTAAGGTAGGTTATAAATAAAATATTTCAATACTCCCTTGAGTAAAAGATTTTAACAAGAAACATTTATAGAGAGAAAGATTGAGAGAATTCTTATTCCATTAATACTTGTTTTCTAATTAAATGTATGATGGGTATTTGTAATTCTTTTAATGCTTAGTATGAATTTGATATGTAATATTTAGAAAATATTAATGATAAAAACAATTAAATGTAATGTGGAAAATGTGAATTACAAATAAAATATTTCAATGTAATGTAATGTTTGCATTTCAAGAGATTTGATTCCTTTGTGCTCTTGGAAGATCCGAAGTAATTGGCTCAGTTCCTCACTATAACTTGCAAAAAAAAAATAAAGAAATATTAATGTAAAAAAATATTTTATAATATTATTATGTTTAGATTATTAACGTTTTCAAAGAATTTTACATATATTAATAAAGCCATTGAAATTTAAAATATAAACTTTTTACCACATTATTTCACTTTTTTGCCATGTTTTTTACTCTCATTTTAAACTTCTTCTTCGAGGTTATTTAGGCATATTTGGCATAGGATTTAGGGTTCAATCCCTGGTATATTTGTGGGATGATTTTTTGGGTTTAGTTTGTGTGTTGTTTCACTTTACCCAAAAGTAAGATAGATCGACTTCACCAATGCATCATAAATAATAAATAATGACTATTTACTTGTTCAATTGGTTGCACTTTAACTTACAAAAAATTATAAATATAAAAGTTATACATTTAAATATAAAATTCAAAAGAAATTTTTTTTAATTAATTATTAATGTAAATAAGATTTTATAATTATTTTGTTTAGGTTATTAGTGTTTTCAAACAATTTTATACATATTGATAGAGCCATTAAAATTTAAAATATAAACACTTTGTCACATTATTTTACTTTTACTACATTATTCTATTATATTAGGTTTACAATTTTTGATGTATTAATTTATAAAAAATAAAGGAGTTGTCTTTAGTGCGACTTTTTGGACTTTCCGGTGCGGAATCCAGCGGAAAAATTTGAGGTGAAATCTTGATTTGTGTTATTTAAAATGATTTTTTGACTATATATATGGATTCAGCACGCTCAAAAACTCCTAGGGCACTTAGATTATGCAGGGGTTACCCATCAAACTTGTGATTTCAATAAATTCCTGCCAGATTTTAGAGAAAATTTGAGGTGAAATCTTGTTTTGTGTTATTTAAAATGATTTTTTGACTGTATATATGGATTCAACACCCTCAAAAACTCCTAGGGCACTTAGATTATGCAAGGGTTACCCATCAAACTTGTGATTTCAATAAATTCCTGCCGGATTTTAGAGAAATTAGACCGGAAAAACCCACCAGAAAAGCTTCCAAAAAGTCCTACTTAAGACAACTCAAAAAATAAATATTATGTAGATTTATATTAAAATAAAATATATGAATAAGAATAAAATATTCACATATTATAATTTATAATTAAAAAATGATAAATTGAAAAGAAAAATCGAATGGAATTACCATTAGAGGACATTTTCTTTAATTTTATAATCATGAGAGAGATAAATAAAAATATAGTGATAATATATAATATAAAGGTCACAATGTCTAGATATTATAAACCAACCTAGATCTATCTTAACTTTGGATCTATCAAGTATCAAGTCCCTAGAGGGATCAAATCTCTAGAGGTGCAAATCTTGCATCAAGTTTTCCACTCAAAAAAAAATTGCATTTCGAGAGATTTGATCTCTTTAAGCATTTAATAGATCCATAATTAAGATAGATCTATGCTAGTTATGATACAAAGCACCCATATTAGATTATATAACATTATGGTATGTATGAAATGGGATATCAAAATAAGGATTATGTTTTAAAATTTTAAAGTTAAAACCACCTCCTTTGTTTGTAACAATTAATACATTAATGTGATATCAAATCTTGAATAATGTCATCTCATTTAATTCAAAGTAAATTTGTAATGGAGAATGTGTTGTAAATATAACAACTGTGAGGAAGATAAGAGTATAAGACAAGTATCGTCAAGCAATTTGAACATTGGATTAAGGGAGAATATCACCACATCAACTCTATCTTAAAGTTTCCTTCTATATAAAGAAGATTTAGATACATAAAATGTTTTGTCAGCCATTACTCCTTATAATTATTGTTAATGTGGAAAATCATATTCATGTGTACTTATTTTTTTTACTTTGTTTTTTAAAACTCAAGAAAATAATTAAGTTTGAAACCTAATTGTAACTATGTGTCTATTAAGCATTTATATTCTAAAAACCATACTAGTTTTTTTTAGTTTCTTTATATTCTTATTACCATTTATATTTTATAAAAAAAATTTAATAATTTTATCAATCAATGATACTCTTTAAATCATGTCTCCTTGAAAGACAAAGAATGAATATAAAATCTCATTAATCCACACCTATATACTCGTAATAAAAGACATACCCCACCCTTTGATGTTTTAGGCAACATGCAAATTGCAACTTTTCATTAATTTCCATGAGACCAACTTTTCCACAAAATGTAAAATTTAAACCTCTCTATAGGATCATAAATGATCTTAGCACATACACGAGGGCATTTATGTTTGTTAGGTAAAGCTTCACTCACTGGAGGAAAAAAAAAAAAGTTACTAGTCTACAATGGTGGTTTTGGGCACATGGTTTTGGTTTCCCATAGTTTTGTGCTCATGGAATGCATGCAATGAAGCCTTTTAAAAGGCTTGGGCTTCACTTTCTGGTGGGAAAAAAAAAGGTTACTAGTCTACAATGGTGGTTTTGGGCACATGGTTTTGGTTTCCCATAGTTTTGTGCTCGTGGAATGCATGCAATGAAGCCTTTAAAAGGCTTGGGAAGACTTTATTGTAATGGGCCAATGAAGGTGAGAGATGAAGGCTCACTTGGCCAGCTTGGCCAGGTTTTTGCCAAGGACAATGCTTGGCTAGGTTTTTGCGAAGGATAGTAATACAATTTTGATAATTGGTTTTCCCTGAATTGGGGTTTTCTAGGATAAAACATTGTGTTTATGTTTTTTGATTTGTTGCTAGTTGTTTTAATATTTCTCTCAGTTGATTTAAGTTTCTCTTAGATAATTTTAACATGGTATTAGATCCAAAGGTTTATTTATGGCTTGACTACTTGAATATAATGGATATATTAGAGCCAAGTGTGGGTTTTAGAGTGACACCTTTGTTGCCAATGGTTTATTTGGCATGGTGAGTGTGAGAGAGGCACATGTGTATGCCTATAAGAAGAAAGTGAATTCAATGGAAGAATCAAATGAGAATGAATTCTTGAGCAATGGAAACGCAAAATGTATGGAGCATAGATCAGGGTCGTGGTGTGGTTTGTGTTGTTGTGTGTTGTGTTGAAGGACTTGTCTTCTAGGCTGCATGAGGAGGAGGCCCAAGTGATGAACATGAAGCTCAAAAACATGGAAATGGAAGATAAAATATGAGGCCGATGTGCACAAGTTCACATAGAGAACAAGCATGGAAGTAGGACTTGAAGAGGAGAGCATCAGGCGAGTGGATGGCCATAGCAATAATTAAAACAAATTATTATTTTATATTGGAGTTGAAATTTTTATTACATGTAAATGGCCATATTGATGTAAGACCTGGTAAGGCATGCATACCCTTGGGAAATTACTAGTAAAGTATGGAGTTAGACCTAGGTGATAGGGGGCATCCCAAGTTATACCTTTGATATAAACTTTGAGGGGGGTAGGGCTTGGAGGTGAGAGATTTGGTTCACTTGGCCTATTTGGCTAGATTTGGTCAAGAGAAACCCAAAGTCAAGTTTTAAGTAGGAATTGTCAGCTAAAACTTGACTCTATGAAAGAGTCAAAGTTACCCTGTCTACAGTGGTGGTTTTGGGCACATGGTTTTGGCTTCCCATGGTTTGTGTCCATGGAATGCATGTAATAAAGCCTTTGAAAAACTTGGGAAAAAATAATTGTAATGAGCTAGGGAGGTGAGTGATGAATTCTCACTTGGCTAGCTTGGTCGAGTTTTCCCAAGGGAAACCCCAAGTGAAGTTTTAAGGGGGGGTTGTTAGACAAATATTTACTTAGTAAAAGAGCTATTATTGCTCAATTAAACAATGGTGGTTTTGGGCACATGGTTTTGTGAGCATGGATTGCATGTAACAGAGCCTTTAAAAGGCTTACGTACTCCATTGTAATAGGTTAGGGAGGTGAGCGATGAAGGCTTACTTAGCTGGCTTGGTCGACTTGCTCAATCTTCCCCACCCTCCTTTGTGTGGCTTCCATGTATGTGAATACAAACAACAATAGTGACAATCATATACATGTATCTTGTGGCTTCCTAAAATAACTTCAATGACTATAAAATCCCTACACCTCCTATCACACATTTACCATGAAAATTGGTTCATGACAATATGGTAGCCCCAATATACCATGATCCTTATCCCAACATGGAAATTTATAAAGGTGCACCTTGCTACTCACACAATGGTTAATTAGTTGTAAGTTAAGTATGCATAATTGCTTAGCATTCCCCATCCTCTTATTTATGTGACCTATGTGTTAAAACAAGAATAATAATACTTAAATACAATTATATTTCAGCATTTTCAAATATCACGAGGGAAAAATGCCATTTTATTAAATTGAATACTTGCACTCTAAAATTAACTATTGAATGAGTAAATTTTAACAGGGCTAATACATTTTTTGTGTATGTAAATGCTTCTAATTAATTAACAATAAAGAGTTATGCATATTAACTTTACATCAACACAAATTAAATACCCATTTTATAAATGGAAATAGGAGAGAGTACACAACACCAACTTTGCATCTTTGCAATTTAAATACTTATTTTAATATTGGGAAGAGAATAATAGGAAGGAGATTTTATAATCATAAAAAATATTTAAAAATGCTACATGATAGGGGTGTTTCATGCAGGGACTTATAGAACATCTCCCAAAGAACAAGAGGAAAAGACCCACTACATAGATATACTTATTTTGTCATGCGTAGAGGTGCTCTACAACGTATTGTTGGGGAGTTGTTGTCATGTTATGTGGCTATATATATATATATATATATATATATATATATATAAGTTGAATTTAGAGCTGAAAAAAAATAAAAGAATACAAGTTGACTTTAGAGTAAAAAATATACAAGTGGATTTAGAGTAAATTTAGATTTATAGTAAATGTAGAAAATCTGTGATAGGTTAACCAGATAATGCAACATAAATCAAAGCATAATACTATAACCTACTTCCCCCGGATGCGGGTGCTAACACGCTAGCCAGGGACGGGCCACATGCCGAGCATGTGCCGCCCCGTGTTAAATCAGGACAGTCATTACACACTGCCGCCGAGGAATGAAGATGGATTTTACGAGCTCTTCGCATTCAATGTCGCACAGGGTGAAGAGCTGTTGTTGCAGAGAGCAGTTATGGAGGGTTACTTTCGAGAGAATGTTGAAAGAATTAAGACGGGCAAAGGATCACTGCAGGCCCATTCGCAATGTGAGGCTTGTGAGGCGCAGGCTCTGGAGGAATTCTGTCTGGTGGGCGTTCGTCCCCTTCAAGCTTCAGCTCCTGCTGTTGCAGACAGCCATTACGAAGCTGTGGAACTCTTCAAGTGGGAACTCCCGGTTGAGTGCTATTTATTTGCCACTGAATTCTGTCCCGGATCTGCCAGGAGAGGTCTCAATTGCGCAGGGGGGCGACTCACGCTGGAGAATTCCTCCTCTGACGCTCCGCTCCTCACCTCAAGCATTAAGGCAAAAATGGTCCGTCCAAGACAAAGATTGCTTAGTAGGCGAGGCTCTGCTCGCGGAGGCTCTTCACGCAACCCTGTCGCTGAATCTCATCACCATTGCTGTTGTCGTTATTGCCATAGGAGATCAGGTGCCACTCCCTTACAGGTCAGCCAATTTATGGATTCGGGCAGTCCCAGTGCTGGACCGCCCCCGCTGCCAGCGTTTGGTACTGTCGTTTTCACTCTGGGCTGCTCTAGAAATAATGCTCGTATCAATGCACATATATCAGTCCTATTCATTGAAGACTCTCAGGAAGGGGAGGGAGGCTCAGGCAGCAAGGAGGCGCCCTCAGAGGACCAACCGGAAACAATTGAAGAAGAACCAGCGGGAGTTCCGGAGCAGATTCCCTCCCAACCTCACGAGAATGAGGCGTCGACCTCCAAAAAGGCTGAAGTGGACGAGTGGGAAGGCCGCCCTGAAGGATATGGGTGGTGCAGAATCCTCGAGGAGAAGCCTGAGGAATAGCAACCCTCGGCAAGCTCCGTCATCCTCTTCTTTTGCTCAGGTCCGGTATAAGTTCTCTGTTCTCATCTGCGTCGGGTATAGGCCAAGAATCTCTGTCTGGGTCTTTTTAGTTTTTACTTATGGTAATGGTTGTCATAGTCCTGCTAGTTTTTACTTATGTTAGTGGTTGTCATAGTTACTGTTCCGCTGTCACCCCTGCGAGGGTATATCTCTGTTTTTGTTTGGAAGCCCCTGCGTGGGTTGCTGATGCAAGATGTGAGTACAGTTTTGAATTTTGTCATGTGCTGGAAGAGATTAAGTCTGGCTACGAAGCCCCTGCGAGGGCCTATTCTGAGTCGTGAACTGCCACAGTTAGCCCTGGGCTACATGTCATTCTGAATGTAATGTTTTACTGTACATATTATAATAGAATAGTATAGCTTTAACGAGAAAAAAAAAATACTATAACCTACTTCTGCTATCAATTTGCGGAAGTTTAAAGATCGAGCTGAACAATATAACCAGAAGAAGAAGAATCAATGGCACAATACACATGAAAATACTTTGGGGAAAGTCTCAGATAAAAATCCCACACTATTGTATTATCATACATGGTGGAAATACATAGGAATTATACAAAGCCTTAGCTCTCACAGCTAGCTAGCTCTCGATACAATCCTCACAGATGCTCACAGGCAATCTTGGCTTCTCTCCAACCTTCCTCTCTGCCCTCCAAGCTCCTATTTCCTTGCGATGTTCCTTGTGGATGATTTTCCTCTTACCAAGTGGAAAAAACAAACCTTCAAAACTGCACAATCCTCAATGATGAATCCTTGACTGTATGCATGAGTTTTCCCCATGAGAAAACACATGCAATTGATAGTACACTGTCCTTGAACATTAATCTCAACTCAGTCTTTCCCAGAATAGACATGCATGAGTTTCTGATGAGGGAATCTTCAGTTAACTCGAGTAGCACTAGTTGAGTGAATTAATGCATCAACTGACTGTTAACTCACTATTAGTTCCTCAAACAGTTTGGAACTAATTTAACTGAACTTAACTTAGTAAATTGAGTTAACTAATTACAACTCAAAAATAACTCAATCTTATCTCCTTAATTTAAGGGATAACTCTTACATGACTTCAGAAAGACTTCTAACTTGAATTTCTCCAACTAATTAATTTAAAATTAATTAATTAATTATTTCAAAGTAGCTGTTAAGACTAAATTCGATTTTAATTCACAATTTAATTCAAGGACAAATTAAATTGGAATATTCTTATTGCCATATTTCAACACTCCCTCTCAACAAGAAAGGGATTATCTGCCACCTAAATCCTGTCTTTATGGAACTCGAATTTACACTTTGACAATGCCTTTGTCAAAATGTCAGCATATTGCTCCTCTGTCGAAATATACTGCAGCAACATGATCCTCTCGACCTGTGAAGAGCCATGGACAAAAAACCTTGCCTTATGCTTCTCCACACTACCATCAACAGCTTGCTTTACCTTGTAAAGCCAACGGGAACTCACAACTGACTTGTTCTCCGGTCTCAGAACCACGTCCCAAACACTGTTACGAACTATGGATTCATACTCCTCCACCATAGCATCAACCCAAATCGGCTGCTACACTACTTCCTCAAAGGAAGATGGCCCGGTCTCAACACATTCCCCAGCAAGGGCCATGTATCCAGTGTACCTCTCAGGTGACCTCCTCTGTCTGCGTTGAGAAGATGGTGCTCCCACATTCTCTCTTGCATCCTCCAACAATCTATCAACTTCTCTTGTGCGCTTCCATCCATCTCTGGAAGACTCTACTTGAGTGGATGTCTCCACTCCTGGAACCTCTGCATGCAGCTACTCCACATCAGTCTGAGGCTCCTCCTCCTTAGGAACCAACAATTCCTCCATAGCCCGTAGTTGGAGCTCTCGCTCAAGGGAAACTCGCATGGCCTTCTGCTCATCAAACTTGAGATCTTTGCGAACCACTGTCCTCCGACTGGTAGGCAAGTACACCCGATAGTTGTGAGGTGTATCAGTGTACCCCACTAATATCCTCAACTCTGCTGTCGGCTCAAGCTTCTTCCGTGCATCCTTTGTCACATGGCAATATACAGATGAGCCAAAGATCCTGAAGTGACCCACATCTGGTCTCTTATCGGAGAAAGCTTCCTCTGGTGTCTCCATCCCAAGTATGCGATGTGGGCTTCTATTCTACAAATAGATCGTTGTGTTGTATGTCTCAGCCCACAAGTGAAGTGGTAGGCCTTGGTCATGCAACATTTCCCGTGTTACCCCTACAATAGTTCTGTTCTTCCTCTTGACCCCCCCATTCTGTTGTGGGTTATGAGGTGTCGTCAATTCTCATTTAATTCCTTCCACTGCACAGAAGTCCTTAAACTCTTGAGAGACATATTCTCCATTGTTGTCACTTCTCAAGGCCTTGATCTTCTTCCCCGACTCTTTATCGACCAAAGCTTTGAACTCACAAAACTTTGTGAAAGTTTGGTCCTTCTTTTGCATGAAATAAATCCAGCATTTACAAGAATAGTCATCAATGAAAATCACATAATATCTTTGCTTCGCTGTGGATTCCGTCGAGAATGGTCCACAAAAATCAGTATGAACTTGCTCTAAGATAGCCTCTGCTCGACTGTCTCGATCATGAAAGGAAGAATTTGTGTACTTTCCTAAGGTACAACCTTTACATGTGTCAACTTGGTCAAGTTTACCATTGGGAAGTCCTGTAGATATCTGTTGCATTATCTTCAAAGCCCCATGATGCAAATGCCCCAACTGCTTGTGCCACAACTCGTCAATGTCTTGGCTTTGTACCAATTCTACTTTCGTACTCAATGCTGCACAATCATCTACCTCTGGTTTATAGAGATTCTTCACCCGAATCCCTATCCTCTTGGTCTGACCTGTGGCTATGTGTCTTAGGAACGCCTTTCCTTTACTGAAGACAACATTGTAGCCTTTGTCCTCCAACATCGCGACCGATACCAAGTTCTTCTTCAGTCCAGGTACATACATCACATCTGTCAAGGTGAGAGGAGCTCCATGCTCCCTCTAAAAAGTAATCGTTCCCACTCCTGAAACACTATACCTTTCGTCGTCACCCATCTCTATGTGCATCTTGAGGTCTTTCTCCTCCAAGGCACTGAATAAATTTTTGTCACCGGTCATGTGGAATGAGGCTCCACTGTCAAGATACCAGACACAACCCATCATCGATGACAACATGTATGCGATGAGGGTAAAGTCCATTTTGAACTAAGAGGCTAATGCCTCACCTCCTGATCCTTCTGAGGATCCCTTCTTGGACTTATTCGATGGGCAATTAGTCACACAAAGTCCCATCTTGTGACAATTAAAGCATCTTACTTTAGACATGTCACCCTTCTTCCCTCCATGAGAAGAATTTGATTTGAAATGGGAAGCCTTCCCCTTCCCTTTCCTTACCTTACTTTCTAAGGCCAGATTTTCTTCATCATCATTCTTAGATGAAGAACCATCTCATGTGCTCCTCCTGATCTCATCCTGCATAAGATCCGACCACAGTTGTTCCCAATCCAACAGTTTCTCCCTTCCATTCACAGAGTCTTGGTATCTATTCCAACTCTTTGGAAGGCCAAGGAGAGTGAGGTTCACCATATCATCATCGCTAATAGTTATTCCCACACTGCAAAGCTCATCTCTACAGGTGGTGACCTTGTTTAGATATGTGGAAATAGTATCGCCCCTCTCCATCTTGATTCTTCGAAGCTTATCCTTGAGCACCAATTTCCTCTGGTCGTTGTTGTTCTGGTAGAGGTCCTTCATTGTCTTCCACATTGAAAATGGACTATGCTTCCCATGGAGACTCGAGACAATATGGTCTCGAACTCCCTCAAGAATGATCTGTCTCGCCTTCACCACACACTTCTTCCACTCGGCCAACTCTTGTGCATTAGTTGAAGCTGGCTTTGGGATTTCTTGATCAATGAATTACTTCAAGCCATTATCTTCTAATACAGCCTCCATTCTATCTTTCCATGCTATGTAATTTGAGCTACCTTCCAAGGCATACTCAAGTCTCAAGCCATAGAATGCCATTGGCCAACCTTGAAGTATGATATGAATTCGATTTGCACCTGCAACCTCGAACTTCAAACTTTGAATTCTCTTCTCGGTATACTGTTCACAGCTCTGATACCATGTAGAAAATATGTGATAGGTTAACCTGATAATGTAATATAAATCAAAGCAGAATACTCTAACCTACTTCTACTATCAATTTGCGGAAGCTTAAAGATCGAGTTGAACAATATAACAAGAAGAAGAAGAATCAATGGCACAATACACATGAAAATACTATGGGGAAAGTCTCAGATAAAAACTCTACACTATTGTATTATCATACATGGTGGAAATACATAGGAATTATACAAAGCCTTAGCTCTCACAGCTAGCCAGCTCTCAGTACAATCCTCACAGATGCTCACAAACAATCTTGGCTTCTCTCTAGCCTTCCTCTCTACCCTCCAAGCTCCTATTTCCTTGTGTTGTTCCTTGTGGATGATTTTCCTCTTACCAAGTGGAAAAAACAAACCTTCAAAACTACGCAATCCTCAAGGATGAATCCTTGACTGCATGCATGAGTTTTCTCCATGAGAAAACACATGCAACTGATAGTACATTGTCCTTGAACATTAATCTCAACTGGGTCTTTCTCATAATAGGCATGCATGAGTTTCTGATGAGGGAATCTTCAGTTAACTGGAGTAGCACTAGTTGAGTGCATTAATGCATCAACTGATTGTTAACTCACTATTAGTTCCTCAAATAGTTTGGAACTAATTTAACTGGACTTAACTTAGTAAACTGAGTTAACTAATTACAACTCAAATATAACTCAATCGTATCTCCTTAATTTAAGGGATAACTCTTGCATGACTCAAAAAGACTTCTAACTTGAATTTCTCCAACTAATTAATTTAAAATAAATTAATTAATTATTTCCAAGTAGTAGTTAAGACTAAATTCGATTTTAATTCACAATTTAATTCAAGGACAAATTAAATTGGAATATTCTTGTTGCCATATTTCAACATGTTGCCATATATATATATAAAGTTGACTTTAGAGTAAGAAATATACAAGTGGATTTAGAGTAAATTTAGATTTATATTAATTGATTGGGTTTAAATCAACACACTATTATAGTATGTTAATAGTCATCGATTTATATTGACTTTCTCTCCACCCGCGTTGAAGGTGCTCTACAACTATTATCGCGCATTGTTTTTTCAAACATTATTGTTCTCGTTGTGACCTTGATCTACCACCTCCAACCTTGACTATGTTAAAAGGGATCTCATTCGGACCTGGAGAAGACTATGTGGACACAACATTTAATACCCTTGTTCGAGGATGGGGGAAAAAGACAAAACCTGCTCAGTCTTCTTCAAGTTGGTGAAGAGAGTTGAAAACGCACCTATAGTGGAGCTAGCTTCCAAAAAATTCCAAGTCATAACTCTCATACTTATTGAAATAGGCATGATTGGTCAATTCACATGTATGTGACCTTCTCCTAAAATAGTTGAAGACTCGATTAAAAAATCATGGGTTAGGCTTGTCTATGGTCCCATAATTTTCTTTTCTAGTGGCAAAGAATATTTTATCTTTCTTTTTAGTTGTAATAAGGCAGAAAAAGACCAAATTTTTAGAAATGGGCCATACTTTATGGGCCCAAGGGGTCTCTATTTAAACAAATGGACTGTTGATTTCGACTCAAAGGTAGATATCCCATCAACTATTCTTGTTTGAGTTTTCCCTCCCCACCTTCCTCTTCCTTGTTGGGAGGTTGACGGTCACATCTCCATAGGAAACTCCCTCGAAAAGTTTTTGGACAGTTTTGAACCTATGGGTAAGCAATTTATGTGTGTCAGAATCTACGTGGAGGTTGAATTAGAAAAGGGACTTCTTGAGAAAATAACCCTGAAAAATGGAGACTGGATCCATGAACAGATTATGGACTATGAACATATACCTTATAAGTGCAAACTATGTCATGAATATGGTCATTTCACTAAGGATTGCAAGATTAAACCCCTTCCTTTGGGAGTGATTCATTCCTCTGAATAATAGAAACCACCACATAAATTTGTTGCAAGGACTCTTAAAGTTGGTCCATCATCCATAAAAGTAGTTGTGAATGATCCTTCAACCAATCATTTTGAAACTTTGTCTTCCATTCCTGAGACTGATATCGCCTCAGTTGATTTTGTATGCCTTAAGTCTAATAACCCTTTAGTTTTTCTACTCTACTCTCAGACCTCTCCTATCATTCCTTCCTCTCCTCTAAAAAGGAGAAAACCTAAAGCGGCCAAGGATCCCCCCCCCCCCACCAAGTGATCTTGCTAGCTCCACTGACATTGAATGTGCCTCTTTTGTCCCAACTCAGACAATCATCCCTCTCCCCTCTCAGCATCCACTCAAATACTCTAAGGAGTCCCCCCTTTCTGAACCTCTTGCTATTGAAGGGCCCCCTAATATTCACCCTAACATGTACGACAATGTTGCCAGAAAAACAAACAAACTTTTGGGATAGAGGGAGATGATCATCTAAAACAATCTAAAAAAGGCCATAAAACAGTTAGAAGAAAAGCTAACAAGTAGAAATGAGATGAAGTTGTAGCCATGGAGAAAATATTAGGCAAACAAAAAAAATAGAAAAATAGTACAAAAGTCAACAAAATGCAAGGAAGGAATCAGAGAAATATAAGGACAATGAGGGGGAGGAGGCACCCTTACCCAAATGTCAATGAAAATAATTTCTTAGAACATAAAATATTTAGGAAATCCTATCAAAACCTTAGCAATTAAGGAGATAATGCAAACATATTATTCTTTAAGAAAACAAAAATGAATGCATCTGATTTCGAAAAAACAAAAATCAATTTTGGGCACACAACAAATGTCATGTAGTCAGTGCAAGAGGGGCCTCAAGAGGGCTTGCCACCCTATGGAATCCAAATAAATATCAAGAATTAGATATAAGAAATAATCAGTTTTGGATACAAACAATTTTGAAAGACCCGTCCTCTAGTAAGGTCTATGTATTCTTCAATGTGTGCTCCATAGCCTTATATGCAGAGAAGCCAGATTTTTGGAATACACTAGACAACTAGAGAGGCTCAAACACTTATGAAGAAGTCATAATTGAATGAGATTTTAATACCACAACATCCACCAAGGAGAAAAAAGGAGGCAACGTAATAAGGGACCCTTATAAGGAAAATATGGAAGATCTTAGGAATGAGTGGAACATGATAGACATTGTGCCAAAGAAAGGTTTATTCACTTGGTCCAACAAAAGAATAGGGTAACATAACATATTAGCTAGACTTGAAAAATTCCTCATATCAGGAAACTTAGTATTAGAAGGCGTAGATATAAGTTTCGAGATAATACAAAATGGGATCTCATATCCCAAACCCATCTCTTTATCTCTCACAGAGAAAGAGCATATGGGCCTAATCCCCTTCAAATTTAATCCATTATGGTTGGAAAATGAAAGAGCAATAGAAATGATCCAAAGGCAATGGGGCAATTATGTCGAAGGGTTATGAAACCAACTCAAAAAAGATAGAATGGATAGATCAACGCCTTAGAATTCAGCCTCTTCGAGGGGGCAACCTCCTTTACATTACATAAATGAACAATTCTTGGATGATTCAAATGACAAAACCTCCTTTCTATATATAGGAGTCTAAGGAGTCACAATATAACCCAGCCGACCTAACAATAATAATATAAAGCCACAAAAATAACAATAGAGGGATTCTATGGGGCACAGTAATAACAATATGGGGACAATAGGGGCACAACAATATTAATAAGGGATACAACTACAATAGTAATGGGGTAATCACTAGAATTATAGGGACCTAACATGCCCCTCTCCTTCAAAAAAGTGTTGTCCTCAACGCTTGAGTAGTTCTGGATGCTTCTGTATAAAATTTTCATCCTCCCATGTGGAATCTTCAGCGGAAAAGTTCTTCCACTTGATAAGATACTCCAAAATTTATCAATTTCGTAGCTGTCGAGTTCTTGTTTCTGTGACTGCTTCCAGTTCCAATATAATTTTTCCTTCCTCGTCAGGTTCTGGCAATATTGTTTGAACTGGGAGCTTGTCGCCTATAACCTTCTTTAAACATGAAACATGGAAAACTGGGTGCAACCGAGAAGTTGCAGGAAGCTCCAATTTGTAAGCCATAGTACCGATCTTTTACAACACCTTGTACGGACCATAATACTTTGGTGATAATTTATTATCCTTCTTAGCTTGCTTGAGGGACATATGCTTATATGGTTGTAGCCATAGGAATACCCAATCACCTACATCAAAACTTCTTTCACTGCGATGTTGATCTGCATGTTGTTTCATTCTATTCTGTGCCAACACGAGGTTATCCTTTAAGAGTTGGAGGACTTGTTGTTGATGTTCGATGTGATGTTCCACTGCCTGAACCTTAGAATTTTCTCTTAAATATGATGTGATGGATGGTGGCTGATATCCATAAAGTGCCATAAATGGGGTCATTTTTGTTGCTGTATGGAAGGAAGTGTTATACCACCATTCAGCCAGAGGCAACCATTTGACCCATTGTGTCTGTTTATCATATACAAAGCAACGAAGATATCCTTCCAAACATTTGTTTACTATCTCAGTTTGCCCATCAGATTGAGGATGATAAGATGAGCTATGAGCTAACTGAGTACCAAGACAAGAAAATATTCTGTCCAAAAATTTCCAGTGAAAATGGGATCTCTGTCACTTACAATAATCTTTGGGTTTCCATGTAGCTTTTGAATTGTTTCCATAAATGCAGTAGAAACTGTACTGGCTTTAAATGGATGTGATAATGCACAAAAGTGTGCATACTTGGTAAGTCTGTCAACAACCACCATGATGACACTCTTTCCCTCAGACTTGGGTAAACCTGTGATAAAATCCATTGAAACCTCCTCCCAACGTTGGCTTGGAATGGATAAAGGTTGTAATAGACCCGGTGTCTTAATTGTTTCAACTTTATTTTGTTGGAAAACCAAACATTTCACCACAAACTTTTGAATATCCGATTTAAGGCCATCCCAAAAAAATTCCTTCTTAACCTGTGGTAAGTTTTTAAAAATCCTGAGTGCCCTCCTAAGGGAGAAGTGTGCAATTCCATAAGAATCTTTTGTTTTAGTTGGGAATTCTTACGAGGTATAAGCGATCTTTGTACCATAACGAATCATTTTGCCAGCTAAATGTATCAGATGTACTGGAATCTTGTTGTAACTTTCGAATAAGTGCCCACACTTCTTCATCATTCTTCCATTCCTCCCTTGCTTCGTTTATCCAATCTGGTTGGATAATAGAAATGGCGCACAACAATGCTTCCACATCCTCATCCTTTCTTGAGAGTGCATCTGCCACCACATTTTGCTTCCCTTTTTTGTAGATGATTTCAAAGTCATAACCCAACATCTTTGTGACCCACTTTTGTTGCTCTTCAGAGGATAATCTTTGTTCTAAAAAGTATTTAAGGCTATCATGATCCGTTTTTACCTTGAAGTGTCTTCCCATTAGGTAGGGTCGCCATTTCTTAAGTGCATGCAGTATTGCCAACATTTCCTTCTCATAAATAGCTTTGTGTAAAAACTTTCCCTTGATTGGACGACTTTCAAAAGCAATGGGTCTTTCATCTTGCATTAAAACAGCACCAATTCCATTTCCTGAAGCATCACATTCCACAATAAAGGTTTTTGTGAAGTCTGGTGTAGCTAAGACCGGTGCTTGGCACATTGCCTCTTTAAGATGTTCGAAGGCCTTTGTTGCTTCTGGAGTCCATGAAAATGCATCTTTCTTCAATAATGTTGTTAGAGGTGCTGCTATTCTCCCATAATTCTTAACAAACTTGCGATAATACCCTGTCAACTCGAGAAATCCTCACAAATGCTTTATGGATGTGGGGATTTTCCATTCCTTAATGGCTTTAATTTTGCTAGGGTCTACCTTAACTCCTTCATGAGATACAATATGACCCAGATATTCCACCTCTTGTACTCCAAAGAAACATTTGGATCTTTTTGCATATAATTGTTTCTCCTCCAATAGTTGTAGCACCCTGTCAACATGTTCAACATGATCCTTCCAAGACTTGCTGTAGATTAGTATATCATCAAAAAAAACTAACACAAATTTTCTAAGGAAGGGTTTAAAAATGGAATTCATCAAACCTTGAAATGTAGAAGGTGCATTGGTAAGGCCAAAAGGCATGACCAAAAATTCATAATGACCCTCATGAGTTCTAAATGTTGTTTTCGAAATGTCTTCAGTCTTCATTCTGATTTGATGATATCCTGAATGAAGATCCAACTTGGTGAAGTAAATTGATCCATGCAATTCATCCAGTAATTCATCAATGACAGGAATGGGAAACTTATCTTTAATAGTGAGCTTGTTGAGCTCCCTATAATTTGGACACATGCGCCATGATCCATCCTTCTTGTGCACCAATACTACTGGAGCAGAGAAAGAACTTTGACTGGGTTGAATTATACCCGCCTCTAGCATTTCTGCAACCATACATTGAATTTCACTCTTTTGGGCATAGGGATATCTGTACAGCCTGATGTTTGGAGGAACACTTCCTGGAATCAGATGAATAGCATGATCATGATCACGAATAGGTGGGAGACCTTTGGGAGTCTCAAATACCTTGGAATGATTGTCCAAGACTTTTTGGAGATCTGGAGAAATAGATGATTCCAATGTGGAAACATCTAGCGAACATAATTGTGCAATTACACCTCTTTGTTCCTTTTTTAGAAGCTTTGTCATACCGTTAGAGCTGATTATCTTTCTTGGTTTCCCTGCAATACCCCTTAATTCAACTTCCTTTCCTTCCACAGAAAATTCATGAAAAGTTCTTGAAAATTAAAAGCTATTGTGCCCAAGGATTGTAGCCATTAGACTCCTAGTACAACATCAGCACCTCCCATTGGAATGGAAAGCATTGGGCTATTCAATACATATTCTCCCATGGATAGCTTGATATTATGGCACTTCTAGAGAAATTTATCGTTCCTCCATTTGCAACCATCACTTGACACTCTGGTGCTAGATATAGGAAGCAATTCAATTCTTTTGCTATCTTACAATGAATAAAATTGTGGGTACTTCCCAAATCAATCAACACTATTACCTTTTTCTTCTTGATTTGTCCTTCTATCTTGATGGTTTTAGGAGTGGTAATTCCAACCAATGCATTACAAGATATGGTCAGATTCATTTCTTCTTTATCTAGGCTTTGTTCCCGGAGTATATCCTCTTCTTTTGACCTTTCTTGCTCCTTTTCTTCTTCCTCTTCACAATCGATGTAGAATAATTTCTTCTCAGCACACTTATGACCTTTAGTGTATTTGCTATCACAACTGTAACAAAGCCCTTTTGCTCTTTTTTCTTCCAATTGTTGTGGTGTCAACCTTATAGGTTGTGGAAGACTAGGGGCAACAACACTTCCATCTTTATAGTTGTGAGTGGTATGCTTCCTGGTTGCCATAATTTTGCTTTCCATTTTTCTTGCTAACCTGAATGCCTTCTCTAATGAATCAGGTTCCCAAAGGCGAACATCATGTTGGATATTATCCTTTAAATTCCCTATGAACACATCAATCCTATGCTCCTCTGGAATATTTTTTACCCTTATGTTCAATTTTTGGAACTCCTCAATGTGATCCATTATTGAACCCTTTTGTTTGAGACTTATCAATTGGCTAAAAGAAGTGTTGCTTTTTGTATCCTCATAATGTGCTGTCAATTCTTCCGTAAAAATTTCCCAAGTGATAATTTGTTTACGAGAGCAAGTCCATTGATACCATACAAACTGATTTGGTTCCAAATATGAAGTTGCAATATGTACCTTTTGTGTGTTTTGCACATTATTGAGATCGAAAAATTGCTCCATCTGTAATATCCATGTTGCGGGATCCTTGCCATCAAACTTCCTCATATCGATTTTTGGAATATGGTGGGTCTTCGGTCCAACATTAGAGTCTATGAAATCATGATTAACATTTCTTTTGTTCTCATCATGAGTTTCCTTTACTACCCTTTCACCATTAGTAAGCATTTCTTGTAGAAACTTTGTCAAATCTGTCTTCAAATGTTCCATGCATGTCTTCAAATCTATCTTCAAATCGTCCATCTTAGATTCCATGCCATTCATCTTAGCTTCCACGCCCTTTATCTTATATTCCACGCCATTTATCTTAGCTTCTGTTAGCTTTTGTGAGAGTGACATTTGTTGCACTTGGTCTTGTAATTTTGATATATCGTGTAGCATTTCTTCCTCTTCTTCATGAGTCATGCTAGCGCTTTCAGGTTGCTTACTAGGTGTTTGCATTTTCTTTCCTCAGGGCATTAGTTACCGATAATAATGCTCTACTATGCCCTTTTAATTCTTCAAAATAAATTTTCAAACCAAGCTTAAGAAAAAATTTAAAAAAATCTACACACCTTTTTTCACTTTGTAGGAGCTCAATATTGCCTCTGATGTATCTCTGTAATTTCGGATCATCCAGTTCTGAAATTGAGACCTGCGGTAATCCTCTGTGTCCTCTTTCCAATGCCACCAGTCTGATCCAAATTGGATTCTCCAGGGAAGATTTATGCCAAATCTCCCACAGAGACCTGATTATAGACTAGTTTAGTAAAGCGAAATTTTACGACGTTCCACGAGTCACTGTTTCGACCTTTTTCTCTTAAAAATATATACAAGAAACTAGAGTCTGTCCTCTTTCTATACCTTCTTACGAAATTTCAATCTGATCCTCAGAGAGAAAGTTATGATGATTTTCCCCACGTCACTTGTTTGGAAAGTAATTTAGGAGTCTGCAAAAATACCAACTTCCTCATATCATATCTCCGCAAATATAGCGTGAAAAGCTCTGAAATTCAGACTTGGGGTTCAGTGCAATTTCTTCTCAAATGGGTTTTTTTTTTAGCTTCTAAAACGTCTCAAAAAAAAGTTATAGCGAAAATGCTACGATCACCTATTTGGAGCAGCAAAACCCTGGAATCCAAAGCTCTGATACCAATGTTATGAAACCAGCTCAAAAAAAGATAGAATGGATAGATCAACGCCTTAGAATTCAGCCTATTCGAGGGGGAAACCTCCTTTACATTACATAAATGAACAATTCTTAGATGATTCAAATGACAAAACCTCCTTTCTATATATAGGAGTCTAAGGAGTCACAATATAACCGAGCCGACCTAACAATAATAATATAAAGCTACAAAAATAACAATAGATGGATTCTATGGGGCACAGTAATAAAAATATGGGGACAATAGGGGCTCAACAATATTAATAAGGGATACAACTAAAATAGTAATGGGGTAATCACTAGAATTATAGGGACCTAACAGGGACCCTTATAAGGAAAATATGGAAGATCTTAGGAATGAGTGGAACTGATGGACATTGTGCCAAAGAAAGGTTTATTCACTTGGTCCAACAAAAGAATAGGGTAACATAACATATTAGCTAGACTTGAAAAATTCCTCATATCGGGAAACTTAGTATTAGAAGGCATAAATATAAGTTTCGAGATAATACAAAATGGGATCTCATATCCCAAACCCATCTCTTTATCTCTCACAGGGAAAGAGCATATGGGCCTAATCCCCTTCAAATTTAATCCATTATGGTTGGAAAATGAAAGAGCAATAGAAATGATCCAAAGGCAATGGGGCAATTATGTCAAAGGGTCACCATCTTTGTGTTGGAAACTAAAATAAAAATGTTGAAAAAAGCTTTGAAAGAATGGGCAAAAGAACAATATGTTGAACCAAATCATGAAAAACGAGACCTAAAATCTTGACTAGAGGAGCTTTATCAACACATGGAAAGAAACTCGATTGAAGAACAACATATAGCTCTTGAAAAATAACTAACAATAAAAACTCTATACATCAATTGGAGGGAAAAAGAAAAATGAAGGCTAAAATCAATAAGTCTCTCGTTAAAATTCGGAGACAATAATACAAATACTTTCACAAATAAGCCAAAGCAAGAGAAACAAAGAACATGATAAAGGTAATTCAATATTTAAAAGGGAAAGCAATCAAGGAATACGAGGAAATAAAACAAGCATCTTATCAACACTTCAAAAAACATTATAAGAAGGAACAGTGGAACAACAACAAAAATGTAGACAAGATGTTAGGGCAAATTCCAACCATCATAACCAAATAATACAATGAAGTATTGTTCAAACCCATAGAGGAAAATGAGGTAATGGAAGTAGTTTGGAGCCTAGGAGTAGACAAAGCCCCTGGGCCAGACGACTTCACCATTCATTTCTTCAAAGCCTTTTGGCCCTTAATAAAGTATGGTTTATGCAAAATGCAGGAATGGACAAGAAAGAAGCGGAAAGTTGGGGGAGGAACCAATTCCACAATTCTGGCCTTCATCCCCAAATAGGTCAACCGAGTCTCCTTTTCTAGATTCATACCAATAAGTTTATGCAATGATTCTTATAAAATCCTCTCAAAAGTTATAGCCATCAGATTGGTAAAATTCATAAGCAAACTAATAGCTGAGAATCAAAGCGACTTTATTACCAAAATCCAAATTATAGACAATGTAATCTTAGTCCAAGAAGCAATTCATACTAGCAACACTTCCAATATCAAGTGTATGGCAATAAAGCTTGATATGGCCTCATCTTTTGACAGATTTGATCATGACTTCCTCCTTAGAGTCTTGGAAAATTTTGGTTTTAGCTTCCCATTTGTTGAATGGATAAGGGCTTGCATAAGCTCACCATGGATAGCTCCTCTGGTCAATAGAGGACCCACTAAGTTATTTCAGGCTTCAAGGGGATTGAGGCAAGGTATCCCCTTATCTCCTCTCCTTTACATCATAATGGCAAATTAACTAAGCAGAAGACTGAAAATTGCTTGTCTCAATGGAGATTTGATAGGCATGCAAATTGTTAGAGGAATAAAAACTTTGAATCACGCATAATTTGCAAATGATATAATTATTCTTGGTGGAACTTATAAAATTCTAACTCGTGCCTTCAAACAAATTTTGCAGGACTTCACTAAGGCTTCGAGAGAACAAATCAACATAGAAGAAACAAGATTTATGGATGGAACACTACAGATAGTAAAATGCAGGAAATTGCAAGCATACTTGGTTTCAAAAACATAAAGACTAGAAAAGTATCATTTCCAAAATCAACAAGAAAATAATTTTTTGGGGCGCAAATTAGCTAAGTATTATAGGAAGAGAAATCCTGGTAAAATCCACCTTATCCACCCTTCAAATCTTCCAAGCTTTAACTCTGTTGGCACCTAAAAGTATTCTTGATAACATATAAAAAAATAAATAAATAAATAAAAAAATAAATAAAAATAAAAATAAATAAATAATAAAAATAAAAATAAAATAAAATAAATTAAAATTAAAATAAAATAAAATAAAAATAAAATAAAAACAAAATAAATAAATAAATAAAAATTAATTAATTAAAATAAATAAATAAATTATATGGCAAGGAGGCAAAATCACACAGAAATAAATTCCCTTGGTGAACTGGGAAACAATCAAGATAGACATAGATGAAGGAGGTCTCAGTATCAAGGACTATGTTCTCTTGAATCATGCATTAGAAGAAAATCTAGTGTGGATACTACTAAAAGAGGATAATTCTAGTGGGCCCAAGTTCTGAGAAGGAAATGTGTGCTCAATATCAATGTGGAAAGGCTAGAGTTTCTAAATTTGAAAGAGGTTGGAACCTATATTTGGAGATTATGTCAGAAAGGCATAACCTTAATAATGAACCATATAAGTTGGACTCTAGGCAATGGAAAGAAAATCAATTTATGGGAGGACATTAAAAGTGCCAAATAAACTCTTAAAAACAAGATAGAACATCAAATCTTTAGAAATGTGGATGAAAGGCCGCAATCTCACGCATCTTTGGGACATATCTAAGTGGAATGAAAGGAGTGGTCTATGGAAAAACTGGACTAATCTCATAGTTCCAAAGGAGCTAAAATTTGATTATCTTGACCTCCTAAGTGTGCTAACAGGCCATGCTCCTATAGGCAAGCACCTTGAAGACAAAAGAGGATGGATAAAAGATAATAAAACTTTCTTTGTTAAAAATTGTTATGATCTAGCAAAGACAAGATATGGAAATGCTCATGTAGGGACAATATGGAAATCAATTTGGCACAAAGATGGAATACCCAAGGTAAATATCTTTTTCTAGGGAAAAGAGGAAAATCCCCACCTCTGAAAATTTAAGAAAGAAAAATATAATGGGTCCCTCAAGATGTGTATTATGTTAGGATTCAGAAGAGAACATCTTTCATTTATTTGTGGAATTCAATTACACCAAAAAAACCTAGGAGTTGGCCTTGAAAGAATTACAAATCTTCACTAGCATTCCCAAATATTGGCCCTCCATGTTCCACACATGGTATCTGGACTATAATCTAAACCTAACATGGAAAAAACTCTCAAAAGGGAAATCATTGCCCTTCCAAAATACATTTGTTGGAGAATTTGGTTGGCAAGAAATAAAGTCACTTTTGACAACAATTTGCTTCCAAATCCTCTCTCTGCTACAAAAGCAAAAGATATCTTGTTTGAAGCCATGTCTTCAACTGGAATACCAAGTGATTGGGAGGAGAACCTTAATACTATAGAGCTCTTACGGATTTGAGGGATTAAACTTGAAAGTCATATCAACACAGGAAGATTCAGTCTAAAAATCCCTCCTTCCCGAGAATTAAGATTAAGCCACATTGAATTGGAGAAACGGGAAAGACAATAGGGATGATTCTTTTTATAATTTGATGGGGATTCTAAAGGAAACCCTGGCCCATCAGGAACAGGTGGTCCAGAATACAACACCAACAATGGTGCAGAGGTCTTAGCTTTGTGGAAGGGTTTGCAGTTGCTCCATAAGAATGGCATCAAGGAAGTCATTATAATGGACGATTCAAAATGGGCAATACAACACTTCAATAACGAATTTGCATATGAAGATTCTAGTTTGATATGGAATATGTTGAGAAATCAAGGATCAACTTAATTAGGTGATTTCTCTTACTTTGATAACTTCTTGTGATGCATTTTTACTTAGCTTTATTAGATTCTTCTTTCACTTGATTATTATTATGTTCTTATCATCAAACAACTACCAAACTATGAATATAAAATAGACAAGAGGATACAAAATGTAGGCTGCAAACGAGGGCCAAAACTTCTCCTCTTAGGAGGAAAACCCACAAGAATTCTTCTTTTCTTAAAGAATGTTTAGATGATGAATTCAAAGACCTAAGACCCTTGTCAAAGACCCCTCCAAGACCAAGACAAACTTCTCTTTCTTGATGAACTCTTCCATCTACTTTGACCTAAGACCTTCCAGCAATCTCGACCCAGCAACGTCGATCCAACAACTTCAACCCAACAACTTCCAACAACTTTGACCTTCCAACAATTTTGACCTAGCAACAACTTCGACTTCCTTGCAACTTTTACTTCCTCGTTAACTTCTTTTGCAACTTTGAATTCCCTAACAGTTTCCTCTTTAACAACTTCTGCAATTTCGGTCTAGCAACTACTTTAGAAACCCTAACACGAGAGAGAGAGAGAGGTCCAAAACTTTGATCTTACTTCTCTTCTTCTTTTCGTTGAGCTTCGTTATTTTTCATTGTCTTCCAACTTATTTCTTGAGGAGATCAAACTTCTTTCTTGCTTGAATGAATGTCTCTCAAATGAAGTCGAGGTTCCCTTATATATTGGCTTCTTATTAGGTCGAATTACTACCCAGAAGGCCGATTTGATGCTTCTTGTAGGCTGACTTGTTTGACAAGGTCTTGGAGGGTCTTTATGACATTTTTGACTTTACTAAAAAAAATCTTTAAAAGATACAAAATGCCCAAATGGGTCTTACATGTATGACAATGACTCTTTTGACTTCATAGTTTCATAACACACCTAGGAGCACTCAATGGGTGCTCGACCTACAAATAAATTTATCGTCAGCATGAAACCCATGCATCAAGAATGACAATAATAAATTTATTTTCTCTTTAATATCAAATATACAAAATCATGATTATAATAGACATTATGAAGACTGAATCTAGTTACACATTTCAACACTCCCTCTTAACTATGGATGTATTCATTATCCATACATGGTACTTGGAGAGTCTCATACTAAAGAATTATCATAAGAAGAATAAGATCGGTAAGCCATCTCATAAGCTATTTGTTGAAAATGGCAATAAGAAATGCTATAAATAGCATTTCGAGATACATTCCAACTTTAGTTAGTCCCTGAACTAAAATTGAGATTAAAATTCGAATTTGATCTTAGCAGTTGTTTGTAAAATAATTAATTAATTCATCTTGAGTTAATTAGTTGGAGAAAATCAAACATGAAGTCTATGTGAAGACATGCAACAGTTATTCCTTTGACTGAGGAAGTTATCCCATGATTAAGGAGATCAGGATGAGTTGTACTTTGAGTTGTAATTAGTTAGCTCAGTTAACTGAGTTAAGTCCAGTTAGATTAGTTCCAACAGTTTGTGGAACTGATTGTGAGTTCAGTTAGTTAATGCATGCATGCATGTAACTGTTGCACTTTAGATAACTGAATATTCTCTCATAAATAACTCATGCATGTCAGTTCAGTCAGAGACCCAGTTGAGATCAGATGATGGGACAATGTACTATCAGTTGCAGGAATATTCCATTGAGGATATCTCTTGCATGCAGAAGGAATTCATTCCTTGGAGATTGCGCAGTTACTTCTATGTTTACTGAGTTGTGTGAGAGGCCAATTCACACAGGTGATAGCATTGGACCCCAGGAGAAACTGTGCAAGGAAATAGGAGGCTTGGAGGACTGAGAGAAGGCATATGTTGTGTCTATTCAGTCTGTGAGCTGTATTGAGGGATTGTACTGAGAGTTGGTTAGATTGTGAGCTAAAGCTTTGTGTAATCTGGACATATTTCCACTTGTATGATAATACAGAGATTAGGGTTTTTAGCTAAGGCTTTCCCCAGAGTATTCTTCTATGTTCATGTGTGATTGCTTTCTCACATGTGTTGATTTGATCTTGCTCAAAATCGATTAAGCTTCCGCAAGTTTATTTGTAGAAGTAGATCAAGTATTTTGCTTTAGTATATTGCATTATCTGGTGACCTACAGTGGGAATTTCTACATGGTATCAGAGGAAAGGTGATCAAAGTGAAGAACAGTATACAAATAAGGGATAAGTGTGAAGGTTGAAGTTCCTGATTATAGAATTCGAATTCTTATCACATCTCAAATTTCACCAATGGCGTTCAACGGTTTAAGACTCGAGTATGCTCTTCATGGCAGCTCGAATTATATAGCCTGGAAGGATCGCATGGAAGCGGTATTAGAGGATAACGGTTTGAAGGACTTCATTGATCAAGAAGTCCCCAAGCCAGCAGCTGCTAATGCCCAAGAATTGGCAGAATGGAAGAAATGTGTGGCTAGAGTGAGGAGAATCCTTCTGGAGGGAGTTTGAGACCACATAGTCTCGAGTCTCCATGGGAAGGAGACACCGTTTTCAATGTGGAAAACATTGAAGGATCTATATCAGAATAGCAGCAATCAGAGGAAGCTGGCGCTGAAAGACAAGCTTCGGAAAATCAAGTGTGAAAAGGGCGACACGATCTCTACATATCTGAACAAGCTCACCACCTGCAGGGATGAGCTTGGAAGTGTAGGGAACACGACAGCCGCTGAGACATGGTGAGTCTTGCTCTCCTCAGTCTTCCTAAGAGTTGGCATAGCTACCAAGACTCGGTAAATGGAAGAGAGAAACTGCCAGATTGGGAACAACTTTGGTTGGATCTGATGCAGGAGGAGATAAGAAGAAGCACCAGAGATGGATTTTCATCAAAGAAAGATGATGAAGAAAATCTAGCCTTAGCTAGTAAGGTGAAGAAAGGGAAGGAGAAGGATTCTCATCCCAAATCGAGTTCTTCCCATGGTGGGAAGAAGTTTGACAAATTGAAAGTGCGATGTTTTCAATGTCATGAGGTGGGCCATTATGCAATAAATTGTCCATTGAACAAATCCAAGATGGGATCCAAGGAAGGATCTGAAGGTGAGACATCGGCCTCTTAGTTCGAAGTGGATTTTACCATCATCGCATGCATGGTTTCATCGATGATGGGTTGTGGTTGGTTTCTTGACAGTGGAGCCTCATTCCACATGACCGGCAATAAGATTTTGTTCAGTACCTTGGAGGAGAAAGAACTCAAGATACTCATAGCAATGGGTAATGATGAAAAGTATAGTGTTTCATGTGTGGGAACGGTTTCTTTTCAAAGGGAGCATGGAGTTTGCATTACCTTGACAGATGTGAAGTATGCGCCAGGACTGAAGAAGAACTTGGTATCGATCGCGATGCTGGAAGACAAAGGGTATGATGTAGTCTTTAGTAAGGGAAAAGTTTTCCCGAGACGCATCACCACGAGACAGGTGAAGCAGATCAGTTCACGAGTCAAGAACCTTTATGCTCTTGAGGTTCAAGATGCATGCAAAGCCTTGAGGAGCAAGGCAACTATTGGAGACTTGGTGGTTGAGAGGGAGAGTACATTGTTAGAAAATTATATATTACGGAGCAGTGGAACACATAAAATACTGCAGAAATATAAACACAGAAAACGCATAAAACAAGAGAGACACAGTATACGTGGTTCACCCAGTTTGGGCTACGTCCACCCCGAACAGCCAGTCCTTCCTTTCTACTATCCAGCAAAATGAAGAGACACAACCTACAACAAATCCGTTGTAATATCCTTTGTTTTCTCTCACAGTCTCACCTCTCTATTTCTCGCTCAGAGAATACACATCTATATCACAGCCTCAAATACAATACCCTCATACAAAGAGAGGGGTTGACTTCTAGGGTAAAAAACCCTAAAATAAACATAAGTTCTACCGTGAGATCATCTGCCTAATGAACGGCCCAGATTGACTAGAAATTACTATACTTTTACAAGGCAATTTTACATCTGTTTTTAGCTTCGGGGGTGTTGCCCCCCAGCCCCCGCCGGGGGACCGCTGGCCCCCAGACCCCCCAGCCGAAGGGGATTGGCCCCCCCGAACCCCCGCGTGGAGGGGTGTACAAACTTCCTGGGGCATACATCCGGCTGAAACAAAGACCTCTGAACAATCATGCTCCACACACAGCAATCTCCCACTTGGAGAATGATTGTAGCAACTCCACTGCTGCTTCATTTGCTGGACATTGACTCCTCTTTGGACCTGGCTATTTCTCATCTTCATCGTCATCCTTGAAGACCAATTGAAACTGAGCATGTTCTCAATTTCTCCCTGGTTATAACTTTTGTTATCATATCTGCAGGATTCTGGCTAGTTTTTCCAGCTTCAACTCTCCATCTTCCAACACTGATCGTATGAAATGGTACTTGGGCTGTATGTGTTTAGTCCTGGAATGAAATGCTGAGTTCTTCGCAAGATGAAAGGCACTTTGGCTATCACTGTATAACGTTCCCATATCATGCTCCTTACCCATTTCACCCGTAAACCTTTGTAACCAAATCATTTCTTTACTAGCCTCTGTAGCAGCAATATACTCTGCTTTTGTTGTTGAAAGTGCAACAACACTTTGGATTCTTGAAACCCAACTGACAGCTATTCCACCAACAGTAAATACATATCCTGTAGTGCTCCTCCTGTTATCTCTGTCGCCTGCCATATCTACATCAACATATCCCTGTAGGGAAATGTTTGAACCACCAAATCATAATGCTTGATTTGTGGTACCTTTCAGATATCTGAGAATCCATTTCACTGCCATCCAATGTTCCTTTCCTGGATTGTTCATGTACCTGCTTACAACTCCCACTGCATGTGCAATATCAGGCCTTGTGCAGACCATTGCATACATTAAGCTTCCAACTGCTGATGCATATGGAACTTTAGACATATATTCCATGTCTTCTTGGGTCTTTGGGCACATTTCCTTACTAAGTTTGAAATGGCTAGCAAAAGGTGTACTAACTAGTTTTGCATTGTGCATGTTAAATCTTTTCAACACCTTGTGTATGTACTCATTCTGAGACAATGTTAATTTGCGATTTTTCATGTCTCTAGTTATTCTCATACCAAGGATTTTTTTTGTAGCTCCCAAATCCTTCATTGCAAATGAATTTTCCAATTTTGTTTTGAACACATTTATTTCCTGCATGTTAGATCCTGCAACAAGCATGTCATCTACATACAATAACAATATAATATAGCTTCCATCATTTTGCTTTTTCAGATAAACACAATGATCAGAGTGACATCTAGTATAACCTTGTTCAGACATAAACTTGTCAAATTTTAGATACCACTACCTTGGAGCCTGTTTTAAGCCATACAAGCTCTTCTTCAACCTACACACTAGTTTCTCCTTCCATTTGACCTCATATCCTTGTGGCTACTGCATATATATCTCTTCCTCCAAATCCCCATGGAGAAAGGTTATCTTTACATCTAACTGCTCAAGATGCAAATCTTCAGCTGCTACTAGACTTAAAATAGTTCTGATTGAAGTCATTTTAAAAACAGGAGAAAATATTTCATCCAAATCAATACCTATCTTCTGTGCAAACCCCTTCACCACAAGTCTAGCTTTGTACCTCTATTTTCCTCCATCTTCTTCCTTCAGCCTGTAAACCCATTTATTCTTCAATGTAGTTTTTCCTGCAGGCAACCTGACTAAGTCCCAAGTCTGGTTATGCATTAAGGAGTCCATCTCTTCTTCCATGGCTACCTCCCACTTCTTCCTGCTTTCAACCTGCATTGCTTCTTCATAACATTCGGGTTCACCAGAATCAGTCAACAATAAATAATATAATGATGGAGAGTATCGTTCAGGGGGTCTACTTATCCTAGTATATCTTCTAACACCACTTTCAGGTGTTTTGGGTGTCTGTTGTTGTTGTGGTGGTTGTTGTTGTTGTGGTTGTTGATTATTATTATTTTCAGGCACCTTTACTTTTTCAGTGATTTCGTCAAGAACTGCATATTCCTTGTTTTCTTTTTCTTGCTTCTTTTCCTGCAACTGATTCTTATACAAGACCTTTTCATTGAATATTACATCTCTACTCCTAATGATTTTGTGATTTTCATAATCATATAAGTGATAACCAAGATCATTAACACCATATCCAGTAAAGGTACATTTCTTTGACTTTGCCTCAAGCTTTGTTCTATTTTCTTTATCAATATGGACAAAGGCCTCACAACCAAAAGGCTTTAAAGGAGTAGTTTACCTTTTTACCTATCCATGCTTCCTCTGGAACACCACCATCCAAGGAACTTGAAGGCCCTCTGTTTATTAGATAAACAGCAGTATCTACAGCATCTGCCCAAAACTGTAAAGGCAATCCTGCATGATATCTCATGCACCTTGCACGCTCCATGATTGTTCTATTCATCTTTTCTGACACACCATTTTTTTGTGGTGTTCTTGGAACTGTCTTCTCTCTGTGAATTCCATGCTCTGAACAGTACCTATCAAACTCTTTGTTGCAATATTCACCTCCATTATCTGATCTAAGACACTTCAATTTCTTTCCTATCTCAATCTCAACCAAAGCTTTCCATTTCTTGAAAGTATCAAATACATCAGATTTATTCTTAATATAATAAATCCAAGTTTTTCTAGTTGCATCATCAATAAAGGTAACATAATAACGAGAGCCACCGAGAGATGATACCTGAGCAGGTCCCCATACATTTGTATGCACAAGCTCTAATTTTTCGCTCTTCTTTTCTTTCCCAACTCTGAGAAATCTGACTCTCTTCTGTTTTCCATAAATGTAATTTTCACAAAAGCCCAAATCAACATTCTTCAAACCTAGCAACAAATTCCTTGAGTGAAGAATCTTCATCCCCTTTTCACTCATGTGTTCGAACCTATGATGCCATAATGTTGCATCTGCTCCTTCGGAAGTTAAAGCATTAACAAAGATAGAAATACCATTGCATAAATACAATGTACCAACCTTTTCGCCTTTTGCTATTACCAGGGCTCCTTTGGTGACCTTCCAAGCTTTATCTATGAAAGTTGTCACACAACCTTCACCGCCTAACTGCCCTGTTGAAATCAGATTTTTCTTTAGATCTGCAACATGCCTTACCTCCTTTAGTAGCCATTGGTTTCCATTTTGCTATTTTACAAGAACCTTACCCATTCCAACAATTTTATAGGGTTTATCATCACCCAAACGAACTTGTCCAAAATCTCCTTGAACATAGTCATGAAAGTATTTCTTATCAGGTGTGGCATGGAACGAGGCCCCTGAATCTACCACCCACGAATCAGTAATATTTTCGAAAGAAAGAATCAAAGCATCTTGTAACACCTCACCTATCACATTTGCTTCATGATTGTTTTCTTGTTGTGAATCTCCTTCTTTTCCCTTCCGAGATCTACAGTCTTTCTTTAGGTGTCCTTTCTTTCCGCATTTCCAGCACACTATCCCCGATCTGGACTTGGATCTGCATTTTCCTTGATTTACTGTGATATCCTGAGCTCTTTCCTCTTTCCATTTTTCTTCCCCTAGAATTTGCACTCAGAGCATTTCTTGATGTCTCACCGGAGCTTTTCCGTCACATTTCCTCGCTAAGGATAGCACCGACAAAATCATCAAACTTTAAAGTACTAGATCCAGACACAGAGTTACTAATGGCCATTACTACACCATTCCAACTTTCTGGCAATGAGCACAAGAATAACAAAGCTCTAACTTCATCATCAAAGTTTACCCCTACAGAACATAACTGACTTGTAACAGTATTAAAATCATTTAAATGATCTGCAACAGATCCACCTTTTGACATCTTCATATTAAATAACTGTTTCATAAGAAATACCTTGTTTGAGGCCGAGGGTTTTTCATATAGTTTCTCCAACGTCTTAATCAAACCCTCTGTCGTTGTTTCCTTCGAAATGTTGAAGGCGACCGACGCTGCAAGGCACAACCGTATTGTTCCGAGTGCCTTTCTATCGAGAAGGTTCCATTTTTCATCTTTCATATCGTCGGCATCTTTGCTTTTCTGCCCAATGGTAAGTATAGATCTTTCTGATACAGATAATCTTCCATCTGCATCTTCCACAGTGAGAAGTTTTGGCCGTTAAATTTCTCGACCCTAAACTTACCATCTTCTGCCATTGCTCCCACTCGAATGAGGAACCCTTCTTTCCTGCGAGTTTATCAGCCAAATAGACCTTCGGCTCTGATACCAATTGTTAGAAAATTATATATTACGGAGAAACGGAACACATAAAATACTGCAGAAATATAAACACAGAAAACGCATAAAACAAGAGAGACACAGATATACGTGGTTCACCCAGTTTGGGCTACATCCACCACGAACAGCCAGTCCTTCCTTTCTATTATCTAGCAAAATGAAGAGACACAACCTACAGCAAATCCACTGTGATATCCTCTGTTTTCTTTCACAGTCTCGCCTCTCTATTTCTTGCTCAGAGAATACACATCTATATCACAGCCTCAAATACAATACCCTCATACAAAGAGAGGGGTTTCCTTCTAGGGCAAAAAACCCTAAACTAAACATAAGTTCTACCATCAGATCATCCACCTAATGAACGGCCCAGATTGACTAGAAATTACTATACTTTTAGAAGGCAATTTTACATCTGTTTTTAGCTTCGGGGGCGCTGCCCCCGAGCCCCCGTCAGGGGACCGCTGACCCCCGCGGGGGGGACAAGTCCCCCCTGCACCCCCCCGCGTGGAGGGGTGTACAAACTTCCTAGGGTATACATCCGGCTGAAACAAAGACCTCTGAACAATCATGCTCCACACACAACATACATTACCTCTCAACATGCAGCGCGAGAAGAAGTCTCAGACAATTGTGGAGGAGCCACAATTGCTGAAGCAACTTCAGGAGGTTGTGGAGCAGCCACAACTGGAGAAGCCGAGAGGAGATTGAGTGGAGGAATCCACTCATGCAGAGACCTCCAGTAGGGGGAATTTTGAGCCAAGTGGGAAGAGGGATCACATGCATCCATACCTCCAGGTAGGAGGTGGGGCGATGTAGAGTGGCAGTCCCAAGAAGGGTGAAATAGGGGTAGGATCTTTGAGGTACCCAACCTCTTTGATTAGACCTTGCTACAGGAGCCCCGACGAGGAGTAACAGGACTAGCTGAGTGGGTAGAGATAGATGCGGATGGAGAGGCAGAGGAAGCTTCAGCATCAGAGGATGTTTCTAGCCCAATAGGGAGGTCAGTTGGGAGATCAATTACTTACTTCTTAGTAACTGAGTTGCAGTGCAGCAGTGGGCAGCACGATGCAACATGATGACAGGAGGTGCAATGCGGATGTAGTGTTGGGAGATAGGACGAGCAACAGCATGGATGCAAAAGGAGGAATCAGTGTGATTGATGCAGTCAGAGATCAAAATGACAAAGGCTAGAGCAGTCAGATACTGAAGGGCACAGAGATGCAAAGTTTTCAGTCGACAGAGGCAATAACAGTCAGAGACTTTGATGACAGAGGCATCATTCAGATTCAGGGTAGATATTTTTTTTGTTTCTAGAGTTGTTGGAGCAACAACACTAAGGAGAAGTGTTGCGTGCAGAACATTCCAAAGGTTCAGGCTCAGGTTCGAGTTGAATGACTTTCTTGTTGAGAGGGAGTGTTGAAAATGGAAACAAGAAATGTTATAAATAGCATTGTTATAAATAAAATTTCAGGTACTAGTGTTGGATATAGCAACAAGGAATGATAAAATAGATATGCTAAAAATCGCATTGCTATAAATAGCATTTCAGGATACATTCCAATTTGAGTTAGTCCCTGAACTAAAATTGAGAATTAAAATTTGAATTTGAGCTTAGCAGTTGTTTGTAAAATAATTAATTAATTCAACTTGAGTTAATTAGTTGGAGAAAATCAAACATGAAGTCTATGTGAAGACATGCAACAATTATTCCTTTGATTGAGGAAGTTATCCCTTGATTAAGGAGATCAGGATGAGTTGTACTTTGAGTTGTAATTAGTTAGCTCAGTTAACTGAATTAAGTCTAGTTAGATTAGTGCCGACAGTTTGTGGAACTGATTGTGAGTTCAGTTAGTTAATGCGTGCATGCATGTAACTGTTGCACTTGAGATAACTGAATATTCTCTCATAAATAACTCATGCATGTTAGTTCAGTCAGAGACCCAATTGAGATCAGATGATGGGACACTGTACTATTAGTTGCAGGAATATTCCGTTGAGGTTATCTCTTGCATGCAAAAGGAATTCATTCCTTGGAGATTGCGCAGTTACTTCTGAGTTTAGTGAGTTGTGTGAGAGGCCAATTCACACAGGTGGCAGCATTGGACCCCAAGAGAAACTGCTCAAGGAAATAGGAGGCTTGGAGGACTGAGGGAAGGCATATGTTGTGTCTATTCAGTCTGTGTGCTGTATTGAGGGATTGTACTGAGAGTTGGATAGCTTGTGAGCTAAAGCTTTGTGTAATCCGGACATATTTCCACTTATATGATAATACAGAGATCGGGGTTTTTAGCTGAGGCTTTCCCCAGAGTATTCTTCTGTGTTCATACGTGATTGCTTTCTCATCCTGTGTTATATGTGTTCTTTCTTATCTTGCTCAAAATCGATTAAGCTTCCGCAAGTTTGTTTGTAGAAGTAGATCAAGTATTTTGCTTTAGTATATTGCATTATCTAGTGATCTACAGTGGGAATTTCTACATGGTATCAGAGGAAATGTGATCAAAGTGAAGAATAGTATACAAAGAAAGGAGAAGTTTGAAGGTTGAAGTTCCTGATTATAGAATTCGAATTCTTATCACATCTCAAATTTCACCAATGGCGTTCAACGGTTTAAGACTCGAGTATGCTCTTGATTGTAGCTCGAATTATATAGCCTGGAAAGATCACATGGAAGCGGTATTAGAGGATAACGGTTTGAAGGACTTCATTGATCAAGAAGTCCCCAAGCCAGCAGCTGCTAATGCCCAAGAATTAGCAGAATGGAAGAAATGTGTGGCTAGAGCGAGGAGAATCCTTCTGGAGGGAGTTCGAGACCACATAGTCTCGAGTCGCCATGGGAAGGAAACACCATTTTCAATGTGGAAAACATTGAAGGATCTATATCAGAATAGCATCGATCAGAGGAAGCTAGCACTGAAAAACAAGCTTCAGAAAATCAAGTGTGAAAAGGGCGACACGATCTCTACATATCTGAACAAGCTCACCACCTGCAGGGATGATCTTGGAAGTGTAGGGAACAAGACAGCCGCTGAGACATGGTGAGTCTTGCTCTCCTCAGTCTTCCTAAGAGCTGGCATAGCTACCAAGACTCGGTAAATGGAAGATTGAAACTCCCAGATTGGGAACGACTTTGGTTGGATCTGATGCACGAGGAGATAAGAAGAAGCACCAGAGATGGATCTTCATCAAAGCAAGATGATGAAGAAAATCTAGCCTTAGCGAGTAAGGTAAAGAAAGGGAAGGAGAAGGATTCTCATCCCAAATCGAGTTCTTCCCATGGTGGGAAGAAGTTTGACAAATCGAAAGTGCGATGCTTTCAATGTCATGAGGTGGGCAATTATGCAATAAATTGTCCATTGAACAAATCCAAGATGGGATCCAAGGAAGGATATGAAGGTGAGACATCGGCCTCTCAGTTCGAATTGGATTTTACCCTCATCGCATGCATGGTTTCATCGATGATGGGTTGTGGTTGGTTTCTTGACAGTGGAGCCTCATTCCACATGACCGGCGATAAGAGTCTCTTCAGTACCTTGGAGGAGAAAGACCTCAAGATACTCATAGCGATGGGTAATGATGAAAAGTATAGTGTTTCAGGTGTGGGCACGGTTTCTTTTCAGAGGGAGAATGGAGCTCGCATTACCTTGATAGATGTGAAGTATGTGCCAGGACTGAAGAAGAACTTGGTATCGATCACGATGCTGGAAGACAAAGGGTATGATGTAGTCTTCAGTAAGGGAAAGGTTTTCCTTAGACACATCACCACGAGATAGGTGAAGCAGATCGGTTCACGAGTCAAGAACCTGTATGCTCTTGAGGTTCAAGATGCATGCAAAGCCTTAAGGAGCAAGGCAACTGTTGGAGACTTGGTGGTTGAGAGGGAGAGTACATTACCTCTCAACATGCAGCGCCAGAAGAAGTCTCAGACAATTGTGGAGGAGCCACAATTGGTGAAGCAGCTTCAGGAGGTTGTGGAGCAGCCACAACTGGAGAAGCCGAGAGGAGATCGAGTGGAGGCATCCACTCATGTAGAGACCTCCATTTGGGGGAAATTTCGAGCCATGTGGGCCCAGGTATCACATGCATCCATACCTCCAGGTAGGAGGTGGGGCGATATAGAGTGACAATCCAAAGAAGGTTGAAATAGGGGTAGGATCGTTGAGGTACCCAGCCTCTTTGATTAGACCTTGCTACGGGAGCCCCGACGAGGAGTAGCAGGACTGGTTGAGTGGGTAGAGACAGATGCGGATGGAGCGATAGAGGAATCTTCAGCATCAGAGGATGTTTCTAGCCCAACATGGAGGTCAGTTGGAAGATCAATTACTTACTTCTCAGTAACTGAGTTGCAGTGCAGCAGTGGGCAGCACGATGCAACATGATGAGAGGAGGTGCAGTGCGGATGCAGTGCTGGGAGATAGGACGAGCAGCAACATGGTTGAAGAAGGAGGAATTAGTGTGATTGATGCAGTCAAAGATCAAAGTGACAGAGGCTAGAGCAGTCAGATACTGAAGGGCATAGAGGTGAAAAGCTTTCAGTCAATAAAGGCAATAGCAGTCAGAGACTTTGATGACATAGTAATCGTTCAGATTCAGGTTGGATATTTCTTTGTTTCTAGAGTTGTTGGAGCAACAACACTAGGGAGAAGTGTTGCGTGCAAAACATTCCAAAGGTTCAGGATCGGGTTTGAGTTGAATGCCTTTCATGTTGAGAGGGAGTGTTGAAAATGGCAACAAGAAATGCTATAAATAACATTTCAGGTACCATCGTTGGATATAGCAACAAGGAATGATAAAATAGAAATGCTAAAAATAGTATTGTTATAAATAGAATTTCGGGATACATTCCAAATTTAGTTAGTCCCTGAACTAAATTGAGAATTAAAATTCTAATGTGATCTTAGCAGCTATTTGTAAAATCATTAATTAATTCATCTCGAGTTAATTAGTTGGAGAAAATCAAACATGAAGTCTATGTGAAGACATGCAACAGTTATTCCTTTTATTGAGGAAGTTATCCCTTGATTAAGGAGTTCAGGATGAGTTGTACTTTGAGTTGTAATTAGTTAGCTCAATTAACTGAGTTAAGTCCAGTTAGATTAGTTCCAACAGTTTGTGGAACTGATTGTGAGTTCAGTTAGTTAATGCATGCATGCATGTAATTGCTGCACTTCAGATAACTGAATATTCTATCATAAATAACTCATGCATGTCAGTTCAGTCAGAGACCCAGTTGAGATCAGATGATGGGACAATGTACTATCAGTTGCAGGAATATTCCATTGAGGATATCTCCTGCATGCAAAAGGAATTCATTCCTTGGAGATTGCACAGTTACTTCTGAGTTTAGTGAGTTGTGTGAGAGGCCAATTCACACATGTGGTAGCATTGGACCCTAGGAGAAACTACGTAAGGAAATAGGAGGCTTGGAGGACTGAGGGAAGGCATATGTTGTGTCTATTCAGTCTATGTGTTGTATTGAGTGATTGTACTAAGAGCTAGATAGCTTGTGAGCTAAAGCTTTGTGTAATATGGACATATTTCCACTTGTATGATAATACAGAGATCAAGGTTTTTAGCCGAGGCTTTCCCCAAAGTATTCTTCTATGTTCATGTGTGATTTATTTCTAATTCACTGTTATATGTGTTCTATTTGATCTTTCTCAAAATCGATTAAGCTTCCGCAAGTTTGTTTGTAGAAGTTGATCAAGTATTTTGCTTTAGTATATTGCATTATCTAGTGATCTACAATGGGAATTTCTATGTGGTATCAGAGGAAAGGTGATCAAAGTGAAGAACAGTATACAAAGAAGGGAGAAGTTCGAAGGTTGAAGTTCCTGATTATAGAATTCGAATTCTTATCACATCTCAAATTTCACCACTGGCGTTCAACAGTTTAAGACTCGAGTATGCTCTTGACGGCAGCTCAAATTATATAGCCTGGAAGGATCGCATGGAAGTGGTATTAGAGAATAACAGTTTGAAGGACTTCATTGATCAAGAAGTCCCCAAGCCAGCAGCTGCTAATTCCCAAGGATTGGCGGAATGGAAGAAATCTGTGGCTAGAGCGAGGAGAATCCTTCTGGAGGGAGTTCGAGAACACATAGTCTCGAGTCTCCATGGGAAGGAGACATCGTTTTCAATGTGGAAAACATTGAAGGATCTATATTCGAACAATAACGATTAGAGGAAGCTGGCGCTAAAAGACAAGCTTCAGAAAATCAAGTGTGAAAAGGGCGACACGATCTCTACATATCTGAACAAGCTCACCACCTGCAAGGATGAGCCTGGAAGTGTAGGGATCATGACAGTCGATGATGACATGGTGAGTCTTGCTCTCCTCGGTCTTCCTAAGAGTTGGCATAGCTACCAATACTCGGTAAATGGAAGAGAGAAACTGCGAGATTGGGAATGACTTTGGTCGGATCTGACGCAAGAGGAGATAAGAAGAAGCATGAGAGATGGATTTTCATCAAAGCAAGATGATGAAGAAAATCTAACCTTAGCGAGTAAGGTGAAGAAAGGGAAGGAGAAGGATTCTCATCCCATATCGAGTTCTTCCCATGGTGGGAAGAAGTTTGACAAATCGAAAGTGCAATGTTTTCATTGTCATGAGGTGGGCCATTATGCAACAAATTGTCCATTGAAGAAATCCAAGATGGGATCCAAGGAAGGATCTGAAGTTGAGGTATTGGACTCTCAGTCCGAATTGGATTTTATCCTCATCACATGCATGGTTTCATCGATGATGGGTTGTGGTTGGTTTCTTGACAGTGGAGCCTCATTCCACATGACCGACGATAAGAGTTCGTTCAGTACCTTGGAGGAGAATGACCTCAAGATACTCATAGCGATGGGTAATGATGAAAAGTATAGTGTTTCAGGTGTGGGCACAGTTTCTTTTTAGAGGAAGCATGGAGCTCGCATTACCTTTACAGACGTGAAGTATGTGCCAAGACTGAAGAAGAACTTGGTATGATGTAGTCTTCAGTAAGGGAAAGGTTTTCCTTAGACACATCACCACGAGACAGGTGAAGCAAATCGGTTCACGAGTCAAGAACATGTATGCTCTTGAGTTTGAAGATGCCGACAAAGCCTTGAGGAGCAAGGCAAATGTTGGACACTTGGTGGTTGAGACAGAGAGTACATTACCTCTCAACATGCAGCGCGAGAAGATGTCTCAGACAATTGTGGAGGAGCCACAATTGGTGAAGCAGCTTCAGGAGGTTGTGGAGCAGCCACAACTGGAGAAGTCGAGAGGAGATCAAGTGGAGGCATCCACTCATGCAGAAACCTCCAGTAGGGGGACATTTCAAGCCAAGTGGGAAGAGGGATCACATGCATCCATACCTCCAGGTAGGAGGTGGGGCGATGTAGAGTGACAGTTCCGGGAAGGCTGAAATAGGGGTGGGATCTTTGAGGTACTCAGCCTCTTTGATTAGACTTGCTACGGGAGCCTTGACGAGGAGTAGCAGGACTCCCTGAGTGGGTAGAGACAGATGCAGATGGAGCAGCAGAGGAAGCTTCAGCATCAGAGGATATTTCCAGCCCAACAAGGAGGTCAGTTGGGAGATCAGTTACTTTTTTCTCAGTAACTGAGTTGCAGTGCAACAGTGGGCAGCACGATGCAACATGATGAGAGGAGGTGCAGTGCAGATGCAGTGCTGGGAGATAGGACCAGCAGCAGCACGGATGCAGCAGGAGGAATCAGTGTGATTGATGCAGTCAGAGATCAAAGTGACAGAGGCTAGAGAAGTCAGATACTGAAGGGCACAGAGGTGCAAAGTTTTCAGTCGACAGAGGTAATAGCAGTCAAAGACTTTGATGACAGAGGCATCATTCAGATTCATGTCAGATATTTTTTTGTTTCTAGAGTTGCTGGAGCAACAACACTAGGGAGAAATGTTGGGTGCAGAACATTCCAAAGGTTCGGGATCGGGTTTGAGTAGAATGCCTTTTTTGTTGAGAGGGAGTGTTGAAAATGGCAACAATAAATGCTATAAATATAAATGTTATAAATAGCATTGCTATAAATAGCATTTCACGTACCAGTGTTGGATATAGCAACAAGGAAGGATAAAATAGAAATGCTAAAAATAACATTGTTGTAAATAGAATTTCGGGATACATTCCAATTTTAGTTAGTCCCTGAACTAAATTTGAGAATTAAAATTCGAATTTGATCTTAGCAGCTATTTGTAAAATAATTAATTAATTCATCTTGAGTTAATTAGTTGGAGAAAATCAAACACGAAGTCTATGTGAAGACATGCAATAGTTATTCCTTTGATTGAGGAAGTTATCCCTTGATTAAAGAGATCAGGATGAGTTGTACTTTGAGTTGTAATTAGTTAGCTAAGTTAACTTAGTTAAGTCCAATTAGATTAGTTCCAACAGTTTGTGGAACTGGTTGTGAGTTCAGTTAGTTAATGCATGCATGCATGTAACTGTTGCACTTCAGATAACTGAATATTCTCTCATAAATAACTCATGCATGTCAGTTCAGTCAGAGACCCAGTTGAGATCAAATAATGGGACAGTGTACTATCAGTTGCAGGAATATTCCATTGAGGATATCTCTTGCATGCAGAAGGAATTCATTCCTTGGAGATTGCGTAGTTACTTCTGAGTTTAGTGAGTTATGTGAGAGGCCACTTCACACAGGTGGCAACATTGGACCCTAGGAGAAACTGCACAAGGAAATAGGAGGCTTGAAGGACTGAGGGAAGGCATATGTTGTGTCTATTCAGTCTGTGAGCTGTATTGAGGGATTGTACTGAGAGCTGGATAGCTTGTGAGCTAAAGCTTTGTGTAATCCGGACATATTTCCACTTGTATGATAATACAGAGATCGAGGTTTTTAGCTGAGGTTTTCCCCAAAGTATTCTTCTATGTTCATGTGTGATTGCTTTCTCATTCTCTGTTATATGTGTTCTATTTGATCTTGCTCAAAATCGATTAAGCTTCTGCAAGTTTGTTTGTAGAAGTAGATCAAGTATTTTGCTTTAGTATATTGCATTATCTGGTGATCTACAGTGGGAATTTATACACAATTTTATCAGCTTATATATGTGCATCTCATTATATCATCTAGCATTGTCATATAGTAAGGCATTGACTAACAACTCTATCTCTCCGTAAGATCATAACACAATGTTGGTGAGAAAATGACTAATAGACACGTTTATCATTGTCTCTCAAGGAACATGCCCCATCTAAATGTTCACAAGGTATGTCCTTTTAGGACCATTCCTATATTAGAATACACATCCTCAAGGAATTTCCTCTTCAACTACTCTTACCTATTGGATGCCCTACCACATCCTTAAAGAGTATCAGAATCAATCTCAAACGCTTACCCAATCCTCCATTCTTTCTTCATAACATAAAGACAAGAATGATGTGTGCATCTCTCCCTCTCAACTAGGGAGGATGTACACATTCCTATAAAAGTAATATTCCCAATATCCCTTTTAACAAGGGACTTGCCCAAGCTCCCTCTCAACTAGGGACGTGTTTCCAATAGTAGTTATCTACTCTTTGGTGGAGATCATGGTACTATCAATTGCTTGTAGGGATCCTCTTTCTGTGTCATGTCATGAACTTCATCTTCTTCATCATTACTTTACCATAGGGCATTGACCATCTTCTCCATCACTTTCCCTTCAACAAACCATAGTGTTGAACCAATAGTCATGTCATCCTTCTCTTCATTAGAAAGTGATATTCTAGTCCACATTTGGCTTTTCTTCATACAACTACCTCTTCCAAGTCATGTTTCTTTCAAGATATTCCATCCAATCACATGAGTATTAGTTGTAGGTGACTTCTACAACCTTCTTTCGGTAGCCCTGTAACAACCCAACCAGATGTTTTCAAAAATCAAAATGAACATCAAATCAAAGTTACCTTTTTATGATGGCCTTTTGTCATGACATCAACTTCTTGCAACATCAACATCCTGCACATGTATGAATCCATCTCCAAGACACATATTACCAAGGTTTTCCTTTTCCAACATACCTATCAAGGTCTTCATACCTTCTTCATGGAGATGTCATAACTAATCCTTCTTGTTCTCAGATGTTGATCACTTATCTTATCTTATGTGACTATAGATACATCTTTCATGAACTCTTCTTTCACCTTCTCTTCACATATTTCTCCCACAAGATCATCTATACATAGTTCCTTCATCATAGGAACTATGAATACCAACCACCTCATATTCTCCATGAAGTCATATCACGTCAATATGTAGAAGAGTTCAAGACATATTGTCTACATGTCTTCATGTATCTTTCTAAAGGAAGAGTTTCTTCTTCTTTTATCATGCTCAAGAGATAGGGAATTCTATCTACAACCACATGATGACATGAATTTATCTATCTATCAAATATATACATACCTCTTCCTTCATGTGGCCATCTAGGCTTCCTTCGGGCAACTTCCTTTCCTTGCTTGAAGATGAAAGTACTTCAACCAACTTGTCATGCTGCACATCTTTGTCATCATACTGTCATCCTTTTAACCTATAGATCCCACATAATGTGGAATGTAGACCATCTGTGAGACACTTGCTTCTTCTTAAGTAGAGGTGAATCTTCTAACAAATATTCCAATGGAGGATCTTAATGATCCTCATTCTGCAAATGCTCCTTTCTAATGATGATGATGTATGATGATCTCTTTATCTTATATCTTGCTATATGACTTTCTCCAACCATGTAGATTGCTACTTCAATTGTCCTTATATGCTTCCAATGGAGATGCCATGAGCTACTTCCTTTCTATTAGGATCACTGCTACAACCATGTAGAATGTCTACTTCAACTATCCTTGCATGCTTCTATGATGATGTCATATCTATTTCAACTTATCTATCATACTTGATGATCTCTACATTTACTTGTCAACTTCTATGATAATGTGTGAGATACCTTCTGATAGTGGAGGTCTATCACTTCCCCTTCTTTGATTTCTTCTTGTGAGGTTATTTTTCTACTTCTTCGATGACATGGGCTTCATTTTTATCCTTTATTTTCTTGTTGTCCTTCTTGAGTTGAGCATAATTCCTCTTAAAGTGCCCATATTCATTACATTCATAGCATTGGATCTTTGACATGTCAAGCTTCTTCTTTTTCCAAGGATCAAACTTTCCAAACTTCCCTTTCTTTCTAGCCATAATTGCATATGCTTGAGTTTGTTCACTCGATCCAACATCGCTCTTTGCCTTCAACCTAGTTTCTTCAATAATGACCAAATTTCATTGAATGGAGTGGCTTCCCTCTTTCCATAGATACTCAATAGAAAGTTGACTCGTTCATTAGGTAGTGCATTGAGCACAACGATGGTCATTTCTTTATCAGACATTATTTCTCCTAATTCTTGTTGTTGATCTTTTATTTGAGATACCATCACAAGGTATGAGGCTACCCCTTCATCCTTATACACCTTCATTTTGTATAATTCAGTTCTCAATGATATGACTTCTCCTGCAATACTTACAGAAAACAATTCTACCAACTTTTCATAGATATCTTCCGATTTCTCCAACTTTTATACATAAGGGAAGAGGGAATCCTTGATTGATTCTATGAGGATTCTTTGAGCCCTTACTTCCCTTTCATATTCTTTGTCAGTGCTTGAGATTTACCTTGAGAAGGCTTGGAGATTGAACCCTTAACATATTCAATAACTTCATTCTCTATGAGGATCGAATCTATCCTCTTCTTCCATGCAAGGTAATTTGATGACCCAATAGGTTTGTTGCTCTCCTTGTTGAATGAAGTAATATTAATGGTAGATTCAGACATAAATATAAAGATAATTACTTGTTAAGTGAAGATTCCCCTTTGAAGATGATATATTCAACTTGATGATGATGATGACAATTAAAGATGCCTTCTTGAAGATGATTGCTTCCTTGATGATGTCTTCCTTCTTTAAAGATGACAATACTTCTTTTCTAGATGATATGCTTGAGATGTGATCCTTTCTTCAAAGAGAGGGAGATCACCTTGATTTCTTTGATGATGATGGAAATGCTTCTTCTTTCTTTCTTTGGATGTAGAAATGTAGAATATGGAGACTTCAAAATGCTTCAAAAGTGTAGTCCTTCTTTCTTTGAGTGGAGGTAGGGTCCTTGAGGTCTTCTTCTCCTTGTGATGATGTGATCCTTGAGATGAGTACTCCTCCTTGGTGCTTCTTATTTCTCCTTAATGATTTCCTTGAGCTCGGCCCTTATGTATCCTTCTTCAATGATGTGATCTTCAATTTGCCTCTTCTTCTTGATGTAGTCACCTTAGCTCTGATACCATGTTGAGAAATCAAGGGGCAACTTAATTAGGTGATTTATCTTACTTTGATAATTGCTTTGATGTATTTTACTTAACTCGATTAAATTCTTCTTTCACTTGGTTATTATTATGTTATTATCGTCAAACAATTGCCAAACCATGAAGATCAAATAGACAAGAGGACACAAAATGTAGGCTGCAAGCTAGGGCCAAAACCTCTCCTCTTGAGAGGAAAACCCACAAGAATTATTCTCTTCTTATAGAATGTTTAGATGATTAATTCCAAGACCTAAGATCCTTGTCAAAGACCCCTCCAAGACCAATTCAAAATTCTCCTTCTTAATGAACTCTTCCAATTACTTTGACCTACTAGATTTCAACAATTTTGACCCAACAACTTCCAACAACTTCGACCAAGCAACTTCTAGCAACTTCGACCTTCCAACAATTTTGACCTAGCAACAACTTTGACTTCCTAGCAACTTTGACTTGCCCATCAACTTCTTCTGCAACTTCGACTTCCCTAACAATTTCTTTTGTAACTTTGACTTTCCGAACAACGTCTTCAATTTCGATCTAGCAACTACTTTAGAAACCCTAACATGAGAGAGAGAGAGGTCAAAAACTTTGATCTTGCTTATCTTCTTTTTTTTCTTGAGGTTCATCCTTTTTCCTTGTCTTCCAACTTCTTTATCGAGGAGATTGAACTTCTTTCTTGCTTGAATGAATGTCTCTCAAATGAAGTCGAGGTTCCCTTAGATATGGGCTTCTTACGAGGTCAAATTGCTGCCCATGAGGACAACTTGATCCTTCTCGTAGGTCAACTTGTTTGACAAGGTATTGGAGGGTCTTTATGACACTTTTGACTTTACTAAAAAAATTATTTACAAGATACAACATGCCCAAAGGGGTCTTACATGTACGACAATGACTCTTTTGACTTCATAATTCTATGACAAACCTAGGATCACTCAATCGGTGCTTGGCCTACAAATAAATTTATCTTGAGCATGAAACTGATGCATCATGAATGACAACAATAAAATTATTTTCTCTTTAATATCACATATATAAAATCACGATTACAATAGACATTGTGAAGACCAAACCTAGTTACACATTTCAACAAAAGAGAATATCGCAAAAAATAGTTTGAAAGACTAGAGGGATTCCATGTCCAGAGAGACAGAATTCAATCAACTGATAAAAAATAAAACGAAGGTGTCCTATTGAGCCAGGGAACCATCCAAATTAAATACCAAATAATAAGTGAGCATCTTCCACAATGGTACACATACTCAATTACACTAGGCCTCTTCAAAGAGAATACTATTAAGATCAGACAACAATAATTCTAAGTTCTCATTATTCAAAGCTACGTCCATATAGAATTCAAGCATCTCTGTGGGAAAAACATATATCACGCATTTTAAACCATCCTTAGTCCATCTTAGTGATTAACGATTCTTCAAAATACTCAGCTTTCACAATCCCATAAAATCAAATCCCGAGTTGTGTGGGCTCACTTTGCAGAGATGCAAATGATCTCCTAATAAGGATCAGGGAAGATGCTTCAAATGATGTTTATGGCAAGGTTGCTAATATTCAACAACTTAGTAATGAGGCAAACATATGTACCAACAAATACCGTGTTTGTTCCCTATTAATAAATATTGCAAAGACTAAAATGCTTTTGGTGACCTCAACAAACTCCTTGCCTCTGTGGTAGTAGGATTTTGTTGCGTAACCTCGCTCTACAATCTTTCTTCATCAACTTACAACAAAAATGAATTAGTCCATTAGCATGATCAGATTTATGTCACGATGTCGCTCCCTAATGGAGTCCATTTTATGTTTGACTTCATCAATCAAGGGTTCCCATTCTCTTTTCCAAATCTTTTTGAAAGACTTAAATCCATCCCCGCCAAACTTTTCTTCTCTTAGCTCAAATAAATAAGAAATCTAGCTTGCAAAAAGAAAGGTTCAATAAGGTAAGAACTTAGGCATCTATGTTGCAAGTTTCATCTAGATATCCATCAAATTAATTCCATCCCAATCAAATGAGCATTGGCACCTCTGTTTATTATCGCCTTCTATCCTCCAATATAGATTGGCAATCTCAGAGCATCATTATCAAAGTGTTAGACTTAACAACAAAAGGTCTTACCTCTTTAGCCATAGAAAATAGGGTCACCAAAGAAGAAGGCAAAATTATGAAACGATAAAGATAAGATTGAAGATTTCTTTTCAAAACACACTCAAAAGACCCCAACTGCAACTAGTTGTAAGGAAATTATCTATGCGATATTCTTTGTCTTCAATTGACGTATTGCCTATTTATATTTTTGGGTGGTCAGTTTTGGGTCATCTTCACCCATAGGCCTTCAAGATTGCAAAGAATTTTAGGTAGCATACACTATTATATCTCTGACTTAATTTTGAATTTCTCTCATAAGACGTCGAGAGCAACTGCTCTTTTAAATGATGCAATTCTCACTTTTCTGGCTCCTTGATAGATCCTCATCTAATATAAAAATATCCATTTTTGTTATAAAAAAAAACAATCGTCGATTCCTCTTGAGGCGTGGTCATAACAAATCCCAAGGTGAATTTTCTACAACAATGAATCCATGGGCATAAGTTTGAAACACTAGATCAATGAAACATGGATTTTCTATTTTGTGGAGTGGAATGACCAAAGTAAATCATGTTTGAACCAGAAAGGTAATTACCAAGTAGCATCTCATCATTCATGAAACCATAGCATTAATTTCTAATTTAATTAACTTGCATTCAACTCCATTAAGTTGTCATTCTAAATAATTTATTTATTTCTACAAAAAATTAGACCACTATCCAACAATTAGATCATCTACCTAAAAAGGTAATGTCATGACTCTAAAATTAATATCATGGATTTTATATATGTGGAACAATACTTAATTACATTGGCCTATATGCTAGAGGAGCAAAACAACAACCTCTATAAGTTAGTATTTATTCATTTATTATAGTTGGTTGATCTAATGAATCTCATTTAAGCACACACACACATAGAATTTCCTAATATAGAAAAGTGAGATGTTTTTTTTGTAAGCTCGGATTATTGTATTAACCAAGAAAATAGTTATAGTACATGCTTTGGATAGGCACCTTAATTAGCATTAGTTTACTAGTCTAGAGACGAAACCAAAGGTAGTAATTGAGGTTCAAGCATGAGTTTTTCAAAATAAGCATGTTGTATTGGACATGGCAAGTTCTTATATTATAAAACTTTGCCCTAAAAGCCATGGAAAGTAGAGTACCTAAAAACAAGAGACATATAAACTAGATGGCATATAAACATAAAGCATAATTGTAGGATGCATCATACCACAAGCGCATGAAGAGACTGATTGGTTGGAGCAAGACACCCATGTTGGCTTGGTGGTGGGCAATCCCTGTTGCGAATGATGACTACCTCCATGTGTTGCATGCACTCATCCATGATTTGATAAAGCAAGTGTAGTTACTCCATGTGGAGGAGCAACTCATCTATACTTTCAGTACATTCAAAAAAGATATTTCCAAATAGATTATTGACATAGCAATACAAGTTAATAGTGTGTAGATATTGGTTTTGACATGCTCTCGGAGTGCCCAAATCTAGAACTCGATTTGGTAGCTCTACCATTACCTATGAATATAATACATCATCTCTTTCAATGACCACCTCTTGCTTGATGTCAGAAATTTCATGTTGAACGGCCAATGGTGTGTGTTCCCAATATCTATTGACTGAAGCACGAGCCTGGGCTTAAGATTGGGTGTTGTTGTGGGAACCACAACCTCCCACCCCCCTTCTCGAGTGATCCCTCTAACGTGGCATATTTACAACTCAAGGGAGAACATTGAGCCGAATAAGAACTTTGAGGATAACCCTGAGTAAGAAAGTGAAGAGGTAAGGATAACCAGGTCGAGGGGAAGGTGGGTGAATATGGAAAGAAGAATAAGTGAGATGTGAGAGGGAATCTGGGGTTGAAGATTGTTCCTTGAGAAGAAATTAAAATTAATAGAGAGGTTAACAAAAAAATAAACCATAAACCATAAATGACACAGAGACCAACCACAAGCGATATGTCGAAAAATCACCAATAAGGAGTATACCCAACAATTCCAATTTATTATGATGAGGAGAGGTGGGTCCCTCTAAACTGGTACAATATTGTTGCCAACGAGGTCCCATTGTGGATAAGAGGGATGAAATAATAGGAATGTTAGAGAAGAGAATGAAATGCAAAGAAGGGAAGGGACCATGCCAGGAGGGGATAGTACTTTTGATTCGTTAGCTTCACTTAGGCGATGAACAAAGTTGTTTCTTAATTGTGCCTTGGAATTACCAATTCGTTCATCATAAAACAACTGTAGTGATTGGAACATTCTCGATTGCCCCATAAAATCGCTGAAGAATGTGTTAGGACTAACAGTACCATCAATGGCAACTTTCATTTCCTTTGGTTTCCTCATTGCGTAGTGAATGTGATGAGACCAACAACTGCGCATGTAAGATTTTGTGTCAAGTTGATTCAATGCGAGAACCAAGTAAACCTTGGTCCTATGGATCCTCCACCATGTTGTGCTCTTCAATGCTAAACGAACACAATTATCCCTCCATTTCTCCTTCCATCCACACACTTAGGGGAGGGCCCAACTGAGTGCTCACTTTTGGAGATTGTGACACCCCTATTAGGGAGATGAGGTCTTACTAAAGAAGATCCTGGAACTCCTTATGCATGTTATGCTCAGTAGAGGGAGGAAAGGGATCTACTATATTGGGAGCCTCATCAACACTTCCAACGTTGGCCAAACAATCAGCTATTGTATTTGTTGATCTTCGAACATGAAAGGAGAGGACTATCAAAATGCGACACAAAGAGGACTAAATACACATGAGGTAGTTTTTGAGTCTCCAGTTGACAAGGATTTTTTTGGCGTTGCCACCATTAAGGAGATGTTTCATTTTGTTAATGATTGGATGGGAGTCCCATTCTATTATCAATTTAGAGTAGGAAAGTTGGATTGCATAAGTGAGGCCCTTTTCTAGTGAGAAGAATTCTACAACACTGTTGGTGTTGTAGCCCATGGATCCATAGTAAAAAAAGAAAGCATATCCCTAATCATTTTTTAAGATGTCACCGTAACCATCTTGTTTTGGGTTTCCTTTCAAGGTGCCTTCAAAGTTTAGTTTGATAAATGAAGAGGGGGGAGGAGACCACGACAAGGAAGAGAGATAGGAAGCATTTGGGGGGAGAGAAGAAGAGGGAAATCTAATAGGGACAAGAAAGAGTTTTCTTGAAATCCTCATTTCAAAAGAAGGGTAGGACTAGGCATCTAGAGACTAAGGGAAGAGAGAGGTGGTTTCCTTTACAATACTCAGGAGTTTAAACAAGAGGATGTGTTCATGGAGACATTAGTTCTTGAAAACACAATTGTTCCTTTTCTTCTAAATGCCCCAAAGCAAAGAGTAGGGATTAGAGTCCATGCTATGTTTAAGATGGGATTTTTGAATTGCGAGGTATTTCAATTGCTAATGGTGTTTTTGATGCTTTCAATGTCTCTATCTAAGTGTTTAAAGAGAGTTGCCACTTGGTTCTAGAGCTCCTTCAAGTAACTACAAGTATTAAATAGGTGATTGACATATTTAAAGACGTTGTGACATAAATGGCATAAGGATGGTCCTTCAAAGCCATAGTTGATTAGTCGATTCCACATGAGGGTGAATTTTCGAACTAGGAGCCAGAGGAAATGGACCACTTTTCCCATAGGTTCTGAGACCATATATGCTTCCACACTTTTTGAGATGGCAAATCTTTGTGACCTGCAACAAGGGAGTATGCTTCCTTGATGGCGAACCTGCCATTGATTTGATAACCTAATTGAAGTTTATCTGATCCTTCTTAAATCATAATTTTCCTCCTTTGGAATCCCAAAATTGATTCAAGGCCAAATAATTTTGTCCTTTCGTGGAGAGGGGTGGATTTTCGTGGCCAGCAAGGGGAGGGGTGGATTTTCTTGCTAATAGTCTGCCACAATGATTATATGATGAACTTGCATGACTTATTTGATCCTAGAAATAGAATCATTGATGATCAGTTTGGGTAGTCACTGCCATGAATCCTCCTAGAAGAGGGTTGATTTTCCATTGTGAATCTCCCAAAAATTGTGCTTTTGAATGAGATCCTTGTTGGAATTAATGTGGTTCGAAATAAAAGAGCTTGGGGTAAGAGAAGTGTTTTTGATTTGTTGTTGGAATCATATATCTTGGTCTTATTTTTTATTTCGTGTCTATTTCCATAATTATTTGCCTCCCTATATCCATCTCCACCAAATTTTTGCACCAAATACTGTTTTGGGAAGTTTTAGTGTCAACGGATAAACGCTTAAACCCCTAGACCAGTAGCTAAGTCTAGAACAATAGTGCAAAGTATTCTCTACTTTTTCTATGATCAATAGATTAAATAAGAGGTGAAGAAGCCTACCTGTAGCTTTCGCTTACTCCTTATCTCCCTTGACCAACTCTGTCGCTCCTCTCCGTACTTAATCTGCTTGCAGAGTACTTGCACATAGACAGAAGACAAAAACTGATCAAAGCATATGATAATGATCTATTGATTAAACATAGCATGGAATCAAGTACATGATACACATATGAAAGCATAAATTAATAACACAAGCATATGGAAAAAGCTTTGAACACTTTGTTAGTAAAAAGGAAGAGTTACAACCGAATTTACTCGATTCAACATCACTCCTCCAGTTCAATCCCATCCTCTCCTCGTAACAAGCAAGACATTTTGACATCATTACAATACATGGAATCAACTCAAGTCTCATACTAACAACATCTCCCTATAATTCAATGATTTCCATCCCCTGATCACTTAGATGAGTGGTCTTTTTATAGGTGAATAAAGGAAGTTATGCCATAAATGGTGATAATGAATGCCCTCCCAAACTTAGGATTTAGTTCCATGGAGGAAGGGATAAAGGGATTGATGTTCCTTAACTCCCTTCCTCATCCAAATTCAAGCTCAAAGGACTAGATAAACTTGGGAAACTTCTAGATGCATCCAATGGACAAGAATATTCCCAAACCCCAATGTAATTTCACTCAAATTCGCCCAGCGCGGGCCAAAGAGGGCTCAAGTACGCTGCATAGCACCCTATCAGTGTATGGACTGCATTGCGGCGCACCCTAATGAAGCCCTACCTGCGCTGATCTTCTTAGAGTCAGTTTTTGGATGATTCCAGTCATGGAACTTCTTGGGAAGTTAGGCATTTGGATGGTTGACCTCTTTAGGGCATGTAACAACTGAATTAGGGTTTTATGGATCCTAATAGTATTGATCTGTAGGTTGGGGTTGATGTTCCCAAATAGATCCGTAACAAATACCTTGTTGAGGATTTTTGAATCTTTGAGGCCATTCCACCCTTTGATTTGGATATGCAAATATTTTCTCTGGGGACTAGGGCCCACTTATTTTCCATTGTGGCTTCCCCGCCATAAAAAGGAGTGTTGAATGCTTTTGATAGTCTTTAGAATTCCTTTGGGGGTGACCATGGCTGAAAAGAGAAAGATAGGAAGAGCTTGAAGCACATATTTGAGGAGCACTACTTGGCCAACAATATTGAGGGATGGAAAGGTCCAATAATTGATCTTATCTTTGGGCTTTTGAAGGAGCTTTTTCAAATGCTTCGATTTCATGGTAGATTCCACGAGGGGAGTGTAGGTTTTAACCTCGTACAGAAATTACCTGCATACAAATCCTAAAATACAGAAAATAAACAATGCGAGAGCATAACACATAAAACACACATACACAAAGATTTTCCCCTGGATCCCAAAACTGAGACTACCAGCTTGATTTTTCATTATGTTCCTTTCAACATTACAATACATATTTATACATGCCGAAGCATCCAATACCATGGACTGAAAACCATCGCGTCCAAAACCATGGACTGAAAACCATCGCATCCAAAACCATGTGCGAAAATCATGCACAAAACCATAGGTAGGTCCGCCCAACCTAGTATAGGGTCCAAAACCAAAATTTTCTGGGGCACTGCCCTGGACCCCATAGAGTGGGGTTACCTGCACCTCTCAAACCCCTTGTGACCCCCCCGCTATGCAACCGACACAATGAAGGGGGGGCTCCCCCCCCCCCCTCTAACCCCCCTAGTTAACTATGTGGGTTAGTCATGGAAATAATATAACACAACCCAACATTCTCCCACTTGTTGTTTTCTTTCCACAGGAGGCCACAAGAGAGCTTAGTCATTTATCCAGCCCTGCAATGCCCATTGTTTCTCTACACCAAGAGAACTTCTCAAAGCTCGCAGATTTTGTCAATGCATCGGCAATATTCTTCAAAGTGTCCACCTTTACCAGCAACACCTTTTTGTCTTCTATCATATCCCTCACAAAGTGATACTGAACATCAATGTGCTTTGTCTTTGAATGATATGCAGAGTTCTTTGCCAAGAAAATTGCACTTTGGCTGTCACAGTCTATCCTTATAACTCCTTATACTAACCCCATACTTGGACACAATTTCTACAACCAAACTGCTTCCTTGCTTGCATGAGTGGTTGCCATGTATTCTGCCTCTGTAGTTGATAGTGCCACTATAGATTGTTTCTTACTCATCCAACTGACTGCACCTCCAAATAGGTTAAAAACATACCCACTTGTAGATCTTCTCTGATCCAGATCTCCAGCCCAGTGTGCATCAACAAAGCCATGAATATCCAACACTCTATCCAATCCAGGTCTTCCTTAGTAGCCCAAACCATAATCACTAGTGCCACACAAATACCTGAAAACTCGCTTCATTGCTGTCCAATGCTCCTTCCCTAGTTTTGACATAAACCTGCTCAATACTCCTACTGCATGTGCAATGTCTGGTCTAGTACATACCATCGCATACATCAGGCTACTGACTGCACTTGCATATGGAACACGGGACATGTCCTCTTCCTCTTCTTGTGTCTTGGGACACTATTCAGCAGATAACTTTACACCTACAGGAATAGGAACCTTCACCGGTTTACTATCCTGCATATTAAACCTTTGCAATATTGTCTCAACATACTTCCTCTGGTTTAACCAGAGCTTCCTATTTCCCAGTCTCTTTTAATTTCCATGCCCAAAATATAGTTTTCAGCGCCAAGATCTTTCATGTCGAATTTGGAGGACAATTGGGTTTTCAAATCCTAGATAATTTCTTTGTCATTTCCAACCAGCAACATATCATCCACATACAAGACCAGATAAATAACACGGTCACCAATTAATTTAAAATACACACAGTGATCTGCTTTGCTTCTGGTGAAGCCAAGTCCCCGTATAAATGTATCAAATTTCTGATACCACATCCTTGGTGACTGTTTTAACCCATACAAAGACTTGTTTAACTTGCATACCAGTTCTTTCTTACCCTTCACCGCAAAGCCTTCAGGTTGCTTCATGTAGATTTCCTCTTCCAGATCCCCGTAAAGAAATGTTGTCTCCACATTCATCTGTTCTACCTCAAAATCAAAAGCAGCAGCAACAGATAAAAGTAATCTAATAGAAGCTACCTTGGCGATAGGAGAAAAAATATCACCAAAATCAATTCCTAGCACCTGGGAATAACCTTTTGCTACCAACCGAGCTTTGTATTTCTCCACCTTTCCTTCTGCATTTGTCTTCTTCTTGAACACCCATTTGTTGGCAATGGGTTTCCTTCCAGCCGGCAACTCCACCAGATCCCAAGCCTCATTTTTGTGCAAAGATGTCATTTCATCAACCATGGCCTCTTTCCAGAGTTTGCCATCCTCTGAACCTACTGCATCCTTCACAGTTCTGGGATCATCGTTAGTAATAGATAAAGCAAAATTTGAACATAAAGCAGATGGACTATACCTTTTTGGATGCCTTCTTTCTTGAACTGATCTTCTCAAACCTAGAGTTTGTGGCTCTTCATCTTCTCATTCCTCCCCTGCTATAGAGTTTGAACTTCCTCCTTAAGCTCAAACTCTATCTTCTCAGGTTCCTTTGGTTGGACTTCATGTTTAATAACATCTTTCACCTCTTTGAACACCACATCTCGGCTGTACACAACCTTCCTTGTTACTGGGTTCTAAAGCTTATAACCCTTTAAACCATCCTTATACCCAATAAAGATGCACTTTTCAGATTTACTATCCAACTTTGTTCTTTTCTCCTTTGGAACATGTACATATGCATCACATCCAAATACCCTCAGATGTGAAAGAGAGGGTTTCTTACCAGTCCATACCTCTTGTGGAGTCTTATTCTACAACGCTGATGAAGGTGATCTGTTGACCAGGTAACATGCAGTGTCCATCGCCTCTGCCCAGAATTCTTGTCCTAACCCAGCACCACTGAGCATGCTTCTTGCCCTTTCCATCAACGTCTTCTTCATTCTTTCTACAACTCCATTTTGTTGAGGTGTATATGGAGTAGTCTTTTGCCATGCTATACCACACCTCTTACATAATTCTTCAAATTCCTTACTACAAAATTCTCCATCGTTATCTATCCTCAGCACCTTTATCTTCTTCTTTATCTGGTTTTCCACCAGAGCCTTAAATCCTTTAAACCTGTCAAAGAATTCAGATTTCTTCTTAAGGAAATATATCCATGTATTCCTTGAGAAGTCATCTATAAGTGATACATAGTACACCGACTTACCTAGTGATGGAACCTTCACAGGTCCAAACACATCACTGTGCACAAGCTCTAATATCTGTTTTGCCCTCTTACCACCAGAGGGGAAACTCACCCGATTCTGCTTCCCATATAGACAATTTTCACATAAATCAAAATCCAGAGAGTTATTACTCATACCTTCTACCATACCTTTACCATGAAGTATTCGAAGGCCCTTCTCTCCAATATGTCCAAGCCTTTGATGCCACAACATGGTCTTCTCTCCAAAGACCACTAGATTTTCTGCTCCACTTTCAGGAACCACAAAACTGTTGCACCCATCAACAACAGTGCTACCTTGCAACTTGTACAGAGTTCCAATTCGAACTCCCCACATGAATACCACTGCCCCCCAAACCATCTTGCAGGTATCCTTCTCGAACATTGTTTTATTCCTGCATCATCCAGCTTGCTTACAGAAATTAGATTTCTGGCTAATGCAGGAATATGCAGAACACCTGGAAGTGTTCTAACCTTCCACCTTGCAACTTCAACTTTACTTTTCCACGACCAACGATTCTAGCCTTCCTGTCATCCCCCTAGAAGACATCACCACCATCATATTTCTCATACTCGCAGAACCACTCTCTATGGGGAGTGAAGTGAAAGGATGCACTTGAGTCAATCAACCATGCCTCATGATCTACATGTGTACTTGAAGAAGCCAAGTACACATCCCCACCTTCATCTCAGGTGGTTTTCACCTCTGTAGAAGGAGCATCATCAGATCCCTTTCCTTTATCAGGGGCTTTAGATTTACAGTCCCTTTTGTAGTGCCCTTCCTTTCCGCATTTCTAGCACACCATATTTACAGATTTTCCTGGAGATTTAGATCTCCCACTTGATGACTTATTTTTGTTTCTGTTCTGGGACAGTCCTCGTACAGACAAGGCATCACCATTAAGGCTCTCCATATTTTTCCGTCTCATCTTCTCCGTCAGCAAGGATGAGACTATTTCATCAAACTGCAAGGCAGTTGTATTGCTACCTATTGCAATAACCAGACTATCCCACGAATCTGGTAGAGAACACAACAAACTGATGCACTTATCTTCATCTGAAATTTTAATATCAATAGATTATAACTGACTTACCATAGTATTAAATGTGTTTAGATGCTCTGTCACCGAGTCTCCATCTTTCATCCTCGGGTTATACAGCTTTTTCCGCAGGAATAGTTTATTCACCAGAGACTTAGATTGGTACAAACTCCCTAACTTGTCCCACAAAGCCTTCGCCGTAGCTTCCCCTGATACATTTAGCAATATTGAATCTGAGATACACAATCGTATTGTGCTCTTTGCCTTCCAATCTAACTTCTTCCATTCTTCATCGGACACTCCCGTTGGTTTAGTACCCGGATCTACCGCGATCCACTGATATTTATCCACCAACAGATCCTCCATCTTGAGTTTCCACAACTCAAAACTCTGACCATTAAATTTCTTGATCTCTATCTTTCGACTGCTCGCCATCTTCTTTCACCACCAGAATTGATCTCATAGATCTCCCACTAAATAGGGTCTGCCATAGGTGTTATAGACAATTTTGTGCCTTGCAGCAACAAGCATGAATTGTCAATAATCCAAGGGATCCAAAGTTCCCTAAACATGATGTTCCTACCCCTAGAGGAACAAGGTCAGCAAACCAACAGCTCTCAGATCAGTTCTCCACCTGAAAACACTCAAAAACAAGCAATCCTGAAATCAAAGCAGGTGCTCCACTGGGTTTCTGCGCTGAAACACAACTGCTCCATGGTGTACCTGCGTTGCAAAGCAGGCAGAACAAAGCCCACCTGCGTTGGGCGAGTTTGGACATGTGGCAGAGTGAGTCATAGCTTTGGAATCTTCCAAAATTGACACTTGGATCAGGTATTTCTCCTTGTGATGAGTCAGAGGCTTTGTTTCTCCAAGTGGAAGCAAGGTTCACCAAGTGGACTCAAGAACTGAAGATCAACTAAAGTTTAACTGAAGAGAGAGAGGACACAAGGCAGCTACACATCAGTTGCAAGCTGACTCATCCTTTCTCAATTCATCTATATATTGAGCTCTCTCCTATGAGCTCAGGAGGCTGGAATTTTGTGCAAAGTAATGATATGCTGTTGGTTTCATTCTTGAGTTATTGGGTGATTGTTTGAGAGAGGTGAAGAAGAGCAATTCTTTCTGCTGGGAGGTGTTGCTGGGTTGGAGCCTGCAATGGTTGTAATCCTCTCAGAACCTTTATTTCTTCATTAATAAAAGCTATTGAGGTTCTTCTATGTGCTTTTGTTCAATTATATATTGTGATGATTGCATGTTTGGTTTACACTAATCCATGAACCAGTTATGATTGCATGCCTCTTGTAGTTTCCTTCTTTGTCATTGTGCAGGATCTCATTGTAGCTGGGCGAGCAGAAAGACAAAGAGCTAGGAGCAAGCGGCCAAAGAGGAGAGTTTGGATTCGACATTAAGCGCAAGGCAACAGTTAGTGCTTCCTCCATTCTCTTTTGCTTTCATAAAGAAGTAAACTTTCATTAGTTTGTTTTACAGTTGTTGCTAAGGAACTGTCACCCTTAGAGTGGGTTAGGGTCATCCGAGTCGGATACTTTTCCCTACAACAAATTGGCGACTCCGCTGGGGATCGTATCCGTTTGATTGTGTTTGTAGTATCTTTGCTATTCATATCCTGAACCAAAGAGTACCGAATCGAAAAGCTTTTGACTATATCAAAAGCGAAGTAGAGGGGCAGCTACTCTTGCTCATTTTCTGAGCAGATTCATGATTTGAAGAGCTGATCTACAAAGATCCTTGTAAGCTCTTAGTGATAGCTTTGCACCTTCTAAATCATCCCTTTGAGTATGCTTGACTGAATGCTTCTGATTTGAGCAAAAACCGTGCATTTTTGAGAAAATTATGACCCGGAGACTGTGAAAACGCAATTCTCGTTTTCCAAAGCAGGTAGTACACAGGCTACCTGCTTTGCAACGCAGGTCCCGAACTGACTACCTGCGCTGAGAGCCAATTTGACTGTGCAGAGCCTGCATTGACCCAAATTTGCTTAGTGCATTTGGGGTTTCCTCTTTTCTCTTGCCTGTTTTCACTTAGTTTTGCTGCTAAGTGTCAGTCTTGTACCTGTTTTGAAACCAATATTACTTGCCATCATTCCGCCTCTGTTATATAACGAAATTGTACTTGTTCTTTGTATTTCTTGCTCATTTACAATTTCCCATAACGAAAAGTAAACTAGTCATGCTTTTGGCCTCTTAGATCTGAACCTGTGTTAGGCGTTTTGCTGGTCTAAAGAGTTAGCTTGTTTGTTGTCCATAGCTGATTAGTCATTTTACTTTCGTTAGTTTGGTTTGATTTCATGTATTTCCAGTGATTAAGCAAGTAAATCTTAAGGTGTCTTTTGATTTTGGACAAACTTGTTTACTTTCGCTTTAAATCGAAATCAAAGTTATATAACCACTTTCTTTTTGTATCCATCCACATTAAGAAAGGGAAAAGAAAATACATGCATTGCGCATTTTGCATTTGACTGTGTGCTTGACGATTTAGGAAAAATTTGCATTTTAGTGTGTGCTCTATGATCTGTGCGAAAAGATTTGCCTTTCTTTTCCCTCAGTAGTTAAGGTTTTCAAAGTTGAAAGATTGAAAAGTTTGCTTCTCATCTTAGACTGCATTCAGGAATTTGTTATATACATCTCGTGGTGATCCTTAAAGGCAAACTGATAAGCAAGATCAACATTAAAATAAATCCAATTTACATAACAACGCTTTGTAACATAACGCAAACACATAGAGGTCTAGGTAGAGACGTGTTCCGGCGTCGTTAAACATAGTGACTGTCGATCTCTACGAAGGTGGGTGATTCCTCCTGAGAGTCGGTGGCACTAATACGGACTTGTGCTCCCACGTACCGTCGCGTATATATTGGGAGACCCCTATAGGCAATTATCCTTTATCCATAGGAAGCCGTGTCGACCGCCCTACTGATCGCGATGCAGTGAACACAGCATTCACGAAGATCGACCACCCGTACCGTAAAACGTATTCTGTGGTTTCGCGAAAAGTTTGGCACACCCTCTGCCTAGAACTCCAGAGCAGTTTCTTTTGGCCTTTTTCAAACTCTATAACTGAAAAAGTCCAGCCGAGCATTTGTCACTTCGGGCTCGTTAAAACATCGAAGGCGACTAGAGTCATCTTTAGCTTTTTCTCGACTCTTAAAACATGAAAAAGCAAGTTTGTGTCTAAAAGCGTCGTTAATAAAATTTATTTTAAGCGGAACAAAATCACCTGTTATTCCCACGTTGATCTTTCAGTTGAAAAGTATGGAACCCACCAACCAAGGAGGCAACCTTGGCGGAAGTCCAAATCCCTTCTCCTCTTGGGGAGATGTTGGTGCGCCTCATATGGCAACATTGTCACTTCCAGGATTGACAATTGGCCTACCTGTATGGCTCTTTTCAACTAATGTAGTCCAGATCGCCACTAATCCTGAGCAGTCGAATCAACAGTCAGACCAGTCTAGGACTACCCACCAGCCTTCCACTTCTTACAATACTTCCTCTGATCCTTCATCTTCGCGAGGTAGAACTGGCAAAAGTCAGCCTCCCAAGGAGAAGAAGGAAAGGAAGAAGAGAGAAAAGAAGCAGAAGGAGCCTATGGCGAAGGCGACTGGGGGCAAGCAAAAGACAGCTGACAAAAACCCACACACTGCACCGACCGGGCCTAAATCGCCATGTGTCATTTGCGAAGGGGCCCACTTCCATCGTGATTGTCCTTGTATTCCCCGGATACTAAGGGACTGGTCCCCAAGATTGCACAATCCGGTAGCATCAACCTCTGGCAGTCATGTTGATTGCAGTCCGTCAACTAGCGAGAGTGAAGGACGAAGAGGGAGACCAAGATCACCCTGTATATTGTGTGAAGGCGAGCATGCCATCCACAAATGTCCATTCTTAGATGAGGCAAAGAGAGTTTTGGAAGATCGTCCGGTTTCGCCGTTACGACTTCCTCCTGGATACCAAAAACTCGCGCCTAATCCCTCGACAGTTGAAAATCCAGCTGACCCGCCCAAGTGGTCAGCTGAAGTGTCGGTCATTGAGAATGAACCTACTGAATCCAGACCAGACGAAAGTCTAAAGGTCGAAACGGCAGTTGACCCGGTTCTTCCTTCAGAGGTTTCATCGTCCAATGACCCCGTCATTGAAGACCCATCTTCAAATGACACCCTCACTGAAGAGGATAAGGATGACACCGTCCATATTCTTTTCATCAACACAGACTCTGATGAGCATCAGGGCAATGCGCCCATTCCTTTATCGCAGGAAGGAACATCGTCAGGGTCGTATCCGGCCGTATATTCGGTCCCACCACCAAGCAACCTAGTTGTATCCTTTGATTGGAATCAACTAGGCAGACCCCGGTTACCAGCCAGTATCCCATTCAGAATCATAGTCCAAATCTACAGAATGGTGATGGCTGGAACTATCATTGATGAAGGGGCATCTGTGAGTATCCTTTCCTCTGTTTCTTGGAAAGCAGTGGGTTGTCCGGCGCTTTTACCTGAGATGAGAAATCTATCAGGTTTTGATAAAGGAACCAGTCACCCGTTAGGGATTCTCCCCAATGTTCCGCTTACATTGAAAGGGAAGTCAGTTCGCATGAACATCATGGTCGTCCAGGGACCCTTGGCATATAACTTACTCCTTGGACGAGACTATATATATTGCATGGAGGCAATAGTGTCCTCGCTCTTTAGAGTCATGTGTTTTCTGCACGAAGGAAGAATGGTCCAGCTAGTAGACCAACTTTCGTTTCCAGGATCACGCATTGCAAATAGTCAAATACCATCCCTTAACGGTTTATTCACTCAAGGAATGCCACCTCCCCGGTTCTACTTCCCGATGAATGCGAGTAATTCGGAAAGAAAGAACTGGGACCCAGGGGGCATGCACCTTGGCCTGCCTTGGGCAGAGAAAACCTTGGGTATAAAGTTAATTTCCGCAGAAGAATGGACTAGTCCGTACCCCGTCCGGCAGTGGAAGGGAGGGTTGTTCTAGGATAAAATTCTTTTGTCAAAGTTATGTGGGCGAAGCGGTCGCTCCCTTTGTCTAAAGAGGTGGGCTCTCCTAAGGAGGGGGTCTATTTGTGGCAGCAAGAAGCCACCATCTTTGAATGTCAAGCCTCACCCATTAAAACAAGCTGTTTTGAAGGATAAGTAGGGGCAGTCTTCAAAGAAAGAGATGAAATTGCTGCAACAAGTAGTCACCATCCTTAGCAACCTAATGATAGACATCGCCGAAAAGAGAGATTAGTTTGCGGCAGCAAACAAAACCATTTTTGGATAATAAGTAAGAGATGGCAAAATCTCGAAATTATACTTTATACCTGGGGGCATGCAAACCTTTTGGAGTGCAAGCATGGGACGACTATTTATTTTTTAAATTTTTAGGTCCTTCTAACCCGTTAAACTCGTAGGATTAGCCGTTTCTAGCTTGCATAAAGAAAGGATGAAGGGCAAAAGTTAAAACCTGCCAAATTGGAGTAATTAGTGAGGTATCGCTCCTTAAATAAGATTACCTCACCTAAAAGCATTCCTTGTATTAAGACTGGTATAAATCGAGCAGTTTTGGCAATGTTCATGCTCGTTAAAAAATAAACGCAATCATCGAGCAGTTTTTGTGCAGAAGTTCATGCTCGTTAAAAAATAAACGTAGATTGTGAGCAATCTTTCCCTAGCAGTTCAAGCTCACGCGTAAAAAATGAACCGGTAAACAATCTCGAGAAATGTAACCTTTGAAAGCCATATTAAAAGCCCTTGGTCGTGTTTTATATGCCATCACCTCCATCCGTTCATTTGGCCAATCATTCACCTCCATATGTTTGTTTACCCATTTTGAGGAACAGCTGCGTAGAGTGATTTCACTTAGCCATCCTTGTGACACTGCCGTGATTGGAGAATTCCAACCTGTACCTGGAATCTGCTGCTATCCCTGTTCATCACTCGTTCCTCAAAAGACGAGTCTTCTTTGAGCTCTTTTCACTGACTCGTAAAATATGAAAAGTTTGCCGAGTTTTGGCCTTCCAGCTCGTTAAAGCGACCGGAAAGCTATCCCTCCTCTAGATTTTAATCTTTTTGGACCTGAGGGATTATTGCACAAAAAGATCGAGCGCTTGTTTTGTTCGGCTCGTTAAAGCAACCGAAAATTCATCCCTTCTGTATTGTTTTATACTTTTTCGGACTTAAGGGATTAGATGACGAAAAAGGAATTTTGGAGTTAACTTTTCGTGCCTTTTCAGACTCTCTAAAAATGAAAAGGACCGAGTTTTCCTTGTCGTTAGACTCGTTAAAATGATTAAATAGCGACAAACTTGTCTTTAGACGAGAACGAGTTTCCCTATCGCTAGGCTCGTTAAAACATAGCGATGGGCTTGCCCGAAGGGCAGGTTATAGAACAAGCATATGTTATCCTCCTCAAGCTTGACAAAAATAAAGAGGTACTGGTCAGCAATGACTGGGGAAAAATTGGGAGAACCTCACAGTATTAATGGTAGCAAGTCGCTCTTGAACATGACACTTTGTCCTCCGTCCGCTTCGGGTTGGGTTGTTTCATTCACCGATCGCAGAATCATGGTCCTCGCCACACCATCCACAATTGGGGTAATGCTACCAATCCATCACATCAGTGTCATTATATGTTCAAGAGATGTGGTTCTGTAAAGAGTCAACCCTGTTCCACCCACTGCCATACATTATCCTTCATCCACTTCATGACCGCCACCCTGAATCATACATCACAGTTTGTTTTCACCTCATCATTATCACTAGCTCCGTTCCGTGTCACTGATGTGGGATTCACTAAGGCCCTCCTTTGACGGATCGCTCCTTGTCGACATCAGCTCATTATCCAAGGAGTTGATCTAGGAACACCCCCCTCAGTACTTTGAAGCTTGCATGCCTCAATGGCAAGTTTCTCACTTCCGGCGACAGGTATACATCAATGACCTTCGACCAGAAGATTTTGCATGGTGGTCGACGCCAAGTCCTTTATTCCCACCATGTAGATTGTACTGCCGTACCTTGAGGGTCATCATCCTTATCGGTGATTCCTCTCGCGCTTGTTAACGGTTTACATTATTGACCGGTAATCAAGCGATGTCTTTCCATGTTCGACTTCAAGAAATTCTCACATGGATCGACTTGTACATCGAGTGAAGATCGGAAGAGATTGAAGACCCCGGATCTAGTTTCATCCATCCGGGCTGCGATATATATTCAGGACATAAAGACATTTGATATGTACATCATTGCAACAGATGATTATCCTTCTCAAAAGATGATAAATTCGGCAGAGAATTATCAGTGAAGGATGATAAATTCGGCAGAGAATTATCAGTCTAGCATCAGACGATCGTCTGTTCTATGTACCAAAATGTATTTATAAAGCTGAGCATGGGAATGCCCGCCTCAGCTAGATCATGAAAAATGTATGAAAAATAATGTATTGTATTGTATCTTATTACAGGACACTTCTCAGCAGATTGAATGAACTTCGGATCCTCTCAATAAAGCATTTCACCCGACAAACGACCTCATACTTTAGGGGGCATCTGTTATAGACAATTTTGTGCCTTGCAGCAACAAGCATGAATTGTCAATAATCCAAGGGATCCAAAGTTCCCTAAACATGATGTTCCTACCCCTAGAGGAACAAGGTCAGCAAACCAACAGCTCTCAGATCAGTTCTCCACCTGAAAACACTCAAAAACAAGCAATCCTGAAATCAAAGCAGGTGCTCCACTGGGTTTCTGCGCTGAAACACAACTGCTCCATGGTGTACCTGCGTTGTAAAGCAGGCAGAACAAAGCCCACCTGCGTTGGGCGAGTTTGGACATGTGGCAGAGTGAGTCATAGCTTTGGAATCTTCCAAAATTGACACTTGGATCAGGTATTTCGCCTTGTGATGAGTCAGAGGCTTTGTTTCTCCAAGTGGAAGCAAGGTTCACCAAGTGGACTCAAGAACTGAAGATCAACTAAAGTTTAACTGAAGAGAGAGAGGACACAAGGCAGCTACACATCAGTTGCAAGCTGACTCATCCTTTCTCAATTCATCTATATATTGAGCTCTCTCCTATGAGCTCAGGAGGCTGGAATTTTGTGCAAAGTAATGATATGCTGTTGGTTTCATTCTTGAGTTATTGGGTGATTGTTTGAGAGAGGTGAAGAAGAGCAATTCTTTCTGCTGGGAGGTGTTGCTGGGTTGGAGCCTGCAATGGTTGTAATCCTCTCAGAACCTTTATTTCTTCATTAATAAAAGCTATTGAGGTTCTTCTATGTGCTTTTGTTCAATTATATATTGTGATGATTGCATGTTTGGTTTACACTAATCCATGAACCAGTTATGATTGCATGCCTCTTGTAGTTTCCTTCTTTGTCATTGTGCAGGATCTCATTGTAGCTGGGTGAGCAGAAAGACAAAGAGCTAGGAGCAAGCGGCCAAAGAGGAGAGTTTGGATTCGACATTAAGCGCAAGGCAACGGTTAGTGCTTCCTCCATTCTCTTTTGCTTTCATAAAGAAGTAAACTTTCATTAGTTTGTTTTACAGTTGTTGCTAAGGAACTGTCACCCTTAGAGTGGGTTAGGGTCATCCGAGTCGGATACTTTTCCCTACAACAATAGGCCCGAGCGAAACCCCTCAGCAACAAAGGCGTTCCCTTGAAGCCAAAACTGCTCTGATACCAAATGTAGGTTTTAACCCCATACAGAATTTACCTGCATACGAATTCTAAAACACAGAAAATAAACAATGCGAGAGCATAACACATAAAACACACATACACAGAGATTTTCCCCTGGATCCCAAAACCGGGACTACCAGCTTGATTTTTCATTATGTTCCTTTCAATGTTACAATACATACTTATACATGCCAAAGCATCCAATACCATGGACCGAAAACCATCGCATCCAAAACCATGGACCGAAAACCATCGCGTCCAAAACCATGTGCGAAAATCATGCACAGAAGCATAGGTAGGCCCGCCCAACCTAGTATAGGGTCCAAAACCAAAATTTTCCGGGGCGCTGCCCCGGACCCAATAGAGTTGGGTTACCTGCACCCCTCAAACCCCCTATGACCCCCTCGCTATGCAATCGGCGCAAGGAAGGGGGGGCTATGCCCCCCCTCTAACCCCCCTAGTTAACTACGTGGGCTAGTCGTGGAAAGAATATAACACAACCCAATAAGGAGCCCCCAAGTATTTATCACACAAGTGGTTGATTTGATAGCCCAAGATGCACGCAATGTGTCTTTGGATGACCAAAGGGGTGTTAAAAATAATAGCTTAGATGTGGAAAGATTGATGGTGGTACTTGAAGCAAGTGAGAAGTCTCTAAGGATTTTCTTAAGCATATTGGTTTCCCAAACATGGGGGTTCACATAAGCAAGTTGTCATCTACAAATTGTTGATGTGAGATGGGGAAGTTATTGCCTAGAATCCTCAATCCTTTGAGTGATCCTTGCAGGACTGCCCGGTGGATGGAACACCCTAGACCCTCAACAACCAAAATGATGAGGAAGGGGGATAAAGGGTCACCTTGGTGGATGCCCCGGGAAGAGGCAAAAGTGCCTAATGGGGAGCCATTAAGGAGGATGGAAAAGAAGGGGGAGGAGGTAAGGGAGCCCAACTAGTTAATCTAGTAGTCTAAGAATCCAAAAATTTTAAGTACCTGATAGAGATAGGCCCAAATGAGCTTATCAAAAGCTTTGGATAACTCAAGTGTAATTAGCATATATGTTTTTTTGGCATTTTTCAAGGAATTAATGACTCCATGAGTGACCACAATGCCATCAAGAATCTGCCTTCCTTTAACATAACTTGCTTCCTCTAGAGAGATTACAATAGAGAGGATGGGCTTCAGGTGGTTGGCTATGACTTTGGCTATAATTTTCTAGACGACATTACATAACGCAATAAGGAAAAATACAGATAGATCATTAACCTTTTTCAAACTTCAGAATCAAAGTGAGAGAAGTGGTGTTGAGAGATGGGAGCACTAAAGTAATTGCTCTTTATTCTTCCAATAGGGCATGGATTTCATGCTTGAGGAAAGCCCAACACGCATAGGAGAAATTGGTGGTGAAAATGTTTGGGCTTGTTGCATTGTTCTTAGGCATACTCATGACAACTTTCTTCATTGTCTCTATCGAGAGTTCTCTGTTTAGGGCCTCATTGTGCTCCTCCTTGACAAGGCGAGAGCTAATAATTCGTTAGATGGAATCAATACTGTTGACTTGGGGTTTTAACAAAAGATGTTGATAAAATTTTAATTCTCCTTCCATTTCCTTATGGCTTGTGAGTTTCTATCTCACTGCATTTTGGAGTGAAAATATTTTGTCGTGATGGCAGTGCTTGACCATAAATTTGTGAAAAAATCTTGTAGTTTTTCACCTTCCTTTAGCCATCGAATGCGTGATTTATGATGCCAAAGGATTTCTTTCTGGGTTATATGCTCTTCTAATTGGATGAGAATTTCCCCTTCTTCCTTAAGCAACTCGTTGGATCGCCCTTCTAGAATGATGCAATGTTGTATTTGTTCCATGTGTTCCTCCAACTCCTGGTTGGTTTGATGGATGCTTCCAAAGACCTCTCTATTCCATTTTTGAATCTTTGCTTTTAAAAAATATTTTGCTATTGAAATTGATACACGATGGAGCTAGGAGCTAGGGCTGCTTCATGACACCATTATTGAGCCTTTTATAAGAAAGAAGAATCCTTGAGCCAAAAGCTTTCAAAGTAGAAGGGCCTATTTTTTGGGCTAACTTTGATATCTACTTTTAGGTGTACATGCCAATGATCGAATCCACAACAAGGAAGGATCGAGGCTTCCATAAAATGTCCTCATTCCATGAGGGCTCTGAAACTAAAAATTTGTCTAGTTTGGAGGCAATTTGATAGCGCCTCCCTCTTCGATTTTTCTAGATGAATAAGAAATTGGTGGTATCCACATCTGTAACACGCAGATTTGACATCAAGTCCAAGAAGAATCAAGAATCAAAATCTAGTCTTCATAAGTTGCCCTTTTTGTCCTCCAAAGACTTAATTAGATTAAAATATCTACCAATGATCCAAATATCTTTAGGGAATACAGAGTGGATGCATGCTAGATCCTGAACAAACTTCATATTTTCATTTAATAAAGTTGAGCCATAAACAATTGTTATCCTTCCAACTGAATTGGAGCCTATGAGTTGGAACTGATATAAGAGGATGTGAGGGGTTGTGATCAGATTAGTTATGGTGATCTTTGTGGGATTCCAAATCATGGCAAGACCCCTTGCTTGTCTTGCTACGTCCAGTACTATTGGGGCACAACCCATCTAACATTTGCATTCTAATTCATATAACCGCTCACTTAAACATCTTGTTTCTTGAAGCATGATTATCGTAGGGTTTTCCCTATAGATTTTCTCTTTTTGTAAGAGGCTCTGCTTGCCCTTGCAATTGAGGCCTCTAATGTTCCAAGTGATTACTTTCATTGAGAAGGATGAGGAACAAAGGGGAATACTTTTGTCATGAGAGTCATCTTACCCAAGTTGGCTAACATCTCACCTACTTCTTGGATGAGGTTTTTGTTGTTTTTTCTGCCCTTCTTTTTTCCTTCCTTGTGGGGCTTTGAGGGATCCTTGAAGCTATGAGTTTGGATGCCATAACTTGATGAGACTGAGATTTGAGAGGCCACTCCCTCGCGGTTGTGAATGTTCAAGTAGGTCTAATGCAACATCTGTACCTTTTATTTCAAAATTGTTTGCAAATATTTTCCTTTTAGCTTTTCTACCATGCTTGCCAAGGCCACTTCCTCCATATCAATCTCTTCTATATCACCCTAGATGCCCCCTTGGGCTATTTCCTTTGTTTTCAGATTGTTCTTTTATGGCTCCTCTTGGCTGGTTTATGTTACCTTTCTTTTGATGGAGCTTTGATATGGATTAGGATCTATTAAGTTGATTTCTTGTATTAGGTTTTCCAACATTTTTGTGTCCTATTCCAAGATGGCATATTTGTTATAGAATTGCTAGTTTTCCTCAGGCTGAGGGGATTACTACTAATGTATATTTTTCTGTTGGGATGCTACTCTCTTGAAGCCTTATATCCCTTTTCACTTATGTTTCTGAGGGATTTTCTTATGATTCAAAGGGAAATCTCGAAATAAATGACCATATTCATGGCATATGTGGCAGCGAAATGGAACATGCTTGTAATCCAAGGATTGATGGTGTAGTTTGTTGAGATAACAAATATCTATGGAGGCCGACAGGGGTTTCAAAATATTCATATATATGCAGATGAGAGCATACGTTGTGTATCTGAACCTTTTGTTTACTTCCGAGACTTTGACAAAAGTTCCCATTGTATTTTCGATCCTTTCTAGACTTCCTCATTCTAGAACTCCCTAGGGAGTAAAAAGAGACACACCCATACTAGGGCTGCCAAGAAGTACTCCTTTTCAAGATTGTATCTCTCCTTCCAAAAATACATTTATAGGCCCGTGTTGTTGAAGAAATAAGGGGCATTTCTAGAAACCTTGGTTCTATCCTCCAAATTTCTGAAAATGACAGTGAACAACCCTTTAGTCCCCAACTCTATGTCTATTTTCCCCTTGGGTTGCCACTTGTTTTGGACCCAACTGATTAAAGCCCTTTCAGTTGGCCACATGCCTATGAACTCGTAGATCAGGGCATGGTCTTTCATATATCGGATGAAAATTTCTAGTATTCCTAATCAAACTTCAAATTTTGGGTCTTTCACTGCCTTGGGGTAGGCATTTGCCTTGGTTCTGATTCTGCTGGTAGACTCCCATTGGGGACTTGTCTTTCCCTCTCAAACCTAGATCAACAATTTATCCATTGGCATTTAGTGGTGAGGGACGAGGTGCTGCAACAACAAAATCCTAGGCTTTGCTATCTTTAGAGACCATGTTCTTGTAGGAGGGGTTGCCTGCCTCCCCCCAAAGACGAGCGCACCATGGTAGTGTTCAACATGAACATTATGCAGAAAACCTAGAAAAAACCCAAACCAAATACATATCACACCTAAAAATAGACATATTGAATTAGAAAAGTGATATATTATAGCAATGAGTGAAAACTATTTTAATATCTCGCTCCAAATTACACATTCATAATTTTTAAAAAATAGAAATTTTATATTTTATTATTGCTTCCAAAAATTAACACAATTAGAAATTTTACATTTTACTAACATAAATTATATTTCATAAATATTAAGTTTTAGAATTAATATTTTTTTTTCTATGTTAAGACTAAACTAAGTACCCACGGGGAATTGAACCGGTGACCTATCGCAAGGAGTGCCTTAACACCGCACCCATTCACCGTCAATCCAAAGCCCCATGGGCAGTTTTAGAATTAATATTAATTTATACTAATAAATAAATAAATTAATATAAATAAACGAACCTAAATCTATTTAAAAAAAATAAATCTTCTGAATATATATATATTTTTTTCAAATTTTACACTTAAATTTTTTTTACACAAAAATATAATCTATTACCGTATAAGGTATATACCCTGTAATGAATTTACAATGATAACTACTTTAAATTAATAAAAAACACATATACTTTATATTAATATAATAAAAATCATAATATATTAATAGGGTACAATTTCAAACTTGTATGGACACTTTGTTAATGGCGATGTGTTAATGATAGCGTAATCTTTGAATAAAGATTTAAGCTTTTTGTATCAGTGGACAATGTGGTAATCGCCTCATGTGGTTAATGTCTTGTAAACGGCCTCGGTGTTGAAATAGAGTATGAATTGAAACTTCTATAAATATTGCGTGACGAGAAAAAGCCCCTTTGATGGTAGCAATAACTGCGAAAAGTAAGAGGGAGGAAACGGAGCGAGAGCCTACAGAATCACCCCACTTAATCTTTCCATCTGTGTTGCGCTTCATTTATTTCCTCCCTGTTATTATTTTCAGCATCTGCTCAGGTACCTTTAATCTCTAAATCTGTTTCACTCTTTGAATTTTGTTTGTCCTGGTAGCAACAGTGTTTATCTATATGTATCACAATCCACTAAATGGGCTTCTCTGGACATCTGAAGGAATTTTATTTGCTGTTTCTGTTCTGTGTGCTCAGTTTTTTTTATTGTTTTGTGTCCTGTATTATCAATAAGGTACATGGAAACCCTTCACTCTGCCCCAGAAACCCTTAACTGTGCTTGGAGGTCATTTAGTGGAATACGGTAGATTTCTGTTATGAATTTTTTTTCCTCTAACATCGCTAATTTCACTCATATTTCGAACATCATCACTGTTAACACAGATTGAAGGGTTTGCATCTGTTATTCTAAGTCCTAAATAGGGAATTTAGGGCCAGTTCACACTGGAGGTTCTTAGTTTGAATCATATTTTTTGTTTCTAACAAACTAAATTTCAGCTCTTTTCTGCAAGGTTTATTATCTTAGTACAATCTTTGATATAAATCATCCCAAAACTGCAAAGTTTTTTGAGTCTTTATCAATGCAGAATTATGATATTTTCATTTTTTACCCTATGGTGGCTTTGCCCCGTCCTCTACCTTTTAATAAACGAAACAATTCACTGCAGATTGAATGAGAGCAGTCTTTTGTAATTTCTGTTAAAAGTTCTGCAAGAAGAGGCGAACCAACTTGGGGTCTAATCTTTGTTTTGTTCAATCACTTTTGTAATTGTAAGTTTTGTGTACCAACCTTCAAAGTTTATATTTAATTATTTTTTAGTCAGATAAACCCTTTTGATTTAATTATTTTTTCAAGTCAGATAAACCCTTTTGATTGAAGAGGGTGACAAACTCATCGAGTTTTACGACCAGAAAACACTTGGTTATGATGCTGCACGTGAGTAGTATATATTTTGTATTCGCTGAGGAGTTACACCTGGCCTCATCCACAGAGGCCTCAGTAACATGAATGACCACTAGTCACAGCTTCTCTAATGACCACTAGTCACAGCTTCTCCACATTCTCATAGAGCCAGCGGTGCTGCATTAACACGACCTACGATTTGGTCATCTGCTTTCACAAGGGTCATCACTTGTGGCAAGTACTCCAACTTGCCGTTAAACCACAGCCCAACCCAATGGACTGGATTCTGCTGGATTCATATTTAGTACCCTATGATATAGTGTTTTATTATATTAATTCACTAAATAATTATTAGGTTTAAATGGGCATAGCTATTCTCGCGACCCATGCTTCTATGCCGAGTTGTCTTTAGTGCGACTTTTTGGAAGCTTTTCCAGTCTAATTTCTCTAAAATCCGGCAGGAATTTATTGAAATCACAAGCTTCATGGGTAACGCCACACAACCAAAGTTCCCTAGAGGTTTTTCAGGGTGCTGAATCCATATATATAGTCAAAAAACCAGTTTAAATAACACAAATCAAGATTTCACCTCAAATTATTCCACCGGATTCCGGCACCAGAAAGTCCAAAAATTCGCACTAAAGACAACTCTCTTCTATGCTCTATAGACATCAATCCATTTGATTACATACAATCATCCGATCATTTAATCAACAACGATGTACAGAATATATTATATATTTTTTTGTCCAATAGACACTAAGATATGGCAATGTGCCAGATATGCTTGAGGTCATTTCACCAGGAGGGTTAAATATCTTAAAGTCCATCAAGATTTATTTTAGCAGCGGTCAAATTTCTGCAGAAATTAGTCACATTCAATTGACTTTACCCTTAACAAAACAGCGTAATATAATTTTATATCAAGTGGGAGAAGATCCTGTAAAAACTATTTTAATTTGTCCTATTAAATTCTAATAAAATTTGATTTCCAATTTCTATTTCGATTTGATTACAAGAAGAGGTCCTATAGATCACGCAGGTCTCAAAGGACGTAAAAAATAAGACTTTAAAATAAACATAACATGAGCAAAACGGCCATTCACAGGCTGATGTTTTGGAATAGAGCGCAAAAATATCTGGGATATTGTAAATCTTAGTTGACTCTAACCAAATACTGTGTGAAATGAAGGAATTTTCATTAGAAGTGTATCTTAATCAATATACGTGTGCAAGGGCCATTTCTAAATACCTGTTATCAAATATTAATCATTTAATGTCCTTGTGTAATTTTGCCCTTAGGGTTTTCTATTTTGGTTAGGACTTTTTCAATAAAACATTACAGTAATACACATTTATAAACAGTGTGTATGCACGAGCTTAAGAATTTCATCAACCATATAATGTAAACTTAGGACTGTCTGCCCAATACACTGAGTATATCCAATCAATAGTACAGTGCTGATATACAGTACCAACAATTTATAAACCAGTACTGTAACTATGCTATACTAGGTAGGCTAAATCAATTTATCATCGACTATATTACTCTCGGCTTACTGCACAGAGTCTGAATGGTCCTTGAGACAATCCGCAGATTTGATACTGTTGCTGACTTCCGGAATTCCATGTGGATTGATTGCCGAGCTCGAGTAGGGCTTGATTTCTTTGCTTAGGGTTAGATGCAGCCTTGAATGGCAGGCCGCAGATTACTGACTCAGGCCATTAGACTTGAAACTTGCCGCAGTGTTACTCCTGGCAATGAATCCTTGGACACAGTTTACCCTTGGAGTTCCTGGCTTACATCTGAGTAGGGTCTGGCTGCCCCACTGTGGCTGCTTGCAAGCGGTTGCCTTCCGGTGGACCTCAGACTTAGCTTGGATCCCTTTTGCCGCAAATATGATGTCTGGAAGAACTGTGGATCAATTCCTGTGCCAGAACAATTCCCTTCCTTATGCCTCGCTATTCGCAGGAGATGAAGCTCGGATCCCTTTGCTGCAAATATGATGCCTGGATCGTTCTGCGGATGAATTCCTGTGCCAGAACAACTACTTCCCTTTGTGCCTCCCTGTCATCAGGATGGGTCTCGGTACCCTGGGAATAACTTCTGCTTAGTGACGAGTCCACCGAACGAGCACAGGAGAGGATAAATTGCAGATCCTCCGCTGTCCTTAGCAGCCTTAGACTATTCTTCACAAACCACAGACCAATTTCTACTGTCCAAAACGAGACACAGGCCAAATCTTCCAACTGAACAGAGGATGTTTCAATGTGCCAAAATCAGACCAGAACTGCTCCAAAAACTATGCTGTTCCAGCACAAGGAAAATAGGTGTCTAGGGTGGGACCAGCTCCACCAAAACTAGACAAAGGATTAGGTAGGGTGGGATCAACTCCACTGAAACTAATCAAGAAGCAAGGGTCTTAAAACCCTCAGAGCCTCAGGCTCAAGAAAATCAGAGATATCCCAATCCAAATTGATGATCCAAAATGATTCCAACTCCCTTTTATTTATAGATTTTCTCATGGGGTTCTCTCTAATGTGAGGGTTTACAAGTGCAACCTCCAAAATCGGCTTTTCTGCTCCAGCTACCCCAAAATTTACCCAATGTTGCCCCAAACATTGAGTAATTGGGTTTTCCCCCTTTATCAAGACTATAGCCTACGGGGTTGGATAGGCTACTTTGTCCTTCCATATGCAATTAATCCATAGGGGACATTACAAATCAAAGTGCAGTGCCTTTGGCAGCATCCCAGTTTGAAATTGTTTTAAAGGAGAGAACTGGTCCTTAGGATTATTTACCATAGCTGTTTATGTTTAAACAATCTCTCGATGAGAAACAAGGTATTGTCTGTCAGTTTATTTGTAGTTTGTATGCAATGGGGTTTGACAAGAGTGCATTTGAGAGTTGGGCTGAATTGTCACAGCTTGTTAGGTTCCTAGGTAACTTCAAATGAGAGTTTGTGTTGCATCATAATATATGTACAAAATGCCCATATCAGTGTGTTTAATAATCATACTGCATGAACTGTTGAAATATGTAATTAGGTTCGGTTTTCATAATGACATGTAATCATGATTTTTTGTATTTAATGTAAAGAGAAAAATAAATTTATTATTGATATTCTTGAGGCATGGATTTCCTGCTCAAAGGAAATTTATTTTTATAGGTCAAGCTCCAATTGAGAGCTTCTAGGGCTTGCCATTGAGTCTACAAGTCAAGAGAGTCGTTGTCATGTATTGAAGACCCATTTGGGCATGTTACATATTGTAAAAAAAAATTATTTGAGTCAAAAGACTCTCCAAGACCTCAATATGTTGCAAAGATCAAGTTGGCCTACTCAAGTGGACAAGTCGGCCTAAAGGGTGCAATTCGACATAACAAAAGCCTATATATATATAAGAGACTTCGACTCACTTTGGGGACTCACTTCACTCACACAAGTTCAATCACAAGAGAGAGAGGTGCGAAGAAAAGAAGGACGAAGATTGAAGAAAGGGATGGAATTTTTTGATTTGTTTTGGGCTACTTCTCTTTGCACGTGTGAAAGGATTAGGGCACATATTGCAGCAGAAGAGGACAAGTTGCAGAAGTCGAGTTAGGGCATCATCAAGGACACTTTGCAAGCTGAGTTCTCTAGGAGAGAGAATCAACTCAAGTGAAGAGGAAAGGAGGAAGAATCTATCATTGTTTTTCATATGTGCAAAGGCTAGGGTTTTTGCAAAAGATTTTACTGGGTAGGTCGAAGTTGAAGAAGAATTTTTTGGAGGTCGAAATTGCAAGAGTTGCTGAGAAGGAAAGCTCATCAAAGGACTTGGTTTTGGAGGGTCTTGGTCAAGGGTCATAGGTTTTGGAGTTCATCAATTGAAGATTTTATAAGAAGAATTCTTGTGGGTTACCCTCTCAAGTGGAGAGGTTTTGGCCCTGGCTGATTGCCTACATCTTGTGTCCTATTGTCTCTTTGTTCTTTATGTTTTGGTAGCTGTTTGATGAAAAGAACATAATAATAACCAAGGCAAAGAAGAATCTAATCAAGATAATTAAAAGGACTTCACAAGCAGTTATCAAAGTAAGAGAAATCACCTAATCTGGCTGCCCTAGATTTCTCAACATGGTTTCAGAGCTAAGATGACAAGACAAGGAAAGACAACTTAAAGAAGGACACTCAAGGGCCGAAGCACTAGAAGATCATCAAGAGCATCGATCATCAAGAAGGACCATTCATCTCAAGGATCATCACATCTCAAAGAAAGAAGACCTCAAAACCCTTGCTCATCCAAAGAAGGTTTATACACTTGAAGCAGTTTTTAAGAAAAGATCCACAGGACCCTACTCCACTTAAAGAAGGACTACTCATTGAAGCATCTTGAAGTCTATACCTCCAAGGGAAGCAAGAAAAGGCGTCATCGTCATCAAGGAGTCAAGGAAGACATTTTCATCAAGAATACATCTTCTATTATCATCATCAAAATCAAGAAGGCATCATGTTGAAGATATTGTCATCAAGAAGCATCTTCACTTGACAAGTACTTTTATATTTATGACTGAATTTGCCATCAAAATGTCTTCATTTTGCAAGGAAAGCAACAAATTGGTTGGGTCATCAAACTTTCTTGCATGGAAGAAGAGGACAGATTTGATCCTCATAGAAAATGAAGTCGTTGAATATGTTAAGGGCTCAATCACCAAACCTCCAAAAGAAGAAGCTCAAGCCCTAACCAAGTATATGAAAGGAGAAATTAGGGCTCAAAGGATCATTATAGAATCCATCAAGGATCCCCTCATACCATATGTTGCAAAATTGGAGACATCAAAAGAAATATATGAGAAGCTAGTAGAATTGTTCTTCGTAAGTACTGTTGGAGAAGTGATATCTTTGAGAAACGAGCTATACAAAATGAAGATCTCAAAGGAAGATGGAATAACCTCATACTTTATGAGGGTATCAGAAATAAGAGACCAACTACAAGAATTGGGAGAAATAATGTCCGATAAAGAAATGACCACCATAGTGCTCAATGCACTACCAGAGGAATGGGGCAACTTTACATCAAGCATCTATGGAAAGAAGGAAGCTACCCCATTTAGTGAATTTTGGTCATTGTGTAAGATTGAAGAAACCAGGTTGAAGGCAAAAAGCGATGTAGGATCAAACGAGCAAGTTCAAGCATTTGCTGCCATGGCTAGGAGGAAAGGAAAGTTTGGAAGATTTGGTCCTCAGAAAAAGAACAAGAAGGATATGTCAAAGATCCAATGTTATGGCTGTCATGAATATGGGCACTACAAGAGAAATTGTCCTAAACTCAAGAAGGACAACAACAAAAGAGGAAGGGAAGAAGCCCATATCACCAAAGAAGTGGAAGAACTTGAAAAGAAGAAATCAAAGAAGGAGGAAGTGAGAGATCTCTACTATGACTGAGATAATCTCCTTCACTAAGCTCTTTTCAATTTTTGTAAATAATAGTTATCATGACAAGAAGCATTATAGGTATGGTAGGATGCATCATAGTAGGAGATGGCATCATATTAGAAGCATACCATGGAAACAAGAGCTCATGACATCATTAGAGAAGCTTGAAAGAATAAGCTGAAGCAGAAGTCTACATGGATGTAGCAGTCATCATATAAAGGAAGTAGCTCTTGATAACCTCATTGAAAGCATAGATAATACATATGTTTAGAAGGTCATCTAGCATGATAGAAGGATTTCATCATACATCATCACCATTTGGAAGGAGCATTTGCAGGATGAGGATAATCAAGATCCTCCGTTGGAATCTTCATTAGAAGGTTCACCTCTACTTGGAAGAAGCAAGTGTCTCGCTGATCATTCCACCCTGTGTGTGATACATTGTTTAGAAGGATGATGGTATGGTGACAAAATGATGCAATGGGTCAAGATGATTGAAGGAAAGGAAACTGTCGAAGGAAGTCTAGATGACCAAAGGGAAACGACAGGTATGCATGCATATGATAATAGATAAGATAATGTCATGTCATCATATAGTTGGAGATAGTATGGGCAAATGCTCTACCTCATGAGCATGATCAAATAACAAGGATCTCTCCCTTTGGAAAGATGTGTGAAAGCATGACTCACATATTGACAAGATGAAATCAACATAATATGTCCTCATATGAGGTGGTTGACAAAGATGAAGGAACTATGGATGAAAGTTCCTAGGAAGCAATATGTCAAGAGAAGAAGGAAGAGATTGTGAGAAGTGCAACTACGGTCACATAAGAAAAGGGAAGTCAACATCTGATGACTAGAAGAATTGATCATGACATCTCCATAGAAAGGGAGACCATGATAAGGTTTGTATAGAAAGGAGACCCTTGACATATGAAGTCTTGGAGATGTATTTATGTGCAGGATGTTGCAAGCAAGCAGGATGTTATGATGAAAGGCCATCACAAAAGGTTACATTGAGTTGATGTTCATTTTTTATTTTTGAACAACATCTGGATGTGTTGATACAGGACTACCGGAAGAGAGTTGTAGATGTACCTACAAATAGCACTCATGTGGTTGGATGGAAAATCTTGAAGGAAACATGACTTGGAAGAGGTAGCTATATGAAGAAAAGCAAGATGTGAAATAGAAAATCACTTTCTGATAAAAGGAAGGATGACATGGTTGTTGGTTCAATCTTATGGTTCTTGGAAAGAAAGTGATGGATGGCTGATGGTGACAAAATGATGCAATGGGTCAAGATGATTGAAGGAAAGGAAACTGTCGAAGGAAGTCTAGATGACCAAAGGGAAACAATAGGTATGCATGCATATGATAATAGATAAGATAATGTCATGTCATCATATGGTTGCAGATAGTATGGGCAAATGCTCTACCTCATGAGCATGATCAAATAACAAGGATCTCTCCCTTTGGAAAGATGTGTGAGAGCATGACTCACATATTGACAAGATGAAATCAACATAATATGTCCTCATATGAGGTGGTTGACAAAGATGAAGGAACTATGGATGAAAGTTCCTAGGAAGCAATATGTCAAGAGAAGAAGGAAGAGATTGTGAGAAGTGCAACTACGGTCACATAAGAAAAGGGAAGTCAACATCTGATGACTAGAAGAATTGATCATGACATCTCCATAGAAAGGGAGACCATGATAAGGTTTGTATAGAAAGGAGACCCTTGACATATGAAGTCTTGGAGATGTATTTATGTGCAGGATGTTGCAAGCAAGCAGGATGTTATGATGAAAGGCCATCACAAAAGGTTACATTGAGTTGATGTTCATTTTTTATTTTTGAACAACATTTGGATGTGTTGATACAGGACTACCGGAAGAGAGTTGTAGATGTACCTACAAATAGCACTCATGTGGTTGGATGGAAAATCTTGAAGGAAACATGACTTGGAAGAGGTAGCTATATGAAGAAAAGCAAGATGTGAAATAGAAAATCACTTTCTGATAAAAGGAAGGATGACATGGTTGTTGGTTCAATCTTATGGTTCTTGGAAAGAAAGTGATGGATGGCTGATGCGCTACAAAAGATGAAGGCTCCATAATGATGAAGATGAAATTCATGACATTGAAAGGATCTCCACAAGCAGTTGAAGGTCCCATGATCTTCACCAAAGAGCAGAAAGTTGCTGGAAGCAAGTCCCTAAGTTAAGAGGGAGCTTGGAAAAGTCCTTGGATAAGAGGGAGCTTGGATACATTCCTTCTTCAGGAATGGCTATATCTTCCCTAGTTGAGAGGGAGAGGGAGACACATCATGCTTGTCTTCATATTGTGAAGAAAGAATGGAGGATTGGATAAGCATCTAGCATCGAATACTCTTTGAGGATGTGGTAGCGCATCCAAGATAAGAGTAGTTGAAGAGGACCAATATTCTTTGAGGACTGGGAATCTAAGATAAGAATTGTCCTGGAAGGACATACTCTGTGAACACTTGTGTGGGGTATGTGCCTTGGGAGACAATGATGATGGTGTCTGTCAGTCATTGGTCTCACCAACGTTGTGCTTTGATCTTGTGGAGAGATGGGGCTGTTAGTCAAATCTAAGATAAGAATTGTCCTAGAAGGACATACTCTATGAACACCCTTGTGGGATATGTGCCTTGAGAGACAATGATGATGGTGTCTGTCAGTCTTTGGTCTCGCTAGCGTTTAGCTGTTAGTTAAAGCCTTGCTATGTGACAATGATGGTTGATATAATGCAAATAGATGGCTTACCAATCTGACTCTTCTTATGAGAATTCTTTAGATTGAGAATTTTAAGTACCTTGTATGGATTATGAATACCTCTCTAGTTAAGAGGGAGTGTTGAAATATGTAACTAGGTTCGGTCTTCATAATGACATATGTAATCATGATTTTATGTATTTAATGTAAAGAGAAAAATAAATTTATTATTGATATTCTTGAGGCATGGATTCCATGTTCAAAGGAAATTTATTTTATATGTCAAACTCCCATTGAGATCTTCTAGGGTTTGTCATTGAGACTACAAGTCAAGAGAGTCATTGTCATGTATTGAAGACCCATTTGGACATGTTACATATTGTAAAGAAAAAAATATTTGAGCCAAAAGACCCTCCAAGACCTCGTCATGTTGCAAAGGTCAAGTCGGCCTACTCAAGTGGACAAGTTGGCCTAAAGGGTGCAATTTGACATAGCAGAAAGCCTATATATAAGAGAGACTTCAACCTCACTTTGGACACTCACTTCACTCACACAAGTTTGATCACAAGAGAGAGAAAGCCGTGAAGAAAAGAAGGATGAAGATTGAAGAAAGGGATGACATTTTTTGATTTGTTTTGGGCTACTTCTCTCCACACGTGCGAAAGGATTAGGGCACATATTGCAGCAGAAGAGGACGAGTTGCAGAAGTCGAGTTAGGGCATCATCAAGGACACTTTGCAAGCTGAGTTTTCTAGGAGAGAGAATCAACTCAAGCAAAGAGGAAAGGAGGAAGAATCTATAATTGTTTTCCATATGTGCAAAGGCTAGGGTTTTTGTAGAAGATTTTACTGGGCAGGTCGAAGTTGCAGAAGAATTTGTCGGACAGGTTGAAGTTGCAGAAGAATCTGCGGGATAGGTCGAAGTTGCAGAAGAGAATTTGCTGGAGGTTGAAATTGCAGGAGTTGCTGAGAAGGAAAACTCGTCAAAGGACTTGGTCTTGGAGGGTCTTGGTCAAGGGTCATAGGTCTTGGAATTCATCAATTGAAGATTCTATAAGAAGAAGAATTCTTGTGGGTTTTCCTCTCAAGTGGAGAGGTTTTGGCCTTGGCTGATCGCCTACATCTTGTGTCCTATTGTCTCTTTGTTCTTTATGGTTTGGTAGCTGTTTGATGAAAATAACATTATAATAAATTAATAATCAAGGCAAAGAAGAATCTAATTTAGATAATTAAAAGGACTTCACAAGCAGTTATCAAAGTAAGAGAAATCACCTAATCTAGCTGCCCTAGATTTTCAACAAGAACTACTGTTAGATTGTTTTCAGTAACAAGAGGACTTTGCTTCAGTTTTTTTTTGTATTCTGTCTTGTGGTTAGAGGATGCCATTTCTTGCCCGTGGTTTGTCTGAAGCTGAGGTAGCTTATATTACATAAGGATGTAGCAGGTGAGCTGAATTGCATCTTGTACCAAAGTTTTATATAGAATAATGAATTGCATGAGTATAATCTTGTATGTACAAGTTCACATTCTTTAATTCTGGACTTCCATGTATTAGGTATCTTCAAATTACACTTTATTTCCTCACTCTATCTCATATCCTTCGATATTTTTCATTAGCATCACTTGTTGGGTTTGAAACTTTGAATTCCTTTGTGGGGTTACAATTCTTTGCAATATATTTTCCATGGACCTTGCATGCTTTAGATGAAGTTTTTTTAGTTCTAGGCTTATTTAATTTCAGAAGATAGATGGATTGTAAACTGGGCTTGGTCTGTGCAGTTGCAGTCTATATGTGATGTGCATATTTAGGTTTTTTTAAATAAACACGTGGAACCTCACTTTACTGTTTTTGTATTTTCATTTTAAGAATAAATTGCTGAAATGGTTTCAACTTTTGCTTATTTTCCCTGGGGCTGATTTGCAGGTTTATGTAACAATTCAGTTATTTTGGTAAGGGAACTTGAACAAAGCAGTATAATTCTGGGGCATAATCACAATATAATCAGTCTTGCCCTAGCCAGTTAATCTCATTTAAGAATAGGAAATTATGTTGGTTGAAGTGACAGGCATGATACTAAGTACACATGTTTTTCATCTTTAAGGAAGCTCTTGCTAACACGTAATAAGTTCAACGGAACACAGCTGCTCTGCGACATAAATCAGGAGGTCATGTACAGGGACCGTAGTAAAGGGACTGACGGCAGAACAGGTGTTTCAAAATCTGAGCTGGGAACTTTGCGTGATTCCTTTGATAGGAAGCGGATCAATGATGCACTGGACAAGCACCTTGAGAAATCCTCTCTATCAGCTTCCAAAGGGGGCAATGGCAAGGATAAAGATCCATCATCATACCCATCAACATCTACTGGCAGGAACACCAACACTGGGGACTCATGGGATGCAAGGGAACCACGAAACAATGCATTTGAGAAGACCAAATATCCTGATGATGGTCAGTGAATATACTGGACGCTTTAATTCTGGTTATGTATTTAGGTAGCACTTTGTTATTAGTTGATATGGAGAAAATAATCTTGATGATGGTTGTTGAATGTGCTAGATCCTATAATTCTGATTCTGGTAAGTTATTCGGTATTTTTTGCTCAGTCTTATGGAGATTAGATACTGCTATTTAATGGAAAAGAAATTAGACATAATCCACGGTAAATACTTTTAGAAGTTGTGTCATCTATAATTGACAAACATCTGAAAGACTGAATGAGCTAGAAAACATGTTATAATGGAGTAATTATCTACCAAAGTTGTTGCAGTTAGCAAGTTCAAGTAGTAGTTGTGGTTGATATCTTTTATCCAAGTTGGTACAAACTTTAGAAGGAATGTAAGTTCTTGTTACAGATCCAAGAGTCAAAGTAGTTAGCAATTTCAATCACAAGTTGTCGGACTATCCTACCTTTTTAAACGTATCTACATATCGCATGGTGAGGGTCATCCATTAAATCAGCTATTGAAACATTCTTGCATTTGCTCTACTCACACATATCAGAGTTAGTTATAGTTTTCAATTGCTGATGCTCTGTTAGCATGACCAATATAAATACATAGGGCAAAAAAATATACAGCCTGACTGTACATATGAGTACATAATTATTGTGGGCTTTCTATTGGTTAAAGATATATTAAAAAACATATTGGCAAACATAGTTACTGAATTCACCAATGGAGGACCCATGATTTGTGGATCTGGATTGATATCTGCTTGGGAAACACTTAAGGTTTGGAAGTACTGGAGGATCTGCTCAAGTTCTATTTCTGGCTTGCTGGAAACATCAAGCTTGCGGATTCTCCAAAAAGAAACCCTTTTTCAAATACACAAAAAAATTATAATAATTGGCAAAGTGCGGATCTCTGAAACCCTATATTTTGTTTATAAAATTGCCCTTCCCCATATTAAAACACATAAATCTGAGTTTTTCGTTGTTGGAGTGTTGAAATATAACACTTCAATAGTATATACAATCTAATATAAAATTCATGTTAATATACGTGACTAATAAAATAGATTGGTTAAAAACTTGTAAATGAGGTTGTTAGGTTGAATGGGTAACACAACCAGGCAAATGAAAAAGGGGTTTAACTCCATTGTATCAAGTGACTTTATTATTATAAAAGCATATCTTTTACATAGGTCCATTTCTAATCATGTATGAATCTTTCTTTTTTGCTAAAAAGTTTAGCATGGTGTCAAAATGGAAAGATTTGGACTTTCGAGTAAATTTGACTTTGAAGTGATTGAAACACTAATTGTTCAAGATTGTGATGAACTTGGATATGAAAGTGAAATTTTTGGGCTAGGAATCATTACGAAGACTCCATGCCTCAAAACCATGAATTGCAAAAGGAACAAACTTCAAAGAAGAGTAGTGAGAGAGACCTGTAGTAGAAAGACATTTTTAAGTTTTCTATGTAACTATTGAAGTATATGTATATTTTTTATGTGGTTCATGGACCCCTGAGATTGGTGACTGCTATGACCATCGAATATTTGTACTAGGCAGATCCACCCGAAGGGATCACTTCTCAGCTCAACCACAGATCCTGACCCTGAGTGTCGAGAGAATTGAACCCATGGCCTCTCAATAGCAAAGGTGCTTTATGATAAAAAACCGACAGTGCAAACAATCTTCCCTACATTAATCAAATATGATATTACATATATATAGGAAGTGTTGTTTCAAGATAGGAAAACTACCTTGGACACACAATCTGGTGGTTGAGAGAATCTCTCAATCACACACCAAACTAGGGAAACCACTCCTATAGAATAGAAACAAACTCTTTACATAAAAAGTCACAACTGAGACAAGTGGAATTACATTTTCCAACACTCCCCCTTAATGACTACTTGTCTCGATATTAATTTGCAAGATCTACATCTGGTCCAGCCTCGTAATTACACCTTGTACCTTGTTCATGCAATTGTCAATGTCCATATAAAGGAACAACCATCTATCGGAATGCATGGGTTCCCAACCGCTGCAACCGCCAGTCTACTAGGAAGTCCTTCACATACATGGTTCATCCAACCTCTCGATGAACTCCCCCTAGCTATAAAATTTCACCTCATGGAGTCTAAAACCAATATGGCCCACCCAAGTGTATCCATCCCGCATGACACACTCTTCCAGGGTGTTAAAACTCTCTTACAGAGGGAACACATAACAAAGGGTATGCATGCCTCTCTGGGTCTTACAACAGGTACATAAAACATTTCAAGACCACAACTAACCATTACAAAAGAGTATATGACATGTAGATTTGTTCTAATTACAATATGTGACTCATACTACACCATGAGTCTGTTCCACAAACTCACACTAATTCACACAAACTCGATTGTCCATCATCTTCCAATCTCTGATGCAGCTCCTCTAATGCCATCTTCACTGTCATGTCTTCATTATATCTGGTTGTTAAGCATTCCTGCAAATAAATTTGTCTATTGTTGGAATGGCCAGTTCCAACACAGACACAAATGTGTGACAATAGTTGGCCAAACTAAATGCCATTATATTCTTTAAACCATAATTACATCACTGACATAACACTTTCTTAAAATAAAATAAAATTTTAACAATGGCATTCTCAATCGGCTCTCCAAACTTGGTTCTAAGGCTCTTATGATAAATCTATAGGCAGGCTCTCCAAATAACACCAACATATCTCTGTTGGTGTTGCCAACAACTCGGGTCCTCCAAATGACGAAAGATCGGTCCACAAAGTAGGATAGTTGTCTCTTCTATGACGCAACACCACTGCGCTTCTACTACGCTATGTCTCAGATTTGGTCAACAATTTGAACCAACTCCAACGTTGCTTTGTCAACTGAGGATATGCTGGATCTCAGTCATAGATCCAAAACGTTGCAGCTCCACCTCACTTTGCTGATTACCAACGCCACCTCCATGCTGTTGCTACAATCCATGAGCAACAAATCCAGGCTTAGTGAAAATCTGTGAAAAACCTTCTTGCATTCCTTCTGCGAAAAACCGAATACATGAGCTGCGAAAAGCCTTTAGCACCTCCATGTTTGCGCGATTGATACCAAGAAGCCCATCGGTCCATTCATTAGAGAAGCGACCATCTGAATCGAGCCTATCCTTCACCTTCAAATGTGTAAAAATCAGCTAAGATTTTTGTCGGATTACTGCAATTGGGCTCCGTACAACGTACTTGCCATCACTCCAAGCCAACGACCCAAAGACGCTATCGAAATCGGTCCTCGGGGTAAATTTCACGGGCTGGATGCTGACACTCAGCTTGAAGCTCAACTTCTCGTTTCTCTTGCTAAACTTTAGGGTCTGCGGTTCCACTGTTACCTGTACCCCTGTTGGAGCAACCATCACATCGTTGGATTCTTCGTCGTCCCTGACCCTCTTGTGGGGCAGGGGTAGAGGTAGAGGGTTGCCGCTGCTATGAGAAACAACATTTGAATAGGCCCACATGAGTACCAGATTGACTCTAATAATCAATCTGTCTCCACAAAATGCTGGCTCCGCGTACTCCCACACTTTATAGTCTTCACACAGCCCCAAAAAAAAATCTGGCTTCTCGTCACACAACTTCTCGCCTCTTAGAAATCTCCTACAACTCTTGCCCATAGGCCAGTGCTACGATCACTTGCAACACTGTGAGGCTACGAACCTTACTACACAACCGCTAGTGTACTAATTCAATCTACGGTTACAGGACAAGCCCTCGGCCTTGTTGTCACAAACCACGAAATCTCAGGGAAGGCGTGAATAGTAGCAACCGTCACAACTTTTAAAACACTGAAGGAGAAACAATATTTTTGAGTTTCAGATCTTGGTGACAAATACCAAGATTTTTTTTTTTTTACAGATGCACACACTGGAGGAGTATTCGGGCAAGATCTTTTCTATTAGACAACATCACTCCCTCGACTCTCACAGCTCGGCTCGATGGACAACTAAAAACTAAAACAAAATATAAATATACTTCTCTCTTATTTCCCTCAGCCCAGGACGGGCCAAGCCCAGGAGGGGCCAGGCCCTCAAGGCTCTGATACCATGATAAAAAATCGATAGTGCAAACTATCTTCCCTACATTAATCAAATATGATATTACATATATATAGGAAGTGTTGTCTCAAGATAGGAAAACTACTTTGGACACACAATCTGTTGGTTGAGAGAATATCTCAACCACACACCAAACTAGGGAAACCACTCCTATAGAATAGGAACAAACTCTTTACATAGAAAGTCACAACTGAGACAAGTGGAATTACATTTTCCAACACTTTAACGACGATGATTCGACCAGTTGAGCTAACTCTCGAGGCTTACTATTGAAGTATATATAATCAAAGGTAGTTTTTATTCTTAAAAGAGCAGGGAGCAAGAACATTTAAAAATAAATAAACTCTCACCTTGTTTTAGATACAGAGAGAAATTCTCAAAAGAAGAGGGAAAAAACATAAACTCTACTAAGAAATTATATGTATCATATAAAGAAGAAATTGGGTATAAAATAGATTTTCGGAGAATTTTACTCTCCATTAGAGTTAAAAAAAACTAACTCCAATGAAATACACGCAATGGGTGACAATGACAAACTAATTGTGAATATCGGTTCTAAGTGATTGAATTTTCAAAGACAGAAGAGAATTAGAGAAGGTTTAGTTGTCCAAGTGATTTGGGAATTTTGGACTTGCACTGATTTGGGAGTTTGGGAATTTAAGGAGTTTGGGAACTCAACAATTCAGAAAGTTGCACTAATTTGGTAGTTTGGCAATTCTAGGAGCCAGGGACTTTGAGATTTTGTGAATACTACCATTATGAGGGTGATGAGATAGTGTGATGGAATTCCTACATGCTTTTGAACCATGGAGGAGGGGAGTTACTTGAGAAGATTTTTTTATTTTATGTTTTTGTTGCCATTTCATATTGTAGTGTTAAGAGGGGGTGTTGGAGTTTTGAAAGATAATGCTTCATTAGTGTATATTTTCTAATGTAAAAGTCATGTTAATATAATTGACTAATAAAATAGATTAGTTAGATATTAGTAAATGAGGTAGTCAGGTTGTCTCTTGGAGAATCAAAGGATTAAGTTGATCAAAGAGCTAGTATTGCAAGAGAGGGGTAGTATTTAAAGACATTGTTACTACACTTCAGCACAATCGAGCATAGATCAATATACTAGGGGGGATTGCAATGTTTCCATTGGATTTTGTAATGCACTAGGGTATGGAACTCATCTTTAAACAAGAACACGAAGCCCTCTATGTACCTTAATGTTAGTGATATTGGTTGTCGAACTCCTCTATCATGTCACTACTAAAAATGTACCCATAACTCAAACAAAATCTTGACTTGACATGCTACGTTTTTTCTATCTTATGTTAATGCTTAGAGGGTGATATTAATGGCAAAGATGTCAAGCTAAGTAATGATTTTGATGATATGTAGGTATTTGTTGTAGCATGATTTTTTTGGATGCTAGAGGCCATCTAGAGTCTGTTTGTTGATGTATTTTCGATTCAAATATGGATTGCACTCGATGTTATTTTGGTTATGTGCACCCTTACATGCTATATAAATAAGAACTCCTGTGGTTGATGAAGATTATAACTACTAGATGATTGATGCTATATGGTTTAATCCGTGTTTTCATGTTTTTTGTTTTTATTTTTTGTAAATAATTCTCATTCTACACACTTTTGTTGACATATATTCATAAAAATATATATTATATAAAATTCGCTCCCGACCCCAAAACTTTTGAAAATTGTTACTTCACTCCCGCTTTCGCTTCTGCTCCCCGCTTTCGCACCTGCTCCCAAGTAGCCTTGGGTGGGGGAATGAGGGTGGGAGAGCCAAGTTTCTATGCAGTAGAGGACATAGTAGAAGAGGAGGACTCTTTATCCACTAAAGTTTAAACATTGTTGAATATTGAAGGGCTTAATGGTGCCCCATAGATCAACCTATATTTGGGATGGGAGGAAGCGGGAAGATGAGCATGGATATATTTGTCCCAATTAAAATTTATGGCTTGAGAATTAGGAGGGGATCTATTTCAATTTGTTTTAGAAAGAAGAGGTCTAGTGAATGGCATGTCACTAGAAGTGGAAGGGTAAGGTGGGTGCCCCATGTTTTTGATGAATCTGGCCTAGTAATAAAGTATATTTATTGGGAGGAGGAAGCAATTGTCCCATTAAGTTCTTGTGAAGGAGGGGTTCCTGCAAGGTAGCAAAAGGAGCATTGCTATGTTTATTGCTGTGTGCTCTCTAAACAAAGTGCTTGGACTAGTTCAAGGATGTTAAGACTTAAGATATAGATGGATGGGGTGACATGAGAGCTTGCAAATGGTGTAAGGGTGAAAAATCCAATTATGAGTCCCATGTTTATGTTTGGTTCTACTGTGTTTTTTGTAAGTTCATCCAACATTACTATCATTACCCCAATTACCTCCAAGAACTGCACAAAAGATAAGTTCAATCGCCAAGCACAAACCCTAGAGCAACTTAAGGACATCACCAATTGTCACCTTGGTGATTGTCCTCTTCATTTTAGGTTGGATTTTCTTTGGTCCCTCATAAAGACTACAAATCTCTCTTTGCAAAGCTTGATAGAAAAATCAGATTTGTAGAATGAAGATTCTTTTAGATTTATGAGATAAAATGATGGTGGACTATCAAAACTAGTGTTTATCCATTGGGTGACGTAGTCAAGATCAAAGAGTAAGAGGGCTTGAGTATATGGAGAAGTAATTAAGACATGTATTGATGCACTACAGTTAGTCCACATCAGATTTTCAGATCATGCAGAAATAGTGAGGGCCTTGACACAAGATGCACCATCACAACCATGAAGTCACTGCCAAGTAAATATGTGCAACTATGAACAATAGAGAAATTACCACATATGAAAACTTACATGAAGTAGATTGTGAAAGAAAACCTTCTAATTAAATAATCAACCAACAACATATCATATCTTCAAATCCGATTTCACTATGAGATCAAGGAACCTTAACATACGATACTTAATCTTCTTTCTGAGTTACAACAAACTTAAAAAAATGAATGAACAACTATAGCGAGAAAACTCTAGCAACAAATCTCTTCAATTATTGAAGGTTGCATCAAGAGTAAGGGAGAGTTTTATTTCATCTTGAACATCCTATTATTGGAGCAATAATCCCTTTCTCCAAGGATTATTTAAGCAACAAAATACAATAGCAATCTAGGCAAAACCTTAATCATCCATCCTCTTATTGGAGAAATAATCCCTTTCTCCAAAGATTATTTCAACAATAAAATACAATAGCAATCTAGGCAAATCCTTAATCATCCATTCAAGAGAGAGAAAAAAGAGAAACCTTACATTGAACTTGACCCTTATCTCCTTCCTCCCAAGAGATCTTCAACTAAGCTTAGAGAGGATATCCCATTTATCCAATCACACCTTAGCAAATGAGAGCTCTCTTCCTTTTATAGAGCTTCTCATTGAAAACTTTGCAGTAAAATGTTTTTGAGTAATTTTTAGCTCTGTGGAGCTTCTAGAAATAATAATGTTAAAATACATAGAGAAGCTCTAGAAGCTTCCACAAAATGGGCTTTATTTAGTCTTTGCTGCCACACGTGTCGCCTTCTTCCTAGCATGGGTTCCTGCGAAGAATGACCATCTAGTAGCTTCCTCCCAATAAAAACAATAGAACTCAAGAAAAGGAGGTGCTGGGGTTTTCAGGGAACAAATTCAAAATCACCATAACTCCCTAAATTTATTGGAATCTCTATTATGACCACAATTCGAAAATGTTATAGCTAGTCTACATCCATTAGCATTGGTCGGGTGGCAATTTGGGCACTTTATTGAAATATATTTGCCCTCTTTTGGAAAGCGACATAAAAGAGCTATTTTAGTTGTTTCTAAATAGAGTGCTCCTCACAAATGTACTCCTCTTTTATGCTATGTGTGATATAAAGCCAGGTGACATCTTCTTGACTAGGGCATTCCTCTTCTTTTGTACATGTGATCCTTGATTATGCCATGAAAACCCCCATATCCCTTAAATGATGGGCATTCCTTCTTTGAAGACTCTTCGACCATCATGAGAGGGTTTCTAGGTGATATGTGTCAATCTTCATGAGGGGCATTCTTTATGAGCCTCTTTGTTGCCTTGTAGATGATACCCAAATCCCACAAGGATGATGAGTCATGCCTCAACATATGTAGAAACAACTTGTGTGATGTGAGATGAGCCCAAGTGGTGAGAAATTCCTTCAAATATGTAACTTTTGTCTTGAAAACTATGTAAACAACCCGAAGGCACCCTTCCAATGGAGAAATATGGATGAAAATATGTAGGTAAGTGTACCAAAAGGTGAAGGTTTTGCTACATGTGCATCCTTGTTGCCAAATATGTGAACTCAACAACAAAACATGGCACCAAAAATGTGAATAGCCCTCAACGTGTGAAAAAAATGTAAAGACATGGATCTTCCTCGCCACTTTTCAAGTGACTCATACCATGCCCCAAAGTTCATATATGTTGGTGCAATGCTTTTGAAAAAATGCCTTTGAAAATGTAAATTGGACTTGCATATTTTAGGCAGTAACAACTCCCATGGCCTTGGTGCCTATATTGCGTGTTTTGCTTCTTACTCCCTTTGAATTGTGATGGATAACCACTTTTTCTATGGCAGGAGGTCTAATTTTGGTTAAATTGGGAGAAGATGGCAGGTATAAGTTAACTTACGAGGAAGGTGAACATGTTTCCCAATGTCATTTCTGAGGATCTTGTAGGTTGGGGATTTGGGGGTTGTGCCCTATAGTTTTTTCCCATTATTGCTCCCAAAGCTCTGTCTCCAAGGATAAAAGTGCTCAAGGAGTGAACAATGTGGTTTTTTGGTGGCAAGTTCCATGATGGTGAAATAGTAAGCACACTCGTGAGACACTATCAAGGCTTCAAACAAATAGAAATGGCTTAAAATGGCCAATTGAGTTTTAGGGGTTATGGAATATGGTAGGGGTGTACCTAAATGAAGGTATGTATTAGACAATTATTGTGAGTTAACCCGAGGAGATGAAATCCAAGAGATGATGCATGACTTGTCACATTATAGCTCACAATTCGTCAAGCAAGTCACCTAGGTAGAAGTTCGAAAATGGGCATTAAGTTGCCTCTTCACGATGAATGACACGGGGGAATAGTGGTCATTAAAGTGTTTTTGTTGGGTAGAGGTATATGGGACAAAGTCCATGATTGAAAGCTCAGAAAGAAGGTGTCACTTTGAGTAATGTGCCATCTAACAAATGCTTAACTGATGAATAATGTTGTTTTGGTGGCAAGTTCCACAATAGTTAAATAGTAAGTGCACTCACGAGACACAATCAAGTCTTCAAATAAATAGAAATGGCTTAAAATGACCTTCCAATTGAGCTTTAAGGGTTATGGAATGTGCTAGGGGTGTACCTAAATGAAGGTATGTATGAGACAAAGGTATGTATGAGACAATTATAGTGAATTAGGTTATTAACCCAAGGAGATGAAATCCAAGGGATGATGCGCTGCCTGCCACATTATAGCTCACAAATTGTCAAACAAGTCACCTAGGTAGAAGTCCAAAAAATTGGCATTAAGTTGCCTCTTCACAATGAAAGACCTGGGGAGCAGTGGTCATTAAATTGTTTGTGTTGGGTATAGATATATGAGACAAAGCCCATGATTGAAAGCTTAGAAAGAAGGTGCCACTTTGAGCAGTGTGCCAACTAATCGATGCTCAACTGGTGAACAATGTGGTTTTGGTGGCAAGTTCCACAATGGTGAAATTGCAAACGCACTCATGAGCTATGTCACAGGGTTCGCCGAATTTGAATCTTGAGGTTCGAAATTTGATGAACCCAATTTTTTTTTTTCAAATTTGTTCAGGCTCGGCGAACCTGATAGTCAAACCTCAAATTCGAACCTCAACGAATTCGAACCTGAAGGCAAACCTAAAGACGAACCTGAAGCCAACTTTTATAATTTTATAATTCTTTTTTGGCGTTCGAGGTTAGAGTTTGGGTTGTTTTTGTCAGTTGTTTTAAGGTTTATGAGAAAAACCATGGGAAGCACATGGTTTTCTCTTGTTTCGCTTCTCGCTAGTTAGATTCCCGCGGTGGCCACTGGTTTGCCTTTATTTACCATTGTTGTCGATAGATTTTCACAAGCCAACTTTAGTCTGAGTGTACTCACTCTATTATGCTCAATGCTGCCACTGCGTGTTGTATTCTCTGCAATTTCCTGAATTCAATTTCTAGGTGCTGCTTGTCCCCGCCGCCCAGAGCATGAAGTGAATAGTGGTCGTGATTTGTAGCTCATGGGTGCTCACTGCTACTCATATAGCTTTATTGATTGATTTTGACTTTTTATTATTTCATGTCATTCATTCATATATATATATTGAAAAATATGTATAGTCGAACTTCATGTCGAACATCATACGAACCTCATCGGAAAATTTGAATTTGAATCGAACTTAATCATTTTCGAACTCGAATTTGAAGCCGAACCGTGTGACATAGCTCGTGAGACACTATCGAGGCTTCAAACAAATATAAATGGCTTAAAACGTCCTTCTAATTGAGCTTTCGAGGTTATTGAATATGCTAGGAGTGTGCCTAAATGAAGGTATGTATGAGATTGTTATTGTGAATTAACCCAAGGAGATGAAATCCAAGGTATGATGCACTACTTGTCATACTATAGCTCACAACTCGTTAAGCAAGTCAGCTAGGTAGAAGTCCAAAAAATGGGCATTAAGTTGCCTCTTCACAATGAATGAATTGGGGGGAACAATGGTCAATAAAGTGTTTGTGTTGAGTAGAGATATATTGGACAAAGCCCATGACTGAAAGCTCAGAAAGAAGGTGTCACTTAAGTAATGTGTCGACTAATCAAAGTCCCTTAATATGTGTTTATCCATTGATGAAGTGCGAGGAGAGATTTCATCACTTATTTAGCTTGAACTAGTGCTTTTCACATGTATGGGATGTGCTTTCCCAGTAAACATCCTTTAGTAACTAAAGGACTTACAATGAATGTAATAAGCTTCTACTTTGAAATTGTTGATTTTTAGGATCTTCTAGTCTGATAATTATTTCTAATGATTCTTTAGCCAATTCTTCTTGTGTCACATTTATCATTAAGCAATTACACAGAAAATCTCATCAGTGAAACAATAATGATAATAGGATCATGAAGAGACAGCGAAACACAAGGGACACAAAAGTTTACCCTTGGAAAACCATAACTAGGGAAAAACCCAACAGCCTTTTCTGAGAGAAATTTTCCAATTCAACAAGAGATGCAATCTAATTTCTAGTTAGAAACAAGGTCAAACTGACCACCGACATACCTAGGTCAAACTCGGTCGACTAGAGACAACTTCTGCTTTCTGAAACAACCTCATAAATTCGGTCAACCTAACCTCAAAATTTGGTCAACTGTGCTTTAGAAGATTTTGCTCTGTTGCCTCAGAAGAATCTTGGTCTGCCGCCTCAAAATTCGTTCTTCTAAACTCCCATGTGTGAACAAAAGATAAGTATCTGTGATCCAAATTGGTGTCTTGAGGAGGAGGACAAGTAGCCTTTATATAGTCATCTCATGAGCCCAAATTGGTGTGCTTTGTAGGCTGGCCAACTTGAACTCGTGGAGACAATTAATTTGAATTTCAAAAATTTAATTTCCTTATTATACATTTATCTTTTCTTTCATATTTTGAGGGCTAAAACAATTTATGAAGACAGACCATAGCTAGAAAATTCAACACTCCCTCTTAGCTAGGGAGGTATTCACTTTGACTTCTTTAGATGTATCTTGTTGTTGAAAATTTTCTCCATCCCAAGAGAAGGTTGAAAGAGCTTGCTCTATGTTGATGAATCCATCCACCTCATGTTCTATTACAGAACCATGTGGAAAGCATCTTGCATCAACATCATGCAAAGGAATCTAGTCACCCACTAGACACATCCCCTTTGCAAATGGATCTAGTCACCCACTGGCCAAATACCTTTTGGCCTTTTGGGGTCAAGGCTAGTCACCAATTATCCAAGTCGTCACCTGGAACCTGGTCAACCCTTGTTAACTATGGTGAAACCTTGGGTTATTACCATTCCTGCATGCTAATTGAATGGTAATACTCCTACCCGATGCTAAAGGCATTCACCCTACACACTAGCCAAGTACCTCTTGGCAATATGGGGGAGCACTCCGGGCCTTGATGCTCTTTGGGCCATTCTCCCTAGCCACATCAAATGGCCCCCAGTCAATACATTTGACTTATCAATATCTTGACCTAGGGAGAATGTCTGCCCCTTGACGCTACAACATCAACACTCCCTTTAAAAGAGGGAAGCATGCTCAACCACTCCAAGCTTGTCCTTGAAGTATGCAAACATCACCCTGGGACAAAGGCTTTGTGAGAATGTCCGCATCTTGCTCGACTGTAGAAATGCATCATTGCTCCCTTTTGTACCATGTCTTAGATATAGTGGTACTCAATGTGCTTTGACCTGTTATCACGGTCGTCTCCTGCACCAGATCATACAATCATGCGAGTAGCTTACAGTTGCTTCACAACTTGCCAAACTGGCTGCAATATACAATGCTGAGTGCGGCAGATGTCTGCTTCGTACTCATCCTGAAATAACATCTTGATGTGCTCTTCCTGTTTTCAACACTCTCTACCCGATTTGTATATTCCTGCAGCATTCCTGCAGCTGTACTTCATCAATTGAGACATATCTCAATCCATATCTAATTGTGCCATGCAGGTATCTCAATACATGCTACAGTGTCCTTGGCTCAATCATACACTAATCGGCTCCCTTCACTGGATTCGTTACCACAACTGCTTTCTGGTCACCCTGATTGGGTGCTTCCTCTGAAACAGATCTTGCTGTGGCAATTCTGGCTGCTCCCTCTGTTATTGAACTTATTCAAATTAGTTAACATTGGAGTGGCCATGGACTGGTTGTCCATCATCCCAAATCTCAAAAGGATCATAATAATATGCTTCCTTTGACCAAGGAAGATCTCACTCGGCTTTTGCCACACTTCTAGTCCCAAGAAGTAATAATATATATATTTTTATGATTTAATTAATTTAATTCAATTAATTTAATTCAATTAATTTAAATCAATTGATTTTAATTCAGAATGGTCATTCCATTTCCAAAAAATAGGTTATAATAAGGATTCTGAGTCATATTGATTGAGTTGTGTCCATTTTAAATTTTTGCCAAAGTTCATGGATGTATTCAAAAAGAGAAGATAATTGTGTCTATCAATCCTAATAGCAAGCATAATTTTATTAATGTTCATTTGGCTAAAAGATTGCAAGTCCCAACCAAACAAATGGAGCACACACAGGTTAATAATGCGCAAAAGAAATTCTTGAAATTCTGGTATAAAAAGAAGAAAATTACATTACAGGATATTTCCATCAATAAACAGGTAGAGTCCAAGGAGGCTGAAGCAGAGAATGTTGTAGGTATTTATACATCAGATGAGGAGTCCGTGGTTGAAGTAATACTGGTAGATAAACAACAAGTGCAGGCACCACAACATGTACCAGATACCAATCAGGCTCCATTAGGGGGTGAATTAAAGAAAGATATACCATTGGTTAAAACTTCAGCATATCACCATCTACATCACCCAACAAGAAAACAACCAACACGATGGCAACGAATTAGCAACAAGGACAACAACCCCCGCACGACAGATAAAGAGGTGCGAAGATCCAACCACAACACATCAACACAGAGGAACTGACAAGATCAACTCCCATCTCAAGCGAGCGAGGCACCGACTAGATCGAGTAATCACCTATCTCTGGGATGGCTAGATGCACGTGCATGGTACTAGTGGACTACCCTTTTGAGTAGATCTTATTATTTGTGTTCTTCTTATGTTTTGGGGACGAAACATGTTTAAGGGGGGTGGAATGTAGTATACCTTGGGGGGATATTATGGGGTAAAGAGGGAGGTACCCAAGGGAATAATGTAATAATGTGATGGGCCATAGTTAATAAATAAAGTGCTTAACCCGTATCATGTAAGGGACCATAAGTAGTTAACAATAATGTGATAAGCCCATTGTATTAGATATATGGTATTGAAAGACCCATGTTATTGTATGTATGAAGTCTATATTAGACTTTAGAGACTCCCCATTGAGAGATGTCAATGATTATTGTATTGGCAAGCATATGGCTTGTGGAGTGTTCTTCCTTAAGGAGTGAATGTATGGTGTTACCCTACTTCAAGGGTTTGATATTAATAAAGATCTGAAGTTTATCTATTTTTCTCTTGTATTGGCTCTTGGGTTTAAGTGCAGTATTGGGTATTTTTTGCATTGTTATATATTTTCAGGTAAGATCTTTTACAAGTGGTAACAGAGCACTTTCTTGGGCAAAGTAGAGAGATTTTTTATTTTTAGTTTTTGTAGGAATTTTTGGGGTGGCGAGTTTGCAAATTAGATCTGAAATTTTTGGTGCAAAATTTGCAGAACAAATTGCAGATCTAGATTCTTTGCGAAAAATACCCAATTTCAAAAAAAAATCAGCTGAATCGGAGTCCGAATGAGGGAGATATCGATGATTTAAAAATCAACTGTTGCAGAAATTTTTCTGACGACAATTCGTGGACGACAGATCTCCAGTCAATTTTTGTAGTTTTTGTGGGGAATTTTGAGAAACTAATTGCAGATTTGAGATCCTCTTGAAAAATTACTCAATTTGGAAAAAAAATCGGTCGAATCGGAGTCCGGATGAGGGAGATATTGCTGATTTAAAATCAGCGTTTTTTTCAGAAATTTTTGACAGCGGGACAGTTGCAGAGCGAATCTGAATTTCCAGAGTGCCTAGATAGAGATTTCTATCACATGGGAAGATGCAGAATGGTCATTCCATTTCCAAAAAACAGGTTATAATAAGGATTCTGAGCCATATTAATCGAGTTCTGTCCATTTCAAATTTTCGCCAAAGTTCACGGATGCATTCAGAAAGAGAAGATAATTGTGTCTATCAATCTTAATAGCAAGCATAATTTTATTAATGTTCATTTGGCTAAAAGATTGCAAGTCCCAACCAAACAAATGGAGCACACACAGGTTAATAATGCGCGCGTAGAAGAAATTCTTGAAGCTCTGGTATAACAAGAAGAAAATTATATTACAGGTTATTTCCATCAATAAACAGGTAGAGTCCAAGGAGGTTGAAGCAAAAAATGTTGCAGGTATTGATACATCATATGGGGAGTCCGTGGTTGAAGTAATACTGGTAACAAGTGCAGGCGCCACAACATGTACCAAATACTAATCAGGCTCCATTAGGGGGTGAATTAAAGAAAGATACACGATTGTTTAAAACTTCAACATATCACCACCCACATCACCCAGGAAGAAAACAACCAACACGATGGCAACGAATTAGCAACAAGGACAACAACCCCTGCACGACAGATAGAAAGGTGCGAAGATCCAACCACAGCACATCAACATAGAGGAACCGACAAGATCAACTCCCATCTCAAGTGAGCGAGGCACCGACTAGATCAAGTAATCACCTATCTTTGGGATGGCTAGATGCACGTGCATGGTACAAGTGGACGAAACATGTTTAAGGGGGGGTGGAATGTAGTATACCTAGAGAGGATATTATGGGGTAAAGAGGGAGGTATCCAAGGGTATAATGTAATAATGTAATGGGCCATAGTTAATAAATAAAGTGGTTAACCCGTATCATGTAAGGGACCACAAGTAGTTGGCAATAATGTGATAAGCCCATTGTATTAGATATATGGTATTGAGAGACTCATGGTATTGTATGTATGAAGCCTATATAGAGGCTAGAGACTCCCCATTAAGAGATGTCAAGGATTATTGTATTGGCAAGCATATGGCTTGTGGAGTGTTGTTTCTTAAGGAGTGAATGTATGGTGTTACCCTACCTCAAGGGTTTGATATTAATAAAGATCTGAAGTTTATCTATTTTTCTCTTGTATTGGCTCTTGGGTTTAATTGCAGTATTGGATATATTTTGCATTGTTATATAATTTCAGGTCAAATCCACTACAAGTGGTATCGGAACACTCTTTTGGGAAAAACAAAGATTTTTTATTTTTACTTTTTGTAGGAATTTTTTGGTCGGGGGAGTTTGCAAATCAGATCTGAAATTTTTGGTGTAAAATTTGCAGAAAAATTGCAGATCTGGATTATTTGCGAAAAATATCCAATTAAAAAAAAATCTGTCGAATCGCAGTCCAGGTGAAGGAGATATCCTTGATTTAAAAATCCGCTGTGTCGTAGAAAGTTTTCTAACGACAATTCATGGACGACGGATCTCCAGTCAATTTTTTGCAGTTTTCGTGGGGAATTTTGAGAAACTAATTGCAGATTTGAGATTGTCTTGAAAAATTACCCTGTTTGAAAAAAAAATTGATCGAATCGAAGTCTGAATGAGGGAGATATCGCTAATTTAAAATCAACGTTTTTTCAGAAATTTTTGACAGCGTGATGGTTGCAGAGCGAATTTGAATTTTCAGAGTGCCTAGATAGAGATTTCTATCACATGGGAAGATGCAGAATGGGCGTTCCATTTCCAAAAAACAGATTATAATAAGGATTATGAGCCATATTGATCGAGTTGTGGTCATTTTAAAATTTCGCCAAAGTTCATGGATGTATTCAGAAAGAGAAGATAATTGTGTCTATCAATCCTAATAGTAAGCATAATTTTATTAATGTTCATTTAGCTAAAAGATTGCAAATCCCAACCAAACAAATGGAGCACACAGGTTAATAATGCGCAAAAGAAATTCTTGAAGCTCTGGTATAAAAAGAAGAAAATTACATTATAGTTTATTTCCATCAATAAACAGTTAGAGTCCAAGGACGCTGAAGCAGAAAATGTTGCAGGTATTGATACATCAGATGAGGAGTTCGTGGTTGAAGTAATACTGGAAGATAAGCAACAAATGCAGGCGCCACAACATGTATCAGATACCAATCAGGCTGCATTAGGGGGTGAATTAAAGAAAGATACACCATTGGTTAAAGCTTCAGCATATCACCACCTACATCATCCAGCAAGAAAACAACCAACACGATGGCAACAAATTAGCAACAAGGACAACAACCCCCGCACGACAGATAGAAAGGTGTGAAAATCCAACCACAACACATCAACACAGAGGAACCGACAAGATCAACTCCTATCTCAAGTGAGTGAGACACCGACTAGATCGAGTAATCACCCATCTCTAGGATGGCTAGATGCACGTGCATGGTACTAGTGGACTACCCTTTTGAGTAGATCTTATTATTTGTGTTCTTCTTATGTTTCGGGGACGAAACATGTTTAAGGGGAATGGAATGTAGTATACTTAGGGGGGATACTATGGGGTAAAGAGGGAGGTACCCAAGGGAATGATGTAATAATGTGATGGGTCATAGTTAATAAATAAAGTGGTTAACCCGTATCATGTAAGGGACTACAAGTAGTTAGCGATAATGTGATAAGCCCATTGTATTAGATATATGGTATTGAGAGACCCATGGTATTGTATGTATGAAGCCTATATAGAGGCTAGAGACTCCCCATTAAGAGGTGTCAAGAATTATTGTATTGGCAAGCATATGGCTTGTGGAGTGTTCTTCCTTAAGGAGTGAATGTATGGTGTTACCCTACCTCAAGGGTTTGATATTAATAAAGATCTGAAGTTTATCTATTTTTCTTTTGTATTGGCTCTTGGGTTTAAGTGCAGTATTGGGTATTTTTTGCATTGTTATATATTTTCAGGTCAGATCTACTATAACCCCACCCACTGTGCCGTCGAAGGAGTTCCAGGCGCTGTGCATTCTGGGTAACAGATCTATGCCGCCGTCAAACACCATCCGTTCGTGGTCAGAGCCTTCAACACTGGTGGCTCTGTATCAATTCGAGCGGTGGTTTGTCAACGGACGTGACTCGTGTTTTGTTAATAGTTCTACGCTGTCGTCAAAACACCATCTATTTGTGGTTAGAGCCATCAACAGTTGTGGCCCAGTATGAATTCAAGCGGTGGTTTGTTAATGCACGTGACTCATGGTTTGTCAATAGACGTGACCCAGGTTATAGATTTGGAAACCGTGATTCAGAAACAGTGCTTGGTGGGTATAGTTAGAATGTATAAAAAAGTTTATATAATTATATTTATATAATTATATTTATATAATATATATAACTTATAATTATATAACATATATAATTTATAATTACATAATCATATTAAAAAGATATGTGTTCAAGAAAAAAACGAAATAAAATGGCGGGCAACAACAATGACGATATGAAAAAAATTCAAGACGACATCAACAAGCTAAATAAACGCTTAGATAATGTCGAGAAGTCAGTTAGTAAGCAGGACCAGATGGCCAACGATATCTCTTACTTAAAAAACTTGATGAGCTGGTGTTTCGGAGAGATTGATCCACCTTCAGCTACACAGAGTCCCAAGACTCCGGAAGGTGAGACTTCTCCAGAGCATGAGTTCTTGAGGCATGAGAAGCAACAAATACCACAAATTCACTTCGAAGGAAGCCAATATTATACTAAATCTTCCGAAAGGAACCATCTTAAAATAAAAAATGAATTACCTAAGTATGATGGTAAGAACTATAAGGGTGCCGTTGTATGGGTAAATAAGATGGATGCCATTTTTTTAGCAAACCCTCCACTTGGCGAGCAAGAAAGAGTCATGACTGCATCCAACTACTTAGAAGCAGAAGTGTACGATTGGTTTCTGTGGTGGTCGTCTAAATGTACAAGTTGTTCGTTCAATTGGCAAAACTTTAAAAACGCCCTACTAAAGAGGTTTCATGGCGAGGAGGAGGATAATATCTATGAGAAATTCGTTCACTGAAACAAAAAGGATCAGTGAGTGAATACACTCACGTGTGGGAAGTATAAGCAGTAAGGCAGAGAGGGTCCTCAGATGAGGAGCTGCTAAAGATGTATCGCTGTGGCCTTAAAGTTGACATACGTGAAGAATTAAAATTGCATAAACCCAAAATCATTGAGGAAGCCAGACACGCAGCCATAATTATCTAGAGGAAATATAAATTCCACAAGGCACCATATGCCAGTAACGAGAGAACTAACAACTATTCCAAGGGGAAGACAGGTAAACCCTCATCAGAGAATACTAGCAAGTACGTTCCACCACCATTGCGAAATGAGGGGAAACAACAATCTAGCGTTGAAATGAAAAACGATGGCAAATATTGGAAGTGCGGAGACAAGTATTACGCAGGACACAAATGCGCAACACAAAAAGTACAACTGTGAAGCCAAACAAGAAGAGGAATCTTTAGAAGACAACTTTGACAAAGAGGACAATGAAGAAAATGCAAACCCTAGTCCAGATTCAGAAGAAGATAAGCCACGAATTTCCCTAGCAGCCATCACAGGGATAACTCAACCACAGACACTGAAGCTCAAAGGTCACATCAAGAAGCAAAGCGTTATCATTCTAGTAGACTCAGGAAGTACACACAACTTCATAGATGTCAATGTTGACTGAATATTTTTGCTTAGCCGGTAGCAAATTTAAAAGTTATGGTAGCAGATGGAAAACGTATAGATGGAGTAAGCAAGTGCCATAAGGTTAAGTTGCAATTAAGTGAATACACAATGGATTCCAGTTTTTATACAGTTCCCCTAGGAGGAGTAGATGTCATTTTAGGTGTACAATGGTTACGAACACTAGGCACATATTCAACAAATCACATAAAGCAATTCATTAAATTCAAGTGGGATGGAAGGAAATATAAGTTGTTTGGGTTTCAAGCACCACCAACTCAAGTCATCTTCGCTTAGTAGATGAAGAAACTTATTCGCAAGGGGGCACCAACATTTGTCGCACAATGTCAACAATTGGAGTTATTAACGATAGTAGGGAATCACCAACCATTAGAAATTTCATCCTTGATTCAAAAATACGAGAAGGTTTTTCAAGATCTACCAATTAAGTTACCCCCTGAACGACAAATTGAACACATTTTCGAAGTCAAACTAGATTCAACACCAGTAAATGTTAAGTCATATTGTTATCCCCATCACCACAAGATAGAAATAGAACGCTTAATACAAGATCTGCTGAAGCATGGAATCATCACGAAGAGTAGAAGTCCATACACTACACCTGTAGTATTGGTCAGGAAGAAAGATGGATCCTTTTGATTATGTATAGATTATAGAGGGTTAAACATAATCACTATTAAACATAAGTTTTTGATTTCGTTCATTGATGAAATGCTAGATGAACTACATGGTGCAGAATACTTTTCCAAATTAGATCTAAGATCAAGCTACTACCAAATACGAGTAAGGCTAGAAGACGTCGAAAAGACAACATTCAAGACTCATGAAGGGCATTATGAGTTCAAGGTCATGCCATTTGGATTAACAAATGCGCCAACCACCTTCCAAGCAACCATGAATGAACTCTTTCACCCTTATCTGCGGAAGTTTGTATTAGTTTTCTTCGATGATATTCTGGTCTACAGTAAGACGTGGAAAGAACATCTCAAGCATCTGGAAGAAGTATTGTCTGTATTGGAGAAGAACCAGTTTTACACCAAGCTATCAAAGTGTACGTTTGGGCAAAAGGAAGTTGAATACCTAGGACATGTTATATCCAGGGAAGGAGTCCAAGTGGATCCCAACAAAATCAAGGCAATCAAAGAATGGCCCAAACCCAAGAACGTATCCAAGCTAAGAGGATTTTTAGGTTTAACCGGGTATTACAGAAGATTTATAAAAAACTATGCACATCTGACAGCACCCCTGACCAATTTGTTAAAGAAGAATGCTTTTCAGTGGAATGACCAAGCAGACAAGTGTTTTGAGAATTTAAAGGAAGTAATGTCAACCACACTAATACTAGCAACTCTTGACTTCTACAAACCGTTCGTAGTCGAATGTGATGCTTCTGGGTTCGGAATTGGGACTGTATTAATGCAGGACAACCACCCTATAGCATTTGAGAGCAAGAAACTTAATAAACAAGAAGGCTTAAAATCAACATATGAAAAGGAGATGCTCGCCATCATACACACTTAACGAAGTGGCGCCAATATTTGCTTGGAAGTAAGTTTTCAATCTGAACTGACCACAACAGTCTTCAATTCTTACTTCAACAAAAGACATTATCAACAGAACAACAGAAGTGGATGGAGAAGTTGTTAGCGTTCGACTTAGAAATATTACACAAGAAGGGAAAGGAGAATATCGTAGCTGATGCACTCTCACGTAAAGATGACGACCACGCAACATGTGCTGCCATGATAGTTGTTCGGAATGGTTGGACGAAATACGAGCCGAATATGCCAAGGATGAGGATTGTGACTCCATGATTAAGAATATCAGTCAGTATACTAATTTCGAGTGGAAGAATGATACCTTATGGTACAAGGGTAGAATTTACCTAACACCCGCATCCAAATTCAAGGTAAGAATACTAAAAGAGTATCACAATTCGCCTATAGCCGGACATGTCGGATTCTACAAGACTTACTACAACATCTGACAATCATTCTATTGGAAGGGTATGAGTAAGGAAATTTAGAAATATGTTGCAAAATGTGATATTTGTCAAAGAAACAAGAGCGAAAATGTTTGAACTCCAGGATTACGACATCCTCTACACATTCCAAAACAGAAGCGGGAAGAGATTTCAATGGACTTTATTGAAGGACTACTTGCGTCTGACGGGGAGGATAAAATATTTGTAGTAGTCGACAGGCTCACTAAATATGCCCACTTTATGGCTATTAAAAAGACAGACACAACTAAACAAATCGCTGATGTGTTTTGTAAAAATATTTACAAACTACACGGTTTCCCTAAGGTCATCATTAGTGATAGAGATGTAAGGTTTAAAGGCAAGTTTTGGAAGGAATTCTGTCACCAAGCAAGAATATCCTTCAACATGAGTTCGGCCTATCACCCCTAAACAGATGGGCAAACTGAAATCGTTAATAAATGCTTGGAAACATATCTTCGTTGTTTCGTTATAGATAAACAAAACAGATGGACCCAGTGGCTACACCTGGCAGAATGGTGGTATAATACCACGTACCACACTTCAGCTAAAATGACACCTTTCCAAGCCTTATATGGTTACGAGCCACCCAAGTGGAAAGACTTTGCACTCAGTGATTCCAGGGTACCAGCAGTTAAAGACCACCTAGGAGAAAGTCAAAGGATCATCAACTTACTAAAATAAAATCTAACCATGGCTCGTAATAGAATGAAACAACAAGCCGACCAACACCGCTCTGAAAGAGAGTTCGAGGAGGGAGAGTGGGTCTTTGTTAGACTCCAACCTTATAAGCAGTTATCACTAAAACAACAGGGAAACAATAAATTATCACCTAAATATTATGGTTCGTATCAGATAATAAAAAAAATAAGTAGTGTAGCTTATGGATTAAAGTTATTAGACAATTGCTGAATCCATAATACCTTTCATGTATCAAGTCTCAAGAGAGTATTAGGGCAAAACCAAATAGCACAAATAGAAATACCGGAGACCGATGAAGAAGGAAGAATAGACTTTGAACCTGAAGGTATACTTGTGACCTGAGAAAAGGTCTTACGATCCAAGACAATAAGGGAATACCTCATCAAATGGAAAAGGTTACTAGAGGAAGATTCGTCTTGGGAACCAAAACGACCTACCTATGCTTGAGGACGTAACATCTTAAGGGGAAGGCAATGTTATGAATTTAAATTCATAAAAATTAATTAAGATATTAAAATATTATTTAAATAAATAAATGATTAATTATAATCAATTAATTAACAATTAATTAGTTAAATGAAGAGACATTAGTCCCAAGGGACATGTCTCTTTGATTAGGCATGGCCAGTCAACTCCTATTAAAGTAGCACTGCCTCAGCCTTGTAATCATCATTCGAATTTTATCTATGTTGCATGAGTTTTTGGAACGTGGGAACATTGGTAACTTGGGTATGGGTGTCGGGAACGGCTAGAGGTTTCCCCAAAATTTATAGGAAACTGCTAATCAGGAGTGGTAATATTATATAATACTATTTTTTTTTTTTTTTAAATTATATAATTTATATAATAATCAAAATTAATATTGAATCAAAATATTCAAATATTAAAATCAATTTAAATATATAAATAATAAATATATAATCTCTCTTATATATAAATATATTCTTTGGGTGTCTCTCTCCCTGAGTCTCTCCTTTTATATATATAAAATATTAAAATGTCAAGTTCATTATGACACATGACGAGTCTTTGAAACAATCTGGCTTAAAAATACAAAACAACAGTTTTACATATGTTTCACTAGTTATTCTTAAGAGAAAAAGTAAAGCAACTCTAATGTTTAAGCATTCATTGCCACATACAATATGCCCACACAATCTTTTGCGATATATATACATAAACAACAAAAGAAATACTCATCAGCATGACATCCTAGATATCGCCCTTACATCGAGGTGCCACACGCTTCCTTAACCCATCAAGAGATTGCTCTAGTTTCTCAATTAAGGATATCAGTGTTAAGGATGTCTTTGGCCTTTCTTCCTGCAAAAGTTTCAACTTAGGCTCATGTTTTGTGGGCAATGCAACATATTTCTCTATAGACTTTGTATTCCCCAACCCCAGGGAACGCCTGAACTCCAAAAAATAGTCTTCAAAGCTCTCGGAACTTTCCCAAGCTCCCATTGCAGCTTCCGCTGAAAAGGGAACGTTCCCATACAGTTCCAAAGCTCCCGGGAGCGCGAGAACCATTGGAACGGGTTTCCCAACTCTTGGGAGCGGTTCTTGTGTAACAGATAATTTTATCAATTAATAATATATATTACATTCATAAATCATCTGGTGTATTTTTAATAGTCAAATATCAAATTAGAAGTTTAGATTTCTAACAACAGGGGCTGTCACCTATTCCCTACTCACTCCGTTTAAGCTCTTTCCTAGACAAGCTATGGGGGGTAGTCCTTAAAGGTGACGATGAAAGGAAAACTTGTTGGAAAGAACAAGTTCTAAGAGACTAAGGGCAATACAATTACCTCTCTATGTAACTTGATTAAAGATTAATTAGCAAGTGTGAATGTTAAATGAGAAAATTAGATATATTTTGATTAAATCAATATGGAATTCAACAAGATATAAAGATGAGAGACCGATGCCTTATAACAATGCTCAATAAAGATATAACACTTGCAAAATAGAATGATGCTTCAAGTCACAAGATAGGCAATGTTGCAAGACAAGTGTTAGTATAAGATATTGAAATATGAGAAGTAAAATATAACTTTCAATACAAATGAAACTTGTTCTTTCAAAAAAAATACTTGGAAAAGATAGAAAAATATTATGAACCAATGAACAAGTAATGCGATATTACAAGTAAATGTGGTGCTCGCAATCAACAATTGCAAGATGAAGCAAGATTAGATAGATGAATGCAAGACTAATCTATGTGAGATGCAAAGATCTTGGTTGATTTTAATTAAATGCCTAAAACTATGGTGAATGCCTTCTCCTCAATTGTCAAAACTTGTCTTAGAACAAGGTTGTTGGAAGAAGTGTTGGGGAAGGAGGCAATGGCCTCATTAACGATACCTACCCAGGGCTTCTAGCAACCCAAGTGCCTTTGTTCCTACAAGGGACTGGGCCACAAGAGAACTGCAAGGTCACTTGTTTTAACCGTTGTTTAAGGGTCAAGCTTCTTAAATTGAATGGTGGAGAAGGTTGTCCTAAAATTTCTATCAACCAAGCTTATGCTTGGAGGTAAATTTTAAAGATGCAAGGTTAAATCTAGAATGCAAATGATGATGCAAATGTTAGTGAAATGTTTCAATGAGATATTACAAGATGCTTCAAGAAAGAAAAACTAATTCACTTATAATCAAGATTTATGATAAACACATAGAACACAAAATTATAGTGAGATTAGCCAACAACAATATCCAATGAAGCAAGTTAAGATTATTCAAATGAAACAATGAGAATTAGATTGAGATGTTAGAGCAATAACCCAAGTGCCTTAAATAGAAAGTATTCTTTAAAATATTCTTCACTTATGTTATGACAGATAGAATAAGTGAAAATTATACAATGTAGCACAAGTATATGATGGCAAATGAGGTTGCTAATTAGATCTAATTTAGAGAAACTACTTTAATCTAAGAAACAAGTGAGCTTAAGAAAAGAGTAACTCAAATGCGTTTAGATCAAATAGCTACCAAGATCACAATAAAAATTAGAGAATGGGGCTAGATCTAAAAGACTAAATGATGCAAGATAGATTAGATCTAAGATGCAAAATGAAACTAATACAAGGAAACAATTAGGAGTTAGATCTAACAAAAAATAATGGAAAGGAAACTAAGCTAAGAAAACAAGAAGTCTTCCCTCTTAAATAAGGAGGAGGGATACCATGGGAAAGTCCCAAGCTCCTACAAGCAAAAGAATTTTTATTATGATATTACAATGAAGGAAACCCCTTTAGACATAAATAAGGGTTCTCCAACCTTGAGGAAGCTTACAAAAAGATATGGAATCTTACAATAAAAATCCCTCCTTGAGGTATAAGTTTATAACAAATTGATGAGAAATTGCAAGGCAAATAATAATGGATCTGCTTAAAAAAATTTGGTTGCAAACTTCTCCAAATAAATATGCGCTAAACCTTCAGATGCCTCACGACCTTGACAGAAGAGGCTCAAAAGATTTCTTTAAAATTTTATGAAAATTTCATGTGAATTTTTTCTCTCTTTAAAAATTTGATGACCTGTCCTCTTGAAGAAACTCTCGGCCAGTAGGAGAAAGAGGCCCTTGAAACTTGCGGCTTTGACAAAAATTTGATTAAAATTTTTAATTTAAATGTTATATAAAAAATTGTGATTTATTTCCTTTATCTCCAAGAGTTTGAAAGCCTGAAACAATCTGTCAATTTCACAAGGCCTCGGAACTGATATGACCTTCACGCCAGTGATGAAAATCGACCTTCTCTGAGGTCTCAGCTAGGAGAATTGAAGTTATTGAACCTCCAACACTCATGGCTTCATTAAGAAAAATATAGTCTCTAAACCAAGCCTGCCAAAAGTCAATCTTTCCAAAAGGAATTTAATGAAAGACCCTCTGAAAAATTGCTTTATTTTTGTAAAATATCCAAGGGTTAGTGATTATCGTATCAAGAAAAAGATTGAACCTCAAAAGGCTAGTGACTCAATGAAATAAGCCCTAAAACCCTTGTGGCCTGCCAAAAGAGATTTCCAATCAGATTTTATAAGGCCACAAAAATTTAGAGATTAAACAATTCAATCAAAAGGTTAGAAATATCCTCCTACACTTGCGGCTTCCTCAAAATGGCTGTTAGACATGCAAAATATGAAACCCTAGTGAGATATGTCAAAAAGATCTGAATTTAAAAAAAAATTTGTAAATAAAATACCCTTGAGGGAAAATCGATTTTGAAGGAAGAAAAGGCCTCAAAACCCTTGCGACCTGAAGTGAGAAGCTTGAAAAATTGATGGATGACCTTCAAAAGATTTGTATTAGTGCTGGAAGAAAATTCATTAAAACTACAAGCAAATTTGCCAATAGATCTGGAAGTAAAACCCTTAAAGAAAATTTATAATTTTTTTTTTTGTAAAAAAAATTTAAACATTGAGGTTTTTGCTATAGGGAAGAAAGAGAAGGCTTTTAAGTCCTCAACCCTAAGGGGGCTTGTGGCCCTTTGAGAAAAAAATTCAAACTTAATTCCCAAGGCCTCCAAATTTGTAGATCCCTGCAAAAAATTTGAATTTTTAGCTCTTCAAAATGCTAGATCTTTTGCAAAATAAGATCTAAACCAAACCCTTAGAAAATAAAATTATGCTAAATGAGAATCCAAAAAAATTTCACTTAAGAAATAAAATGCATGCTTCGTAAGTTTTCGGCCTAGAGGAGAAAAGCTTCCAAAGGCTCGCGACCTTCCTAAAAAAATGAAAATAATATCCAAGCCTCAGAAAATTTGATCTCTTTCAAAAATCAAAGTTAGGAGCCCTCAAACCTTAGTGGCTAGGATAAACAGATATGAGGGAAAAAGGAGGGTTCCAAAATCCATGAGCAAGGGTATGAGAGCAAGAGGATTTCCCTTTTGTTATCTTACAAAACAAAATTATTAAGAAACCTCAACTTCGAATCCTTGATTTCTTTTCAGATCTGCAAGGAGAGAAGAAATATATACAAGATCTGCAAAATAAATAAAAATCAGAAAATAAAACCTTTAGAAAATATCTACAAAATTTATTGACAAATTATAGATCTACTTGATCTAAGGAGTATGAGTACAACTCTGCTCCTAGACTAGTAGAAATAAGCTCTTGAAATAGCCATATCTTTTCAATGATGTACAATAATAAGAACGCAGATGAGATTGATAAGTTATATCACAAGCCAAGGCTAAGGAATCCCTACAACAAATATTAATCTTGAATGATAAGCCTTTTAAGAAATTAAATTGTGGGTTCTTCCACAATATGCTCAAGAGTTGGTTAGTTTAGCTGAAAACATCCCCTCACGCTTGAGATTTGATTCAAATGATTTCTACACAACTTCAAGATAAATTGTTAGATCCATAGGGGTTAAATAATATAATGAAGAGGAAGTTCTAGAAATTTAACTGAAAATTTACTAAAACGTCCAAATCTAAAATATTTCTCTAACCCAAATACTAGTGTAAGATAACTATACACTAGTAAATCTATGAAAGCTAATGAAAATAACAATAAAATTATATCAATAGAATATTAAGCACATAATAAAAAAATCATACCATATTTGTGGAAGAAAAACACCACAAAACTAACCCCAAAGACTTGATTTTATTAACCAGAATATTTCAGTACATAGCAGAGCTTCAGAGCCAAGAGCTTGGTCACAATGTGTTACAATGAGGAGCCTTGAGCTCAATTTATAGAAAAATGAGAGATCTAGATCCCTCTCCAAGTGAAAATGGCTAGGTCCAACAAGTTACACAAATTTGACTTGATCCTAGGAAAAAACGGCTAGTTGAAAGCTTGATCCATGTCAAAATAATTTCATCCTTTGATCTAGAGGAAAAAAACCAATTTCCCTAAAGATGGAGCTAATCTTGGACCAAAAAAATATGTTTCCTTGAAATTTTCTCCTTCAATTTAACCACCTTGGACCAAAAAATTCGATTTTCCTTGAATAATTTTTTTTTTCTGGCCCAACGATTTTTTCTGGGATTTTTCCTTGCCTGATTTGTGGAGATTCCTTTCTTGGAAAGTGCACATTCCTTTTTTAATATTTTTCACTTGGAGAGAATTTTATTTTTCTCTCATTTTAATTTTTTGACCATTTTCCGGGTAATTATTTTTCCATTTTTTGCTGGAAAATAAAAATAACGACTCTAGAGGGGTTGAAACATATTTTTCCACCCTCAAAGTGTTTTCTCTCATTTTAATTTTTTGACCATTTTCTGGCTAATTATTTTCCATTTTTTGCTGGAAAATAAAAATAATGACTCTAGAGGGGTTTAAACATATTTTTCCACCCTCAAAGTGTGTCTAGATAGAAAGTTTAGGGGTTAAGGTGTAATTTTAAGTACTCATACCCCCTAGAACTTCTATAGACATCACTTTTTTTACATCTTTACATCAAATATTACATAAAAATCCCATTAGAAGGGGAAATTTGACAATTAAAAAACGAAGATCTCTAGACACAATTAAACTCTGCAAGACTTAGGGCATGATCTAGTATGACATTATACATTGACTCTATACACTAGGACTCACTTAAGACTTCACCATCAAGCCCCACTCTAGCTTTGAGGTATGTTTGGGAGAAAAACTTAACCAATTATTTGCAGTTGAAAAACACAAATAATTAGCTAAGGAAAAAAAAAACTCCCTAGAGTGAAACCCTCTAGCAAAAATAGTAAGCTTACCTAGATGTATTACATGGCTCAATTTCATCATACTAGAACATTTTTACTGTGATAATTTGGATACAATTGAAGACCATAAGGTAAATGATGATGATGAAATTTGAAAAATTTTCACTGCTCTGAAATGTACTCTGCTATAGGTAGTTGACTCTTGAGTGGTCAACATTTGGATCTACATGGGGATATGTTGCTTCATGAAGGAATGCGAGAATCCATAATCTGCATCCTGGATACACGAGTTACATAAGACAATTATCCATTCAAATATAAATCAAAATCATCATATAAAACCAAGTTCTGGAATAAAAATTCTACTCTAACAATACTGAAATCTAATCTAATCTAATAACATGGAATATAAATGTTGAAATGAAACCTATTTTAATAACTAAAATGAGAAAGAGTAGGGTTAGGGATAAAATACATAGGATGCTTGATGGCATTCGATGTCATCTTTATAGAACAACTTGAGCATATAGCCATTTGAAAGTAAGTTGAGTGGTTTACCATCCAATGTGCTCAAGTAAAATGAATTTGGTCCAACAGGTCCTTTGATGATATAATGTTCGAGCCAAAAACTGTCGAATTTCCTGTGATTTCTCGGTTTCTCATTCCTGTGTTCCCATAATAGTACCATATCTTCAACCTGAAAAGGTCTAACTCGAAAAGATTTATCAAAATTCCTTTTAACTTTAGATTGATTTTTACAAATATGATCAAAAACCTTTCTATGAGTTTCATTCAACTCCACAATCTAATCAATTTTATGTTGCACAACATCTTTATTAGAAGAGAAATGCTGAAGGAGTTGATAAGCTGGGAGCCTAAGGTGCACAGGTAAAATTACATTCAAGCCATAAACAAGTTCAAAGGGGCTCTTTCTAGTTGCTTTCTTCTTTGTAATCCTGTTTGCCCATAGCGCATACTTGATTTTTCCATCCCAAGCGCGCGCTTATTGTCTTCTACTATCTTTTTAATAATGGTTATAAGATTTTGATTACTAGACTCAACAAGACCATTACCTTGAGGATAGTAGTTTGATGAATGAGACAAAATAATGCCATACTTAAAGCAAAAAGATGAAAACTTTGAAGAATTAAAAGCCTTGGCATTATCAGTAGTAATCTTAGCTAGGACACCAAATCGAGTAATAATTTGATTTTCAATAAAGTCCATTACAACCTTTTCAGTGACATTCTTCGTAGGAATGGCTTGAACACATCTAGTAAAATAATCAGTAGTAGTTAAAATCCATGAGTAGCCATTACTAGAATTTTTGCTACATTTTCCTATGAAATCTAAACCCCAACGCTGAAAATGAGCCTCAACAACCACAGGTTGTAAGGGCGGGGCGGCTAACTTCTGCTACCCAGTGAACAATTGACAAGCTTGACAACTTCTAACATACTTGTGCACATCTGAAAAGATCGAAGGCCAATAATAACCTGCTTGCAAGATTTTGTGGGCGGTAGTCTTCGCAGCGAAATGACCAACACAAAATCCTGTATGAAACTTTGAAATAAGTTTTTTTGCTTCAACTTCATCAACATTCCTAAGTATTATTCCTTCAGGATTCCTCCATCCAAGATCATCTTTCATGATGCAATACTTAGTTCCTTTTAACCTTAGAGCTCTTCTCTTATGAGCAACCAAATGACTAGGACATGTAAGCTTTAGCAAATAATAAATGATGTCCTTATACCATTCAAGTTCTCGTAATTATTGAAGCTCAAGTGAAGTTGAAACTATTGATGAATCATGTTGACAAATTAAACCTAAAGCCTTTTCATTTCCTTTGGTCAAAATCTGAGCCAAACCTTGGCCTTTAACGAGCTTGGTGGGTCTAATCTCGAAATCATACCCTTGAATCTTCGTGACCCATCTAGCTCAAGTACCTAAGCAATCAATTTGAGTTAATATTTCTTTAATCACAGAATGTGGGACAAAAGCAATTACTTTAGAATACCCCACATATGTCTTGAAATGTTCAAGAGATTTGACTATGGCATTTGACTAAGGCATAATCTTGCTTTTCCATAGTACTATAATTCAACTTGGAATTCTGAAGCGATCTACTCATAAAAGCAATTGACTGCTCATGACCTTCCTCATTCTTTTGAAGTAAAACACCCGCAATATCTTTTGAACCGAAAGATAAGATAATAAAATCCTTTGAATAATTCGGACTAACTAAGACAAGAGCCTTCGCGATAGCATGCCTGATTTCCTAAAAATCCTTCTTTCTTTCATCTTTCCATATAAACTTCACATCTTTCAATAATAGACGCTGAACAAGCTTAACAATTTTTGCATAGTTTGGATTCTTTGGAATAAACCTCCTAAGAAAGTTGATCTTTCCAAGGAAGGACTAAAGGGACTTAATATTACGAGGCAAAGGAATCTTTTGAATGGCCTCAACTCTTTTAGGATCAATCTTGATCCCATCCTTAGAAATCATGTGACCTTGTAACTTCCCTTCAGTTACTTCAAACACAGACTTAGCAAGTTTCAAGGATATTCGAAATTCTCTGCACCTTTTAAAGATCTGCCTAAGATGATCTATATAACTAATACCATCTTTTGAAAATACTGTATGATTGTCTTGATAAATCTTGTTGATTTTACAATTAAACCCTTAAAGGCATAGCCCTTTGGAAAGTTGCTCCAGCGTTGGTCAACCCAAAAGGCATCCTGATATACTAAAAACATTCCCAAAAGGCATCTTGATATACTCTTGATCTTCTTTCTTTACCCAAACTTGGTTATAAGCTGAGAAACCATCTAGCAATGACATCATACCTGATGCCGTTACTCTTTGCAACATAGTCTCCATGTTAGGCAAGGGTAATTATCCTTTTTATAAGCTAAATTAGGGTTTCTAAAGTCAACACAAAGTCTGATTGTTCCATTCTTCTTCCTAACAATCACCAAATTAGAACACCACGACAAATGAAGAGTCTGTGCAATGATTCCAGCTGCTAGCATCAGAAGTGCCATTTTCCACAAATATTTGGAAGCGAAGTGTCTCGGGGGCATATATATATTATTTAGCATTTATATTAAAAAATAACATCCAGAATACCAAATTAGTTGCAGAAGGTATGAAAACATGCATATTTGTAAGGTATGACATCCATGGACCATAGTACATCAATGTTTAATAATTCGAGCATTGACCATCTAGATTCCAGCAATTACAAACAAACATCTAATTTTTAAGCATATCACAGATAGGTAGAAGGTACAAACTATCAAATTTTTAGGGCCTGTTGGGAGCAAATTCTAAGGTTTTTTTTTTATAACCCTACATTTGTTACTTGCCTTTTCCCAAACAATTGTCATTTTCACTTATCTTTGCTAATCCATGATTAAAAAAACAATCTATATTATAAAACATACAATTGTATCAAAAAGTACAAGACTTATAACATGGCCGGTTTCAACTTTCAACAATAAAACAACTATATTGAAAAGTTTGGTAATTACCCTAATGGAAGGAATCATATGAATCTTGTGCATGGTAGTGATTCATCAACCAACCTCATAATGGTCACAAAAACCCATGTTACTACTTAGCGTCGTTCACAAGGAACAATGTGTTCTACGACATCTAAGGTGAGGAAGACAAGGCAACTCTTTGAAACATTCCAATGCACTTAACCAGCCCAATTCCAACATCAAAGATAGGTTGTGTAGTAGTTCAAAAATTATTTCTTATATTGCTTGCAACAACTATGAGATTAAATATCCATGGAATTTGTTTAAATTTGTTCACTACCATTTCAGCAAAAGTTTTGATATATTCAAGGAATTCTATAGTCCTGTGTGAAAGACTCAATGACAAGTTGGTGCGAATGACTGAAGATGAGATATTTAGAATGTTCTACATTTCATGTTCGCAGTTACCAATGAACAAATAATGTAGCCTACATTTTAAAAACTTGACATGTATGGTTAAAGAGAATAGTTGTAGATGGTCTGTAATGATTAAAAAAAATACTAAGCTTAAGCCTTAAGCTATTTTCTTGCACCAACTGCTGAATGCATTTTAAGTGTTCCACTCAAGAAGCGTGATGGCACTGTGATGGAACCTTGCATGGAATCGTGGTTTAGCCTGCGGAACCGTGCACAGAACCATGATGGTTCCCACAGTTCCAGGAAGCATGAAATTAAAGACAAAGTGCGGTTCTGAATTTAAGAAGCACGATTTGGTTCATGGTTCCAGTCTCTAAGCCGTGGGGCAGGGGCATGGTTACTGCTGTTGAAAAGTAGTGAAGGAGTGGATTCCTTGATTTGTGCCTTAATTCAAGGAATCAATTTAGTGATCTTCTTAATCACGCACGAGTTCCATTGATGAGGACGAGTTCAAGCAGCAGTTTGACTAGTGCGAGTTTGTGGAGGGCCGAGTTATCTGTCCTCTAGTGTGAGTTAATTTGGGAATTGAGTGAACAAGTGGAGTTAGCCTCCTAAATTATAGGAGGATCCAGTTAACTAAGTTTGTTGAATTTTGTTAACGAGAAAAGCTCCAGTTCAACTTCCTAATTTAGAAACTCACTAACAATAGCCAAATCGAATTGCTTATAAGGAGATCGAAGGCACACTTTGTATTCATTATTCTTGAGCACGAGTTTGTGAGCAAGAGAGCTTGTGGAGGAACGAGCCAAGGGTTGTTGTCTTGTGCGAGTTATTGTGGAGAGCAATTTCTCTTTGGAGTGTGCATAGAAATAGGGAAATTCCCTATTTAATAGGAGCTCAGCCAGCGCTAGGAAATAGGAGGTTATTTCCTAAGGATTTGCGCTAGGAAATCGGAGCCTCTAGTGTGCATAGAAGGAGGAAGAAAATCAGGGATCAAGCAGGGGTTTCAGGCCTAGGACAGGCAGGAGAATCTTTGTATTTTCAGATTGAAACAAGCTTGTATTTGTATCAGATCTATTGCTCAGTTTTCCTCAATAAAATTCTGAAGCAAGCGAGGGTTTTCCCAGTTGGGTTCCCTAGAAAATTGTTGTGTGAATTTGTGCAATTATTTCTGTTCTATTCTGCTGCTATTTGGTATAGAAGTTCTGTGTCTATTTGAAAAAAAATCGTTTTCAGATTGTTCATATTAGCAGATCAGAATTTCGTGGAAATTCTACAACTGCAACACTATGACATGTGGGTGGAGTTCAGCAATAATGCCACTTGTCCAATGAGTGGATCTGGGCCTGAATCCTTCCTAGATGATGTCTTGTGTGTTCGTGGTTCGAGTCTTCTTTCAATTTCTTTTGACAGTCAATAATTGATGATTAGAAAAAGAAGGCGTGAACTTGGTCAAGTTTTGGCTAGGGAGTTCGTTATGGTGGCCTTTATAGGTTACTTGTTAATCTAGTGGAGCAGGGCTGTCAAGAGGCCATGATGGAGGAGTATCCTTCCAACTTTGTGGATATAGTTTCAAAACATATTTTGGAACCAAGGATTGCTTCAATGATTGTTGCTGCTGGGAGCATTGAAGAGTACCAGGACATGTTTGTTGATTGATGATTGTCTCAAAGAGAGGGAATTGATCTTGTTGACGCTTTTGCTTCGGCTGGTGGAGGTTTTGAAGTGCATGGGTGAGATGCTCATATTCAGATTGAACAAGTCCTTGTATGGGCTTGATGCATGTCCCATGAATTTCATATTTCAGGATCGATGAGTTTTTACTCCAGTTGGGGTTTTCTAAGTTTAGTGCATGATTTGACCAGTGAAGTTGACATGAAGGGCAGAGGAGGTTGGCAGGTTGTTGATGAAATTTTCCTTTTATGAGGGATTTTTAGTTTGAAGATTGTGAAGAGATTTTGGAGTCCACAAGGGAGCAGAGGGATTTTTTGCTTGAAGATTGTGAAGAGATTTTGGAGTCCATAAGGGAACAGTGAACCAAGGTTATATTTCTTCAAGTTCATAGATGGTCAACATGATGACGAAGTCCCTAGCAAAGGGGAATTTTGAGATTCAGAGGGGGAGACTTGGTTTGATTGAGAACACTTTCCTCACAAAGAGGTAGTGTTAGTTTGCACCTGTTGCATTAGTGATTGTTATCTCCCACTGGCGCATCAATGTTTTTCAGCAACAAAGGCACACCAGTAGCAACAACAGTAGTTTGGATTCCTTTGCAGCATAGTCATGATGAGCACGCAATTGAGTGAAATGAGGGCACAATGCTAGGTTTTCTGGGGCACTGTGTTGCAGTTATATAAGGGAGAGATTGAGAGGGCACATGCATGTTCTGGCCTCATCCACTGGCATTTTTATAATTGCTGTTTGAGAGTTATCATCCCTGGTTTTTTAATTAGATGCTTTTTTGGCTTTTGGAGTTTGATTTCCAAATTTATAAGTAGGCTGCTTTTATCTTCAGTTAGCTTTTGTTCTAAAGTTAGCCTGAGAGCATGACCTAGGGAAACTTCCAGTTTTATATAGGGTGTACTATTCTAGGTAGGAGGTGCATGCTTGCGTGCATGATTAGCCTCTCCCAGTGGCAGTGGGGCACACATCCCTAAGTAATTAGTACATGCAGGGAGGCATACTTCTCTAGGACAAAATTAGATTAGGGTTTCACTTTTCTAATTGTGGCTCCCACAGGGATGGTCTGTTTTTATCTTCTCCCTACCCTTCATAGCCTATGAAAGAAAGGCAGGGGGGATGTGTTATTTTAGTTCAGTTTAGTTGTAGCAGTGTACTGTGCTTCCAAATTTATTGAAAAGGAGATTGCAGGTTTGAGATTTCAGTTTTGTACATTGTATCATGTTTTCAGTATGATCTGTTAGTAGACTGGCATATTCAGAATTTACAATTTTGGTAATCTTTAAAATTCTGTTTTAGCTGTTAGGGTTTTTAAGTGCAGAATTTCCCTACCATGGTCTGAAAATTTAACATTCCGTAACTGAAAGTAGTTGTATAGAGCCAATCCAAGGTTCAGCACAGTGTTTTCTGCCCTCCAGCAGCCTACAACGGTTAACGAGGTAATGTTTAAGGACTATCACATAAAAGATCTTTTGTCCCAAGTTCCAACTTGAATGGATCAAGACCAACTAATGAAGGTGTTGAAGTTTTTGGAGCTTCGAAGGTCTTCTACATAGCCTTGGTGTCTTAGCATGTAGAAGATATTTGATTGCCTCTTTAGGTGCTTGCTTGGTGGAGTAAGTGATTTCATGATTTCTTTCCTAAGGTTGACTTAGAAAAAGTATAATAATTAATATAGTTAATTATTGTTAGGCCAAAATTCTAAGGATAAATAATAAAATTATGTAACTGACTTAGATATAATCTCAACCGTTGATATCAACTTTCAAGTGAGGCTTAGGATTTAATCCTAGCCATTGATCACTTAGGAGATTAGGGTTAGAGATTTTGGCTTAGTGAAATTATAAAATAAGTCTAAGGGAGAGGTGAAGACACACAGTGTGGAGGAAGTGATTTTCTCTAGAGTGAGAGGCTCAACTAGACTGAAGCGAAGTGAGGAGAAGTGCAGTAGGGAATTTCGAGAGAAATTCATGGAGGCCGAGTTACAGAAAGAGGGAGGCCAAGTTGCTGAAGAATAAGGTTGAATTGTGAAAGGAGGCTGAATTATCCAGGGAGGCTGATTTCTCTAGTGTGTAGGGGCTGTAATAGACAGGGAGAAAGGAAGGCTGTTTTGCTGGTGAGACAGGTTAATTCTCTAAGACCAATTTGCTTCAGGTGGTTTGATTTCCAGAAGCTGAATTCTTCGAGGCTGATTTTCCCAGTGGGGCTGAGTTTCCAGGTGCTCAACAACTGTATTTTTTCTATGTATTCTTTGTGGGTCTAACCCAAAAATTTTCCTGAGAAATTTAATGAAAGAAGATTGCGTTCGGTGGAAATTTTCTGTTGTGTGTGAATGATTTCTTCGTTTTATTTCTGCTGCATTTTTAAGTTAATATATCAGTGTATTTTTTTTTCGGCAAATTCAGAAATATTGGAGATAAATATCTCTGGGGATTTTAATAAATTGTTGAAGTGAAATAAATCAGATCTGGTGCGAGAAAAATTAACAGATGGTGGTACATTTCTCGATGCATGGAGAACATTTTGGTTGCATAAAACCTCTGCACCATTTTGAGAGGTATTTATATGGACCCTTCATGCACAAAATTGCCAATAATAATTTCATATGAAGATGTTCATTATACAGACAATCAAGACTTTCAAATTGAAAGTTGGGACTATACCAGTCTTTGTCCATGACAACAAGGCAATGGTAATCAGTTTCAATGGACTTTTTTAGTGGGTCATGTACATCTCAATCACGAGATTGTTACATCTATGTGCTTGCAGGTTTTTTTAAAATGGGATTATCATACCATGTAGTAAACCCACTTGTGCATGTAAGGCTATAAAACTCTTTTTTATACATGTAATTAAAATTTTTAGGTCTCCGAAGGACAATTACTTCAGATAGAGACTCCAGGTTTGTTGGCCACCTCTGGCCATAGTAGTCAGAACTGGTACCATTTGGCCCAAAATTATGAATTGGACCAGATCTGTGCAAAGAACCGGTAAATATGCAAAGTTTGCTCGTTTATATTGCATGTATGGGTGCAATTAACAAAATTACATTGAGATATAAGTTCTGAGATAAATAAAATTAAAGGTATGAGATAATACAAAATATATCTATTAGTGTCCAGCAAATGACCGAAAGAAAATTCAATGGGACTAGGAAATATGACGGGAAAATACATTGACATTGAAGCTCTAAATGGCCTCCTCTAGAGTCCAAAAATCATCATACAATAATCGAATGAATACATAGTGCATTTGAAGTCTGCCTCGCTAGACTAACTTGGCCAAGTCTAGGACTCTAAAGTTTGCTTTCTCTTGCTGAATTGTTTTCAATCACTGGGCATCATTGAGCAGGATATTCCCCTTATAGGTTTCAATGGTAGAATTCCAGAATTACCAACTCAAGAGATGCAGGGGGAAGGGGTAAACAGTCTTGTTTTGCATTTATGCTGAAAATTTAAGTTATTATTAAAATAATGTGGACATTTATGTTCACTTATAAGTTATAACTAATGTCAACATTATTTTAATATTATGTTAAATTTTAACGTTAAAAGTTAGTGGGACCCCCCTTCAACATTAATGTTATCAGAACCGGACCTGTTATCGAATCAGTAGACCCCCAGGCCGGGAACAGGTAAAAAAACCAGACCAAAAAACTGGTCAACCAAAAACACATAAAATATTTAAATTTTATAGAAAACCTCATATATTCATGTGCATCCATATAAATCCAAACTATTTATACACAAATAAACGAAATTTGTCATTTATAGAGCATGTAAGGGTGCACATAACCAAAATAACACCAAGTTCAATCCATATTTGAACCGAAAATACATCAAAAAACAAGACCTAGATGGCCTCTAGCATCCAAAAAAAATCACGCTACAACAAATATCTACACATCATCAAAATATTTGCCTATATTGGGATCTTTGTCATCAATATCACCTTCTAAGCATTAAAATAAGATAAAAAAATGCTTAGCATGTCAATTCAATATTTTGTTTGAGTGATGGGTACATTTTTAGTAGGATCATGATAGAGGAGTTCAACAAAGAATGCCATTAACATCAAGGTATATAGAGGGATTGGTGCTCTTGATTAAATGCTAGTTCGATACCCTCATACACAATAAAATCCAATGGAAAGATTGCAATCCCCCAAATCCTGAAATCTTGAAAAACTGGTAGTCTGCTGGATTTTGAGTGAGATCTAAAATTCTACTTTCTCCAAGTAAAAGGATGAAAATCAAAGATAAAGGAGAATTCTTAAACATTACCATGAATTGCATAGCAATAGTAGGGCCATTGACTTGAATATTAGGCACCTATTGTGGGCTAGTGCCCAACCAAGATGAAAATTAAAAGAAAACAAACGAAAACAGACCCCACTTGCTGCATTCTATGTGGCTTTATTGAACTGGTACTGAACCGGCTGGTTCGGTGAAAATGGCCGTTTCCGTACCGAACTGGCCAAAAAACAGTTCAAATCACCGGTCGGAACCAGTTTTTGCCTCAAACCAGTGGGACCGGCCGGTTCAAACTGGTTTGGTCTGGTCCTGATAACACTGTGATTAACCTGAGTGTTAGTATTAAAACTTAAATACAAATCCAAAAAGGAGTTTGATGAGATGACGTTACTATGCTAAAGGTGATTTATCTGGACGGTGAAGAGGGAGGGGTTTCCTTTTGTTGGAGTGTCAACACTCTAATATTAAATTCCAATGTATAAAGTCACCTTATGCTGAGTGACTTAATTAGGTTTCATTGGTTAGAATAATGGAGTCTTGCTAATATGAAATACTTACGTCAAGTAGGTAGTACAACCAGCTTATTAATGATTTTTTTTAATAAGATCAAAGATATTATATTAGTTCGAAAAACACTAAGGTACATTATAGATAGTCTTTACTGGTCTTCCGCTGGGGAAACCAGACCACTAGCATAATCTCAAAACTTTGATATTGTTTCTGTTGTTCCTAAGCTGATGATCAGATAAAATAAAACAGTAAGGAAAAGCTACATAAACAACACTGCATGGACTATCAGGTATGACAAAGTTGAAAAACAACTTATGCACTGAATCCTGAGCTTTTAGCAGATTCATTCAGCTATGTTGAGGGTGTGATTAGGTGGCTGTGGTTCACCACTGGTATCTGATGCTACATGGTCAAATTGTTAATGATCTTCTTAACTAGAAGATTGACCTTCTCATCCACTTGTTCCATTTTCTCCTGAAGTTCAACCATGCAGATGATAATCTCTTGCTGAGTATCTGCTCTGTCAGTGAGAACCCTCCCCATGAGGGTTTTAACTTGCCAATGCACATTAACAATTTGCATATAAGTAGATTCCTTGGCCCTGGTAGAATTACCGACATCATGGATCTACTCTCTAGTTTCTCACTCAGCATGTGCATCAGGAACAAAACGACGAACTTGTCTGACCTTGTTTTCAATATCTGAGATTGCCGTCTGAACAACTTCAGGAATAATTCTTCTGTATCTCTCCATAGCCGCTTTGGCGGAGGCTTGAGAATGGGTACCATGCAAGGTAGGGGGGCTATGAATGAGGGGAGGGGGAGTGCCATGTTGGCCTCTATGGCCTCTTGATGCAGGGTTGACCAAAGGGTGATGAACCATTGTGGAAAAGGGAATTAAAATAGAGGATATCAGGGTGGGAAGGAGGGGGGGAGATGAGGGTGAAAAGACTAGCAGATAGGGCAGAGGGCAGAGAAAAATCCACAGGCAACAGGGGGGGCAAAGTGGGATCACCAAGCGGCCAATGCAAGGAGTCACCCGAAGAACACTGGGCCAAGTTGAGGTATGGATAACTAGAATCCAAAGAAATGTACAGGAGAAAACAAGGAAAACAAAGAATGCTGCCAACCTAAGTCACCTGACACGGGGATTTGGGACACGTAGGATTCGGGATTCGTGGTGTCGGATTCGGGACACGCTGACCCCCGGAACATGACACATTAGGACACGTTATATATTATTTTATTAAAATATATATATATATATATATTTAAAAATATATATATATATATATATATATTAAAAATTAGTTATTAGCATATTTCTTACACAAATTTTAATTAATGATACAAATTTATTGATTTCAAACATAGATCTTCATCCATCTATAGCTATTAGCATGCATAGTACATACAAAAGTCAAATAAATGTCAGTGGTACTGGTCACATAAATGATAAATCATAAATCTATTAAAAATTTAAATCATGATTCATAATTCATAACTGAAAGACAACTTACAACTACAAGATACTAGATAGTAAGATAAACACACTGACAACTGTAGTTTTCTCATTAAGTCATCAAATCAAAATCTGTTACATAGGTAGTGTTGGTGCAATGCCAATGGCAAATAGAAATAGAAAATATAAAACAACTATAGGTATACAAGCCTCAAGGCATCAATCAGCATCAGAATCAGCATCACTGTCCCCATCATCATGGTCCCCACTGCTCTCCTCTGCATCCTCCTCCTCCCCTGTATCCATAGTCGCCTCTGCATCTGCTGGTATGGAGGTTGACCCCTCTAAGTCATCAAAACTAATAGGGTCTAGCACTGGATCACCGAGATCCATGTTGGCCAATGCCAACTCAACAGTGGCGTCCAGACCCATATCTTCAGGAAAGACATCCCACATCTTTGTCTTTCCCCTCAACCACTCTTCCCTCTGCCTGTAAATAGGACGAAGGTTGGTGTGCACATACACCATTGTCTCTGCCCTGGACTGCTCAAGCCTGTTCTTCTTCACAGTATGCAAATTCCCATATGTGCTCCAATTCCTCTCGCAACAAGAGGATGAAGTCACCTGAGAGAGGAGCCTCATGGCTAACTGCTGAAGAGGAGGGCTTGTTGCCCCATGATTTGCCCACCAAGAGTAGGGCTTCTTAAGCCCCCTGTCTCTAATCACATCATAACCTCCAAATCGACCAGTGCCAGTGGAAAACTCTGCAAAGGCATCCTCCACCTCAGCAAGCAATGCACTATCCTGATAAATCCGCTTCAATGCCTCTTTCCTCCCCTGTGAGATTTCACCATCCATGTGAGGAGGGAATCTGCGGGAAGGTCCACCATTCAGCCACTCATGGCTGTAGTATTTGGGGTTCAATGAGTGAGCCAAACAATGTAAAGGTGTACAATTCTTGTCCCATCTGCGGACAAGAATATCATGTATGGTATCGCAGAAGGCCTCTGGTGATGTCTCATACGGGGGGCACTCACTCTGTAGAATAATGCTCCTCACAGACTCAATCATGGAATCCCATCCCTCATAAACCTCTCCTAGGATGGGTTTGTCTGTATCTGCAACTCGAAGCAAAGAGATGATAGGGTCCATGATCCGAATAATTAGATCTACCCTCTCCCACCAAGCATCATCTAGTACCGTGTCCTTCACTCTTTTAGAGGCTGCCTGATCTGTCTTTCTCCAAAAAGACCAAAACTCAGAAATAACCATGGAACCAAGAGCAGTCTTGACCTCCCTCAACCTCTTCAACATCATGAATGAAGATGCAAACCGTGTATCAGCAATCTTCAACAATGATAGATTGCTGTACTCCTTGTAGATAGTGAGGGCATTTGTATGATTTTGCACAAAGTTACGTATATGTCTTGCATCCTCAATAATGCTTCCAATCCAAAGCACATCAGAAGCAATGGATTTCAGTGCTAAGTTCAATGAATGGACAATGCAAGGTGTCCAAAACACTTGTGGATATTTAGCTTCCACAATCATGCCAGCCGCCTTGCAAACAGGTGCATTATCTGTAATGATTTGCACACAAGAATCAACACCTACCTCTTCAACAACTCTAATAAATAACTCACCCATAAATTGTGCATCCTTGTATTCGCCAAGTGTATCCACTGCTTTCAGGAAAACTGGACCATTCAAGGAAGACACCATGAAGTTGATGATTGGGTGTCGTGCTGGATCTGTCCATCCATCAGAAACAATGCTAACCCCAGATGTTGGCCATGATGCCCTAATAGGCTCGAGCATTTTTTGCACCTCTTTTTTTGCCTTCGTCAACAATGTGGTTCTCAGCTTCTCTGACCCAGGAGGCACATACCCTGCTGGAGCCCCTTGAGTTAGAGCTCGGCACATCTCAACAAATAAAGGTGAACGTGCAACATTAAATGATATGAAGTTTTGATAGAAGAAGAAGGCAATGGTGAAATCAAGCTCTTCCCGTCTCTCTTTTTGGAAAATCCTGTCCATTGGACCAAGTGATCTTCTTTTTAATGCTTGTCCCCCAGTAGAAGTAGAACTCTCAAATGGAAATTTGGTGGTGGCTTTCCTCAAAAATGGAAGGGGGTCTTCATTCTTGCCCTTGGGTGCTTTTGATTTTGAAGCCAGTGCCACATGTTCCATACCAACATTGGCCTCCTTTTCCAATTCTTTTCTCTGTTGTGAAGTAATAACTTTACAAGATCCAATCCCACAACTAGGTATAGCCAACAAATGTGATTTCACACGGTAATACGTGCTTTTGAAAGAAATGTTACAATAGTTGCATTTCCATTTCACATTGCCTCCTCCCTTTCCCTTGTTGTTTGGCCCATCCTCTCTTGTGACATATTTCCACAATGGATATTTTTCATTGTCTTTAAGTCCTCTTCCCTCAACATTACTTGCAGCAGACTCTGATGATATTGGGGGAGGAAGAGCATCTCTACCCATGACATTCTTGCCCTTCCTTGCTGCCCCTGCCTTTGATTGAGCCATGTTACCTCAACCTGTAAAAAAAATGAACAAACTGCTGTTAGATCACAGAATATGGGCAATGGGGCATTGTTAAACTTTGTACAAAAGTTTTCAACTTTTCAGCCTTCTGTATCCACAGCAGATCCAGATTCATTTATATTTGTTTGGACACTATTGCTACTGCTACATGATACATCTATAGTAATTTAATTTACAATTAGAAGAATAGATTTCCTGTTGCCGCAATTAGTATAAATTATCACAGTATGCTGCTGCAGATCTTCAAATGACAAATAGACTTTTATTACTGCTTTCTTGCTTCAAATAGTCTCTGGATGAGTTCTCAAAGGATTCTTTTTAATTTGGTGTTCTTTGATAATAGATTTGCCATAAATTACAATTTTTTTGATCTTTTATCTAGTGACTGCATTCCTCTGGTTAGGGCTTTTCATAGTCACTGCAAAGGCCATTAAACCTAGGCCTATAATGTGTTTATTCACTGCGACTTCTCTTCTCCTTTAAGGTAACTACTTTGTTTGTTTTAGGGACTGATTCTAGACCAGTGGTTATTAATCACTCTACTAAAATTAGACAAAGACGAAAACTGAGAACTCAGAAAACATTATCGTGTTCTTTGAGATAAAAAACAAACAGAAGTCTACAGCTATCCTTCCGTTATGTGAGACTGAGAATAAATTATAGTAAAGCTTGGCGTGCATGATGATCAACTTAAAATTTAAATCAGTTGGGCAACAAACATCATGTCACGACTCACTGTGAAGCAGTTTTTGTCAAAAAGCAGCATCAGCGGAATAGGTGGATGCTATGGGTTCCGACTTTCAAGTAAAGCTACAGAGAATGACAATTCTAAATCTGAGACTTCAGAGACTGCAAAACTCCAATAAATAGTTTTTTCACATCTCATCTTGGAGTATATTACGATGGTAGTCTTTCCGGTAGTTTATTGAAAAATTTGGAAGGTATTTGAGTTGTCACTAATTCATTTGAACAGAAAATACAGGGTGCTGTATTTTGAATCCCGAGTGACGGACAATATTATCCGCATTGGTTAGGAACAAACGATGCCTGTGCAGTGTGCGGCTTACCTGCAGTTTAACGATGCGTCGTCGATGCCTGACGTTGGGTGCCGGTGGACTGTGGTCGTTCGCGGTCCGCTCCTCGTGCAGCAACAAAACAGCAACAAAGAATGAGTTAATACGCTGAGAGGGACGCCCTTTTTTACGTTGCAGAACCCTAAAACGAATCGAAAACCCTCAAATCGAATCGCAAAACTAGGACTCGTTATTCCGAATCGAGACACGATTTGCAAACTGGGGCACGTTACGGGACACGACGTGCCAGAATAGGACACGACGTGCCCTCCAATCCTGACACGAATCGGCACAGAATCGTGTCCGATTCGACTGATTCGCGATTCGTCCATGGTTTTGAGCGAATCCGGTTTCGTAGCTGCCAACCTTGTAATGAATTGCAGAGTACCAAAAATAAGTGACCAAACCTTAGTTAGAGAGGTCCACGAGGAGGAGAAAATTGTAGCAATAATGAGAACCTCCAATTGCTGAGGTGTATTGTTAAAATTACATTACAAGATTGCATTGTTCCTCTTAAGTTGTTGTGATATTCCAAAATTTCCGCTCTTGAGAAGGTGGTGCCATGGTTGAGGAGTTGTAAGCAAATTCCAGTTCCTGCAGCCAACTGCGTAGCTGCCTTCCCACCACTTCGTTGTATTATGGCTCCATTCCGGCCCATTTGTGGCCATGATTATAACTTTGAGTTCTTGGGTATGTGAATCCCCACCCAGACATACCTTTCCGCGAGTTCGTGCAAATGCGGGCCTTGCATATTCAAACTTGCCATAGTTGAGACAACCTTCGCCATGGTGGGGTGGCCATGCACGCTGCCAGGTGGAGGCAACATGCATCCCCTCATTAAATGTTGATTTGGGGTAGCATCAGATGTGCTCTAGCCATGAAAATTGGTGGAGAGGCTAAAGCACATGAGATCTCCAAGACCCAGAAATGGTTTGGGCAGATTCTACCTGGTTAAGGAGATATTAAAATAATTAAATAAACTTAGGAAAAATAAAATATTAATGGGTATTAATATAAAACTGGTTATCAAAATGAATTTGTTATTGAATACTAAGAAGAGGAAGTGGACCGAGAAGGATACGAGAGCGCTCTGCAACCTGCGAAGATCTGCTTTCTGCGGGAGTCGAGTCTGCGAGCGCGCCCGCACTTCACGCGTTCTGAGCCTGCGTGGGAGTCCGCGGAAGATCCTGCCTGGAGTTTGCGAGGGAGCTCGCAGAGGGATCTATTTTGTCCCTGCGGGGGTTCGCCGAGGGTCTTGCTTCTAGCCACGACCGCCTTGGCTAGAGCTATTGGCTCTCCATGGAGGAGCCAACCCCCTCTCCTCCTACACCTTTCGCAGCAGAGGCCTTCAAAACCCTTCTAGCCTCCTTGCCTAAGAAGAAATGCATGGAAACAACAAAGTTTGTGAAAAGGCTGGAAGATATCCCGGAGATCGCTCTCCGCCGGAAGGACTGATCCAAGTAACTCTTTCTCTGGCAGATCGGGCTCTCGTTGGTCAGTTTACAGGACTTTGGCCTTCCCCGAAGTCGACCGAGAATTGGGTAGCCAGGAACTGGGCACCTTTGATCCAAAATAAGGTAACCTCTTACTTCCTCGGGAGAGGCTATTTTTTGTTCGAATTCTTTGCAAAAGAAGACAAAGACCTTATTTTCAGGCCCCTATTTCATGGGCCCCCAAGGGCTGTATTTAAACAAATGGACGCTAGACTTCGATCCGGCGGTGGACGTGCCCACAACGGTCTCGTTGTGGGTGAGATTCCCCAACCTCCCAGTTCATTGCTGGAACTAGGATTCTTTGAAGCACATCGGAAATACCCTTGGAAAATTTATAGACAAGGCTAACATTAAGAACCAGTATGATTGTGCCAGAATCTGTGTGAAGGTAGATCTGGAGGTCGGACTGCCGGAAGCCATCAAAATAGTGGTAGGTCCCTGGAATCATATACAAAAACTGGATTATGAGCAGCTGCCATTCAAATGCCGGAAGTGCCACGTCTACAGGCATTTTGCTAGGGACTGCCCGTCTAAAGGGGTGGAAGAAAAAGGAAAGGAAGATGGATGGAATCAGGCAAAGCGATCCAAAACCTCTCACAGGAAGAACACAAATGGCAGTGCCAAAACTCCCCAAGAGGGCCCTGCTCAAAAATCAGTTGGGGAAAGCCAAGGAAATAAATTTGAAATCCTCAGATCTGAAATCATGAACACACAAGAGATAGAAGTTCCAAAGGAGGCCTCTCCCCTTAAAGCCTCGCCCTCCATCAAGAGTATTCCAGAGAGATCCAAAGAGAAGGCTTCAGAAGAAGAGGAGGAAACCCAAGAGTTTGAGGAATCAGAGGAAATCGGGGAATTCCAGTCCTCTCCCAGAAGATCTACACGAGGGCGCAAATCTGCAAAAGAAAAAAGAGAACAAGAAACCTACAAGGACAAGCTCCAGGGCAGCCAGCCAACGCTAGAGAAGCTCCTAGCTAAAACTCCGAAGGTGACTAGGATTCAATCACAGGGCTCTAAGGGAGCCCTCCAAGGCAGAAATAAATGATGAAGATAGTCTCCTGGAATTGTAGGGGGATGGGCACCTCAGCTAAGGAAGAAGCAATGCATAGCTTAATAAGATTGGAATCCCCAGATATCCTCCTCATCCAGGAGACCAAATTGGAGGACTCAGCCTTCCTCCAAGCAAGCAAAAAATTTTGGAATAAAAATGGAGCGCATGCAATGTCTGCCTGCGGAGCATCGGGAGGACTTGGGGCGCTCTGGAACACAAATAAGTTTTCATTAATCTTTGAGTTCCTGAATACCCATTGTATTTTTTTAAAAATGCAACATTTCGAATCAAAGGAGATTATTTGTCTGTTCAATGTGTATGCTCCTAACAATGCAGGTGAGAAAAAGAACTGTTGGGACTCCATCAAAAGCCTGGCAGATCTAGAAAATTTGGAAAATATAATTATAGCCGGAGATCTAAATCTCACACTCCGCGCATCAGAAAAAAGAGGAGGTAGCATAGTCAGGGATCCGGCAAGAGAATGGGCGGAAGACCTCATGCAAGACTGGGATCTGCTAGATATAAAACCAGTCACAGGCACGTTCACCTGGTCAAACAAGAGAGTGGGGCCGGGACATATAGCGGCAAGACTTGACCGATTTCTTGTTCAAAGCTCCTTCCTACTCTTGGGGTTAGAGGCTAGAATGTGTATTCTCCAAAGCAGTGTCTCAGATCATAAGCCTATCAGCCTAGAACTGATATCTACTAAGGATCTAGGTCCTATACCTTTCAGGTTTAGCTCTCTATGGACCAAAGAGACAGATTTCTTGCAAAAGATTAGAGAGTGTTGGAAAGAACCGGTCAAGGGGTCTCCCTTCTTTGTATGGGAGGAAAACTTTGGAGAGTTAAAAAGATGCTGAAAGGTTGGGTAAAGACCTTGCCCAATCCTGCAGAGGACAAAAAAAATTCAAAATGATCTGGAAACCCATCACCTCCATCTGGAAGTTGCCGAAATAACCAAAGAAGAGTTAGATAAGGAATATCAGCTGCAACATAAATTCCATAGGGCGTGCCTGGCAGAAGAAGAATTCTGGAGGTTCAAGTCAAGGAGTCTATGGCTCAAGGCTGGAGATCGTAATTCCTCCTTTTTCTATAAGCAAGCTCAAGCTAGAAAATGCCGAAACTCTATATCAGAAATTAAAAATGAAAATAGCACTCTAAAAGACTTTGCCAGCATCAAGAAGGCTGCGTCAAACCACTTTGAAAAGATGTATTCTGAGGACGTGGAGACTAGCCTGAACGCCAATCTGATAGACGCTGTCCCCAAGCTCATTACAGCAAAAATGAACTAGATTCTTGAAAAAAAATCACCACAAATGAAGTCAAAGAAGCTCTCTTTGCAATGGAACCCGATAAAGCTCCGGGTCCAGATGGATTCACGCCTAGATTTCTTCAAACATGCTGGCAGATAGTTGAGAAAGAATTTATGAAAATGATCCTAAAATCCCAAGAATGTCAGAAAATTGGAGGCTGCACAAACTCAGCATTCCTCGCCCTCATTCCTAAAGAAAAAGGTGCTAATTCCTTTAATAGATTTCATCCTATATCCTTATGTAACATTGGATACAAAGTGATCACCAAAGTTATAGCAAACAGATTGAAGAAAATCCTCCCTAAAGTCATCCCGGAGAATCAAGGCGGCTTTATTCAGGGTAGGCAGTTGGTAGACAATTTCATCTTGGTCCAAGAGGCGATCCACTCCAGTGTTCGTCGAAAAGAAAAAGGTATGGTTATCAAACTCGATCTAGCTAATGCATTTGATCATGTAAGACATAGATTTCTGTTTGATGTAATGCACAAACTTGGGTTTGGACAAAAATTTATCAAATGGATCAGAGCTTGTATTTCCGAACCCTGGATTACTCCTTTAGTGAATGGCAGGGCTGCTGACTTCTTTAAAGCATCTAGAGGGCTGAGGCAGGGGTGCCCCCTATCTCCTCTCCTCTTTGTGTTGCAGGCCTCTGTCCTCAGTTTTCACTGAAACAAGAAATAACAAGATCAAGAGATAGTTGGATTGTGCATAGCAAGAGGGATGAAAAGCATCAATCACGCCCTCTTTGCAGATGATACTCTGCTCCTTGGGGCTGCTTCTTAACTATCGACAAGTAAATTCAAAGAAGTGTTGGAAGACTACTGCCAAGCATTGGGCAGTGAAATAAACAGGGGTAAGTGCCATGTTTATTGTTGGAATGTATCAGTGGCTGCTGCTAGTTCCATAGCCAGATGCCTGGGCTTTGCTGCTTCAGCATCTTGGACCTCCTTCAAGTACCTGGGGCTGCCCATCTTCCACAAGAGGGCTATAAGCAAGGATTGGCTCCCACAAATAGAAAAATTTAAAACAAAAATGCAGGCCTGGGGGTCATCTTGGCTCAACATGGCCGGAAAATTAGTACTTATCAAATCTGTTTTAAGCAGCCTGCCTCTTTTTAATTTCTCTGTTCTTTTGGCGCCAATGGGAATCATTAAAAACATGGAGGAGCTAATCAGAAAATTCCTTTGGAAAGGAGGCAAGAATAATGAGAAGCGACTCTCCTTAGTAAACTGGGAAATAGTATCCAGGCTGCTATAGGAGGGAGGATTAAATTTTAAAAATCTAAACACTCAGAATTTAGCAATGGGAGCTAAACTGATCTGGAAGATCATAGCGCCAAAGCCTGGATGGGTTCAGTTGTTGCTGTGGAGGAAATATTTTAGAGGTCAGAGACTCCGATGTCTGGAGCAGTCCAAAGTCCATTCTAGATCCCCTTTCAACAATTTAATTTTTAAAGTTGGGCCACTTATAAGAGATAATGCCTATTGGATACCTGGGAATGGCAAACATATCAGAATTTGGGATGACAACATTATGAACAGACCTCCGTTAGTGAACTCGAGCCTCAGGAGAGAGCTGAAGGCGTGGATGGAAGAAGCAAACATTAAATCGCTCTGGGACATATCGACTTGGCATGGAGATAGCTGGGATGGCTGGAAAACGCTCAATGTGCCAGCTGCGTGGTTGCCAGACTACGAAACGCTGCTACAGATGTTACATGGAGTTGCACCTCTTCACGCAAGAAGGAAAGACTCGAGAGGCTGGGGAGCGAAGCAGATTGGGTATTCGGTGGCTCAGGGCTATGCCAAAATCATGGAGAGACCCCACGTTCCTCCCAACCCGACACCTTGGAACGGTATCTGGAATTTCTCCACCATTCCAAAGATTGATTTTTTCTGCTGGCTGTTATGCCATCAAAAAATCCTAACAGACGATAGGCTGCAGAAAAGGGGATTTCTAGGTCCATCAAGATGCATTCTATGCAAAGAAAATCCTGAATCTGCTGTTCATCTTTCTCTGGAATGCAAATTTACAGTTCTAGTTTGGCAGGAGCTCCTTGGAACGTTGAATTTGATGCCCATCTTCCCCCACGCAGTCCCGGATTTGTTTGCTGGGTGGTTGGCTAGATATCCAGGACCAGGCCCAAAAAACAAGATTGTCAAATTTGCATGGACTGCTCTGCCCAAGTTTATCAGCTGGCAAACCTGGTTGGAGAGGAATAGAAGGATCTTCAGGGATAAGGAACAGAACTACAAGGTAGTTGCAAATACAGTTAAAGGACAGCTAAATGAGTGGTTGAGTGATAAAAATGATGACACAAATCTTAGCCAGCATGACATTGAGTTCGGAGCAGCTCTCAATCTAAATTTCCAAAAGTCGAAAATATCGCCCATATGCCTCAAAGACTGGAAAATAAGGAAAAATGGAGAAGAATTTCAAGCTTGGCTGTCCAATCAAGCTCTTCCCCTCCTGTTCTTTGACGGGGTAGCCAAGGGAAATCCAGGAATGGCTGGAGTAGGAGGCTTAATTATAAATCCAAAAGAATCTTCCATCCACAGGTTTGCATGGGGTCTAGGCCACACCACAAGCATCCAAGCTGAAGTCATGGCGCTGTTTCAAGGGATCAAAACGCTTAAGGATCTGGGGCTCACAGAAGCAATTGTTCTGGGAGATTCCCAAGTCATCATCAATGCAATGGTGACCAATACAAATCTGGCAGATCTTCGACTTGCAAGGACAATTTCAAGAATTAAAGGCATGACCAAGCTCCTGAGACTGGAATTCTTCCATATCCTGAGAACCAATAACAAGGAAGCAGATGTAGAAGCAAATAAGGCAGCCCAGTTAGACGCTGGAACTATTCTCAGAGATAATGAAATCTCTTGGGAACCAATCCCCTAATTTTTTTTTATGTTTTTCCGTCTTTTGCTAAAGCAGTTCGTTTGTATTCATAAGCTTGGGAAATCAGCAGGAAAAGGCCATGTGAAAAATTGTAAAAAGACGCGATTCACAAGTGATTGTGGCATGCTCAGCTGGTTGGAGAGATTCCAAGAAACCAGGCTCAGCTCTTGTAACCGAATTTATGGTATTTTGCCAGATAGTTAATGAAAGTCCCATAACTGTTTCTGTAAAATATATATATATATATATATATATATATATATATATATATATATATATATAAAACTGGGTTAGAAGATTCTAAATGACATGGATCAACCCAAATCTAATCTTAACTGTTGATTAGAGATGTAATCTCGGTCATTGAAGGACCAACAAGAAAAGTATAAGAGGAGGCTTGAGGGTTAGTTCGAGAACACACTCGAGTGATTAGTCATTCGATTTCCTAGAGCGAGGTTCACTAAGAGAAAACGAATCAGTGATCAGTTGCAGCGAGGGGCAGTGAGTACGAGGCAGAGAGGCAGAGATAGTGCCGAGAGACTAGCACAGAAGCAGAAAGAGGTAGATGTTGAGCCAGAGAGAGCCATGAAGAGGCAAAAGAGATTGCGCAGTGGCCAGAAGGGTCTGCGTCATCCACGCAGAGGTTGCAGGAGTGACGTAGAGGGCCATAGAGGCTGTGCAATGCCTCAGAGGGCTGACGCAGGGGGTTCCGGGCTGACGTTGAGGCCAGGTGGGCTGATGTTGAGCTTTAGAGTGTGCTGAAGATGGTTTAGTGGGGCTGACTTTCCGAATATCTGCTTTCGAATAGAGAGGTATTATTGCCGGATTATTTTCTCTGTCGGGTGAGCTAGTTTGGCACCCAGTTGTACTCAGAAAGACTGCATAATAAAATAACCCTCAGGATTGCTGCACCGGTTTTCCTAAGTTGGGTTTTTTCGGGGACGAGTTGTCCAAAAATAATGGTGTCACTTGTGTGTTTGCTATCTCTTTCAGATTTTGATCTGTAGATGGTTGAGACTGTATTGTGTTTATTTCGATATTTATATGGTTAAATAACTTGTTCATGATTAACTAGTAGGAGAAATAAACCAACGAATACTGATAAAATTTCTAACGGGTAATACTTGGGAATGTCAACATTAAACCACTGTTCCCTTGTCGTTGCCCCTTCGTTCGACTGATAGGCACCCACCGTGGGGGCTTATGAGTGAAATATAAAAATGTAAAAATTTTATTTATTTTTTAATATGATAGCAAAGCTTGATATCGCTTTTAGATTTTATAAATTAGAAATTTGAACATACACAGGTCCCAAGGAGAGAGAATGGCCCCAAGCGTTTCCAAAGGCAAGTAGAAAGTTATACGATAAAAAGATCAAAGTTTGAAAAGGTTATAAGAAAATTCAAGTTTAAATAAGTTAATTGAGAGCATTATGTCTATCATGCAATGACATGAATTTAGGAGGAGATTATCATACAGATTTTGAAGGTTGACATTCATGAATGTGATGAGCACAAAAAGCGATATTTAGACATGGGATTGTACATAGAGGGAGAGCAGAGGGAAACAAAACCACAGACTCAACTAGAAAAACGATGAGCTGCAAGGATATTAATCACAGAAGAAAACATAAGTAGCCCAATGTGTGAGATGTGCCGACACAAATCTGTGCACAATAGTGAGATGTGGGATTAGTTGGGAAAATTTCACCCTAGCACAACAAACACAAGTACACAACAAACAAATGCATGGAAGAAGGAAGAAGACTTGAAAGATGCCCTAGGAATTTTAGAGACCTAATTTAGCTGATGATTCCTATTTTTTATGCCAGAGAATGAACCCTAAATTTGCAATAGACCACAAATGGGGTTCAATGCTTAGAAAAAATTGCCATCCCAGAGTTCAGACATCCATTGCAGATCGGAAACACTGTGTAGTAAATCGTGGGTGAGCTACAAAAGATATGTTACAGGCAGACGATCCGGGCAAAAAAATCTGACGCTGAAAGCAGATACAATTGAATTGAGATAGATGCCAACAATTTGTATACACCCAGAACATACCTATCTATATTTGTAAATTGTAGAATTTAAAGAAACCCTAGAAGTGGAGTCGTGGACACTATACTGTAAAGAGGGCAGTGGTTGCTGTAGTAATAATAAGTTTTGATCCAATGTTTATTTCCATAAAATGTTATATTTGAAATGTTATTGAATGAAGGACAAAATCAGAGGCTTTAAAATTTTCGTAGTAATACTTTTGAATGTACATGTCATTTAGGACCTTAGTCACCAGGTTCGAGTTCGAGTTCGAGTTCGGCGACCATGAAATTCGAATAAAGTTCGGCAACTAAAATTTTGTCGATAAAATTCGACATATAGAAATTCGAAAAAAAAATGTATATATATATATATATATATATAAAAAATCAATTTAAAGTCAAATTCAAATAAATTTTTGGTGACCAGATTTTGGTGAGAGCAAATCGGAAAAGGGGCAAAATGTTCGCACTTTATCCTGCTCCATTGAAAAAATACCAAACTTCCCATCAAACCTATTCCTGGCTAAAAAAATTGGATTGATGTGATCAGTCAAAATAATATGCAAAGTAAAACCAACTGCCTGCATACTGTCAGTCGAAAACGAAAACTAATAAAAGGCCTAATAATGAGAAAATCAAAATCATGAAAATTATTAGAGTTCGCATGAAGACGAAATTCTTTCACTAAGAAACCATTAGACTATCAAAACCAAGCAAACGGTTTTTACGAATGCTCTCGAACATCCAGACACCGCTCAGCTGTGTTCTAAAAGAAAAAAAAATAAGCAGTTTGGCGTCCCGAATACATGGGAATTAATAGGTTACTCGTGAATCTGCTGATCTGCTGAAAATGAGCCTAAACTAGTGTCGAGTGGCCCAATAGGGACGATCGTTATCACAAATTAGATTTTATTGACGAATAAATCATCAATTAAGGCATGCAGATTGAGCGCCCGACAAATAAATCATCCAGCTTTCGCAGAACATGAATTGAAAGTGTTTCAAGACATAGGAAACACGAGATGAAAAACAAAAGGCCATAAGGCAACACAAACTGTGGAAGATGAAACTGTTGGCACCAAAACACCATAAGAAAATAAACAATAAAACCGTTGTATTTCCAATTGTGCCTGTCAAATCTCACAATTTCGAAATAGAGTTAGAACAGAAGGGCAGGTTCCAAAGTCCAGGCCCCCTTAAAACTCTAATCAAAAGGCAAGGGGAAAGAATTACCTCTCAAAAAATCGAAATCCAACGGAAAGTACAAAATAATATCAAGATCGTGAGGTAATATCAAGATATAATGTAGTAGCTTGATCTCCTCATATCGGAGCTCGTACAAAACCAGGAATCGAACCCTAGACATGAAAGGTAAAGAAGGAAACTAGGGATCCAAACAATGCAACAATGAAACCGGCGAGCAATAAAACCCGCGCGCTAAAGCCTAAAACGCGCGAAAAAAACGAATTTCATCGAACATCAGGCGAATTTAATCGAACTTCAAACGATTTTGTTCGGGAAAAATTCGAATTCGCCTTGAAATTCGAGTTCGCCATAAAATTCGGCGAACTCGAACGAATATATTCGTTTCTGCTTAAAATTCGCCGAATTTCGAATTTAATCGTTGAAATTCGCCGAATCTGGTGACTGAGTTTAGGACCAGTTTTCCACGGGGACACATCCCCCAAGGTGGGGTGCATTCTCCCACGCTTCCCACACACTTGGGACGAGGGACGTTTGGGTAAACATTTCCCCATGTCCCCCTTTTGGCGAGACATCATGAGATGCAAGGGGAAACATTTCCATTGTGGGGGATGCGTCTCCCCAAAAGGGGAGCTTCTGGGCGCACCCCCTCAAAAGAGGGACACCTAGAAGCACCCCTTATGATGGGGAATGCTCAAAAGCACCCCTTTTGAGCTTAAAGAGCTTTTGTGCGGGGAAGCCTAATATTCAAGTGTATGGCCCTATTATTGCTATTCCATTCATGGTAATGTTAAATTCTTAAAGTAAAAGTCCTTTTACTTCAAATTTTAACATTACCATGAAATGGCTCAGGATGTTTGAGAGTGGTTCTGACCTCATTGGATTTCATATGGAGAAAGTAGAATTTTAGATCTCACTCAAAATCCAGTAGACTTAATAGTGTTTTCAGGATTTCGGGATTAGGGGAATTGCAATGTTTCCATTGGATTTGTCATGTACGAGGGTATGGAACTAGTATTTTATCAAGAGTACCAAACCTTCTATGTACCTTGATGTTAGTGGCATGGGTTGTTGAACTCATCTATCGTGACCCTACTAAAAATGTACCCATCACTCAAACAAAATCTTGACTTGACATGCTACATTTTTTCAATCTCATTTTAGTGCTTAGAGGGTGATATTGATGACAAAGATCCCAATATGGATAATGATTTTGATGATATGTAGGTATTTGTTTTAGCATGATTATTTTTGATGTTAGAGGCCATCTAGAGCCCCTATTTGTTGATGTACATTTGGTTCAGAGATGGATTGCACTTTGTGCTATTTTGGTTATGTGCACCCTTACATGCTATATAAATGAGAACTTTTGCTTATTTGTGTATAAATGGTTTGGATTCATATGGATGCACATTAATATATATGCTTTTCTTTAAAATTTGAATATTTTTGGTTGTTGAACTCCTCTATCGTGACCCTACTAAAAATGTACCCATCGCTTAAACAAAATCTTGACATGACATGCTACATTTTTTCAATCTCATTTTAGTGCTTAGAGGGTGATATTGATGACAAAGATCCCAATATGGATAATGATTTTGATGATATGTAGGTATTTGTTGTAGCATGATTTTTTTTGATGTTAGAGGCCATCTAGAGCCCCTATTTGTTGATGTATATTTGGTTCAGAGATGGATTGCATTTAGTGCTATTTTGGTTATGTGCACCCTTACATGCTATATAAATGAGAACTTTTGCTTATTTGTGTATAAATGGTTTGGATTCATATGGATGCACATTAATATATATGCTTTTCTTTAAAATTTGACTATTTTTGGTTAACTGTTTTTTTACCAATTCCGTCCTGTTCCTATCGGTTCTCGGTTCAGAGGGTTTTCCGGTTCGATCACCGGTTCAGTTCCAATAACATTGGTATCTCTATAGTCTATTTTTCTTAGTACGAATTAGATTCTAGAATGATGAATGGTGAATTTAAATTTTAAATCAATTTACATTTTAGAATGATGAATGATAAATTTAAAAATTTAAATCAATATAGATTCTAGAACAATGAATGATGAATATGGATCAACGTATTTCGTTATTGAATCTCGTGTTGTATGGATGACTGATGAGTATGAATGATGCATGTATCAATATCAGTATCAGTATGAACGATGAATATGGATGTGTATTTCATTATTTAATATGAATTTGAATGTATATATTAAAATAATTGTATACCTCGACGTCTCCTCTTAAAAGTGACATTCTCCTTTATTTTTCATTTTTATCTTTCTACTTAAATTTTTAACATTACCATGAAATGACTCGGGATGTTTGAGAGTGGTTCCAGCCTCATTGGACTTCATATGGAGAAAAAAGAATTTCATATCCTATTCAAAATTCAGCAGACTTAACAGTTTTCAAGAATTCAGGATCAATGGGATTGTGGCATTTCATTAGATTATATCATGTATGAGGGTATGTGATTAGCATTTAATCAAGAGCACCAAACCCTATAGGTACCCTAGTGTTGATGATGTTAATTGTTGAACTCCTTTGTCATGCCCTTATCGAAAAATTACCTTTCAATCAAGTCAAAATCATCGATCAAGCATGTTAAGCTTTTTCTGCCATATTTTAAGGCTTGGATTAGGTAGTTTGATCAAAACTGGGCAATGTTGACTAATATCCCTAGACAATCCAGGTAGAAGCAAAGGCTAGACAAGAGGAGAAGAATCTGGATTCTAGATGGTTGATGCATCTAAATGGTTGATACTCAAATAATTAATCATTAATGTACAATGGTTGCCATATCTATCTTGATTTATGTACAAATATGCATGCTTCCATATCTTCTACAATTAATTTGGTATTTTGGATGTTTTTTTAATATAAATGCAAAAAACTATAAAAAAAATTATATATATAGTAGACGCTTCCGAGACGTTTCGCCGCGTCCTAGCTTCCAAAAAACGTCCACGCTTCATGCAACGTTGGTTGAGAATATTGCACAAATTAGAAATGGAAAAAATAACATGCCTTTCTAAAACAGAAGCACAGGCCTTATTGAGCATAGAAAAGATATGAGCAAGTATATTGAAAGTTGCCCCCATGAATTCTTGTAACCAATAAAGAGTGTACCTTTTTAAAAAGAAACCCAAATTTCCAACAGGGTACATGAGTTAAGATTACTCCACCGGCTGAGGTGAATTCAATTGTGCTTCATTAAGAAGAGATGGAGATATGTTTTTGTTAGTTGAAATTCTGCTTCAATAAGAAGAAATGGCAAGATGATTGCATAGGTGGGATGTAGATGAATTCTGTCTTCAAAATGGAAGATCCTATAATCTGATGGAGGATCAGCCAAGGTCCCAGGATCTGGAGAGATGAGCAGCTGAAAATAAGGTATTAGTTCTTATATTATTGTTGTAATTACCTATCCTCTGATGTAAGGGGGGCTGAGAGTTAAAAATACAGTTGCTGTGTTAAGGGGGAGCGTTGGAGTATTAACACTCCATATGCTAGTCCAAAGTAATAAAGTCACCTTATGTTTAGTGACTTAATTAAGTGTTATTAGTCAAAATAATAAAGTGTTAATCATATTAAGTGGTTAGGTCAAGTAGGTAGTACAACTATCTCATGAATGAAATATAAGGGGCCTCCCTCATTGTATTGAATGACTCCATTTCAATAACATATCATATTTGACATCTCGTGTAACTATATTAATTTTTTCAACACTTTTTGGGGGTCGGGAGATTTTTTTTTCCTTTGTTTTGATTGCTCCAGTCAGCCTCATAGGACCAGCCAGTTGTACCAGTTCTGTCCTAAACTGACTATTTCAGGTTAAAACTGGTCCAAAACTGGTTCAGTACATCAGTTACGGGTAGGGCCAAACTGTTTGAGAACCACGGTTCTGATAACATTACTTCTGGCAGGCTTAGTGGAAAAGGCTAGGAAACAAGCTTCAGTTTTTAATTTCTTTATATCCTTGGATTGATGGGCAAACTAAAATGGTCAATGCTTCCTTAATACATTCTCTAAGAATCCATCATGAGAAAACTGAATAATGGACAGGTACTTACCTTATTCAACAGCATAGGCACAACCAAGCAGCACATAGTTCTATAGGGTGCTTAGTGTTTGAAGTTTGCTATGCATTCCATTTTCCAACATATATCGACATGTGAATTAGCTGGAGCAGTTGCATCTGTTCTATTGGGTACCTGCTGTTTGAAGTTTGCTATGGATTCCAAGCCATAGCAATATATGAGTTACCTGGAGCCGTTGCATCTGCAGACAATTTTGCCCAGGAAAAAACAAAATAACACAGCTGCATTTATGGAACATCTAATAATAATCTAGAGATTAATGTGGTGCTGACAGAAATAGAAGCCGTGTATAAATAATTTAAAGGCAGTCATTGTTATGTTGTTGATGTTGCTTTACATTCTGTCTTTAGCATGCAGTATCTATTGCCCCTTGTTTCTGATCTAATCAATTATAGTTGATGAATTTTGAAGGTTAATTTGGTAGCTGCATTAGTTCTTGAACATTTAGTTTTTTTTTTGTGAACATAAATTGATTTCTTTATATTCTTTCCTGTTTATTCCAATCAGTTTCTGTAGTTGGCCCTAATGATTTGAATTTATTAATTCAGTTTGTTTTATTGTGATTCTTGTATGTGGTTTGACTTGCATCCAGCTTTTGTTTTGCTTCTCGATGTGTTTACTTCATTCTGACTGGTCCCTGATACTTGCTTTTACATAACTCAGAGGAGGATTCAGAGACAGATACTGAAGAATCAGATGTCAGTGGTTCTGATGGAGAGGACACATCCTGGATCTCATGGTTCTGCAGTTTAAGAGGCAACGAGTTCATTTGTGAAGTTGATGATGAGTACATTCAAGATAGCTTCAATCTTAGTGGACTTAGTAGTCAAGTCCCTTACTATGATCATGCTCTTGACTTGATTTTAGATGTGGAATCCCCCAATGGTAAGTATATTTGTGATATTTAGTATTTACATTAAGAGTGCTTTTATTGTTTGCATTCCAAACAATGAACACACACACTTTTTTCATTTTGATGTTTGTGCATCCTAGTACTTAAGAATCAAGAATCCTAATATCAAGAGATTTAAAGGTTTCAAAAATCTGGTAATATATCTGAAAATATCATTCTAAGAATAGTTAAATATGTGGGAAAAGCAATATTATAAAAAATATAAAATCAAAATCTTGAGGTTAGACATACCAGCAGAAACAATGCTATAGAGGCTTTGTTAAAAAGATCATTCTCACAGCTTTCTTTTCTTTCTCCTTTTGTTATTTTTTATTTTATTTTAACTTTTTAACTTTGAGAATTTCTGGGATTTTTGTGTTGGATTAATGGACACACCATAGAAAATTTTCACGAGTTTTAGTTTTGAAACATGCTCAGTTCTTTTATAAAATGACGTCCCAAGATTTTTCTGAAATGGTAGATGCCACTTGAGGTAGTCGGCCCTCCTGGATGACAAGTGGGCTCACTCAATAGACGTGTCTTTTCTCATATGAGAACAGCTATATATTGGCATATATCCTCCTCCAAATCGGCAAGCAATTTAGTGCTTCTCTGTAGTAAGTTCTGACTCCTGAGGCATGCGAAGTTCAGAGGCCGCACTAATGAAAAGACTTGCGAGTTCCTGAGGCTTTGTATCAGAAACGAAGTGCGATCTTTCTGAGTTATACAACTGAAGTAAATCTGAGTTCTCTGTGACTGATGACCTGAAATAAGTACGAACTCTCTGAGGAAAATGATCTGAGATAAAGAACGAGCTCCCTGTAGCATAGGATCAAAGATTGATATAAGTTACTGTGGCTGAGATTATTGATACCTTCTGTGATGGGTCTATCATGATGATACAAAATTTGGAGTGCTTGGCTTGGCTTCTTGAAGGAGTGGAATTTTGTCAAGGTCTTGGATTTCTACTTTGATCTGATTATATAAGAAGAGGATTTTTTCTGGGTTTTCCCCCTTGTGGGGTTTTGGCCCTGGCTTGGAGAGCCTACATCTTTGTGTTCTTTTGTCTTCTGGGATCTCCATGTTATGAAATTTTGGTAATTGCTTGATGAAGGAAAAAAACATAAATTTAATAATTTAGCCAACAAATTCACAAGTAATTATCATGTCAGAGAAATCAACCCTAATTCATAAGCCTATTGATTTCTCAACATGGTTTCAGAGCTAAGGTTTGAAGAAGGAGGCATGAAGATCACATTCTATTGGCATTTGGATTGTTATCAAAGATTTGAAGTCTGATGTATCCTTGAAAGTCTTTGGATCTCTCTCTCTATGGCTTTTATTGGACGAATTTCTGTAGCTTTTGTTGATGAATTGCTGTAGCTTGTGTCTCTGTGGATTGGACAAGATTCTGGGCATATAAATGATCTTCTATCTCTACGACATGAAGAAGACCCTGACTTCTGTAGTGACTATAATCTATGACCTATCTCTGTTAATGACTGAAAGAGCATAAACTTTGCGATGAGAAGGTAACCCCTATGATGCAAAATGATCACGATCGAAGATTAATCTCTGTGTTGCAAAGGTCTGTTCAAGCTCTACTTTTATGGTACGTATATGATCTTTGAAGCTCACATTTATATGGTAGCTCACTCAAATATTCTGTATACTCTCTATGATGGTTCACATACATTCAAAGTGGCCTGTATGTCACTATGGTTCGTTACTATTCAACGTGGCATTGACATATCTCTGTGATGACTTGTCTGCACTCTAGACATGGCTCACAATCTACAACATGACTTATATTTAACAATGGTTTACATTCTACATAATGGCTCACACTCTATACTTGGCTCACATTTAACGAAGTTCTACGATTCGCTATTTCTCCCAGGCTCACACTCTATACTTGATGTATACAACAATGAGACTGTGATTTATATGACAAAGATTTGAGGGACGTGACAAAGTCTGCAAAGAACAAGATTTATATATAAAGAGTTTATTGCTCACTACAATATCTTTTAAGGACAAAATTGTGGCACCCAAGTTTGTGGTCAATCTGAGCAACTAGGAAGAAGTCCGAAACAAAACTTATGCGTTTGATAATACTTCTCCAACATGATCCTGTGGTATTCCAACATATCTCTAAGATTCCTGTAGCATAATCTGACTTGGAGAAACAAATCAAGATAACAGATGGCCCTTTGTGAAAGGTCTTCAGATCAAGGATTGATTTATGAAGATCTACAATACAAGACCGAGCATCATTGAAGAATTTGTAATCACAACAAATAAAACTATGACGATGTATGACAATCAAAAGTTTTTGAGTTATTCGAGTTTGGAAGGACCATCTCTGTATATGAAGCAGCAAGTATATCTCTTCATTAAATGGACTAAGAAAAGTATCGAAAGCCTGTGACAGAAACCAAGATTTTATAAACTGTGGAAGAATCACGAGAAGATATCTAACTCAAAGCAACCCAGACATTGGAGACATATTGAAGAACTGTGAAACTTATCCCTATAAACACCATTACACGGATCACATCAAGCTTGATCTATGTGAAGACCATATTGAGATCTGGTTTCAGAAGTGAGTCTGATTCAGTAAGCAATCTTAAGGAGTTACGATACTCGAATACATGATGGAGAAAAAGTAAGGTTGCAGAGGTATGTATAACATTTTTGTGCTTTTATGATCTATGTTGTTCACTAGGTGATGAGCACTTAAGGACCTACAGTCTCATATTGTTGATATGATAGCACACCGAATAGTTCACTGCATATGAAGACTAGATCAACAAATGAAATAAAAGGCATGTCAATAATATGATTAGGGTTTTGCAGCTAACAACATGCTTGTAGTAGGTCTTGATGACCATAAAGAATCTAGGGTTTGTAGATCTTACAATTTGTAAAGTCTTGAAGATTTTTGGTATTTAGGGTTGGTAAACCCTAGCTGAGACTTGGATTAGAAACCCTAGATACGAAATCCCTAACTAGTTGTTCTGTTGTAGAGAGAAAAACCTAGTTCTTGAGTTTGACAAGTATGTCAAGGTTGGTGAACAACAAGATTAAGAGGGAGCTAATCCTCTTCAAAAAGAGAAGTTCTCTATATTTCTTTAGTTACCACTATTGCTATACTTTGTCTTTTTGTTCTTCCATGATCTTCTAACAAAGTTTGCAGGTCAAGACAAGATTTACCTAAAACTTGACTAGTAGAAGGAAGAAGTAAAAGAACGTGGAAAAGCATGAAGATGAAGAAGAAGGGAGCAGTTTGAAGCTTGCGTCAAAGAAGTCGATTAGAAAGCAAGAAGTTGAAGAGTTCTGATGTTGTTTTACCAACAACTAACTAATTTGTTCTTGGAAAACATTGATGATTAAAAGTTGAAGAGCATGAAGCAGAACTCTGTTGCAATATGAAGATAGACCATGCAAAGCAATGTTGACCTCAGAGGAAGCAAACAACAAGATTTTGAAGAATCCAACACCTTGACTAAAAGCCATTGTGATTTGGCAACTCTGATAATGATGGGATATGGTTTGGCTTCCTGAAAGGATTTGTTGCAGAAGTGTGTGAAGAAGCTAGCAATTGAGATAACTTGTTTGATGATATTGTACCAACGACCATTTAATTCGATTTGGGAGCTCATGGATTGAGTGGACAACACTAATGATGGCTTGGAAGAGCATGAGGGCATAATTCTATTATGTAAGGTAGAAGGCATGTGCTAGCAGTTGTGAGGAAGTTTGGCTCCTTGAAGATGATAGATGAACCGTTTGATGACAAAGTTACATGATGATTATTAAAGATCCAAGAAGGTCGAAGTTCGATATGATGTGAAGCTATTAGGAGCCAAGAAGCCTTGCAAAGATCTAGAAGCCCTACAAGCTACCACTAAGATCTCCACGAAAGAACAAGTAGCTGATGAATGAGACAAGCTAAAGCCTATGGTTATGTCTCCTTGGTTGAGAGGGAGTAAGGATCTCCTCCTTGGTTGAGAGGGAGTGATGGTGGACACTGTATTCTCCATGTGTCATGCACTAGGCCAGGACTAACAACTGTAAGTCTAGTGAAGGCACTGGTAGGGAGAATGGAGGATTGGATAAGCATCTAGGACCAATACTCCTTGAGGATTGGGAATCCAAGATAGGAGTAGTCCCGAGGACCGATACTCTTTGAGGATAGGGCAGGGTATCCAAGATAAGAGTAGTCAAAGAGGACCGATATTCTTTGAGGATTGGGAATCCAAGATAAGAATAGTCTTGTAAGGACATACTTGGTGAACATCCAGATGGGGTATGTGCCTTGAGAGGCGATGGTGGTGGTGTCCAAATGTATGCCTCCCAGCATTGTGCTCTAATCTAGTGGAGAGTTAGAGCTTGTTAGTCAAGGCCTTGCTATTTTGCAAATTGAAAATGCTGGTTATAATGTTGATGCTTGATGATGGCTTATCAATCTGATCTCTTCTTATGACAATATTTCAATTTGAGAGTATCCTTGTATGTAGTTGTGTAATTATGAATACATCCCTAGTTAAGAGGGAGTGTTGAAAAATGTAACTAGGTTCGGTCTTCATAATTATCTTTGTACTTGTAAAGCAAAATGAACAAAAATAAAATTTATATTATTATTTTTCATTAGTCAAGCATTTTCTTCATGCTTCTAGGATTCATTGAGTCAAAGTCTTGTAATTGGGTCAAAGTCCTATTTGGACTTCTTGTAAGGAAAAGAAAAGAAAATTTAAAATGTAATTTTGGGTCTATTCACCTCAAGAAGCCAAGTCGACCTTCTTGGATGACAAGTCGGCTCACTCAATAGACGTGTCTTTTCGCATATGAGAACAACTATATATTCGCATATATCCTCATCTAGTTCGGCAAGCAATTCAGTGCTTCTCTGTAATAAGTTTTGAGGCAAGGGCATGCAAAGTTTAGAGGCCACACTAATGAAAAGACTTGCGAGTTCTTGATGCTTTGTATATGAAAAGAAGTGCAAGCTTTTTGAGTTATACATTTGAAGTAAATTTGAGTTCTCTGTCATTGATGACTTGAAATAAGTGTGGATTCTCTGAGGAAAATGATCCGTGATAAAGAGCGAGCTCCCTGTAGCATAGGAGCAGAGATTGATATAAGTTATTGTGGCTGAGATTAATGATATCTTCTACGATGGGGTCTATCACGTTGATACAAAATTTGGAGGGCTTGCTTTGGTGTCTTGAAGGAGTGGAATTTTGTCATGGTCTTGGGTCTTGGATTTCTCACTTTGATCTGATTCTATAAGAAAAGGAATTTTTCTGGGTTTTCCTCCTTCTGGGGTTTTGGCCCTGGCTTGGAGAGCCTACATCTTTGTGTTCTTTTGTCTTCTGTGATCTTCATGTTATGCATTTTTGGTAATTGCTTGATGAAGGAAGAAAAATCAATTTAATAAACTAGCCAACAAATTCACAAGTAATTATCATGTCAGAGAAATCAACCCTAATTCATAAGCATATTGATCTCTCAACAATCTCAACCGTCGATCTCAAGTGGGTTAGGATTTAATCCTAGCTATCCATCACTTTGTAGATTAGGATTTGAGTTATGGCTCAATGAAGAATTATAATGACAACCTAAGGGAAGGAAGAAGACATGTTATAGGTGCAAGTGATTTGTAGATTTGAGAGAGATTTTCTCAAGTGAAGAGTAAGAGACTTAAAGTTGAAGAGAGGGAAAAGTTTGCAGGTAGAATTTCAGAGAAAGGAACTCAGTGGAGGTTGAGGCCGTATGAGTTGTTAAGCACCAGATTTCTAGAGGGTAGCACATGGGAGCAGGATCTAGCTCCAGGAGAATCACATGAGTTGAGGGAAGGCCCACATGTGATGACAAGGATGAGTGTAGGTTGCACTTGTGGATAGTCCAACTCACAAGCGACGTGTGTGCCGACTAGGAGGGAGGAAGGCTGCGTGCGGGTGTAGCTTTTCATAGAGTAGAGTTTTCCATGTTCCAATTGCTGTAATTTTTTTTTTAATTTCTTTGTGGGCCAATTTCCTTGTAAGGGAGCCATTATTTATTCTAAGGAATAAAGTGAAGGATAAAGTGGAGGGTTTATATTTTCTGCTGTGTGATTGATTTTCTACTTGCGCTTCTGTTATCAAATTTTATTGTTAAAATACTAGTGTATTTTTATTCAACAATTTCAGAAAACGTTTACTAGGTTGATTAAATTTTGGGGTTATAAAATTGCTTGGGATATAAATCAGATCTGGAATTCAGAAATTTAACATATGTACACCTTTATGCTTAGCCAACTTTTGCCTTTAATTTGTGGGAGTACCCCTATCTTTCTTACCTTTCTACAAACTTCTGAAGCATCTCTTCCTTATATTTTCCAAAATGCCATTTGGTGTGTATGCTAAGGAGTGTTAGTGCACTGGAGTTGCCTCTAGCATGAAGTTTTATCTATGTGGCCTCCTAAATATAATTTCCTGATGCACTTACGTGTGATTATTTTCCCCACTTTTTGATACAGTTGGAGCCAATATTTGTACCCATTATTTGCCTTTAGCACAAAACCCAAGTATTTCATTCCTTTGTTGAAAGGTTGTACCTTGAAAGGAAGGATTTGATTGATTCTTCTTTCTAGTCTCTCATCTAGGCCATTAAAAGTTGTAGTAGACTTCTTAAGGTTGCCCTACGTACTAGTTATCTCGGAAAGGTTCAATGATCTTTCTTATACTGCCTTCCCTAGCAGAACATTCACCTAACAATTAGACATTATCCACAAATAAGAGTTGAGTGATCGAAACAACACCATTGATATTATTACCTTTTAGTCTTCCTCTTCACTTGAGGTCCCTAAGAATTATGCCGAGGCCTTCAATAATGATTAACAAAAGTAGTTGAAACTTGATACAAGAACATCCTTGCCTCAAACCCCTACAAGGTATAATGAATCTGGAGGCTGACCCTTTGATTAGAGTAGAGGAGGAAGAACTAAGACAACCTTTTATTTAGTTAACACATGAGACGAAAACAATTATGTAGAAGTATAAGCCTTAAATACATTCCAATTTATGCTGTCAAAAGCCATTGGCAAAATGAAGCTTTATAACCTTGGTAGACATTTTCTTGGTTTTAATTGAGTGAAGTGCTTTCTAGGCTATTCCCATAGATCATGGATTTGGCAATATGTTAAGAAACCAAATTATTTAAGAGAAATTCAAATAATTGATGAGAGGACTAATTTAAGTCTATGATAGATATCTTTTGCTATAATTTTATAAACTACACTATAAATTAAATAGATCTAAAATCTTCAATAAGAGGATTGTCTATTTTAGGAATTAGGCATAGGAAAGGTGATTGAGGGATCCCAAATTTTTTCCTGATGACCTAGGTTCTTCCACCACAACCAGGATGTCAGTTTTCAACATATCATAGAAGCTTGAAATAATTCAATGGTCCATCCATCTAATCCAAGGCTTTTTTCTTTTTCAAAAGAATAAATTAGTTCTTTGAGCTTCTCCTTGGTGACTTTCTATTATCAATTTCTCATTAATATCCTCTTCTATGAATTTGGGGAAGTGTTATGCAACCTTTAGAATCTCCATAATGTCAACCCTTTTTGAGTCCTTATATAACTATTTGAAATATAAGAATCAAGCTAGTCACTATCAACAAGATTGTTAAAAGGTAGTGGCCTTGGATCCATCTAGCCTAGACAACTTCTGGATGCTATTGACATATTTATGGAGAAATTTAGTATTCTCTTCGCCTTGTTTAAACCAAATTTCTCAACTTTTTTGCATCCATTTGTTGTCTCCTAGGCCAAAAGGTTCCTTTTCTTTTCTTTTAGAGTCTTTAGAGCAATTTTGTCTTCTAGGAAGATGTCGTGGCTAATTTTGTGGAGATATGTCAACAGGAAGAGTACTTTCGGATGTTGTTTTAATCTGGAATATGCCATGATATCATGGATGAGCAGGAAACAAAATTTTGTAGCCCTTAGCACTACTGAGGTCAAGTATATCGTAGCTAGTTGACTTATCACCAAGATACAAAATTCCCCAATAAGAGAACCATCATAATTAAACATAGAGATAAAGACACAATTACACAAGAGACAATAAATTTTTCTAGGCAACCCAACTGGGAAAACCCTCTACTAGTTATAGAATTTTATTGAGAAAAGTATGAGCAGTCAAATTTCTTTACAAGGCAATACTTGTTTCAATAGAAAAAAACTAGTTCTCTCTGTTAATCCTTAGATGAAACTCCCTGCAAATAACCTTGAACCAACTCCTTACTTGCCACATGTCCTTCGCATGTGTGAGAGAAATCCTTCCAATTTGAGTTGTACGAACCAATAGGAATAGGAGAGAGAAGATGTGATGTGAGGTGATGAAGTGCCAAATGAGGCTTGAGGACTTTTGTATATATAAGAATTGATGAGGGTGAAAAGACATCGTTTGGGCTTCATGAGCCTACATGATGTTGAAGTCGACCTTGACAATTTGCACATGTGTGGGCTTTAATTCAAAAACACACTTATCCTTCTTGTATGATTTTATTGATCTTTAGGTTGATTTTGGTCCTCTCGAAAAGAGGAATTTAATGCAATAATTATCTCCTTGAAATGAGTTGTCCAAATTGGAATTTGATCCTAGTTTCACTATTTAACATATAAGACCTCGACATCTGGATGGATCTGAGTGTGTTGGAGAACAAAGACTCAATATTTAACATAATATATATATTTACTAATAATGATTGAAGGATGATCTATTACAGAGTGAGAGGCCCTGGCTTAAATACAACCTTGGGCGTGTCTTGGTGAATGGGCATGATCAAAGATTTGCCTAATAAACTAATAATTACAAATAACTAACTAATTATTTATAACATTGCCTGCCAAAAAATGCTTTGTCCTCAAAGCATACATAACGACGGATGTTGTTGACGAAATACTCCAGTCTCCTAAGAAGCTTCTTCTTCTGGTAAGTCCTTCCACTTGATCAGGTATTCCTTGATTACACGAGATTAGAGCTTCTTTTCCTTGGTGGATATGATACCTTCTCGCTCTAAAATGACCCTCCCTTCCTCATCTAAGGATGGAAGCGTTGTTTGTGCTGATTGATGGTCACCAAGCGCCCTTTTAAGGTAGGATACATGGAAGACGTTGTGGACACGACTTTTATCCGGAAGGCTTGAACTATATGCAACTTGGCTGATCTTTTTGTTGATCTGGTATGGTCCATAGTGTTAAATACATACATGGCAGACACAAAGTGTGAATGATATGCATGAGAGTACTTCTATTATTGACATGATATACATTTATAATACATAGGAATGACCCTTGGTTTCATATTCCAAGTGGTCCCTTGGACTCCCTTTGGTGTTCAGCTTCCACAGCAACCCTTAGAGGATTAGGTGTCCAACGTTCCCCCCCTTAATCCAAAGGGGTATGTATGAGTCCAAGAAGAGAGTTGTAATACAAATGTGAAAAAACATGCATGGCAGCACTAGGCTGAATGTGCTCTTTGAAATGTTGGTATAAGGGGGGTGGTTTAAGGATGACCACCAACACTGGAACGCTTAGTGCAATTCTCAAAACTCTTCCAAGTCTGGCATGAAGCTCAGGTCTTCTGCTAGAGGAAGTGCTCCTGATGTTTTGAAGAGGGAAACCTTCAACCATGAAAGGGAGGTCTCACCTCGCTTAAAAGGGAGAACCTCAACCTGAAAAGGGAGGTCTCAATCTGTGATGGTTTAAGGATTACTACCAACAATGGAATGCTTAATGCAATTCCGGGAACTCTTCCAAAATTGGCAAGAAGCTGAAGTCTTCTACTAGAGGAAGTGTCCTCAATTCTTTGAAGAGGCATCAACAACTAAAGGCATGCTCAGGGCATCTTTGTCTCTGGCTACAACACTGAATCTAGTATGGTAGGTTGTGGCTCAGGCTCGCTTAATGTGGCTTTGAAGCTTGTAGATGACCATCATTTCCCCCCTCAGATATAAGGTGAGATGATGGAGAAAACTCAACTGCAAGACTGTTCAATACCCTAGAACAAGTTATGAGATATGACTGAAATATCTTCTTGGCTGTTGATGCCCATTGCCAAGAAGCGATCCATCCAAGATGAATCTTTGTTATTGCAGGAGGCTTGTTTTTGAAGCATCTGTTTGAAGAATGACTGGTTTTATGACGGTGCTTACATGGATGAAGATCAAAACAATGATCTTTCACATGGCCAACTCGGTCACAATGTTGGCATTTAACATTCTGTTGTTGATGCTGTGGAAAAGGACCAAAATCTGGAACAAGTGAAGGTGAACTGTCATGAAGGAATCCAACACTTTGAAACTGGATGGGCTTTGAGTAATCTGGAATATGAAAGGAAACCTCCTTATCATATCCAAGCCCTGTTCTGTGCTTGTTGTGGACAAGCTCTTCCCAAGGTCTGATGATGGGCTTGGGAAGTGGAACTTGAATATCTACATCTTTATACAAAACTGCTCTTGAAATGGGTACTGCATTTGCAATTTCTTGTTGCTGATGGGAATCTATCTCAATGTTCTGAACAAAAATAGGTTCAGAATGATGTTTATTCTGTTGTAGCTGTGATTCAAGCTACAAAAAATCAATCTTCTCTTGTGTATGTTGCAAGCAAGTTTGAATGTCAAAAAGAGTTTCCTTGCTAATGTTGATTGTGCTTTCAGTAGTTGACATAATTAGAGTTCTTAATAACTCTAATAAATTGCCAATTTGAGTCATTTTTAAACTTCAATAGGTCAACTCAATTCATCAACAATAATCTAAAATAAATAAAACTCAGTTCGCAACCTTCAATGTTTCAAACCAGCACAGAGAGCAACGCCAAACTTTTACAATACTAATGCAGAGAATACACCTGGTAATTTATCCCAATGGACAAAGATTGAATGGGCTGATCTGGGACTGTTTGAACCCAACTTGGCACTCCAAACAAGCTGCTACAAGAATCACATCAGTCCGTCCCCTTCCAAGAATGAGCTGCTACAGGAATAGGAAATGCAGATCTGTAGTGATAGGCTGCTAGCCTGCTACAGAGATGAGAACAACTCGTCTTTCTCTCAAAAAAGCTGCTACAGGTGTAAGAAATCAACTCGGTCTCTGATGTATAGGTGGCTACATGCATACAAAAAGCGATCCAAGAGGCACACACAAATTTGGAACTGTAGGAGAACGCAAGTGATAATTGGGTGCACAAAAGAATGACTCTTCCTCCTTCACTGCCACACTGCTACAACACTTCTTCTGCTCATAAATAAACACATCCTCTTCGATCTTCTGCTCATAAATAACTCAGTCTAAGGAAGAAATTAGGCCTGGTCTGATGGTGATATATATATATATATATATAAAACTGTTGGCTCAACTCTGTGAGAAAGAAAACCCCACTCAGTCCAGACCACTTCTCCTGAACCACAATCATTAGAGGATGGATCAGTACCAAAGGATTCTGTGGACAATCGGAGTCAGAGTGTTTCCTCAGTGGATAATGTGGTACTGAAAGATCCTAGCGAGTTGAAGGCAAAGCTCTCTGAGGCTATGGCAGCAATATCAAACTTAACAGAATGCTATTGATATGTCTTCGCAATTTTACGACTCCAATGCTATCACGTTAAATTCATTGGCAATTTAAATGCAGAAGCTTAGACGACTTCTTTAGAAAGAAAAGTGAAATTCAAATGGAGTGATGGTACTTACATTTTATTCAAGGCTTAACGACAAGATTGTTGGTCATGTTATTTTTTAGCAATTTAAATGCAGAAGCTCAGCCATTGCTTTAAAACAAAGCAAAGCTTAAATGGAGCGACGACAGTCACGTTTTATTCAGGTTTAACAAGAAGCTTGTTGGCAAAATAATTTGGCGGATAACTCACAGCTAGGCCTTGTTGACATGTTAAACGATTCATTAGAAAGCAATCTTTGCCTTGCACTGTCAATGCCTCTCTTCAACTGTGCACACCCCATAGGAATCGATAGCAAATAAAAGGGAGCCCGTCGTTGCCCCTAGTCTACCGTTTCTCTCTTTTTGTGATGAAGATCCGGGTGGGGCGAGGGCTTCTTAAGATTAGAGTCGTCATCTCCACATGCGTAGAGAACAGATTGATTTTCTGCAACGCTCTTGATAGATTTCATTTTGCAATTTAATTTTAGCGACGCTTTTGCTCAGATTTCATTTAGGAATTTGATTTTCAGAGGCGTTGTTGTTCGGATTTCATTATGGAATTTATTTTTCAGGGACGCTGTTGTGCAGATTTCATTATGGAATTAACGCTCTTGCTTAGATTTTATTTTGGAATTTGTTTTCCAGTGATGCTCTTGCACAGTGTTCAGTCTAGAATTTAATTTCTTTGCCGATGCAGACGCGCCGCAAATTGATGGAAAGGCCAAGGGGATTCAGCCCAATGTTGTTGGATCTACCGCATGCCATACTGTGTTCTTTATAGAGTGTTTTTGCCGGGTCCAGTGCCATATTATAATCCACCTTTGAAATCCACAAACCCATTTGATATTGTAGGTGAACTACTTGCAACACAAGGAAACATGTTTCCAAGCATGGGATCGTTGCAAGCTACTTTGACGATTTCTAACACAGCTCTTTGGTTGCACCTGGTTCTGGTCATGGGGATTTTAATACCCAATGGATGCCATTTGTGGCACCAAGTCCCTATCAATCAGCTGCTTCTGGATTATACATGGGCCAGCAGGTGTCAAATGCTTTTTCGCCAAAAGCGCAATCTGGGGAAACACCTCCAATTACTAGTTTTTCGTCTGGTTCATTTCCCAGCGATGACCTCTTCTTCAATCTTGGAGCTTCTTGGCTGTCTTCTCAAAGTTCACTCCTTCATGCACGTTGCTAAACACGGTCATTCTCAGGTCGTTCAATGCTTGCTGGACTCTGTTGGCCCTTGGAACGCCCTTCATCCCTCCGGCCTCTCTGCCGGTGATTTCGCCATGGAAGCCGATCATCAGGACGCTTTCAACATACTTCTCAATGCAGGAATGCGGGCAGAACTAATTTTAGGAAAAATAATGAGGCACCAAAACTCTAACACAGAGTATCTTGAACATCAACAGAACCAGGAATAAAATGCTCAAGTTCTGACAAGCAGCAGAAAGGGCAGAACTGACATGAGAGATGCCACAAAATCAATATGAAACTACTGCGCTCATTCCACCAACAGAGAAACTACCGAGGACAGCGCTGAGGAGGTTTCAGGCTTGACACACTAACAAAGAAACGACCACCGACATACTATTCGAGTAGGCACAAAAACTGAGAGGTAAATAAATGCAATGTAGGAAGGACCCAAATTGAAGGAAGAGCGTTACTAAATGCAAATGCGAGCAAAGGTTGCAGCTATAATTTCACTGAGAAAACATTTATGAAATGCAGAATTGATGGCAGAACTGACCTGCATAGAAAGGCCATAAAACAAGTGGCTCAAATATGAGCAGGGCAGGATATCACCCGCTCTGATACCATGTTAAACACATACATGGCAGACACAAAGTGTGAATGATAAGCATGAGATTACCTCTATTATTGACATGATATACATTTATAATACATAGGAGTGACCCTTGGTTTCATATTCCAAGTGGTCCCTTGGACTCCCTTTGGCTGTTCAGCTTCCACACCAACCCTTAGAGGATTAGGTGTCCAACACATAGAACTTTGGTGACAATTTATTTTTTCCTTTCTGTTTTAAGGACGATTGCTTGTATGGTTGAAGTTTGACAAATACCCAATCTCCAACCTTAAATTCTCTCTCGGTTCTATTTTGGTCAATTTGTTGTTTCATACGATTCCTTGCATTATTTAGATTTTCTTTTAGACTTTGGACGACTTTTTGGGTTTCTTCTAACTGGTTTTTAACAACTGGCAGCTTCGTCTCGATGATAGCAAGGTCCTTCCATTTCGGAGGTTCATAACCTTATGGGGCTTGAAAAGGAGTCATTTTCATTGATGTGTGGTAAGTGGAATTGTACCACCATTCAGCGAAATGTAACCACTGAACCCACTTATTTTGCTTGTCTGTGGCGTAACAACGAAGGTAAGCTTCCAAACATTTATTGACAACTTCTGTTTGGCCATCTGTTTGAGGATGGTAAGCAGAACTCATGTTGAGGGAGGTTCCTATATGACTGAATAATTCCTTCCAAAAATTACCCTTAAATTTGGCATATCTATCGCTCACAATGACCTTTGGAAAGCCGCGTAATTTGTAAATATTTTTGCAAAATATCTCAACGATTTGTTTTGCTGAGTTGATTTCTTCACTGCAATAAAGTGAGCATACTTGGTGATTTTGTCGACTACTACAAGAATCTTATCCTTACCATCAGATACAGGTAAACCTTCAATAAATTCCATTGATATTTCTTCCCATTTCTGATTCGAATGTTTAAGGGATGAAGTAGTCCGAGTGTTAATATTTTCACTTTTATTCCGTTGACATTTATCGTATTCTGCTACATATCCCTGAATATCATGACTCATTCCCTTCCAAAAGAATGACTGGCGTGCATTATAGTAAGTTTTAAAGAATCTACATGTGCGACTGACAGTGAATCATGTGACTCCTTGAGGATCTTGGTTTTGAACTTGGAGTTTGAATTTAGATAGATTCTTCCCTTGTACCATAGAATGTCGTTCTTCCATTCTCATTTTGAGTTATGCGGAAGGTTATTGATTATAGCGCTTGTTTTTGGATCCTTTGCATATTCACTTCGAATCTCATTAAGCCACTCGAGAACAACAATTGACATTGCAAGTAGTGTCGGTTCTTCGTCTTTCCTAGACAGGGCATCTACCACTATATTGTCCTTTCCCCTTTTGTGTAATATTTCCATGTCAAAGGCAACAATTTTTTCAATCCACGTTTGTTGTTCTTTGAAAATTGTTTTTTGTTGGAGGAGGTACTCGAGACTGTTATGGTATGTTCGTATGGAAAACTTACTTCCCAAAAGATATTGCCCACTTGGCTAGTGTGTGCATAATAGCAATAATTTCTTTGTTGTATGTAGATTTAAGACGTTCTCGTTTATTGAGTTTCCTTCTCTCAAAAGCTACTGGATGCCCATCTTGCATTAACACTGCTCCTATACCGAAACCTGAAGCATCACACTCAATGATAAATGGTTTAGAGAAATCTAGAGTAGCCAATACTGGGACATTAGACATAACTTCCTTCAATTCTTCAAAACAATTTCCTTCTTCTTCATTCCATTGAAATGAGTTATTCTTTAAAAGGTTTGTTAGGGGTGCGGTTATATGTGCATAGTTTTTAATAAATCTTTGATAATATCCAGTCAATCCTAAGAACCCTCTTAGCTTGGATATATTAACTGGTTTGGTCCATTCCCTTATAGCTTTGATTTTATTATGATTCACTTTTACTCTTCATGGGATATTATGTGTCCAAGATATTCTACTTCCTTCCCAAAGGTGCATTTGGACTTCTTGGCATAGAACTGGTGCTCTTCCAATAGTGTAAGAACTTTCTCCAAATGTTGTAGGTGCCCCTTCCAATTTTCACTGTAAATTAAAATGTCATCAAAGAACACTAACATGAACTTCCTTAGATATGGACGGAACAACTCGTTCATAGTAGCTTGGAATGTTGTTGGTGCATTGGTTAACCCAAAAGGCATTACTTTAAATTCGTAGTGACCTTCATGTGTTCGGAACGTAGTTTTTGGTATGTTTTCCAACCTTATTTTGATTTGATAATACCTTGACCTTAAGTCCAATTTTGAGAAATATTTAGCACCATATAGTTCATCCAACATTTCATCGATAAAGGGAATTGGAAACTTGTTTTTAAGTGTTATTTTGTTTAGTTCTCGATAATCGATGCATAACCTAAACGATCCATCTTTCTTCAACACCAATACAATTGGAGCAACGTACAAACTTTTACTTTTTGAGATGATGCCACACTTTAAAAGATCTTGGATCAATTTCTCAATTTCCGTTTTTTGACGATGTGGGTATCGATATGGTTTGATGTTGATGGGGTTTGATCCTGCTTTGACTTCTATTGTATGCTCGATTTCTCTATTAGGAGACATTTTCATGGGCAGGTCTTGGAATATTTTTTCGTGCTTTTGAATTAGCTCTTGTACTTCTGGTGCTTCTTCGCTGATCAATTTTGAAGTTAACATTTCTAATTGGTGATATTGTACTACATAGTTTGGTGCTCCTCTTCAAATCATTTTCATCATTTGGGATGATGACACAATTTGATTCTCAGGTGCTTGGAACCCATATAATTTGTATTTCTGCCCTTCCCATTTAATTTTTATAAACTGCTTTTGATGGTTGGTAGAGTAAGTACTGAGGGTTTGTAACCATTGGATACCTAAGACCACATCCACTCCTAATGGTACCGTGTAGAACGAAGATTCTAAATTAAAGTCTTGAATCTACAATATGAATTTATGGCATTTCCCTACTTTTTCAATTTTCTTACTCCCGACTACCATAACCTTCATGTTGGGCATGGGAAATGTGAAAATGTTGAGTCTCTTAACCATGGTTGAGTCCAAAAAATTATGGGTGCTGCCGGTATTGATGAGAACCATTACATTGTTCTTCTTGCTATGTCCTTTTAATTTTAATCTCTGGGGCTGTGATATACCTGTCATGGCCGATAATGATACTTGTGGAATGCTCTCGTCATCTAGTTTTGGAGAGGGTTCTGGGGAGTCTTCGATTTCTTCAATGTCTGATTCATCACTGTTTGAATTATTAGTTGCTTCATATTTGTACAGGTTTTTGGTCTCTTTTCCTTTAGCACACCTATGTTTAGGGTCCCTTTTCACGCGACAACGTTTGCATTTGCCCTCTTTCATCCTTTGCATTTCCATGTTAGTTTTTTCTCCTCATGAAAATGTGATGAACATAGTTTGTGTTATCCGTATTCGGTGTTCACAGACTGGGGAAATCTTCATCTCGTGTATACTATTTCAGCCTTTGACCACAACGTCGTGTCAAATTTCTTTTCAGCAACTTTTGATTTTTGTCTTGCTACTTCTATCGACGTAATGTCATGAAGCTCAAGTTTTGCTTGAAGATGGGGTTTAAGTCCCGAGGTGTACGATTGAATGAGACGAGTTTCTGACAGTCCAGGTACTCGTGTTGCTAGACTCCCATTCTCGAGTGTATTCATCCACATCTCCTTTTTGTCGTAAGTTGGTGAGTGTTGAGAAGAACTCTTCTTCCTTTACACCTTGGAACCTTTTAAAGAACGCATCTTTAAATTTCCATCAATTGATAACAAGTGTCGTCTTCTTCCACCATATATACCAATTATGTGCCTCGCCTTCCATTTTCATGGAAGCATGCCTGATCTTTTTGTCGTCACTGTCAATATCGTAAATCTCGAAATATTCTTCTTCTTTATTGAGCCAAGCAACACTACATTTTTCGTTACTGTTGAATTTGGGTAACTCGATTTTTGCTCTACGTTGATATGTCGCTATTGGCGGAGCAAAAAAAGGGTATTGATTTGAAAATGACATATTGGTGTAGGGATTTCTGAGTTGCTTATTTTGAAAATTTGTGTTACTCTATGTTGCAGGAAACATAGGGTAAGGGGGCGTTTCCATACGGAAACGAGTACGAAACACTGAAACACGTGTGGTACTGCCACATTTCACGAAACTGAAACGTGGTCAGTACGGCTTGAAACGCGTTTCAGGGACTCACGTTTCAGCTTTTTACTTGTGTTTTTTTTTAATAAATATTTATTTATTTATCTTTTTAATTTGTTTTCTAATTTATTTTTAGGTTATCCTAGTGACTTCTAGTTGCTTCTAGATGCCTGTCTAAAGTTATAAAAGTGAACTTTTGCCCTAGTGTTGATATGCAGTTCATCGGATGTTTGAGGCATATGCAGTTCATGGTAATGTTTAATTCTTAAAATAAAAGTGATATTCTCCTTCATTTTTCATTTTCATCCTTTTACTTAAATTTTTAACATTACCATGAAATGACTCAGGATGTTTGAGAGTGGTTTCGCCCTCATTGGATTTCATATGGAGAAAGTAGAATTTTAGATCTCACTCAAAATCCAGCAGACTTATCTGTTTTTCAGGATTTCAGGATTTGGGGGATTGCAATGTTTCCATTGGATTTTATCATGTACTAGGGTATGGAACTTGTATTTAATCAAGAGAACCAAGCCCTCTATGCAGGGGAGACTCCCAATAATGAAGAGCATGTAGGGTACTAGGGTATGAAACTTGTATTTAATCAAGAGCACTAAGGTCGTTCGACTATGTAGGAGGAGACTCCCAATCAAGCATGAGACAAGAAATTAGAAATTTATCGTGGTTGATTTTGGATATTTCTATTTTCATTATGTGATCATTCATGAGTAAATGTGATGTAAATTTAGAGACTTATAGTTTATGCATTGACAATTGACAATTTTATCATAATGTAATTAATTAGAATGTATCATATATGCTTTATGATTGCACATATTTCTTAAATGTCCTAATATATATATATTCGCGTTTCCCCGTTTCCAAAATTTGGGGAGGTCGCGTTTCGTATCGGTTCCCGTTTCGGAAACTCGTACCCGTTTCCCCGTTTCGTGCAACCTAGGTGTTACTATTTCTTTGATTAAGCGTGGAAGATGTCTTCAGAGACTCGGGTTTCTCATGTCCGTTTGATGATCTTGACGAATCTCGAGAATTGAGATGCTGAGTAGCCTTATTATTCTGGGGTATTTGATCGTGTGTAATTTTTAGGCTAGTACAAATACAACCCAACATCATGATAGCTTGATCCATCTTAACTGAAAGGTCTGTCTGCTCCTTTTTTATTTCATTCTTATTCTCCTCGAGCTTACTCTCTATTCTCTTCGTTGTCTTGGAGCGCTTCGATTGTTGCACCATGTCTAGTCACCTTAGCCTCAAGATCTATCAATTTTTTATTGAAATTGACCATTGACATTGATGCAACCATTGATCTGGTATGTGGCGGAGTATACTTATCCAATGTAACTTGACTCTAATAATAATATATATATATATATTTTAAATCATTTTCTTTATAATTAATATAAATAAATGTGTCTTTAATTTATATTATATATTTTTTTTAAATCACTTTATTTATAATTAATATAAATAAATTTGACTTTAATTTATAATCACTTTTATATTAATGAATATGATTATAAATGTAACTTTGAATTAATGCGTTGAATCAATAACTCAATGGTTAATGGTGATGTCGGTGAATTCACAATGGATGTTGTCGGCGTGGATGAGAGTGGGTAGACAACGAATTGAAAACAGATAGGGTGACACGAGGGATCGACGACAGAGTTGACGAGGTGGGGAATGGTAGACAATCAAGGTGGAACATATTGATAGTGGTGGGTCCAGTGGAAAGGGACAGACGGTGGTCATGGATGTAAGCCAATGGAGAGGAGGACAACGAGAGGGAGCATGGACGGGGAGGCACCGTCGGGGAAGCACGATGATGGAAATCGAGGGCAGGGGCACAATGGAGAGGGACGACGATTTTATCGGGGGTAGGCAAGTTCATCAGCGACTGAGGTACCGATGATCTGTGTAGTGGAAAACCAGAAGACAACTTCACGGAACCGATTAACACGATCTTGATGACCCTGGGCGAAGGAATGAACCCGCTCCGATACCAGATGGAGCACAAAGACTCAATATTTAACAGAATATATATATTTATTATTAATGATTGAAGGATGATTTATTACAGAGTGAGAGGCCCTGGATTAAATACAACCTTGGGTGCCTCTTGGTGGCCCTTTGCCTAATAAACTAATAATTACAATTAACTAACTAATTTTTATATAACATTTGCTCTTCAAGATCATCTTCCCATTCATGTTATCACTTTGGAACATGTCCCCACCAGAGCCTTAAACATCTCTTTGGCCAACTGCTTCTTTGCCAAGTGCAGAATGAAATGCTCCTTTATGGCATTCATGATCACTCTCTAGGCTCTTATGTCCTTTTAACGAGCCACCTTGAACATTGCATTTGTTGGTATGGAAACAACTTTTTCTGTAATCTCCCAAAGGTCATGCTTCTTTAAAAGCAAGGTCACCCTTGCCTTCCAGGATAGGAAGTTAGATGCTTCATCCAACCGGTCTTAAAATCCAAGACTAGGAGTTGCCATTCTTAGATCTGATGAATTTGTCGTGTGCTAAGTCCTCCTAGCACGTACAAGAATAAAAATGTTGTTGGTTTATAGATCTGTTAAGATCTTTTTGCAAATATGATTGGTCTGCTGTAAATCTATGTGGATCTGTGTTTTGGTCCTTTAAAACATCCGTAAATTTTTTTGTCATGCTGTTGATTGATATGACCTCCCTCTCTCTCTCTCTGAAGAATAACCTCCACTTCCATTGCTAGCTTATCCTATGCAAAACTCAAAAATTATCCTTTCTCTCAGAGCATAAGCTCTAATTAATTTTACTAACCCCAACTACTAGCCATTTATTCTCTTGTAAATTCTTTGCTGTAAATTTATTAATCGCATATTTACTGAATAAAAGCACTGCTGGAATTTTTAACAGTTAAACAAAATATTGAACAGTTGAAGCAAAATAGAGCCAATCTCACACATGCACACATAATTTTCTGCCCTTCTAATCTGGTGTTTCGTTTAATAATATCCTCGGTATATATGGGCTTTCCCTGTATGCCCCCTGATGAAAGTTTCAAACAGCAAAAACCTGGAAATTTTCCTGTTGATAAAAACCCTTAAAACCTGTCCTTTGATCTTGCTGGCTGCTGGATCCTTCTCCCTTGCTGCCCCTTGCTCTCTTCCTCTGGAATCTGCACACTTGTATGAATGTCTTTCTCCACTCAACCACTGAAATCTCACTATCTCTGTTATGTATAAAATTATTCTACTAATTTAATTAACTCCATTTTTAGACTAAGGGGCACGATCTTTGGTTGTGCCCCCTCATGTAATGGCTCGTGCCCCCCTCATGTAATGTCTCTTGGGCTATGTTTAAGCCAGAGCCCTCATTCATTGTAATCATCATTCAGTTTATTAATAAAATACATATATGTTTCTGTCTTTTACTGAGATTTTATGCTCCATTTGGTATTATAGCTGAATGGCCCTCAACTCACCACTGCACTGTTCAGGGTTTTTCACCTTGCTTCCACCAATTCGACAACCCACCACCGACCTTGTCTGTACCTGTTATCCATTCAATGTCTTATTCCATATTGGATCTAAACGCTTCTTGTCCTTCGTCCTGAATTCCTCATCCTTTGTTTCTCTAAAGTTCTTGAAACCGCCACAATCTCATCGCTGCCTTCCTCGGCCTGCAACCGTGTTGTTCTTGTTGACGTCGTGTTCTGCTGGTTTACCATCCACCATATTCTCCCATCCGAAATTGCTTTTCGTCGTCTCAACGTCTTCCGCCGCTGTGCCATTGTTCCATGCCCGACCATAACCTTGTATCTGGACCGTCTCCGCTTCCGTGACTCGTCACTTGTTTGCCTCCGTAACTACATCGAATCACGCCTGACCGTCACACTCAATCTGACAACCGCTATAACCGTTGATTTTGTTGCCTAATCGAGTTCCATCGTGACTCGTCGTAACCGATTTGGTAGTTATATTAAATATATAGTTCATGATCCATTCGTAGGAGTTATGTAGTGATAATTAATATAATTATATAATTTAAAAATATAATTATATAATTAAAAAAAGGTTTTATATTAAAAGTACAGAGTTATATTAAAATAAATAAATAACTTATATATTTAGGAAAAAAAGGTCCAAAGTTAAAGAAGGAAGGGTAAGTTGGATAAATATACACCGCCACATACCCGTTCAATGTCTTCATCAATGTCGTTGGCTGATTTTAATAAAAAATTGATAGATCTTGAGACTAAGGTCACCGAACATGCTAAAATAATCGAGGAGCTCCATAATACAACAAAGAGAATAGAAAATCAGCTTGAGCAAAATCAGAACGAACTTAAAAAAGATCATGCAATCCTTTCAAATAAGGTGGATCGAAATCATAATGCAACTTCAATAGCTCATGACCAAGCAATGGTGACGTTGACCTGTATTTGTGACAAGTTGAAGACTACACTTGATCAAATACCCCAGAATAATGAAGCTACTCAACATCCAAATTCTTCGGATACATTAAACTCATTCGACTCACGTCAAACCCCTGAGTCTCCAAAAACATCTTCCATACCCAATCAACAAAATAGTAACACGAATTTTCAAAATATGCAGCTCTGGAATCAATACTCAAATATGCAGTTCTCGAATCAATACCCCTTCTTCACTCCACTAGTTACTACATATCAACAAAGAGCAAAACTTGAGCTCTCCAAATTTGACGGTAACGAGAAATGTAGTGTTGCATGGTTCAATAAAGCAGAAGAATACTTCGAGATTTACGGTATTGACAATGATGATGAAAAGATTAGGCATGCATCCATGCAAATGGAAGGCGAAGCATATAATTGGTATATGTGGTGGAAGAAGACGACACTTGCTATCAGTTGGAAGAAATTCAAAAATGCATTCTTTAAGAGGTTCCAAGGTGTCAAGGAAGAAGAGTTCTTCTCAGCACTCACTAGACTGCAACAAAAAGGAGATGTGGACGAATACACTCGAGAATGGGAAACTTTAGCTACACGAGTACCTGGATTATCAGAAACTCGTCTCATTCAATCATACATCACGGGACTTAAACCCCATCTCCAAGCTGAGCTTGAGCTTCATGACATCACTTCTATAGAAGAAGCAAGACAGAAAGCAAAAGCTGTTGAAAAGAAGCACGAAAAGATGCAGTGGCCAAAAGTTGAAAGAGTATATTCGAGACGAAGATTTCCCCAAACTGCGAACATGGATAATACAAAATATGTTCCACCACATCTTCGTGAAGGAGAAAAACTAATTTGGAAATGCAAAGAATGAAAGAAGGTAAGTGCAAACGTTGTGGCAAAAAATGGGACCCTAAACATAGATGTGCTAAGGGAAAAGAAACCAAGAACCTGTATACATGTGAAGCAACCAATGATTATAATGAATTATCAGACATAGAAGAAATTGAAGGTTCTACACAATTTTATCTAGAACCAGATAACGAGAATATTTCGCAAGTGTCATTATCGACCATGACAAGTATATCACAACCCTAGACATTAAAGTTAAAAGGAGATATCAAAGAGAGCAACATAATGGTTCTAATCGATACCGGTAGCACCCACAACTTTTTGGACTCAACTTATGGTGAAAAGACTCAACATTTTCGCATTTCCCATGCCCAACATGAAATTTATGGTAGTTGACAGTAAGAAAATTGAAGTAGGGAAATGCTGTCAAGTTAAATTACAGATTCAAGACTATAATCTAGAATATCTGTTCTACACTGTACCATTAGGAGTGGATGTGGTCCTATGTATCTAATGGCTACAAATCCTAGGCACTTACTCTGCCAACCATCAAAAGCAATTTATAAAATTTAAATGGGAAGGGAAAAAATACAAGTTATATGGGTTCCATCCCCTTGAGAATCAAATTGTATCTTCATCCCAGATGATGAAAATGATTCGGAAGGGACCACCAACATATGTAATACAATGTCATCAGATGGAGATGTTGGCTTCAAGATTGGTTAGCGAAGAAGCACCCGTAGTTCAAGGACTACCACCTGAAGTTCAAAAACTGATCTAAAAACACAAAAAGGTGTTCCAAGATCTTCCCATGAAGATGCCGCCTAAAGATAAATCAAGCACATAATCAAAGTCAAATTCGTGTCAAACCTTGTCAACATCAAGCGTATAGGTATCCACACCACCAAAAAACTGAAATCGAATGATTAGTCCAAGATCTTTTAAGGTGTGGAATCATCACAAAGAGTAGAAGCCCATACGCTGCTCCAATGGTTCTTGTTCGAAAGAAGGATGGATCCTTTACATTATGTGGATTATTGAGGGTTGAACAAGGTAACGATTAAGAATAAGTTTCCGATCCCCTTTATAGATGAAATGCTAGATGAACTTCATGGAGCCCAATACTTTTCAAAATTAGACTTGAGATCGGGATACTACCAAATCAAAATAAGGCTAGAGGACATAGTGAAGACTGCTTTTCGAACACATGAAGGTCATTATGAATTTAAGGTAATTCCCTTCGGATTAACTAATGCTCCGACAACCTTCCAAGCCACCATGAATGAGGTATTTTGTCCGTATCTAAGGAAGTTTGTGTTAGTGTTCTTTGACGATATTCTAATCTATAGTAAAACGTGGAAAGAACATCTACAACATCTGGAGCAAGTTCTCACCATATTAGAAGAACATCAGTTCTATGCAAAGATGTCCAAGTGTACCTTCGGAAAAGAAGAAGTAGAGTACCTCAGACACATAATATCCAAGGAAGGAGTAAAAGTAGATCCTAATAAGATCAAGGCTATAAAAGAATGGCCTAAACCAGTTAACATCTCCAAGTTAAGAGGATTCTTAGGGTTGACTGGGTACTATCGAAGGTTTATTAAAAACTATGCCCATGTAACCGCACCCTTAATGAACCTTTTAAAGAAGAACTCATTTTGATGGGATGATGAAGCATAAAAGTGTTTTGAAGGTTTGAAGAAAATTATGTCTAATGCACTTGTATTGCCAACTCCAGACTTTTCAAAATTGTTTGTAATTGAATGTGACGCTTTAGGTTTTGGCATTGGAGCAGTATTAATGCAAGATGGTCACCCAATCGCGTTTGAAAGCAGGAAGCTCAACAAGAAAGAATGTCTCAAGTCTACATATAACAAGGAAATTCTCGCCATTATGCACGCATTAGCCAAGTGGAGACAATATCTCTTGGGAAGTAAGTTCTTAATACGAACAAACCATAATAGTCTTCAGCACCTCCTCCAGTAGAAAACGCTATCTATAGAACAACAAAAGTGGATCGAAAAAATTGTTGCCTTCGACATGGATATATTACATAAGAAAGGGAAGGACAATGTAGTAGCTGATGCTTTGTCTAGGAAAGATGAAGAATCATCATTACTTGCAATTTTAGTTGCTATCCCAAAATGGCTTAATGAAATTCGAAGTGAGTATGCAAAAGATCCAGAAACAAGTGCTATAATCAATAACCCTCCTCAAAATTCAAGATTTGAATGGAAAAACGATATTCTGTGGTACAAGGGGAGAATTTACCTAAGTCCAAATTCTAAATTTAAAGCCAAAGTTCTCAAAGAATCCCATGACTTACTATCATCTGGACATGTAGGGTTCTTTAAAACCTACTATAATGCACACCAATCTTTTTTCTGAAAGGGAATGAATAATGATATTCAAAAATATGTAGCAGAATGTGATAAATGCCAGAGAAATAAAAATGAGAACATTAGGACACTCAGATTGCTCCATCCCTTAAACATTCCAAATCAGAAATGGGAGGAAATATCAATGGAATTTATCGAAGGATTACCCGTGTCTAATGGAAAGGACAAAATTCTTGTAGTAGTTGACAGACTCACCAAGTATCCGCACTTCATTGGAATGAAGAAATCAGATTCAGCAAAAGAGGTCGTTGATATATTTTGCAAGAATATCTACAAATTACATGGATTTCCCAAAGTCCTTGTTAGTGATAGAGACGCCAAATCTAAAGGGAATTTTTGGAAGGAGCTGTTCAAACATATCAGAACATACCTCAATATGAGTTCTGCATATCATCCTCAAACATATGGTCAAACAAAAACTGTCAATAAGTGCTTAGAAGCTTATCTTCGTTGTTATGCAACAAACAAACAAAGTAAATGGGCTCAATGGTTACATCTCCCTGAATGGTGGTACAATTCAGCTTATCACACTTCTGCAAAAATGACCCCATTTCAAGCTTTGTATGGAGGATATGAACCTCCTAAATGGAAGGACTTGGCCATTTCCAAGACAAAAGTTCGAAAAGTTAAGGATCAGTTAGAAGAAAGTTGAAACCCAAAAAGTCTTTCAAACATGAAAAAAAATATAAGTATTGCAAGAAATTGCATGAAGCAACAAACCGACCGACCGACATAGAACAAAAAGATAATTTGAAGTTGGAGAATGGGCATTTGTTAAACTTCAGCCTTACAAGCAATTATCCTTAAAGCAAAAAGGAAAAAACAAATTGGCGCCAAAGTTCTATGGACCATATTAGATTAACAAAAAGATCAGTGAAGTAGCATACAACTTAAGCCTTCCGGATAATAATCGAGTTCACAATGTTTTCCATGTATCTTGTCTTAAAAAAGCATTAGGCAAACACTAATCAGCACAGACAACGCTTTTGATTTTAGATGACTAAGGAAAGGAAATTATGATCTCGAGTAGTTAAAGAGTACCTTATCAAGTGGAAGAACCTACCAGAAGAAGCTTCTTGGGAGACAAAAGTGTTTCGTCAACAAAACCCATCATTACATATGCTTTGAGGACAAAGCATTCTTTTGAGAGGGAGGCAATATTATGTGTAAAATTATTCTACTAACTTAATTAACTCCATTTTTAGACTAAGGGGCATGATCAAAGATCATGCCCTCTCATGTAATGGCTCTTGGCCTATAAAATTATCCTACTAACTTAATTAACTCCATTTTCAGGGTAAGGGGCACGATCAAAGATCATGCCCCCTCAAAAGAATGTTTTGTCCTCAAAGCATACGTAACGATGGGTGCTGTTAACAAAACGCTTGTGTCTCCCAAGAAGCTTCTTTTTCTTCTTTTACTAAGCTTTTATGCTCCAATCTCACTGTGTTGTGTTCAATTGATGTGTCTTTTCTCTTAGCCTGGTCTTCTATTTTTAAGTTGGAGTTATTCATTGAATCCACAACCCTAATCTTCAATGTCATTGATGGCTGAGATTTGATCTCAACTTCATTTGAGATAAACGGTTGAAATTCATCTAATTCACTAATGAAAATAACTTGCATTTCATTAGATTAACTCACTTTTTCATATGAAAACCAAGTACTTCTATAATTATTTAATTCAAGTAATTGACAAGGTTAAAAGTTCTTTGGACAACTTCCACATGTTTAAACACTTAAACCTGTGCAGAAGCACTTGTCTGATGCTACTATCACCAACAATTTCTCCCTACTTTTGAAGGTTTCTAGAAGCCATTTTGGTAACAAATTCACTAAGCAACACTGCAAAGGAGCAACATATTCAGCTAGCTGTTCAAAATTAGATGGTGGAATATAGTCTGCCTATAGAGAAAACAAGACTGGATATAAATTTAAAGTTGATAACCCACTACTGATAACTGATTGTACTAAGGGACGAGATGCTCTCAACAGCCCAGTGTAGAAGAGACGTGTCACGTGTGTATGATGCTAATAAACTAAAATAGGAAATAATTGATGTCTGGTGTCTAATGTCAAAAGAAAAGAAAGAGAGCACATAAATAATAAATAAATAAAATCAACTAGCATAGATTCATCTTAAACCTGGATCTTTGAATCGCCAAGAGGTTTGCACCTGTGTTTTTTCTTTATTCCTCTTGGTGCTTAATAAATGCAGGATTAAGATGGATCTATGCTAGTAAGTAAGACAGTGCAATAGGACTTGGGTTATTGTCTATGTTGCACATATTTGCAGAGCTCGGGTACATTGGGTACAAGTATCCAGTGCAGCTAGCAATGTTGCCCAAATTTGCAGGAAACAACTTGTTGGGAGTGGCAATAATGTTTATTAAAATAATTTAAAATTGAAGAAATTTATAAAAATTGAAATACAGCATAATTGATTAATTTCATAACTTAATGATTAGTCTCCTAAGTCTTCAGTAGTGTCATGAGTTCAATCTTTTTCTAATTCCTTGTTCCAACTCCATTTTTGTTATAGCTGTGATTAGTATCAGGATGCTTTTGCACTATTTTAGATGGTAACCTCTGCTTCTCATGTGAAAAAACTTGATTATTTTAAGTTTCAGCTAGCATCAAACTTTCAAAGTCTGGTATTTTGAGTTTGATGTTGTTTATGCTTCGGAATTGCTATATCAAATCAATAGGAATAATGTAAGTTAGCTATAAACGTTTGAGACAGGAATTAAACTCATTCATTATCTTAGGACTGGTATAGAAAGATCCATGTTTATTCACTTAAGTACACTGGCCACTTATATTTTGAGTGTGAACAGATCTAAAGAACTAAGAGGCATGAACTCTTGATTTATATAACCTTGAAAATTAAAAAAATGGCATGATTATTAGATTCGATGATTTGTTGGTTGTTGGTGTTTTTCTGGCAGGGGAAACAATGATCATCCGATTTTTGGCACATTTGTTATGCCCTTGGCCCCCACATGGCCAGGAGCTTACAGAAGCTCCTTGCCTATCAAGGAGCTTCTGGAAGCTCCTAAACAAATGAGTACCTTCTATAGCTACCCAATAAAAGGCAGTGGCCAGAGCAAGTTCCCAAAAAGCTTCCAAATAGTTCCCATGCTTCCAACAAAAAGGGAGCGTTTCATACCAGCTACCAAGCTCCTGGGAGTGGGGAAATGCTAGGTATGGGTTCCCCAACTCCCAGGAGTGGTACCTATGCAACTATGGTTCTTACCTGTCTCTGCGTGATCTAGATATTGAAGGGCACCCATATTATGGTGATGTTTGACTTTTGGGTTGCTCATTCTGTCATTCTGGACTGTAAGTTCAATCAATGTCATAATGACACACTTAATAATCGTTATTGATTTAAGAATTATTCTCAATTGTGCAGAAACACTTCTCTAAAGATTGAAGAGAAAGTCAGGGATAGTTGCTCTCTTTTAACTTTGGAACACGTTCAGCAAATCTAAAATATAATTCTATAATTTCTATCTATGTATTCCAGCAAGGTATTGTAGAAATAGCACTTTTGGGGAAATACCGAGTTGGTTGTATCAGCTGCATAGATGATGTGCATGACTTATAGATAAGTACTGTGTATAGTATTCAATCGACTTAATGTATATCTTTCTTGAAACCTTTTCATGTTTTTCTGCAGATGATATTCTAACTGAGGAACAAAATGAGCTGGTAGAATCTGCTGCAGAGATGTTGTATGGTCTAATTCATGTTCGTTACATCTTAACAAGCAAGGGACTGAGTGCTATGGTAAGAGCTATTGGTGTATATTTGATAGCATCATATCCTGTTATGATTGTACTGTAACATAGAGGAATCCTTGTTTGATTTAGATTCTGATTCTTCTTCCTGCTGTGCATCAACTGGTGCTGAATCACTGATGCAGCTAGAGAAGTACAAAAATACAGATTTTGGAAGGTGCCCCAGAGTTTACTGCTCAGGTCAGCCATGTCTCCCAGTTGGTCACTCAGATATTCCCCGCACAAGTACCGTTAAGGTTTACTGCCCGAAGTGTGAAGATGTGTACTACCCCAGGTCTAAATATCAAGGCAGTATCCTTCAATTGGCGATCTCTTTGCTGAACTTATTTTTATTTGTTGTTACTTTGGCTAAATATTTTCTGGTATTTGTTACTTAGTATAAAATTTAAATAAGTGCATTCTTCTTTCTTTCCTCTGTGAAGGGACGTGTGTGTGCATGCTTATATTTATTGTGCGAATTGGTCTGTATGAATGTTTGTGCTGTATGTGTTTGGAGATGGATTCTGGTGTTTACAAGGATAATTTACTTGCTTTATGGTTCTCACTTTATTGGACGAGTTTTTTTCTTGTCGAGGTTCCTAAATTTTATGCAGATATTGATGGAGCATTTTTTGGAACTACGTTTCCACACCTTTTTTTGATGACATACCCATACATCAAACCTGCGAAGCCTATACAGAGCTATGTTCCTAAAATATATGGTTTTAAAATCCACAAGAGTGCAAGGTGAACCAATTCACTTGATATCAAAAAGGGATAAAGTTCAGTCTTTTCTGCATCACTTCATTCAGGATGACGTGGTCTCCTAGTTAACATTATTTTTATTTTTTGAGATTTTACATGTTTGGGACAACTGTATGTGTTTGGTTCCTTGTCATAATGGCCATTTTGAAATTCAGAAAGGGAACCGACCATTGCCCGTTTCTGTTACTTGCATTTAAGATTACAAATAACTATTCTTTTCTCGTTAACAAGTCCTTTTCCAGGATCTTGGTTTATTGACAATGAAGGTGATGGGAATCCTCTGCTTTTGGTCGCTACTTAGTTCTGTTCTTGAAATGCTTTAATTTTCTCATTCAGGCGGGCTTGTATCTCAAGTATTCTTCTTTTGCAGTTATTTTCGCTCTGTTTATTTATCACCATCCAAGGAAGCATTATTACATCATTTATTGCTGTAAGGCGAATCTTGGGTTGTGTCCTTTTTATTTCTTTTATTCCAGTGTTTATATTTACGTTTCTTAGCACACTTTTTCTGATTACATTGCAACTTCGTGGGAAATAGAAGAGTAACAATTAGGGCTCATTATCCTATAATGAAGGGTTGTGAAAACACTCAGTGTCACACTAAATGGTTACTTAACGATGTACTAATTTAATAGCTAATCAAATCATGATTTAATGGAACTTTATTTGTAACCAGAACCGTTTAGATCTATTTTAACTATGAATCTATTAAGCACCGAGAGGTAGATTAAAATGCAATAGAGTTGTGAATTTATGTTGGTGCGCATGTAAATAATAATAATAATATAATTTAAGGTAATAGCTTAGCTAAACACCAAATTGATGGCAGTCTATATACCTTACCCTGATTTGGATACAAATCTGAGGAAGAAACAAATGTTCTTAATTGTTAAGTCCACTGTAGATTACTTAATTCAGTCCACTGTAGATTACTTAATTCTTGATATTCTTATCTTAAATTTAATTTTTTACATTACATTTTTTTTGGTAGTTTAATTTTATTTTTTGCTTTCAAAAATTGATTTATAAGCACAGATGTTACACTTCTCATCCATATTGAGTTTTTATTAAAAAAAAAAAATATTATATTGGGTTGACTGCCCCATGTTATGTCAGCATTACGCAAGGACATTGCCTTCCTCATGTTACGTCGTAGAGCTCTTTTTGGGAAAACTAGCATTGAAAACTTCAGACAATTTAATTATTAAGCAAATCTTTTTGGGAAAACTAGCATTGAAAACTTTAGACAATTTAATTATTAAGCAAATTAAAACTTGAGCAACTAACGGACATATTATCAAAGATTTTTGGTTTTATCTCCCCAGAATTTGTAGCCAACACATTGTTGCGATTACTGTCGGTGCTGTCTATGCTGTGCATTATTGATTGCTGGATGCAGGGACATTTCAAGGGATGATTTGTTGGTTGAGTTAGAGTTAGAAAATGGAGGTCATGGAGACCTATTTGTGGCTTTTATTAGGATTTTTGCATTTGCCATTTATTGTAGTTATGGTTTATCCAATTTGTCATGTTGCCACAAATTGATTAGTATGATCTTGATAAAGAAATATTTTAGAGCTTAAATTTTGCATGTGGATTAATTTTTCATGTTTAAAAAAAAAATAGATATGTCAATTTCCATGGTATTTTGAAAAGTAATTTGTTCAAATTTTATAGAATAAAGTGTTTTATTCTAAATTTATCAAAATATTTTAGAGCTTAAATTTTGTATATGGATTAATTTTCCATGTTAAAAAAAAAAATAGATATGTCAATATCCATGGTATTTTGAAAAGTAATTTGTTCAAATTTTATAGAATAAAGTGTTTTACCCTAAATTTATCAAAATTTTCTAAAAACTACATAAAATCCTTTGAAAAATTGAATATTTGTACAAAAAAGGGTCAAATAATTTATAATTGAGATTTGAGAATTAGCAAGTTTTACTGACATTTTACATTTTGAAATAAGTAGACTCCAACTTTTCTTTGTCCAACACCTCTCTTTTGCATGCTTTGCTTACATCGAGAATATTACACTTTCCTACGGCCAATTTCAACAAAGAGCAATTGTTGGTTGTAACTTTTTTCTGCACATGATTTAATTAACCACCGACCTCTCTATTTGACATGCAAGTTATTTGTGACATTGGACATTTTAACTCATTTGTTTGATAAAAAAATAAATTTTTGAATGGTGAAACCTTGTTGGAATGTGGGTAATTTGACCCTACACATCTTGTTGGATATCAATTCAAAAGGATCACTGAAGAGGACTTTAGTATTGGGGTGATATTCAAATTGTGTATTTTTTTTTTTGGTTTTTCGCTGTGGTTCATGGACACCTTGGTCAACGGGTGGTCGCTATGTCCACGAAAAATCTGCATTGATCGACCCCGAAGGGAATCTAGTACCGCGGCCCACTAGCGAGGCCTAACCCCAAGGGCTTCGGGCAGAATGGACCTTGTGACCTCCCGATCAGCGAGGCACTGATTTTGACTAACTGAGCTAACCCTTGGGGCTTCAAATTGTGTATTCTATATGCAATATTGTTTTAATTTTTCAAGGGCATGGAAGATTCTAGTTAAGCTAATGTTTGATGTCAAGAGATATGCACCACACCATTTCAATGGGTGTGCCTATGATATAACCCATTGATAAGATGTGGACTCTTATTCTATAGATGGATACAATCTTGGGATGAATGTTTTTGGTTATATCTTAGGTCTAATTTGACATCTATATTACACTGATATCATGAAAGTAACAACTTGAGGTTCATTCTGACAATGGATTGAGATATTGTTATAAAGAGATCAACCTATTAATGAGATGAAATTTTCGTGGGATTGCTTATGATATGACTTATCAGAAAGATCTAGAACTTATTATATTGAAGGATAAAATCTTGGGATGTTACAGCTATATTTCTAAGATCTAATTCAAAATCTATATTGGATGGTCATATTATGGAAGTAATAACTTGAGATTCACTCTAACAATTGATTGAATATTGTCATAAAGAGATCAACCTGTTACTAATATAAAGTAATCAAGGCTGAGCTAAACCCCACTTTAATATAGAAAATATCTCAAAAAATCTGCCCCTTCTAAGTAAAGCATGTAGTTTTAAAAATAATTATCTCCAAAGAACTTAGTATATTGATCAATGCTTTATCTAGGTATTATTAAAGGGCAAGAACCCCTTGTGCATAGGCATGGTAATGTTGACAGTTGGAAAAAGGGTTGAAAATGTTCTCAATACACTTGTGAAAACATGCGTGTATTGGTATCTTGTGTCAAAGGATTGTGAATCTACAGAATCCCCAACAATAGTTGGCATCTCCAACTCTAAATACTAGCTTAGTTAATGAAATGTTGAATTCATCTAAAAATGCATTGTTAGCTTGTCAAGAATTTTGCTAGACTTTCGTACGGAGAGAGATATACCTCATCTTTGTTCATTTTTTGCTTGGAAGAAGATGCATTCTCCTTGGGCATTGGAGAAGATTTCAAATGCTTTATAGTCATAGGGGATATTGCCTTTATCATTATTATCAAGAATGGAAGAGAGTATAATCAATTGATGCACGAATCCCCATAGTTTTTCCTAGAGCCACAATGATGAATTTTCATCACCAAGTCTATAAAGTAGTGGATAACCCATGACTAGTGCAGATGGCCTCTTCATTAGTGGGAAAAATGAACCGCATGCATAGAAGGAAGAACAAAAAATGCAAAATCTCCATCAAACTATCACTGATGAGTTTGGCACTTATAAATCAAAGAGAATGCTAAGCATGCTGAGCATATAATCAGGATCATTAACATCCATTTCTTGTAGTGAAATATTGAGAACCTCATACATCATTCTTTGTTTGTAGGGATCATATTAATTCCCTTTCGAGAACACTACAACTTCAAAGCTATTATTACTTTGTATCCTCCAATAATTACTTCCATGACAAATACCAAACATCACAATTTACCATATGATCAATGTATGTGAACATTAAATCATTGTGCATGTTGAGTTATATGACCTACACCCTTTGAGGGCATCACTACCAAATATAAGTTACTTTGTTTTATCGTGGTGTTGGATTTGAAAACAACCATCCAAAGTTACCACCAAATATATCCCCTCATTGAACATAATAAAACACATTAACCTTAGTTTATTAATAAATTAACCTACTTGGTGTTGACAAAGTGAACTAAGGGACTTGGGTTGGATGCATTGCTAAATATACAAAAGAATAACAAAACATTAATACTATAAACCCCATCCTTCTTGAAGAAAACATAACCACTGCCATATTTTGGTGCAATGTAGTAGATGATGCTTTTGATGCTTGGGGTCTTGCTCACTCCATTCAGTAGGGCTTTGCTACCCTAATCCCTACTATAATGATAGTGTTCATTTTGATTCATTCAATGGTCATTGATGCAGAAATGCATATGATGTGAATGCCCATTAAATCTGGAAAGACGTGGTCTTTGTCCACCAAGGGCTACAAAGGCAAGATGTAGTGTGGAATGGTACATATGCAACACTGAGATGAAAATCTTGTGAAGCACGCTTCACCAATTTTAAGAATGGGAAAGTGCGACCCAATGAAGGGTATGGAACCACCACAACATGAAGTTTTTACAAACCATGGATATCAACATATCTAGTAACCACATATTGATATATTGGACATAGGGTTGCACATAGTTCAATCACTTGTTTGTAGGCAAACCAATGATTTTCTCAATATTACGATGCTTAGGATGTGCCTTTTTTCATTCTATGTTGCTTTGAAGAAATATGGTAGTAAAACTTTTGCTCAATTGTGATCATACGAGTAGAGTTGTAAATGTTATGATATGGGATAGAGAGTCTGTGTTGATAAATATTCTATTCACATTCCTACAAAAGATGTGATGTGTCACATCAACATGCAGGTCTTAGACTGCCTTTGTAATCATTATTAACCAAATATAACATTTTTATAAAGATATTGTATATATTTATCGTTTAACAACCCAAAGGTGTGCATGACCTCACCCTTTTTCTTTAAAATCTATATATAAATATTACATGTTATGACTATATATCTATTTGTAAATTTCCTATTGTTAAATTAATAAATTTGTTGCAAGTAAAGATATTTTTAGCCACAAATAATGCATGTTGGAAGTTTTCTTCCTCATCATAGTGCTTGATGCATATTTTCACAGGATGTAAACTTTATGTGGCCTAAACATTCTACAACTGAGTTATTTATTTATTTATTATTATTATTAAATTTGCTATCACTGGAATTTACTTAGGCAATTTTTTGCCAAAATTGCAGTTTAGAAGACTGCAATTTTTTTCAATATAGATGATCATTTCAACACCCTTGAATGCTACTATTACGAGTGGATTGTGCAATGTTAACATATAATATTTACAATTCCATCAAATCTAAAATGATTTTTTCTAGATTTCACTACAAAATCATTGATTTTCCTTCCTATTATTTTGAATGTTTAGAGAAAGGTCAATTCATAGAATGCTTAGACTACAATAATTTTATATGGTCATGGCATTACTAGGAGGTTTTATGAAAAAAACAATAGGAAACCTTTGGGCTTCTCATGCCTTTTGGCCTTATCTTACATTGGGTTCCCTTCCCATGGTTGTAACTTTTGATATAATTTAATGGAAGCTAACAATTTAAGAAGCTATTTTAATAGGAGTTTCTAGGCAACTTGTAAAGGATTTCCTCAATTTGCATTGGAGATTTTGTTTTCCAATTTGACCAAACCCGTAACTGCCATGCAAATGGCCACATCAATTCTAGCATTCTAGCTTTTCCATTTACCAATAGTTATAATTAACAAAGGAAACAACCCATCTGTCACTTTCCCCTCACATTATTTGTTGACATTAATTGAATTGTGGTATTGGGATCAAATTTGGGCGTGGCTCATTGAGACATGGCATCAACATTGATGGGCCCAACAACCATAGCTTTTATGTTGTAGAACAATTTTTTGTTTGGCTCCCACGACAAAATGAGCTCATCAAGAAAAAGCCAACAAGTGGCAAGGTTGATGAATGAAGAGTTATGTAGTGATCAAGTTTCAAATTCTATAAGTGCTTTCTCAATTCCTGGAGGTGTCTATGAAGTACTCAAAGCTATTGGTCAAACATGTGAGGCTTGTATTGAACTCCTTGTGCAATATAAATGGATCAAAACTCACTCTCTCATCATTCTTGAGAGAAGAGACCCATTATTATGGCTTTGTTATGGCCATAATTTTAGAATTAATAAAGATGAGCATTGATATGTTTTTCATCATTAAAAAATCTTCGACTTGGAGGGAAATTTTAGGCCAAACATATCGAGGTCAAGGAATCCAAATACCACCTCTTATTGAAGTAACAAAGCATACCTCACAGTCGATAAAGTTGAGGGAATGGTGGAGACTGCCACAAACCTGGAAAACCCTAGGAGATTGTAAGCCCTTAGGTTGAGAGATTTGGGAATGCCTTCGTTTCGAGGAAGGGGACCAAACCCCTCCATAAATGTAGTCATGCGCTCGAGCAAGAGTAATAACAAGGCTTCATACAGATCTAGTAATACTGGAGGAAACCACAAACACAATTAGGATCCATTAAGTAGTAGAGATGAAATCTCTAAGCAATAAGACTCCGATTAGGAAACTCAAATGAGAGAAACAGTGGGAGGACAATAGGTAAAATAAAAAACATGCATTCACTAAGATGAGAAAATACCCAAATTTGAGGTAACATTTGCAAAAATTGGGGAAATTTTTTAATACATGTAAGATCATGCATTCATTGGTAATTTCTAGGTCTTTGTCCCACTTAAAGAGTCCTAATAGACTGGATCCGAAAAAAATGGCAATTGAAAGCAGATGCAGAACTAAAATTAAAATCTAAAGGGTTTCTTCGTAGAAATATTCAATAACTTAGATGATAGAAACAAAATTTTCCAAAATGGGACTTATTTCTTCAACTTTGTAGGATTGTATCTTCGATTTTGGAAGGAGTGCTCTTGCCTAGACAAGGAGGACTTTTGAACAACTTTGATATGGATTAGGTTATATTCCTCCTGAAGGAAGTGGATCAGGTTATATTCCCTTCTGAAGGAATTCCAGGTATATTCCCTCCCTAAGGAATTCCAGGGCATAGAAACATTGGAGGGTATAGCTAATGCCCTGGGTTCATATGTCGTGTTCGGAAGCCACCAAGTAGGGTCGATACACATTATGTGGAAGGATTTGTGTCTACTTGAATATATTGCAGTGGCTTCCTACTAACATATGCATCTGTTACCAAGACAACACTTGGCTTTACCCAACCGATTATGAGCATATCCGATTTAGGTGAAGGAATTGTCATGCACATGGCTATCTTTTTTGGGAGTGCTCGCTAAATTCATTCTAGGGAACATCAAAACCTCAACTAGAGAAATATTCATAAGCGTTTGAAAAGTAACTCCAAAAAGAAAGACCAACAAAAGAAGTTTGGGCAACTCTTAAAAAAGAATACAAAGGGTGGAAATAGGTGTGAATCTCTAAATACAATAGAATAAGACTAATTGCACAATGAAGAAAATCTCAGAGAAAAAATAGAGTGAAGAAACCTCAACGACAATCCTGCATGGAAAAGCATATCAAGACAACGAAGAAAATGAGAAAGTCAAATGATGTCACTTAGAGGATGCATAAATGCAGGAAGAACAAGAGAGGATGCTACAAGCAGAGGAAGTAGAGGAAATGGAGCTAGAGCAATAAGATTTACAAAATCTAGCAGCAACTTAGGAAACCAGGATTCTCAAAAAATTCTGGAACGAGAGGTGGAACTAATATCCAAATCATATATTCAAGCTCAGAGGTCTCAATTCCATCAATCAAGAGGTAAGAATAATATTGGCTCCTCTCCACTAGGAGTTTGTAAATACAACAACAATGGAATTATAAAAACTAGCAAGAGAAAAGAAAGGGTCACAAATCAAATAAACTTCTTACACAAGAAAAGGGAGAAAATTTGGTGAATTTAGGTAGGATAAGTCTCATGACCAACTGCTTACCAACTCTATTTCCACCCAAATATGAAAATCATCTCATGGAATGCAAGGGGTCTGAATGGAAACTCCAAACATATGCTCCTCAAGGATAAAACATAGACAAAAAGACTTTCTTTAGTCATGCTTCAAGAAACCAAAGTTGGAGAAACTCAAATCACCCAAATAGCTCAAAAAATTTGGAAAGGATGCCATAGTATAACTATTGATGGTAGGGTTGTATAAGGTGATATAACAATCTAGTGGAATTTGAGAGAAATCAGTCTTTCTAAATTTGTAGCTACTTCAAGATCCATCTCTCCTAAGTTTAAAAACCATGAATCAGACATCATAGATCATATAACCAATGTATATGGCCCCACTATCCCAGCTAAAAAAATGGATTTCCTTAAAAGCATCAAAAACTTGCAATCAAAGTTGGAGGCAAAAATCTGGTTAATAGGAGGCGATTCCAATTTGATAAAATCGTTGCAAGAGAAAAAAGGAGTACATACGCTGGATGAGGAATCACATCACTTCAAATGGTAACTATATTTGCCACAATAGAAGAGGGCATAATACTCAAATCACTTCAAGACTAGACATGCTTCTCATATAAGAGTCACTAGTTGTCAAAGGCATACAAATGGCAACACTAGTGCTGCCAATCTATGTGTCAGATCACTCGCTAATAAGCTTATCAATAGATTGGAAAAGTGGCCATGTATATACATATTTTAGGATTGAATCCTTTTGGTTAAGGCAACCTTCATTCAAAACTAATATTTCTATAGAGCAAAGCACTGATCACTGAAGGAACAATTATGTATAACTTTCAACAACACCTAAAATATGCTAAAACCCATCTAAAAGATTGGAAAAAAAAAGATTTTAGAAACATTCAAGGGGCCAAATATCTTCTCAATAAGGAAGTGATAAACATTCAACAACAAATAATGCAAGAAGGCAGATTAGAGAACTTAACAAAAAAAGAGACATAAATACAAACACAATTAGGAGACATATAAAAAAGAAGAGATTCTTTGGAAACAAAAATCACAGGTTCAGGAGCTTTGAGAAGTTGAGAAAACATGAAGTTTTTCCACATATCAATGATTTAATATATACATCAAAATAGAATCTCAAGAATCAAAGATTCATAGGGTAATAGATTAGAAACCTATAAAGACATAAAACGAGAGTTCATTTCTTTCTACAGGTAGTTACCGACTGAATAGACTTCTGATAGGTGTCCTTCCATAATAAATATTGTACAACACATTCCAACTCTCATAACACCTAAACAAAACACATTCCTTCTTAGTGAGATCTCAAAATAAGAGGTCGAACAAGTGGTAATGGAAATGAGTGAAAGGGAAATTGTCAAGACATGATGGATTTACATCGGATTTCTTCCAAGCGTGTTGGTTATAATAGGATAAGGCATAGGAGTTAGTGAAAAACTCAAGAAGAACCTCAATTCACTTTGCTAATGGATGTCACATTCATAACACTGGTCTCAAAATGTTGGGCTTAAGGCACCTAATTCATAGTACAGATGCGAAAAAATCCAAATACAAAGTCGACTAGACATCTAAATGAAACTAGAAGCTCAATTAAAATAAACATTTAAAGATCATGAGAGAACTTAAAGATCATAAAATAAAAAATGGCACACCATAAAGAATTACACATCACATAAATATTTTTCCCTCAAAACCCTCAATTGAGAAAACCATCTAACCTTTGAGCTCCACCACTCTTATATTCTCAATGCACATTATAGTTAGTTATAATGAATGTCAATGTTATTTCACACCTAAGACTAATGCATTAATCATACATCATCATCTGTCATTAGCCTTACCTCATTATCTATTTAAAGGCATAGAAAAACCCTAATTTGTAGTATCTCAAATTAGTACGGGTGGATAAATATTATTGGCTAAGATCTTGGGAGGCTCAGGATTCATAATTGTTTCCCAACTTTATTCAATTTCCTTTTGAACAATAGTCAACCTCTAGTTTAACATTATTCTAAGTCGACTATGCATGTGCACCCAACTACAATCCCTTTGACTGCTCTAGGGGACTATCAACTTTTGTCAGTTGCTTGATTATCCATCACCTTCGACTGAGATGATTGCTCTTACGACTTGATTGTGGTCCTCTTGACTTGATCATCGACTTGTCGTCCCAAGTCGATTGTCTTAAATAGACTTGTTGAGGTTTATTCCTAGTCATCTTTCTTGGCCATACCATCGATTGACTGAACTCCAATCAACTGAGATTACCTACAAAAAGTACAACACCTCAAAATTCTCTCACTTGATGTCTTCTACGCATGAATTATTAATACCGTGATTTTGGTGAACTAGAGCTCATGGGCCCAAATCCTTTATGCACAAATATAATTGACTAACACTCACCGACTTTGTTAGAAAGTCTACAACATTCTTAACTTTGTCTAGTTTTAGCAGCAATGCCTTCTTTCTTTCCACCATGTATCTAATGAAATGGTATTGTACATAAATACGTTTTGTCCTTGAATGATAACCACTTTCTTTTCCAGGAAGAGTGCACTGTGACTATCCCAACCTATCCTTATTGCTTGTTGATCAAAACCTATATTTCAACACAATTGCAACAACCACACTGCTTCATTTCTTGCATGAGTGGCTTCCATTCATTCAACCTTCATCATTAGTAGTGCCATGATTGACTATTGCTTACTCATCCAGTTAATAGCTCTACCAAACATCTTAAACACATCCACTAGTCAACCTTGTTCTATCCAAATTTCTTGCCCAATTGACAATGGAAAATCCTTGTATAGTTAATTCACTGTCATCCTCTAGTTTTTCATGGTAGCAGATCATATGATCACTTGTTCCACATAATTACTTGAGTACTATTTTGACAACATACTAGTGATATTTTCTAGGCATTGCCATGTATATGCTTAATACTCCCACTACACAAGAAATATTCGATCGAGTGCAGACCATTGTGTACATCTAACTCCCTACAACACTGTATGGAACATGGGCTATGTCTATTTCTTCACGTATTTTTGGACGTTGTTCAATATTTATTCTTGACCCAATAGGATTAGGTACGTTCATTGGTTTACAATCCTACATGTCAAAATGATTTAGAATTTTTTTCAACGTACTTTCTCTGGTTTATCTAGAGTTCCCTAACTACATGGTCTCTCTTGGTCTCCATTCCAAGAACGAAATGTGTAACAATGACATCCTTCACGTAGGATTTGGAGGATAGTTTCATCTTCACCTCCTTGATTGCTCTCATGTTGTTCCCAATCAACATGTGAGAAGAAGACTCAGCCTTGGCTGGTACCCTCAATTCATTTCAACCTTCATGGCCATTGTGTATAGGATTATCAATGGGGACTTGCCCCCCATAATATTCCCTCAACAGAAAGATCTCCTCCAACTTAACAAAGATGCTATGGTAGGAGATTGGTACCTCTATGAGGATTACACAGAGCTCAGAATTTATGGGTGCAATCTTCGTCCCTATCATTTTCCAGTGTTCATGCCTATGAGAATATTTTCCCTTGAATTCATTCGAAAAATCCTTAGCGTAGATCTACTTCACTTCGTGCCTGCAAAGAAAGTTACATTTTTAAAATGGGACAACCCGTGGATCCTTTTGTGGTGAACAAAGGGCAGGATTTTAGAATAGTTGATGCGTTACTTGAATCCATGGATTTTGAAAAAGGAGACATTTGGCACTATGATCCTCAAGGTGTTATTGCCCAAAGGAGAGAAAAGAAAAAAAAAATCAACTTATGTACATTTACCGAGGCTCGAAATTGAATGGAAAGCTAATTTTGATTAATGGCTTCTTATTACAGAAATGGATATCAAATCCCCAAAAATCATGGGTAGATCTTCAAATAGGACTGTTGACCAATATGGGGATACTGAGATGGAAGAAGCTCATATAAATAAGAAATCTAGGAGTCAAGGCTCAGAAGAAGAAGAAGAGGTTGTGATACGGCAAGTGGAGACATACCCATATCAACTTGGTTTTCAGATCACTTTCGAAGATCCACCTCTAGTTACATCTCCATCCATTACATAAGTGACCATCCCAGACCCTGACGTCAGTACTATTGCCACCTGATCTATATGGCCTATTGGAAAAGCCATTGAGGAGAAAAAAAAGGTCAGGGAAAGAATGCAACGAATAATGGCTACTGTATTAGCATCGCACCAAACACGGTTGTTGGATGCTATGGACCTAGAACATGATCAGATGAGGATTTCATTACAACACTCAACAACTCAGTCATTACCTCTAGGGCCTCAGTTTAAAACCTTGGATTTCTCTCTAAACTTAGCAAGTGTCCTTTTACTAGATAAAATAAACCTTCATAAGCAGGTGGGAGAGATATTGTATAACGATCTTGGAAAAAACACCATGACCATCAGCAAGGTTGAGACATTATTAGAAAATGTTTCAAATAAGGTGAAAATGGATAAGGCTAATTCAAAGCCTTGTATCTTCAGAAGGAAAGCTACAACGAGTTAATAATCAAGATGGGGGTGAACCCAGAAGATAAGACAATAGTAGAAACTATTCTTCAACAATCTCATAAAGAGATCCAGAGATTAAGACACATGTTAAAGATGTCGGCCAGTGAACACGTTCAGTCTAAAGAGTTGGCTCAGGTCAAGATGGAAAAATAAAAATTGATGAAGGAGTTGGTGGATAGAAGTAATGAGGTGTTGACTCTTAAAGAGATGGTGGTTAACTACAAAAGACAGTGGAAGAATTGCAATAAAATATTAGCTCTCATGTGTGCATAGTGGCAATGCCAGAGGATCGACAAAACCTGGCTGAGAAGCTCACCAAAGCCTTAACTGAAGTGTAGCTCTTGGAAAGTGAGTTGAAGAAGGTACAAAGGGATTTAGATTTGGAAAATGAAAAATTGGCTCAACAAGAAAAACAGTGGCAGATCACGGTAACAAATGTTGAACTTGCTAACAAGAACCTACAATTTGCAACACAAGAGATCAACGAGCTTAAGACAAAGTTGAAGGGGAATATGTATCTTCTAGAGGCCAGACAACTGGTATGGGACGATATCATAGAGGAAACAAATCTTAGTTGGGAACAAGTGACATTGATACATGAGCAGAAAGTTGCAAGCAGGGATTACGAGCAGTCCATCATGAATGCTAAAGAGGAAGGCGAAAATAATTCCCAAATTGCCAAGAAATTCATTCGTTTTGTAAACGAGATGCCAAATGAGGATTTAAGATCCCTTTATGTGGCAGACAGAGTCAATGTTATAATGGAGATATCAAAATTTGTTATGAAAGAAGAAGCCAGGTTTAGAGTTGAACAGTGCCTCAGGGTGGTGCAAAAGGAAGTGATCTCCTTCAATGTTGAATTCGACAGAGTATTGCAAGGCAGGTTGCCTAACTATTGGGGACTTTGTGGGGAGTTTCTCTCTTATGAACAATACAATCATAGGCTGGTAGAAACTAAAAGTAAGGCAGGTTTGTCCCACGAGAAGACCGCCACTCTCAAAGGTAAAACAATAGTGAACTTCCTGAAGAAGGAATTCCAGTTACTTGGGATGGTTAGAAGTCTTTTTCATCACAGGTTGGATTATTCGGGTATAATTGATTTAAAGGTCAATTATCAATGGTTCAACAATGCTCCTCCACCACCTCTACCATTATGGCAACGATGTGAACAATTTATTAATCCACCAATTATCCGAGTTATCGATGCTCAGGCACAACACACTCCACAACGTGCTTCTTCGTCCCACCGTCCTTGAAGAATCTCTTTAATCATGTCAATCTTGACATTTTATTTACATCTTTTATGTTATTCGCATTTTATGTTTATTTTGTTATGTTAAATGGCTACATTTCAGTTAATTACAATTGTGTAGTCAGACACGCTGAAGTTTTGAGGTGCTTATTCATCATGAACTGAATCAAGAAAGAATATTCCGTAAACAACCTCTCTCTTTCACAGAAGACATATATGAACCATTTTGAAAGAAGGATGGGTTTACAATTTTTGGAAAGACCTCTTGGAAAGACTCTTTTATGGTTTCATGAAGACAATGTTATGAATCACATGTATTTGTGTTTCTTAGAATATTAATGCGAGATTTTTTGCAATTCGAACTTATCGGATTGCAGTATGTTCATATCTCTTTGTGTTTTTCATGTATGTTAAATATTCCTCTCAGATTTCATGTTACGCAACTACCAGATATATTTCTCAAAAGATCCAGATTCATTTAGATCAAGTTATTGATCGATAATGCCTGTATGAGTATGGAAATTAAATCTTTAAAAGCGCTCCATGTATCTTAGCATTCCATGAACATATCTCTCTCTTTCTCTCTCTCTCTCTCTCGTTTCTCTCTAAATCCAGATGTATAGAATTCCTAAGGTTTAAGCTTTTTATGATGGATTTCTCCTCTACTTTCTTCTACAATTACATCTCTCTTAACAATGGATTCACTACAAGCTCTCAATCTGGATTGGCCACCATAAATTGATGATTATATTCCGTTCTTATGTATGCGAAGGTTCACACATCGTATCTTTATGAGTGGTTTTGAATCGGTTTTACTATAATTACATGCAAGAAACTATGGTGCTACAAGTCCTTAAGACAAATCTGACAACAATAATTCGAATGTCCTAGGCACTGGTATCCCATCAACCTAGAGACTCTCTCTAGGAGTGACAACAAACTAAAAGGTGCAAGATCCACAGAAAGAGATGGAATAAATAGATAACCAAGCAATGACAGTAGCATAATTTACTAACAAACTTCACCATGATTGCTTCAGAAACCAAACACGGTCTCATGCGGAAGCTATCCTACAACAAAAGGAAAGGAAATGGGTAGGACGAAAATTAAATCAAAACCAAAACAAAACAAAGAAAACAAACACTACTCTTACTCCTAAACTAATCGAGAATAGGTCAGTCTTACGTAAAATGAAACTTCCAATGTAACCACTGACGCATAGGTTGACCCATATAGGTGAGGGAATCCATATCAAGAAAGATATTCAAGCATAAAAGCATACAAGAAATATGAATTGATACATACCTTGTCATTTGAAGAGTGAAAGTACACACAGAAAAATAGAAAAGGAAATCACGTGCAAGACATTATGTGGATGCATTATGGTGCTTGTTCACATTGCAACGACAAAACATGCGAGAGAAATGTTTCGAACTTATAAACTTGGAAAACATAAAGAAAGAGAAAAACTTACTTTTCACAACTGGGCTTGCTAGGTGTTGTAGCATCCATTATCATTTTAATTTTATTTTCAGTTTTATTGCAAAAATAAAAAAATCAAATATTATGTTATAACGGAAATAAAGGAGAATGCAGAAATTTGAAAGAACTATTTTGTTTTATGTTATTGATGGCTTGCGAATGTGAGAAACTCGGGAGAAGATCTGAGCCGTCTGATCGACAGGCAATAGATCTAACAATAATCACGCAGTTAACAAGGGCAAGGTTTACTCCAAAATCGGATGCAGGAAGTTATAAAATCGAGTTAAAACCTCAGTTGATCAGGGCCATCCGCTTGAAGGATGCAGATCCGATGGCCGCATGGTTAACAAGGATGAGGTTTAATTCAGAAAATGGACGTGATGGTTTATGGAATGCAATTTAATCCATTGAAGTCCAAATCAATCACAACCGCTCATCAGGAAAGAACGAGATCTAACGGATATCACGTCAAAAAGTGCACAAGTTTTATTATGAATTTCGGACCCGAGAAGTCTTTTAACTGCAGTTTTGTTTCCTATTGGGGTTCGTGGGGAAGGCAAAGTTTTGTGGAAAAGGCAGACGCGATAAGATTATGAATTGGAGTTTTGTTTCCTTTCGGTTCCGTGGTAGTCAAAGTTTTTCCATATTCCACGTAAATCAACTAATTCTGTTGTTTTAGAAGAATAACTAAAATTAGAGGCGGATGACAGAAACTCCAAAGGAACGGTGATTGGCCGGGTTTCTTTGTGTTTCCACCAATCATAACACTTCCGATATATATGTGGTCCATAAGGGTTTCTTTGTGTTTCTGCCAATCAAAACATTTCTGATATACACGTGGGTCCATAAACCACAAGTCCATGCACGGAGTTTGGTAAATATGCAGTTTGCTGTGTTAAAACAGTCTGGCTATCATCAAAACATATACAAAGAAACTTCATCAATAGTCAAGCCACAAATTCGAACAACGAGCAACCATCACCTTCTAATTTCTGTTATTTCTTGTTATTTTGTTTTCTTGAGAAGAATGAGGTGTCTTTTACCCTCCTATGTAATATTCTATAATGACTTTTACCTTAGATAGTTAGGAGATAATTAAGCAGTTTGATAGTTTTGGTTATTACCAACTGCCCCATGATGTATAAAATGGGGGGAAATTATAGAAAAAGGGTTTGAATTTTGAAGAACCTGGAGACTAGACTAGGGTGTTTTTGATAAACTGTTGATTAATGAAAGAATCATAAGTTTTCCACACATTGTTGGGTATGATTTTGTAACTTCTCTGTTATGTGTCATCATATGTCTTCTTTTCTTTAAGTATAGTAATGAAGCTACAGGTCTTTGTTTACTTATGTGAATGAAGCTAAAATTCCTTAAAAGAGCGCTCCTATACTTAAAACCCCTACTTCTACATTTCTTCTAAGTTACAGATAATAGTTTATGTGAAAACAACATATTGTCTCTAACTTCTCAAAGTGTTACAGATAATAGTTTCTGTGAAAAACAACATATTGTCTCGAACTCTTCAAAGCATTCTTTATTTAGCATTTATATCCAGCATCATATGGCATTCTGAGACTTTCATATCACCTAAGTATTAAGGGTTAAGAACCAGGTCTTTCAGGTCCTTCATTTGAGGATATATCATACAAATAAGTGACAAGAATAATAAACATTAATGTCTTAAGCACAATTTCTACACAGCCAAGAAATTGGTTTCTTAAGGGACAACATTAATTGGTGCCGTTGCCAGGGAACAAAGTCAAGAACACTTTTCCCTGGGTTTTTAATATTTTCCTTTGGTCGTTTAGTGAGGAGGAAATATTTGGCTGTATTGAACAGAAAGCAATAAATCTGGCTTCAAAGAGGCCTCATACGAGGTCAGATACCTCACAACAAAAGGTTCAAGCCCTTTCATACCCTGAGAGACTAGTTTCCAAGAAGGCAAAAAAATCTAGTTACACCAAGCCCTACACTCTCTGCACCTGGGAGCAGTTCAGCACATCTTTCATCCAAACATTCACCTTTATTTGACCAAGAGATACCTTTTACATCCATTTCATTTCAAGAACCCAACTGTCAAGAACAACCTTTAGAGTCTATTTCTTTCTCAATATCTGCTATAATTATTCAACCTAAACCTATAACTACATTTCCACCTTTTCATAGTCCATTTACTTCTCAGTCAGGTTTTACATCTGCTGGTACTCAAGCTTCAGTAAGTTCAAGAGAAAACATGGCAACACCTGCATTCTTGTTGAGCTGGTACTCAAGCTTCAGTAAGTTCAGGAGCAAACATGGCAACACCTGCATCCTTGTTGAATAGGTATGCACCTATTCAGTTGCCACAACGGTTGAATCAAATGCCTCAAGAATAATTGAAGATTATTCCTCGTTTCTCAGGGGAGGATGAACAAACAACAGAGAAGCATATAGCAGTGTTTTGTAATTTTGCAGAAAATCTCAATGTTGAACACTTGGATGTTGTTTTAAGACTTTTTGTGCAATCCTTGGATGGGGAAGCAAGGAAGTGGTTTAAAGGGCTTCCTAATAACTCTATTCCTACATGGGAAGAGATGGAGCGCCTGTTCACCCAGAGATGGGGAGAGAAAAGAGACCATGGGTATTCACTCATAGAGTTTAATGCTATTAAGAAGAAATATGATGAAAGTGTTGTTGAGTTCATTAGAAGGTTCAATAAATTGTACAATAGTCTTCCAGTGGAGATTAAGCCCCCTCCTGCTGGTGCAAAAATAACTTTTGCAGGGGCTTTTGAATCAGATTTTGGATTCACATTGAGGGAGAGAAGATCCACAACCCTTGATTAGATCCAAACTGATGCCTTAGAAATAGAAGCAAATCTGGTGGCTGCAGGTAAAGCACCAGAGACACAGCCTATCCAAGATAAGGGAAAGGCTAAAGTGGAATCCTCTCAAAGTCAAACATTGGAGGATATGAATAATGTAATTAAAAATTTGTCTAATAAATTGATTAAATTAGAATTGGAGAGTAAGAATTCTTAGAGGCAAGCACAACATAACAAAAACTTTAATCCTCAGTATAGAAGACAACCTCTGCAAATTTTGCAGAAGGAGAGAAAAGATCAAGATCAGGTTCAAGCACCACTTTACTTAGAGGCAGATCCTGATGAAGTACCAGAGCATTCCAGGGACCATGATGATCATATTTCTACATTTTATGCAGTAGATGAAGATGAACTAGGTGTTGAGGGAGAAGAATATGAATACTTTGAAAAATATGCTATTTATGATGAGAATGAAATTGATGAGTATTGGAAGCGGTTTTCTGATTTTATGCAGGTAGAATTACATAATAAATATGACTTGAGATCAAGGAAAAGATCAAGAGTTCAAGAAAATGAAGGTGAGCAGCAAGTTTCAGCTCCCCTACAAAAGGCGACTCCACAAGAACCACAACCTGCAAAACAATTAAATAAAGGAAAGCAACAACAAAATACAAATAACAAGACTCAAATACTTCAAGGTGAGCCTTCTCAAGATAGAAGTGAAAAAATTCCTTTAGAAAAACTTGTTTCCATTCCACAAGAGGTTTCAGTGATGAAGAAAAGTGAAGATGAAAATGAAAGGAATACTAAATAGGTTCATGTGCTTAGTCTTACTAAAGAATTATAAAAAATCAGAATTCAAGTGCCCCTCACAGAGTTGGTTAAAACACCAGTTTATCAAAGAGAGATTGTTGAGTTTATCAATCTATCTCAAAATGTGAATATAAATGACACTGTGAATCTGCAAGAAGATAAACCAATAGTGGTTTTTGGTCCACATGTGGAGGAGGTAGATTCTTCAACACCTCCTTTCTACATTTCTTTATTGATTCGTGATTTCATCTTGCATAATTGTATGTTTGATTCAGGAGCTTCACATAACCTTATGCCATTATCAGTGATGAAACAACTAAACCTACAAGTTACTAAACCTTATAGAGACCTGTATTCTTTTGATTCAAATAAAGTCAAGTGTCTGGGGGTCATTAAAGATATGGTAGTGTCACTAGCCTAGATCCCAACTAGAAGCTTAGTAATGGATGTAGTGGTAGCATATATCCCTGCTAGGTTTGGAATGTTACTATCTAGGTAATGGGGGTTTAAATTGGGTGGTGTTTTGAAACTGGATTTTACTTATGCTGTCATACCAATTTTTGGTGGAGAAGAAAGGAGGTTGTACAGAGAAACAAGATTTGTAAAAACAATCACAAAGAATAGAGCAAGTAATTCACTTGTATATAGCCAAGAGAAAGATGAATTTTATTGCTTCAGACTGCATGACAATGCAGAGTTGGATGAAGATAACTAGTGGTAGCTTATTTCAGCCAGTGTAAATACAAAACTGTAAACAAAAGGGGTGTGGAAGTGCTTCTTTGATGGAGCCTATTCTAAAGAAGGAACAGGTGCTGGTTTCCTTCTAATTACACCTGGAGGTAATATGATCCCTTTTTCTTTTAAATTGGAGTTCGAAGCAACAAATAATGTGGCAGAATATGAATCCTTGATCATTTCTCTGCAAACAACAAAACAAATGGGAGTCCAGTCAATTTCTGTTTTTGGAGATTCAGAGCTGATTATAAAGCAAATAAAGAACCATTGTCAAACAAAACACCCTAGGCTTAGGGCATACAGAAATGAAGTGTGGGATTTGGTTGAGAACTTCTTTGAGGCTTTCAACATACAGTTCATTCCAAGAGATGGAAACAGATTAGCAGATTCTTTGGCTGTGGTTGCCAGTACTTTTAGGCCTCCTATAAATCCAAAGCTAAGATATGAGGTTGAAATGAGGCACAAGCCTTCTGTTCTGGATAATATAAAACACTGGTAGATTTTTGAGGATGATCAATAGATTAAGGAATTCTTGACTATGATTGAAGATTTTTAGGGCACAGAGATTGATCAAGATGAAGATGAAGCAACATAAGGTGCAGAAGTAAGTGGTTTTAAAAATTCCATAGTTAATAAAAAATTATTCAGTTGAAAGATAGCATTCTGCCAAGGGGGCTTGTTCCTCTTGAAAGAATTTTTAACTCTAATGATGTAGCTATTAGTTCAGAGAAAATTCCACAGGATGACCAGATTCAAGATCACAATATTGGAACCCAGAAGGAGCCTAGGTTAGTCAAATTATTTAATGGAGTTACAGTTAATTATAAGGAGAGATATCTTAAGATATTCAGGGACTATATTGATGTTTTTGCTTGGTCCTATGAGGATCTCAAAACATATGATGTAAGTATTATTCAACACAAGATTCCCTTGAAAGAGGGGATTAAACTATTTAAGCAGAAACTCAGGCATATAAACCCTCTGCTTTTACCATTGATTGAGAAAGAAGTCAAAAAGCTGCTTGATGCCAAGATAATAGTTCCACTCAGGTACTCAGATTGGGTGGCCAATTTAGTGCCTGTAAGGAACAAAAATGGAGAAATAAGGTTATGTGTAGACTTTAGAAATATGAATAGGGCTTCCTTAAAAGATAACTATCCATTACCTAAAATGGATTATGTGTTGCAGAAGGTAACAAGATCATACAAAATGTCAATGCTAGAAGGATTCTCTAGGCATAGCCAGGTGGCTGTGGATAAAGAAGATCAGAAAAAGACTGCATTTACAACTCCTTGGGGAACCTTTATGTATGCTTGAATGCCTTTTGGGTTGATGAATGCAGGTGAAACATTTTAGAGGGCTATGAACATTGCTTTTGTGAGTGATACGTTTGTAGTGATATACTTGGATGACATCACTATTTTCTCTAAGTCTGATGAGGAGCATCTGGACCATCTTAAAAAGACTTTTGAGAAATGTAGAAAATTTGGGCTTTCCTTGAATCCTAAGAAGTCTATTTTTGCTCTAGAAGAGGGCAAACTGCTAGGGCACATTGTTTCTAGAGATGGAGTGAAGATAGATCCAACAAGGGTGCAAGTTGTGCAGAAAATACCCCTGCCCAGGAGTAAGAAAGACATTCAAAAATTTCTGGGAAAAATAAACTTTTTAAGGAGGTTTGTGTCCAATTATGCTGAAATTGTAAAAGAAATTACCAATATGTTGAAGAAGGAAAATGAAGTGCATTGGGCCAATGAAGCCAGAGAGTCATTCTCCAGGATTAAAGAAGCATTACAAGCATCTCCAGTTTTAATTAGCCATGATTATCAAAAGCCTTTTCAAGTTTTTTCATTTGCATCACCTGATTCAATCACTGCTGTTTTGTTATAGAAAAATGATGAAGAAAAGGAGCATCCAGTTGCTTTCTTTAGCAAGATTCTCAGAGATGCTGAACTAAAGTACAATATTCTTGAAAAAAAGATATATGCTTTGGTAAAAGCCCTAAAGACCTTCAGGACTTATGTGCTGCGTGACATGTTATTGCTTATGTGCCAAATGCTATAGTAAAGGATGTCTTAGTCTAGAGTGATGTGGAAGGCAAAAGAGGAAAATGGATATCCAAGATCCAAGAGTGTGACCTAGACATAAAACCCACAAAGCTGGTGAAAGGGCAGGGATTGGAAAATATGTTGACAGAGTCAAATTTTCAGGCATTGGGAATCAACTTTCTAACACCTGCAAATGAGGAAATAATTGAAGAAAGTGAAGAAAAATCAAATCTAGGTATGAAGATCAGATATAAATTTTTATGTTCAGAATGGTACAAGCACATAGTCCATTATTTATGTTTTCTCTCTTGTCATCTATCTGTGGATAGAACAAAATATAGAGCATTAAAAATCAAAGCACATCTATATGTGATTGTTGAGGGCAGATTGTATTGGAAGGATCTTGTGGGAATCCTATTGTTATGTTTAACAGAAGATGAATTTACAGAGACCATTAAATATTATCATGAGAAGTTATGTGGTGGAAATTATAGTTGGAAAGCTACTGCACATAAAATCCTCCAGGCAGTGTTTTATTGGCCCACCCTATTTGGTGATATATACAAGTTTTTCAGGGGCTATCAGAAGTGTCAGCTTTTTGCTGAGAAGAAAAGGTTTGCTCCCTTGCCTTTGATCCCAGTCTTCATAGAAGAACCATTTAGACAATGGGGACTAGATTTTGTTGGAGAAATTAACCCACCTTCAAGTGGAAAACACAAGTGGGTTCTCACAACTACTGATTATTTCACCAAGTGGGTAGAAGCTATACCTACTAAAAGGGAAAATGACCAGGTGGTGATGAAGTTCTTAGAGGAAAATATTTTCAGTAGATTTGGATGCCCTGTCAAAATCATAACAGACAATGCTCAAGTGTTTAGTTCAAGTAAGTTTGTTGCTTTTTGTCAGAAGTATAATGTTATTTTATCTCATTCAACAACTTATCATCCACAGGGAAATGGATTGGCTGAATCCACTAACAAAACATTGATGAAGATCCTTAAGAAAACTATTGCAGAGAATCAGAAAGACTGGGATTCAAAGTTAAAGTTTTCTCTATGGGTTGTTCGAGTGACTACAAGAAGGTCTACATGTAAATCACCTTTTGATTTAGTGTATGTAACTCAAGCTTTGTTCCCTAGTCAGCTTGTGAAGCCTGTAATTGCAATGATTTAGGAGGCAAAAGAAAAGCCCAATGCTATGATAAGAAGGATGCATAAGGTAGTGGAGATGAGTGAAAGCAAGGATAAGGTAAGAGATAATTGATTTTAAAGATGAAGGGTATTTTTGATAGAAAGGCCAGCGAAATTGTTTTTAAAGTTGGAGACTTGGTATTAAGGTGGGGTACTAGAAGAGAAGATAAGGGCAAACATGGGAAGTTTGATCCTCTCTGGTATGGTCCATTCAGGATCATAGAAGCAAGGGAAAATAATACATTCTTCCTGGGGAATCTTGATGGTGAAATTCTATAGCTGCCTATCAATGGGCAGTACCTCAAACATTATTTCCAGTTCTGAAGCACAAGCATCCTGCCATTGTAGATACCGGAGTGAATTCATTGCACAAATTTCATAGAATTTAAATTGGCTAAGCAATATATGACTCCATGCCCAAGGTGAAGGCACTGATCTGCGGTTCTTAGTGCTTCTGTGGAAAAAGCACTATCCCCAGGTGGATCCAGATGTTGTAGCATCCATTGTCATTTTAATTTTATTTTTAGTTTTATCGCAAAAATAATAATAATCAAATATTATGTTCTAATGGAAATAAAGGAGAATGTGGAAATTTGAAAGAAATAATTTGTTTTATGTTATTGCTGGCTTGCGAATGTGAGAAACCCGGGAGAAGATCTGAGCCATCCGATCGACAGGTAGCAGATCTAACGGTAATCGCGCGGTTAACAAGGGCGAGGTTTACTCCAAAATTAGACGTGAGAAGTTATAAAATCGAGTTAAAACCTCAGTTGATCAGGGCCATCCGCTTGAAGGATGCAGATCCGATGACAATCGCTCGGTTAACAAGGACGAGGTTTAATTTGGAAAATGGACGTGATGGTTTATGGAATGCAATTTAATCCGTTGAAGTCTGGATCAATCATAGCTGCTCATCAGGAAAGGATGAGATCCAACGAATATTGCGTCAAAAAGTGCACGAGTTTTATTATGAATTTCGGACCCAAGAAGTCTTTTAACTGCAGTTTTGTTTCCTATCGGGTTCGTGGGGAAGGCAAAGGTTTGTGGAAAAGGCGGACACGATAAGATTATGAACCGGAGTTTTGTTTCCTTTCGGTTCCGTGGTAGTCAAATTTTTTCCATATTCCACGTAAATCAACCAATTCTGCTGTTTTACCAAAATAACTAAAATTAGAGGTGGATGACTGAAACTCCAAAGGAACGATGATTGGTTGGGTTTCTTTGTGTTTCTGCCAATCAGAACACTTCTGATATATATGTGGGCCACAAGGGTTTCTTTGTGTTTCCGCCAATCAAAACATTTATGATATACACGTGGGTCCATAACCCACAAGTCCATGCACGGAGTTTGGTAAAGATGCAGTTTGCTGTGTTAAAACAATCTAGCTATCACGAGAACATCTACAGAGAAACTTCATCAACAGTCAAGCCACAGATTCGAACAGCGAGCATCCATCACCTTCTAATTTATGCTATTTCTTGTTATTTTGTTTTCTTGAGAAGAATGAGGTGTCTTTTACCCTCCAATGTAATGTTCTATAATGACTTTTACCTTAGACAGTTAGGAGATAGTTAAGTAGTTTGACAGTTTTGGTGATTACCAACTGCCCCATGATGTATAAAAGGGGGGAAATTATAGAAAAAGGGTTCGAATTTTGAAGAACCTGGAGACTAGACTACGATATTTTTGATAAACTGTTGATTAATGAAAGAATTAGAAATTTTCCACACATTGTTGGGTATGATTTTGTAACTTCTCTGTCATGTGTCATCATATGTCTTCTTTTATTTAAGTATAGTAATGAAGCTGCAGGTCTTTGTTTACTTATGTGAATGAAGTTAAAATTCCTTAAAAGAGCGCTCCTATACTTAAAACCCCTACTCCTACATTTCTTCTAAGTTACAGATAATAGTTTATGTGAAAACAACATATTGTCTCTAACTTCTCAAAGTGTTACAGATAATAGTTTCTGTGAAAAACAACATATTGTCTCTAACTCTTCAAAGCATTCTTCATTCAGCATTTATATCCAACATCATATGGCATTCTGAGACTTTCATATCACCTAAGTATTAAGGGTTAAGAACCAGGTCTTTCAGGTCCTTCATTTGAGGATATATCATACAAATAAGTGACAAGAATAATAAACATTAATGTCTTAAGCACAATTTCTACACATCCAAGAAATTGGTTTCTTAAGGGACAACACCAGGTATGATTCCTCCATGATTGAGCAATAGGATCATGTAAAATAGATGGAGGATGTGAACATTGAGACATAGATGTATTTTTAATTTGTTCAATCAAATGACGAGGATCCTTGAGAGATACATGACTGTTCTGATAAAAACTTGAACTGACCTTAAGACTGTGAGAACCTGACATAACCATCAGCTCAGAATAAAGTTCCTCGACATATTGTGGAAGTTCCATGGAGTCAAAAGGTAGAACATTGAAAATTGGTGTCTTAGAAAGATCGACAACGGAAAAGTTAGAGTTATGACCAGATGAATCAATGAATAGAGCATGATAGTGATGATCAAAAAGTTCATCATCGAAAATAGAGACATTCTCTTGATCTGATGAATTATAATGAGGCAAAGATTGAAAACAAGAAATTTCACCCTTCGTTTCTTTGGAATGATCAGATGATGAATTGTAAAGATCAAGAAGACAATATTATTCCTCTCCATGCTTAGATGTAAAACTGACATTCCATGAGTTTTGAGTATGATCAGAATTAGCATTGTCAAGAATTGATTCTTTGAAAGATTCAACAGGAATAACAAAATCACGAAAGATGTCAAGATAAGGAGGGAGAGGTGAATAAGGAGAAACATCAACTTGTATCGTAGATTCTTGTTCAGAAATAGAATCCCACACATACTCATCATAATGAAAGTTGGTTGGTCAACATTAACTCCATCTCGAGTTTGATCCTCTTGAACATTAGAAACAATTGAAACCATTGAACACAACAACTCACAATCGGGAGAAAGAACATCATCAAAAAAATCAGATTTGTAGTCCCAACATGCATTTAAATTCTGAATATGTGAGGTGGGAGAATATGGTGGTAGATCAATAGATGGACTCTCAAATTCTCCACCCTCAACTTGCATAAATGGATTTATTTGATGAGGGGAAGACAAAGAGTGATTCATTGAACTATGAACAATAAATTTGGATTTCTCTTTCATTAAATTCCAATCAACATCATCTTTAGAAAATTCAAAACAGAAGTGAATAAAATGATCGTGAAAATCGTTAAGCGATTCATTAGGTGCTTTTTGCAAACATGTGATTTTCTTGAAAACAAATTTATAATCATACCTGCCAAAGGAACGAACGATCTCTTTGACAAGATGGTTGAAAGAGTGTATGGAGTTAGCTGGCAATGTGTAGCACCATTCCTTGATGTGCGCTTCGAATGTGAGAATGAACAAACTACAAGTAGCATCCTCACAATGAATATTGTGTTTAATGCAAAATTCAAGAAAGTGATTGGTGTGCTCAAGAATGGTTGTTTCACCCTTGCCATCAAATTTTAAATTCAACAAGTCATTAAGCATTCACACAGGCACTTTCATATTTTTGGTTCTGGAAAAACATGTCAGGGTTAAGATATGGGGAGAAGCTATTAAAGATATGGAAATGTAAAAAAAAAAAATTCATGGGCTCAGCTTGTCATATGGCCTTCCTGCTAGCACCAAAAATGTTGATAGTGTTGGACCCTCCAACATTCGGAGAGTCTCCCTGATATGAAGTCCCAATTATACCTCACATTGTTTGGTGTAGGAGCCCCAGTTAGAATACGGACCAGTTTCCAAATCAGTGGGTTTTAATGATGCGCCTTGACTGCAATAATGCATAGAGTGGTGTAATCATGACTTTGGTGAACAAGTGTATGACTCTACGAAAGGTCAAGTGCAATGTATGAATGGTTCTAACACACGAAGGGAAAATGAATGAGCCCCTTAGAAGCTTGTAATAATACACAGCTTGAAAGGAACACATGATCTATTGTTGAATGTTAGTTTTGATGTGCTAATTTCAACTTCAAAATTAAAAAAAACTGTTTATCATTTTCTTCATGTGCATAGGCTTCCTTTATCGTGTTTGTGAATGAAGTTAACACCACTAAAACTGGAGTTAGTGCCAAATTTCGGGACTTCGCCAAACTAAATTGTGCTTAATTAGTGGATAAGCAGAGATTAATAAAAAATAATAATGCAGTTAGCGCTAATCACGCGCAGTCATGGTCAGTGTTAGCCGACAGTTTGTGGTTGTGGTCACATGGGAGGGGTTACCGCTAACGGTTTACCCCAAACTCCGCCACGTTAACACACAAATATGTTTTGTGATCGTTATATGTTAAGTCTTATGGCGATGGTAGAGCGGTAAGGCGTGGGCACTGTGTGGGCGAGGTTGCGGGTTCGACTCTGTAGACTTGCCAATAAATTTTACATTGCGTGCCAACGATATACCAGACCTTTGGGAAGGGACACATGGCAGCCTCCGGGATTGCCACTTGTCCCCTCCTCATTGGTCCATCCTCCATCAAATGAAAACAAGCCATATCACCACACCATTACCCAACCACAATGCGCCACTTGGTGAGTCCTTACTGGACATTGAACATCTTTGACCCTGCCTAGTCACCAGCCACATCAATAGTACAGACTGTTGACTATACCTTTTTTTCTTCTTAAAAAATTCCTCTATTTGGCAAAGTGGACAGAACGTGATATCTTCTTCATATGAGCTCGATTTTGAGTGAAACGAGTTGCGTTGGGATTGTATCGCTGAGACGGATGCGGTCATTTAGGTTTTGAATGATTCTGAGCACTTTGAATTTTTAGCTAAAATACTGATCACTTGATCATTCCTCCCCGCTGGAATCCTTTTGGACCTCAAAAGATACTATCAATTGTTCAGCAAGTGAGGGTACAACTCCCTCACCTTCTCGATCTACAACCATTTTTCCTTAGAAGGATTTTGTCCCTTCAGTCCCACTCGAAGGTATTCAACATTCCCTCTTTTTGAAGTTCTGGTTCTTCTGTCAAGTATGAGATCTTGCTAAAGTTCATCTAGATATTCTGGTGAGAAATCATCTATTAATGGTAGCTAAACATGCTCTCCTTGATCATCAATCAAAGGAGGCTCAAACAATCTCAAATTCTCAACATTAATAACAGAGTATATTTGCATATAAGGAGGTAAATCTAGCTTAAATGCATTGTTACCAATCTTTTCCAGAATTGTAAAAGCACCATAACAGATTGGATTAAGCTTTTTACCTTCCCCTTGAAGTCTGTCTTTGCTAATATATAACCAAACTTCGTCTCCAACTTGAAATTTATGATCGACATGGTGTTTGTCATGCCTTGCCTTGTAGCTGCTTTGACTCTTTTCCAGTTGTTCTTGCATTGTGTGATGTATCAACTGAATTTTCTCTTTGAACATCCTTGCCTTATCAATGTCACTATGACCAGTGATGGCGACATCTTTCTCAAATATGAAGTCTAACAATGATCTTGGCAAGTACCCAAAACATGCCTCAAATGGAAATGTGTTTGTGGAAAAATGCTTTTCCCTGCTTTATGCATGTTGTATGTAATGCAACTGTTCATCCCACAACTTGGCCTGTTTATTGCAATATCCTCTAAGAAGATGAATGACTGTCATGTTGACCACCTCGGTTTGTCCATCTATTTTTGGATGAAAGGTTGTACTCTTCTTCAACTTAGTGTCCATCATGTCCCACAAATTTGACCAAAAATTCCCAACAAATCGAGAATCTTGATCACTTACAATGGAAGTAGGAAGAGCAAAATGAACCCAAATATTTTGAAAGAAAAGATGAGTTGTTTGTTCAGCTGTAATTTTCTTTTTACATGGCGTTAGAATACACATCTTGTTGAACTTGTCTACAAATACATATAAGTAATCATGACCTTTCCTTAACAATGGAAGACATCCTACAAAATCAATTGAGATACTCTCCCATGGATGTGAAGGTACCGAAAGTGGAGTGTACAATCTCATTTTCCTATTGCTAGGCTTACTTGTTGCACAAAAAGAACATCCTCTAATGAAACGAGATACATTATCAAACATGCGTGGCCAATAACAATACATTTGGAGATTTTCTATTGTCTTGCCTACACCAAAGTGTCCAACAATCAATGAAGAGTGCACCTCCCTTATGATAATGTTTCTTTCTCCTTGTGGAATACATAACTTGCCCAAGTGATAAAACAAACTGTTATGTACATGGTAATCTAACTCTTCAAATTGGTTTCCTTGCCTCAAGCTTGCATACACATCTTGAAAGTCATTATCATATGCATATTGCTCAATGTAACTTTCATGTAAAACAGAATTGTGCTCGAGTATAATAGATGAATTTACAATAGGCCTAGAAAGCATATCATCTACCTTATTGTAGATTCCCTTTTTGTACTTGATAAACAAATGAAACTGTTGTAGAAAACCCATCCATCTGAAGTGTCGTAATTGCCGTAACTTTGACTGTGACTGTAAGTATTGCAATGGTCGATGGTCTGTATGGATAATGGTCTCCTTCCCCATCAAGTAGTGTTTCCATTTTTTAACACTTTTTACCAATGCGTAAATTCATTTGTCATAAGTGGGATAGTTAGTCACAACACCATTAAAAATTTCAAAATGAAATGAAATGGGCTTACCATGTTGCATAAGAACTGCTCCCATGGCGTAATCACCAGCATCTGTTTGAATCTCAAATGGTTGTCAAAGATTCAGAAGAGCCAATACCGGTGTTGAAATGATATTTTGTTCTAAATAATCAAATTCTTTATGTTGTGCATCTCCCAAATGGAAGACTTTCTTGACACTAGTCAATGCATGTAGTGGAGCTAGAAAATTAGCAACAAATTTACTCCAATATTGTGCTGCCCCTAGAAAGCTTCTTACCTCTGTAACTATATTGGGCTTGGGCCAATTCACAATGACCTCAAACTTAGAGGGATCTATCTTCAACTCACCTCCTCCGATAATGTGACCCAAATACACTAAAGAAGTCTTGCCAAATCACACTTTGCCATATTTAAAAACAATTGTTCTTTTCTCAAGACATCAAGTACTTTGTTCACATGCATGACATGTTCATCTCTGGATATGCTGAATATGAGAATATGATCTAAGTAAACAATGAAAAATTCATTTAGAAATGGCCTCAATACCTCATTCATAACTCTCATGAAAGTAGTTGAATCATTTGTAAGATTGAAAGGCATAACAAGCCACTCAAACAATCCTTGTTTAGTTTTAAATGCGGTTTTCCAAATGTCCTCTTCAACTATTCTAACTTGATGATAACCACTTCGTAAGTCTAACTTAGTGAAATACTTTTCATACCTCAATTGATCAATAAAATCATGAATTATTGGGAGTGGATAATGATTCTCTACCATTATTTTATTCAGTGCACGGAAATCCACACACATGTGCCAAGTTCTGTCTTCTTTGGCACCAAGACAATGGGTGAACCACATGGTGAAGTAGATGGGCATATGATACCTTTATTCAACAATTCTTGAATTTTCTTCTTGATTTCCACGCTCTCCATGATCGACATGTGATACATGCCAATGTTTGGAAGTGGAACATCCTGCTGCAGCTGTATCTCATGCTGAATTCCCCTCTTGGGAGGTAACCCCTTTGGTTCCTGAAACATCTCACCATGCTTTCTTACCACATCAAACAAATCATATTTTAACTTATCATCACAACCTTCAAAAGATTCATAATCAATATCATTCTTTTTCTTGATCATGAGAAGCACAAAATTTTTACTTGCATTTACTAGTCTCTTCATCTGCCCTGCATTAACCAAAGAAATGTTTAACTTTTTGCGATGGGCTCTCACAATATACTCACCTCCATTCTTGAGAAATAGATATTTGTTCTCATGGAAATAAAATACCGCTTTCATATCATACAAATAAAGACTTCCCAAAATGACTCCTGAGATGTCAAGTGGAACTACATCGAACTCAACTTCATCAATGAATTTTTCAGTAATAGCAAACCTGAATAAAAATTTCCTTATAACCTGTAAATTTTCATTATTGACTATCCAACCCAAGGGATATGGATTGTGATGAGGTATAGTTTCAAGGTTAATATTTTGGACCAAGTCTTCAGAAATTAATTTTGATTGTGACCCACTATCAAATAATGCATCAATCTTTGTATGATTTGAAATTACCCTTACATGGAACAATTCTATCCTTGATTCTTCATTTGGAGTGTTTTTGTGATTATGTGAGGAACTAGGGCTCGCAATAGTTTTTTCCGTTTGTGACCATGGCTGAAATCTTGGTCTCATCACCAGAATCTGATCCAAGATCATGTTTTATTTTGTTTTTGTTTTTGTTTTTGTTTTTTTTTTCGACGAAAAAGCGTAATTTTCATTAATAGAGAAGAAAATTACATGTTGTATGCCAGCATATGAGAAATTCTTTCACTACTATCCATAAAAGTATCAGTCCAAAAGTCATGAGCACAAAATTTAATATTTACATATCATCCTTTATTAAACTTGAAGGGTCAAAAGTAAGCCAGTCCAGAATTTTGTAAACTTTAAACTAACACTTGCAATATAAACAAAAATAAGAAAAACTACAAAAAAGGATGATCACAAAGATCAATCCTGAGGATATCCTGCCCCTTCGATGAAGGGTCTGTAATAGATCTGGAAAAGGGTCCCATCCCTGAACTCATGAATCAACCAATGTCCTGTGGTCATCTGCACGGCCTCTTTGGATAGAAGATCATCGACTTCATTCCTTTCCCTGTAGATATGAGAGCAGACAAATAACTCAAATTGAGATTTTAAGTATATAGCATCCTCCACCAAGTCTCTGTGTGTGTGCAAGTGAAAGATGTAGGTCCCATTGATCCAATTAATGATGAGCTATGAGTCACCAAAAATTTGAATTCTGTGGCATTGTTGTTCTCTAGCAAAGAGGAGGAGATGTCTAAGGTTGTTTAATTCAACATAATTGCTTGCGCCTCTCCCTAGGCCAACTTTTATTTTGAATAAAACATAGTCATTTAAATGAAGAACAACACCCCCTCCACAACCCTCTGGCTGGGCCGAGCCATCAAAAAATGCCCATGGCTGAATTCTGTCTATGATTTCTGGGATGATGACTCTAATGGGGCGCTGAATCAGATCCTCTAGGATTGAGTTGAAAATGGCCAATATATGATTGCATGTCGCCACCCCCAAGATATTTTTATCCTTAAATATTCTTTGATTCCAGATAATCCATGTTCCCCATGATATGATGAGAGGCAAATTTTTTAATTTCTGCTTGGCAGTACTCGACCACCAAGCTTGCCAAGCCTCTTTTACATTCTGTCCTTCCCAGGGAATTTGAATTGAGAGTGCCGAAGTGATTAAGTTCCAGATTTTAGTCGAAATCAAGCAATGAAGGAAGAGGTGATCTGTATCTTCCATGTCTGCTTTGCGCAGGCAGCAACGTGAAGGTCGAAGATCTTGTTGTGTGGTAGCTGTCGTCTTTTGTTTTCCATTATTGTTTGGTTTCGTAGGCCTTATTTTGGGATGTAATTTTCAACAATGCATTTCATCATACCCCGCTTTGGAACAATGTTGGCATATAGTTTTCTCCCCTTCTTTCTTCACACTTGCATTCTTCTTTCCTTTCCATTTTCCACCCTTCTCTTTCTCCTTACCCTTGAATGGCTTCTTCTTACTACCCTCTTCCTGAATGTTCTTTCCTCTTGCTTCAAGATGCGTGGCTTGCACACAAACCTCATCTAAATTTCTTGGATTGAACATAAGGATAGTATGTTTTAAGTATGAATGTAGACCCCCAATATATTTGAAGAGTGTATCCTGGGAATTCAAGTTTACTCCTAACAACAAAGCCCTCTTCCTAAACTCCTGTGTATAGTCTTGAACTGTTTGGCCCCTGAGTTGCCTAAAATTTTACCAACTCATAATGGCTTTTTGCATATAGGCTAAAGGATAACAATGTCTTTTAATTGCAGAAGCAAATTCAACCCAAGAAATGGATATCTTACCATGAATTCACATTTCCTCTTGAGTCTTTGCTTCCCACCAAACTAGTGCTGCTCCTTCTAGCCTCAATGAAGCCAACTAGATTTTTATGTCATCTTCTTGAAGGTTCTGAATTCTAAAATAAACCTCCAATTTTCGAATCCAATTGCCTAAGTTTTTTTCTTTCACCTCACCATTGTACATGGGAAGTTCAAACTTAATGTCTAATTTGAGTAAAGGAGTTTTTTCCTTTGGGGTTTTTGAATGAGTATGAACAGTTTTTGTGGTGGAAGTGGAAGATGATGTTGTTTGAGATGTTGAGGATGGTGGAGATGGAGGAGGCTTTCCTCCATTACCCTTTGAATCCTTCTTTTCATCTTTATTATCTCTTGATTTTCCCTCTTCATGTGGGGACTTAGCAATCTCTCCATCCATTCTAGTATTCCTCTCTTCATAGAGGACTTTAAGCATGTCAGTTAAGTCATAGAAATATTTCTTGAATTCTTCCTCTTCTGAAAGACCTTCAGTCTCTATTGCTCCAGACATGATGGCTTTCGATTCAAGCTCAGCATCTGGTACTGCTTGTACCTCCTCAATCTCAATTAATGGTAAAACTTGAGGTGCTTCAAGTGCAGATGGGATTGGAACTTTGGGTGGAGATTATGGCCTTGTGGCTCTCCTTCTTCTCAGCATTACCTCAGGAGTTGCAACCAATAGTTTCCCTTCTCCTCTTTGCAACTTTAACCTTGTAAGCATCACAAATTTGCAACCATTAAAACCCTACTTGCACAAGATTCAAGCAATCAAGAAAATAACCTTTGCTCTGATACCAACTTGATCTGTTGTTGAATATCAGTTTTTTTGTACTAATTTCAACTTCAGAATTAAAAACAACTGCTTATCATTTGCTTCATGTGCATAGGTTTCCTTTATGGTGTTTGTGAATGAACAGTCAAATTTTGTAAAGTTTTTATGTTAAATTCATGAGAAAAATAGCATATAAATCAGGTGATGAATAACAACAAAAAATGTACAACAAACCATCAAAATGAACATTTAACACAATGTTTTGATGAAGGAGTTCACCCCTCTTGGGCTACATCTCCTTGGTCCAGCTTCCATGGCTTGGGCCTCTGTATTAGCTCAAAATGGAAAAAGTGATGTTTACAATGCTCTACTACTCCTAAAACCTACTTTAGTGTACTCAAAACATCAAAATCATCTAGGAATGCCTTTTCCTGATCCCAATTTGGTCAAATTTTGCAAAGGTTATGGCAAAATCAATTTATCATAGGAATACTCCACTAAAACTAGAGGAAATCCAGTTAACTCCACTAAAATTGGAGTTAGCGCCAAATATGGGGGATCCGCTTGTTAGTGCCTAAATCTACCTCAGGCTGAGAAAGGTAGGATCTAGGGTAACATCAAACCATGCTTAACCTAGTAGCTAGCCCTACCAGGACGGGAGAGGGCTCTCTCCTTGTCAATCTCAGAAAAAATGGCCAATAAAAGCTTGAGATGATTGATGTGATGACTGATTTTAGGCAAGGTATGTGTACAGAGGTGTTTGATTGAATTTAATGATGTTTTGTTGGCTCAAATGTGAAAGGCAGATTTAGGTCTGGGGAATGAGACTCAGTTTTGTAGAGATCTCTATGGGGCAAGGTAGGCAAGTGATTTGGTACTTCGAATTGAGTGAGATGGAGGGCCTTTAGACAGGTGAGGAGTTGGAGAGGGCATGAAAAACTCAAGGATCCTCTTCAAACAGCTGAAAACATAGATAACTAAACAAACCCTAGGTAGAGCACTGCACTTTCAATGTATTCTACCTTTATCCTTGTTTGATTTAGTTAAGATGAAATAAAGAGAGATAATGGAATACATAAAACACATGTAGACTTACAATTACAGAAGAAAACACAATACCAAAGAAAGATGCCACATGAATCCCATAAAGTGCTGCAAACCATTGGTCTATTTCTTAGCCAAATTGCTGAAATGAGTATACAATAAGCTCCAAGATTTCCCAAAAGTCTAAACTTCTGCCAAATTACAACCCCTACACTATGAAATTCATACAATATATACGTTTTCTCATCCTTGTACTAAGGGAATTGAGCTCAACCATCTTCTTCAAAATAGAATAAGTTACATTAAACTTCGGCCGAACTTCTGAAAATAGGTGTTGAATATGACCTCGTATCTACTAAACCATAGCACCTGTTACAAAAATGAAAGATTTTTTTGTATATAAGGTCATGTTGGAGAAAAATCTCTCTCAAATTTGGGAAATTCATTTCCAGTTGCTCGCAATCTGTTCCACAAAATCATCTCTAAAACAAAAAATCATTAAAAATTTAAATATGTGAAAATGAGCTGTAAAGATCTAGTCACATATCCCAATTCGTGACACCTGTGAATAAACTGAAAGAGGTTTTTGTTATATGGCTCGTGATTAACAAAAAAATCCTTGGGTTTTGAAAAATTAATTTCCATCTGTTGTAAAATGGCCCTGCACTAAAATGACTAAAACAGTAAAATATATGAGCAATTTGCTTTGTTTTAATGTAGGCTCCAGATATCACTATATATCTCCCACATAGTAGCACCTGTGCATAAAATAAAGGACTTTTTTTTATTTGGTATGTGATGAACAAAAACCTCTTTCACTTTTGAAAAATTCATTACCATTATTTCAGAAACTGATTTTGTACTAAACTTGTCATTGTGTGCAGCAACTGACCTCAAAACATGCATAACCAAGAATCACTCATCCATTTCGATCATATCTTCTAATCCGGGAGCCGGTTACAGGAGTGTGATATACCGTTGGAAATGTTTTTCCGAGCTTCTTCTAATGGACATACTTGTGACATGTTTTGTGCTGAACATCATGTGCAAAACATCTAACAAAACTAGACATAGTAAGAGCTCATTTTGATTCCTGGTGACAGGTTGCGAAGATTGGAACTAACATAGCATATAAATTCATGAGCAAAATAGCATATAAATCAAGTGATGAATAACAACAAAAAATGTACAAAAAGCCATCATAATGAACACTTAACACAATGTTTTGATGAACGTGTTCACCCCTCTTGGGCTACATCTCCTTGGTCCAGCTTCCATGGCTTGGGCCTCTGTATTAGCCCAAAATGGAAAAATACTGCTCCTGAAACCTACTTTAGTGTACTCAGAATATCAAAATCATCTAGCAATTCCTTTTCCTGAACCCAATTTGGTCAAATTTTGCAAAGGTTATGGAAAAATTAATTTCTCATAGGAATACTCCACTAAAACTAGAGGAAATCTAATTAACTCCACTAAAATTAGAGTTAGCGCCGAATTTGGGGGATCCGCCAAACTAAACTATGCTTAATTAGTGGATAAGTGGAGATTAATTAACAATAATGATGTAGTTAGCACTAAACACGCGCAGTCATGGTTAGTGTTAGCCAACAGTTTGTGGTTGTGGTCACATGGGAGGGGTTACTGCTAACGGTTTAGCCCAAACTCCAACACGTTAACACACAAAAATGTTTTGCAACCATTATATGTTAAGTCTTATGGTGATGGTACAACTGTAAGGCATGGGAACTATGTGGGCGACGTCGTGGGTTCGACTCTGCTGACCTGCCCATAAATTTTACACTGCATGCCAATGATATACCAGACCTTTAAGGAGGGACATGTAATAGCCTCCGAGCTTGCCATTTGTCCCCTCCTCTTTGGTCCTGTAGAAATTTTGAATAATATGACACTTATTCATAGAGATTATCCCGATTGTACACTATTGCAGAATACATGCACAATTCATAACCTCCTCTACGTTGATCATTAATTTAGTAGCATTAAAATCAATGAAACATCAATCACATGCACACATTAACACAGTATGTAACCCGGGAAAGCATACAGCTGAAAACCCCACACTATCTGTATATTATATTGATTGAGAACATGTAACAATACATAGTACAATACTCCTCACAAGTATTCAGTACTATCTCCACCCGTTACACACAAACTAGCTCAGATCTGATGCCTCAAATCTCCTCCACTGTTTGCCTGCCTCCACTGCGCAATCCTGCAAGAGAATAATAATGAATGGCTGAAGAAAACGCATATTTCCTTGGTTGAACCACGCAATCCTCATTGGCATTACTCAATCCCATTGATTGTGCAAGATCTCATGCACAACTATAGTCACAACTGATAGCAATCTCAACCTCTAACACCTGTCTCCACTGAACTGTCCATGCACTGAGTTAACTGATGTATTATTTAGTTGCTTTATGAGTTAATAATTAGTGAATTAATTTAACAATTAATTCACATCACTCATCACTAGTGTATTCTGTAGTTAGACTAAATACAACTAGTTTAACCAAGTCAAACTAAACACAACTCCATCAACTCCACAATCAACTCCACCAAACTCAACCACATGAGTTCTAACTGAAGTCCTGCATGCAATAGCTCAACTGACCCACAAGAAAAGTGTATTTCCTTCTGATAGCTGCATGTGCCACATCTGTAGCTCAAACTGAAGTGCTCCAAGAGGATAAGATAATGTTTATAGTCCAAATATTATTATGAGCTAATAATATTCGACTGTTCTACTTTTAGCCTGGCAGTCTAAAAATAGAAACCGCCCATATGTCTAAAAATAGAAGTCCATCTATTTTTACCAACATGACCAATCATCCACAAATAACATCCTGCAACTCATAGACCATGATCCATATGTCTAAAAATAGACATAGTCTAAAAATAGACTTTGCGCTAAAAATAGCCTGCGGGCCCACTTAGTGAAGGCGACTTCTTTCCACTAAGCTCCATCATCTTGTTGCATTCTCAACACTCCCTCTCGACAAGATATGGATTATCAGCAACCCCTATCCTGCCTCGGTGGTATTCGAATTTTCTCCTGGTGAGCGCCTTCGTCAAGATATCAGCATGCTGATCCTCCGTTGGAATGTATGAAAGTAACATGATTCTCCGCTGCACACAATCTCTGATATGATGGTACATGATGTTAATGTGCTTAGATCTATCATGAAATACTAGATTAGCCGAGAGTTTAATGCAAATCTGGTTATCACAATAAATCACTGTAGGCTCCAAGCATGAACCGAACAACTTGACCATGATCTTCCTCATCCATATAGCCTCGCATGCAGCCAAACTTGTTGCCTTATACTTGGCCTCTGCTGAACTGAGTGCCACAGATCTCTGCTTCTTGCTGTACCAAGAAACTGCTATCGACCCAATATTGAAGACCCATCCAGATGTGCTCTTTCTGTCCGTTGCGCTCCCTGCCCAATCTACATCCGTGAAAGCCACATAGCTTCACCTCATCCTCCTGTCTGTACCACAATCCATATCCCGATGTACCTCTGAGATAACACAATACATGCTTGCCTGCCTTCCAGAAGAGCTTGGTTGGCTTAACCATAGCTTGTGAAAGTTGGTTAACAACATAGCATATATCAGGTCGTGTATTGACCAGATACATAAGCGACCCCACCAACTGTCGATAAACAGTGGCATCCACTACTTCTGCTGAAGTAGCATCCTCCTTCCCCCAACCTCCAGGAAGAGGAGTATCAACAGGCTTGCAGCCATGCATGTTGAACTTCTCCAGTATCTCTCGAGCATACTTACCCTAAGAAACAAATAGTCCATCACTGCGCTGCCAGATTTCCAATCCCAGGAAATAATGAAGGAGGCCAAGTCCTTCATCTCAAACTCCTTAACAAGATCATCCTTGCATGAAAGTATCAAAATCTCATCACCTGTTAGAATCAAATCATCTACATAAAGTACAATGATAAGCAACTTACCCTCCACCACAATCTGGTATAGGTTAGGATCCGCCTCACTCTTGGAGAATCCAAGTCCGGTGAAATAACTGTCTATCCATGTGTACCAAGCACGTGGTGCTTGTTTCAACCCATACAACGCCCTTTTGAGCGTGCACACATGCGACTCGCTGCTGAAGATCTCGAAACCTTCGGGCTGTTCTATGTACACCTCCTCCTCAATGACTCCGTTGACGAACGTAGTCTTCACATCCATCTGATGAATGTGCCACCCCATCTGCACTGAGAGAGCAAGAATCGTCCATATCGAAGAATACCTTGCGACAGGTGCAAAGGTCTCCTCATAATCGATCCCCTCTATGTGGGAAAAACCTCAGTCAACAAATCTTGCCTTGTATTTCTCCACACTCCCGTTAGCTGCCTGCTTAACTTTGTAGATCCATCTCGAACCCACCACTGATTTCCCTTCCGGTCTTGGGACAATCTCCCATGCACTGTTTCTAACAATTGAATCATACTCTTCCACCATGGCATCTATCCATGCAGGATCCTCCACAGCTTCCTCGAAAGAGGATGGCTCAGTCACAACACATTTGCTCACAAGAGCCATGTATCCAGTGTACCGATCGGGTGACTATCTCTGTCTACGTTGAGCTGTAGGTGGTCCTACAACCTTCTCTGCATCTTGAGCCAGTCGCTCAGCGTCTGTCAAGCGCTTTCGTCCTTTGATGGTTGACGCTACATGAGTGGTCTCTTCCACTCCATGAACTTCGTCCTGTGGCTGATCCATGGCCTGAAGCTCATCCTTAGGAACTAATAGCTCCTCATTTGCATGCAAGTGTGGCTCCCTCTCAAGCGAACACTTCATGGCTTTCTCCTCCTGAAATTTTATATCCCGTCGCACAACAGTCTTGCCACTGTCTGGCAAATACATACGATAGTTGTGGGGCGTATCAGTGTACCCCACAAATATCCCAAACTTTGTGGTCGGCTCCAACTTCTTCCTGGCATCCTTTGTCACATGCATGTAAACATTAGTACCAAAAATCCTCAAATGAGAAATATCAGGTCTCTTACTAGAATAAGCCTCCTCGGGTGTACTCATGCCAAGTATCCTGTGAGGACAACGGTTCTGCACATATACTGCAATATTCCATGCTTCCGCCCACAAGTGAATGGGTAGGCTCTGATCATGCAACATCGCCCATGCAGCACCCATGATCATTCTGTTCTTCCGCTCAACAACCTCGTTCTGCTGTGGGTTATGGGGAGCTATGAGATCTCTTCGAATCCCTTCTGCACTGCAAAAATCCTTGAACTCGCCAGAGATGTATTCACCACCATTGTCGCTCCTAAGAGCCTTCACCTTCTTCCTCGATTCCTTCTCGACCAGTGCTTTGAACTCACAAAACTTTGAGTATGTCTCTCTCTTCTTCTGCATGAAGAAGATCCAGCACTTTCGAGAGAAATCATCAACAAAGATCACATAATACCTGTGCTTTGCTTTTGAAGCTACTGAGAAAGGTCCACACACGTCTATGTGAATTCTCTCAAGGATCGTCGTGGCACGACTATCCTTCTCGTGAAAGGTGGCTTTCACAAACTTTCCCAAAGTACACCCCTTGCACTGATCTGACTGCGGAAGAGTGCCTTTAGGAAGCCCAGTAGTGATCTGCTGCAGTATCTTCAAGGGTCCATGGTGAAGGTGACCCAATCTCCTATGCCACAGCTTGCCATCATCCCGGCTCACCAATCCTTCTGCCTTGCATGCCATTGCTGCGCAGCCATCTACATGCAACTGATAAAGGTTCCTCACTCGAACCCTTATCTTCCAGGTTTCTCCAGTTGTCTTACTGTGCAAGAAAGCCTTTCCCTCGCTGAAAACAACATCATATCCCTTGTCTTCTAACATCGTCACAGAGATAAGATTCTTCTTCAATCCTGGAACATCCATCACTTCCTTCAATACGAATGGTTTACCAAACTCCCTCTTAAAGGAAATGGTACCGATACCGGTCGCACTATATCTACCATCATCGCCCATCTCGATGTGCACTCCAAGATCTTTCTCCTCCAGATCAGAAAACAAATCTCGATCTCCTGTCATGTGAAAAGACGCACCACTGTCCAAGAACCATACCGATCCCATCACACTTGATACCAAGCATGCGATCAACGAAAAATCAAGCTCAAACTACGAAGCTAGAGCCTCTCCTACTGTAGATCCAACAACTTGCTTATTTTTCTTCTTCTGCGACAATTTGTGGCATAGTGTCCGTGCTGGTGACAATGAAAGCACTTCACCTTGGACATGTCATGCTTCTTGCCTTTTGCACCGGAATGAGAAGCTTTCTTGTTCTTCCCCTTCTTTGCTTTGGCAACCAAAGCGCAATTTTCTTCATCAGGTGCCTTTGATGAAGATCCGTCCCGGTATTCCGCCTGATCTCCTCCTGCACAAGATCTAACCAAAGTCTCTCCCATCCTGGCAATTTCTCCCGACCATTGACAGAGTCTTGATAGGAATGCCAAATCTTCAGAAGACCAAGGAGATCCAAGCTCACCAAGTCCTCATCATCGACAATCACCCCCACAGTTCCCAGCTCATCCCTGCACTGAGTGAACTTCGTGAGATACTTGGGCATACTGTCTCCCTTCTCGCACTTAATGTTTCTGAGTTTATCCTTGAGCGCCAGCTTCCTCTGACCGCTCTTGCTTTGGAATAGATCTGTCAACCCTTTGCACATCAAGTATGGAGAAGCCTTTCCATGCAGGCTGGACATAATGTATCCTTCACACCCTCCAACAGAATCCTTCGACACTTTTCTGTCTTCTTTTGCCAATCATCAACTTGCGCAGTATCAGTAGGCTTTGGGACCTCAGCCTCTATGAACTCCTTCAGCCCATTCTCATATAACACCACCTCCATCCTGTCCTTCCATGCAATATAGTTTGAGCTGCCCTCAAGAGCATACTCCAATCGCAATCCGTTGAAATACATTGCAACGTTGACACCAAGAAAACACTGCTGCAAATTCGAATTCCACCAGCTCAAAACTTAACCACCTCTGATCTAAAATTCGTGAGAACAAAGTATTTCTCGTACAGAGATTGATTGTATGGGCTTTTACCGGATATCTCACCTTCCAAAGGAAGGATGAATCCAGAGGCTACCTGGCCCGATTACAGACTCTGCCGGAAGAAATAAAATGTAAACACTTTCTGAATAATAGATCTGATGATCAACAACTCCGATAACATGTAGAAATTTTGAATAATATGACACTTATTCATAGAGATTATCCCAATTTTACACTATTGCGGAATACATGCACAATACATAACCTCCTCTACGTTGATCATTAATTTAGCAGCATTAAAATCAATGAAACATTAATCGCATGCACACATTAACACAGTATGTAACACGGGGAAAGCATACAGCTGAAAACCATACACTATCTGTATATTATATTGATTGAGAACATGTAACAATACATAGTACAATACTCCTCACAAGTAGTCAGTACTATCTCCACCTGTTACACACAAACTAGCTCAGATCTGATGCCTCAAATCTCCTCCATTGTTTGCCTGCCTCCACTGCACAATCCTGCAAGAGAATAATAATGAATGGCTGAAGAAAAATCGTATTTCCTTGGCTGAACCACACAATCCTCATTGGCATTACTCAATCCCATTGATTGTGCAAGATCTCATGCACAACTATAGTCACAACTGATAGCAATCTCAACCTCTAACACCTGTCTCCACTGAACTGTCCATGCACTGAGTTAACTGATGTATTCTTTAGTTGCTTTATGAGTTAATAATTAGTGAATTAATTTAACAATTAATTCACATCACTCATCACTAGTGTATTCTGCAGTTAGACTAAATACAACTAGTTTAACAAAGTCAAACTGAACACAACTCCATCAACTCCACAATCAACTCCACCAAACTCAACCACATGAGTTCTAACTGAAGTCTTGCATGTAGCTCAACTGACCCACAAGAAAAGCGTATTTCCTTCTGACAGCTACATGTGCCACATCTGTAGCTCAAACTGAAGTACTCCAAGAGGATAATATAATGTTTATAGTGCAAATATTATTATAAGCTAATAATATTCGACCGTTCTATTTTTAGCCAGGCAGTCTAAAAATAGAAACCACCCATATGTCTAAAAATATAAGTCCATCTATTTTTACCAACATGACCAATCATCCACAAATAGCATCCTGCAACTCATAGACCATGATCCATATGTCTAAAAATAGACATAGTCTAAAAATAGACTTTGCGCCAAAAATAGCCTGCGGGCCCACTTAGTGAAGCCGACTTCTTTCCACTAAGCTCCATAATCTTGTTGCATTCTCAACACTCCCTCTCAACAAGATATGGATTATCAGCAAACACTATCCTGCCTCGGTGGTATTCGAATTTGCTCCTGGTGAGCGCCTTCGTCAAGATATCAACATCCTGATCCTCCGTTGGAATATATGAAAGTAACATGATTCGTCACTGCACACAATCTCTGATATGACGGTACATGATGTCAATGTGCTAAGATCTATCATGAAATACTGGATTAGCTGAGAGTTTAATGCAACTCTGGTTATCACAATAAATCACTGTAGGCTCCAAGCATGAACCGAACAACTTGACCAGGATCTTCCTCATCCATATAGCCTCGCATGCAGCCAAACTTGCTGCCATATACTCGGCCTCTGCTGAATTGAGTGCCACGGATCTCTGCTTCCTGCTGTACCAAGAAACTGTTGTCGACCCGATACTAAAGACCCCTCCAGATGTGCTCTTTCTGTCTGTTGGGCTCCCTGCCCAATCCGCATCCGTGAAGCCACATAGCTTCACCTCATCCTCCTGTCTGTACCACAATCCATATCCCGATGTGCCTCTGAGATAATAGAATACATGCTTGCCTGCCTTCCAGAAGAGCTTGGTTGGCTTAACCATCATAGCTTGTGAAAGCTAGTTAACAACATAGCATATATCGGGTCGTGTATTGACTAGATACATAAGCGACCCCACCAACTGTCGATAAACAGTGGCATCCACTACTTCTGCTGAAGTAGCATCCTCCTTCCTCGAACCTGCAGGAAGAGGAGTATCAACAGGATTGCAGCCATGCATTTTGAACTTCTCCAGTATCTCCCGAGCATACTTACCCTAAGAAACAAATAGTCCATCACTGCGCAGCCAGATTTCCAATCCTAGGAAATAATGAAGGAGGCCCAAGTCCTTCATCTCAAACTCCTTAGCAAGATCATCCTTGCATGAAAGTATCAACAACTCATCACTTGTTAGAATCAAATCATCTACATAAAGTACAATGATAAGCAACATACCCTCCACCACAATCTGGTATAGGTTAGGATCCGCCTCACTCTTGGAGAATCCAAGTCTGTTGAAATAACTGTCTATCCGTGTGTACCAAGCACGTGGTGCTTGTTTCAACCCATACAACGCTCTCTTGAGCCTGCACACATGCAACTCGCTGCTGAAGATCTCGAAACCTTCGAGCTGTTCTATGTACACCTCCTCCTCAATGACTCCGTTGAGGAACGCAGTCTTCACATCCATCTGATGAATGTGCCACCCCATCTGCACTGAGAGAGAAAGAATCGTCCGTATGGAAGAATACCTTGCGACAGGTGCAAAGGTCTCCTCATAATTGATCCCCTCTATCTGTGAAAAGCCTTGAGTAACAAATCTTGCCTTGTACTTCTCCACACTCCCGTCAGCTGCCTGCTTAACTTTGCAGATCCATCTCAAACCCACCACTGATTTCCCTTCCGGTCTTGGGACAATCTCCCATGCATTGTTTCTGACCAGAAACAATCGAATCATACTCTTCCACCATGGAATCTACCCATGCCGGATCCTCCACAGCTTCCTTGAAAGAGGATGGCTCAGTCACAACACATTTGCTCACAAGAGCCATGTATCCAGTGTACCGATCGGGTGACTGTCTCTGTCTACGTTGAGCTTTAGGTGGTCCTACAACCTTCTCTGCATCTTGTGCCAGTCGCTCAGCTTCTGTCAAGCGCTTTCACCCTCTAGTGGTTGGCGCTACATGAGTGGTCTCTTCCACTCCATGAACTTCGTCCTGTGGCTGATCCACGTCCTGAAGCTCATCCTTAGGAACTAATAGCTCCTCATCTGCATGCAAGTGTGGCTCCCTCTCAAGCGAACAGTTCATGGCTTTCTGCTCCTGAAATTTTATATCCCGTCGCACAACAGTCTTGCCACTGTCTGGCAAATACACACGATAGTTGTGGGGTGTATCAGTGTACCCCACAAGTATCCCAACCTCTGCGGTCAGCTCCAGCTTCTTCCTGGCATCCTTTGTCACATGCATGTAAACATTAGTACAAAAAATCATCAAATGAGAAATATCAGGCCTCTTACTAGAATAAGCCTCCTCGGGTGTACTCATGCCAAGTATCCTGTGAGGAGAATGGTTCTGCACATATACTACAGTATTGCATGCTTCCGCCCACAAGGGAAGGGGTAGGCTCTATTCATGCAACATCACTCGTGCAATACCCACGATCGTTCTGTTCTTCCGCTCAGCAACCCCGTTCTGCTGTGGGTTATGGGGAGCTATGAGCTCTCTTTGAATCCCTTCTGCGCTGCATAAATCCTTGAACTCGCCAGAGATGTATTCACCACCATTGCCGCTCCTAAGAGCCTTCACCTTCTTCCCCGACTCCTTCTCGACCAGTGCTTTGAACTCACAGAACTTTGAGTATGTCTCGCTCTTCATTTGCATGAAGAAGATTCAACACTTTGAGAGAAATCATCAACAAAGATCACATAATACCTGTGCTTTGCTGTCGAAGCTACTGAGAAAGGTCCACACACGTCTATGTGAATTCTCTCAAGGATCATCGTGGCGTGACTATCCTTCTCATAAAAGGTGGCTTTCACAAACTTTCCCAAAGTACACCCCTTGCACTGATCTGACTGCGCAAGAGTGCCTTTAGGAAGCCCAGTAGTGATCTGCTGCAGTATCTTTAAGGCTCCATGGTGAAGGTGACCCAATCCCCTGTGCCACAGCTTGCCATCATCCCAGCTCACCAATCCTTCTGCCTTGCATGCCATTGCTGCGTAGCCATCTACATGCAACTGATAAAGGTTCCTCACTCGAACCCCTATCTTCTAGGTTTCTCCAGCTATCTTACTGCGCAGGAAAGCCTTTCCCTTGCTGAAAACAACATCATATCCCTTGTCTTCTAACATCGCCACAAAGATAATATTCTTCTTCAATACTGGAACATCCATCACTTCCTTCAATTCGAAGGGTTTACCAGACTCCCTCTCAAAGGAAATGGTACCAATACTGGTCGCACTGTATCTACCATCATTGCCCATCCCGATGTGCACTCCCAGATCTTTCTCCTCCAGATCAGAAAACAAATCCCGATCTCCTGTCATGTGAAAAGACGCACCACTGTCCAAGAACCATACCGATCCCATCGCACTTGATACCAAGCATGCGATAAACGAAAAATCAAGCTCAAACTGCGAAGCTAGAGCCTCTCCTGCTGTAGATCCAGCAGCTTGCTTATTTTTCTTCTTCTGCGGACAATTTGTGGCATAGTGTTTGTGCTGGTGACAGTGAAAGCACTTCACCTTGGACATGTCTTGCTTCTTGCCTTTCGCACCAGAATGAGAAGCTTTCTTGTTCTTCCCCTTCTTTGCTTTGGCAACCAAAGCACAATTTTCTTCATCAGGTGCCTTTGATGAAGATCCGTCCCTGGTATTCCGCCTGATCTCCTCTTGCACAAGATCTGACCAAAGTTTCTCCCATCCTGGCAATTTCTCCTGACCATTGACAGAGTCCTGATAGGAATGCCAACTCTTCGGAAGACCAAGGAGAGCAAAGCTCACCAAGTCCTCATCATCGATAGTCACCCCCACACTTCCTAGCTCATCCCTGCATTGAATGAACTTCGTGAGATACTTGGGCATACTGTCTCCCTTCTCGCACTTAATGTTTCTGAGTTTATCCTTGAGCGCCAGCTTCCTTTGATCACTCTTGCTTTGGAATAGATCTATCAATGCTTTCCACATCAAGTATGGAGAAGCCTTTCCATGCAGGCTGGACACAATGTGATCCTTCACACCATCCAACAGAATCCTTCGACACTTTGCTGTCTTCTTTTGCCAAGCATCAACTTGCGCAGTATCAATAGGCTTTGGGACCTTAGCCTCTATGAACTCCTTCAGCCCATTATCATCTAACACCACCTCCATTCTTTCCTTCCACGCAATATAGTTTGAGTTGCCCTCAAGAGCATACTCCAATCGCAATCCGTTGAAAGACATTGCAACGTTGACACCAAGAAAACACTGTTGCAAATTCGAATTCCACCAGCTCAAAACTTAACCACCTCTCATCTAAAATTCGTGAGAAGAAATTATTTCTCGTACAGAGATTGATTGTATGGGCTTTTACCGGATATCTCACCTTCGAAAGTAAGGATGAATCGAGAGGCTACTTGGCCCGATTACAGACTCTGCCTGAAGAAATAAAATGTAAACACTTTCTGAATAATAGATCTGATGATCAACAGCTCCGATACCATGTAGAAATTTTGAATAATATGACACTTATTCATAGATATTATCCTGATTGTACACTATTTCGGAATACATGCACAATACATAACCTCCTCTACGTTGATCATTAATTTAGCAACATTAAAATCAATGAAACATTAATCGCATGCACACATTAACACAGTATGTAACACGGGGAAAGCATACAGCTGAAAACCATACACTATCTATAAATTATATTGATTGAGAAAATGTAACAATACATAGTACAATACTCCTCACAAGTAGTCAGTACTATCTCCACCTGTTACACACAAACTAGCTCATATCTGATGCCTCAAATCTCCTCCACTGTTTGCCTGCCTCCACTGCGCAATCCTGCAAGAGAATAATAATGAATGGCTGAAGCAAAATCGTATTTCCTTGGCTGAACCACACAATCCTTATTGGCATTACTCAATCCCATTGATTGTGCAAGATCTCATGCACAACTATAGTCACAACTGATAGCAATCTCAACCTCTAACACCTGTCTCCACTGAACTGTCCATGCACTGAGTTAACTGATGTATTCTTTAGTTGCTTTATGAGTTAATAATTAATGAATTAATTTAACAATTAATTCACATCACTCATCACTAGTGTATTCTGCAGTTAGACTAAATACAACTAGTTTAACCAAGTCAAACTGAACACAACTCCATCAACTCCACAATCAACTCCACCAAACTCAACCACATGAGTTCTAACTGAAGTCCTGCATGCAATAGCTCAACTGACCCAAAATAAAAGCATATTTACTTCTGACAGCTACATGTGCCACATCTGTCTCTCAAACTGAAGTGCTCCAAGAGGATAAGATAATGTTTATAGTCCAAATATTATTATGAGCTAATAACATTCGACTGTTCTATTTTTAGCCTGGCAGTCTAAAAATAGAAACCGCCCATATGTCTAAAAATAGAAGTCCATATATTTTTACCAACATGACCAATCATCCACAAATAGCATCCTGCAACTCATAGACCATGATCCATATGTCTAAAAATAGACTTTGCACCAAAAATAGCCTGCGGGCCCACTTAGTGAAGGCGAATTCTTTCCACTAAGCTCCATCATGTTGTTGCATTCTCAACACTCCCTCTTGACAAGATATGGATTATCAGCAACGCCTATCCTACCTCGGTGGTATTTGAATTTGCTCCTGGTGAGCGCTTTCATCAAGATATCAGCATCCTGATTCTCCGTTGGAATGTATGAAAGTAACATGATTCTCCGCTGCACATAATCTCTGATATGATGGTACATGATGTCAATGTGCTTAGATCTATCATGAAATACTGGCTTAGCCGAGAGTTTAATGCAACTTTGGTTATCACAATAAATCACTGTAGGCTCCAAGCATGAACCGAACAACCCGAATAGGATCTTCCTCATCCATATAGCCTCGCATGCAGCCAAACTTGCTACCATATACTCGGCCTCTTCTGAACTGAGTGCCACGGATCTCTGCTTCCTGCTGTACCAAGAAACTGCTGTCGACCCGATACTGAAGACCCCTCCAGATGTGCTCTTTCTGTCCGTTGGGCTCCTTGCCCAATCTGCATCCGTAAAGCCACATAGCTTCACCTCATCCTCCTGTCTGTACCACAATCCATATCTCGATGTCCCTCTGAGATAACACAATACATGCTTGCTTGCCTTCCAGAAGAGATTGGTTGGCTTAACCATAGCTTGTGAAAGATGGTTAACAGCATAGCATATATCGGGTCATGTATTGACCAGATACATAAGCGACCCCACCAACTGTCGATAAACAGTGGCATCCACTACGTCTGCTGAAGTAGCATCCTCCTTCCTCCAACCTCCAGGAAGAGGAGTATCAACAGGCCTGCAGCCATGCATGTTGAACTTCTCCAGTATCTCCCGAGCATACTTACCCTAAGAAACAAATAGTCCATCACTACGCTACCAGATTTCCAATCCCAAGAAATAATGAAGGAGGCCCAAGTCCTTCATGTCAAACTCCTTAGCAAGATCATCCTTGCATGAAAGTATCAACAGCTCATCACCTGTTAGAATCAAATCATCTACATAAAGTACAATGATGAGCAACTTACCCTCCACCACAATTTGGTATAGGTTAGGATCCGCCTCACTCTTGGAGAATCCAAGTCTGGTGAAATAACTGTCTATCTGTGTGTACCAAGCACGTAGTGCTTGTTTCAACCCATACAACGCTCTCTTGAGCCTGCACACATGTGACTCACTGCTGAAGATCTCAAAACCTTCGGGCTGTTCTATGTACACCTCCTCCTCAATGACTTCGTTGAGGAACGCAGTCTTCACATCCATCTGATGAATGTGCCACCCCATCTGTGCTGAGAGAGCAAGAATCGTCCGTATGGAAGAATACCTTGCGACAAGTGCAAAGGTCTCCTCATAATCGATCCCCTCTATATGTGAAAAGCCTCAGGCAACAAATCTTGCCTTGTACTTCTCCACACTCCTGTCAGCTGCCTGCTTAACTTTGTAGATCCATCTCAAACCCACCACTGATTTCCCTTCCGGTCTTGGGACAATCTCCCATGCACTGTTTCTGACAATCGAATCATACTCTTCCACCATGGCATCTACCCATGCGGGATCCTCCACAGCTTCCTCGAAAGAGGATGGCTCAGTCACAACACATTTTCTCACAAGAGCCATGTATCTAGTGTACCGATCGGGTGACTGTCTCTGTCTATGTTGAGTTGTAGGTGGTCCTACAACCTTCTCTGCATCTTGAGCCAGTCGCTCAGCTTCTGTCAAGCGCTTTCGCCCTCTGATGGTTGGCGCTGCATGAGTGGTCTCTTCCACTCCATGAACTTTGTCCTGTGGCTGATCCACGTCCTGAAGCTCATCCTTAGGAACTAATAGCTCCTCATCTACATGCAAGTGTGGCTCCCTCTCAAGCGAACACTTCATGGCTTTCTCCTCCTGAAATTTTATATCCCGTCGCACAACAGTCTTGCCACTGTCTGGCAAATACACACGATAGTTTTGGGGTGTATTAGTGTACCCCACAAATATCCCAACCTCTGTGGTCGGCTCCAACTTCTTCCTGGCATCCTTTGTCACATGCATGTAAACATTAGTACCAAAAATCCTCAAATGAGAAATATCAGGCCTCTTACCAGAATAAGCCTCCTCTGGTGTACTCATGCCAAGTATCCTGTGTGGACAACGATTCTGTACATATACTGCAGTATTCCATGCTTCCGCCCACAAGTGAAGGGGTAGGCTCTGATCATGCAACATCGCCTGTGCAACACCCACGATCGTTCTGTTCTTCTGCTCAACAACCTCGTTCTGCTGTGGGTGATGGGGAGCTATGAGCTCTCTTCGAATCCATTTTGCGCTGCAGAAATCCTTGAACTCGCCAGAGATGTATTCACCACCATTGTCGCTCCTAAGAGCCTTTACCTTCTTCCCCGACTCCTTCTCGACCAGTGCTTTGAACTCATAGAACTTTGAGTATGTCTCGCTCTTCTTCTGCATGAAGAAGATCCAACACTTTCGAGAGAAATCATAAACAAAGATCACATAATACTTGTGCTTTGCTATCGAAGCTACTGAGAAAGTTCCACACAGGTCGTTGTTAATTCTCTCAAGGATTGTCGTGGCGCGACTATCCTTCTCGTGAAAGGTGGATTTCACAAAGTTTCCCAAAGTACACCCCTTGCACTGATTTGACTGCGCAAGAGTGCCTTTAGGAAGCCCATTAGTGATCTGCTGCAGTATCTTCAAGGCTCCATGGTGAAGGTGACCCAATCTCCTGTGCCACAGCTCGCCATCATCCCAGCTCACCAATCCTTCTGCCTTGCATGCCATTGTTGCATAGCCATCTACATGCAACTGATAAAGGTTCCTCACTCGAACCCCTATCTTTCGGGTTTCTCTAGTTGTCTTACTGCGCAGGAAAGCCTTTCCCTCGCTGAAAACAACATCATATCCCTTGCCTTCTAACATCGCCACAGAGATAAGATTCTTCTTCAATCCTAGAACATGCATCACTTCCTTCAATACGAAGGGTTTACCAGACTCCCTCTCAAAGGAAATGGTACTGATACCGGTCGCACTATATCTACCATCATCGCCCATCTCGATGTGCACTCCAAGATCTTTCTCCTCCAGATCAAAAAACAAATCTCGATCTCCTGTCATGTGAAAAGACGCACCACTGTCCAAGAACCATACCGATCCCATCACACTTGATACCAAGCATGCGATCAATGAAAAATCAAGCTCAAACTACGAAGCTAGAGCCTCTCCTGCTGAAGATCTAGCAGCTTGCTTATTTTTCTTCTTCTGCGGACAATTTGTGGGATAGTGTCCGTGCTGGTGACAGTGAAAGCACTTCACCTTGGACATGTCATTCTTCTTGCCTTTTGCACCAGAATGAGAAGCTTTCTTGTTCTTCCCCTTCTTTGCTTTGGCAACCAAAGCACAATTTTCTTCATCAGGTGCCTTTGATGAAGATCCGTCCCTGGTATTCCGCCTGATCTCCTCCTGCACAAGATCTGACCAAAGTCTCTCCCATCCTGGAAATTTTTCCTGACCATTGACAGAGTCCTGATAGGCATGCCAACTCTTTGTAAGACCAAGGAGATCCAAGCTCACTAAGTCCTCATCATCGCCAGTCACCCCCACACTTCCCAGCTCATCCCTGCACTGAGTGAACTTCGTGAGATACTTGGGCATACTGTCTCCCTTCTCGCACTTATTATTTCTGAGTTTATCCGTTAGCGCCAGCTTTCTTTGATCGCTCTTGCTTTGGAATAGATCTGTCAACACTTTCCACGTCATGTATGGAGAAGCCTTTCCATGCATGATGGACACAATGTGATCCTTCACGCCCTCCAACAGAATCCTTCGACACTTTGCTGACTTCTTTTTCCAAGCATCAACTTGCGCAGTATCAGTAGGCTTTGGGACCTCAGCCTCTATGAACTCCTTCAGCCCATTATCATCTAACACTGCCTCCATCCTGTCCTTCCATGCAATATAGTTTGAGCTGCCCTCAAGAGCATACTCCAACCGCAATCCGTTGAAAGACATTGCAACGTTGACACCAAGAAAACACTGCTGCAAATTCGAATTCCACCAGCTCAAAACTTAACCACCTCTGATCTAAAATTTGTGAGAACAAAGTATTTCTCATACAGAGATTGACTGTATGGGTTTTTACCAGATATCTCACCTTCCAAAGGAAGGATGAATCCAGAGGCTACCTAGCCCGATTACAGACTCTGCGTGAAGAAATAAAATGTAAACACTTTCTGAATAATAGATCTGATGATCAACAACTTCGATACCATGTAGAAATTTTGAATAATATGACACTTATTCATAGAGATTATCCCGATTGTACACTATTGCAGAATGAATGCACAATACATAACCTCCTCTACGTTGATCATTAATTTAGCAGCATTAAAATCAATGAAACATCAATCGCATGCACACATTAACACAGTATGTAACCCGGGGAAAGCATATAGCTGATAACACCACACTATCTGTATATTATATTGATTGAGAACATGTAACAATACATAGTACAATACTCCTCACAAGCAGTCAGTACTATCTCCACCTGTTACACACAAACTAGCTCAGATCTGATGCCTCAAATCTCCTCCACTGTTTGCCTGCCTCCACTGCGCAATCCTGCAAAAGAATAATAATGAATGGCTGAAGCAAACTCGTATTTCCTTGGCTGAACCACGCAATCCTCATTGGCATTACTCAATCCCATCGATTTTGCAAGATCTCATGCACAACTATAGTCACAACTGATAGCAATGTCAACCTCTGACACCTGTCTCCACTGAACTGTCCATGCACTGAGTTAACTGATGTATTCTTTAGTTGCTTTATGAGTTAATAATTAGTGAATTAATTTAACAATTAATTCACATCACTCATCACTAGTGTATTCTTCAGTTAGACTAAATACAACTAGTTTAACCAAGTCAAACTGAACACATCTCCATCAACTCCACCAAACTCAACCACATGAGTTCTAACTGAAGTCCTGCATGCAATAGCTCAACTGACCTACAAGAAAAGCGTATTTCCTTCTGACAGCTGCATGTGCCACATCTGTAGCTCAAACTGAAGTGCTCCAAGAGGATAATATAATGTTTATAGTCCAAATATTATTATGAGCTAATAATATTCGACTGTTCTATTTTTAGCCTGGCAGTCTAAAAATAGAAACCGCCCATATGTCTAAAAATAGAAGTCCATCTATTTTTACCAACATGACCAATCATCCACAAATAGCATCTTGCAACTCATAGACCATGATCCATATGTCTAAAAATAGACATAGTCTAAAAGTAGACTTTGCGCCAAAAATAGCCTGCGGGCCCACTTAGTGAAGACGAATTCTTTCCACTAAGCTCCATCATCTTGTTGCATTCTCAACACTCCCTCTCAACAAGATATGGATTATCAACAACCCCTATCCTGCCTTGGTGGTATTCGAATTTGCTCCTGGTGAGCGCCTTCGTCAAGATATCAGCATCCTGATCCTCCGTTGGAATGTATGAAAGTAACATGATTCTCCGCTGCACACAATCTCTGATATGATGGTACATGATGTCAATGTGCTTAGATCTATCATGAAATACTGGATTAGCCGAGAGTTTAATGAAACTCTGGTTATCAGAACAAATCACTGTAGGCTCCAAGCATGAACCGAACAACTTGACCAGGATCTTCCTCATCCATATAGCCTCCGATGCGGCCAAACTTGCTGCCATATACTCGGCCTCTGCTGAACTGAGTGCCACGGATCTCTTCTTCCTGCTGTACCAAGAAACTGCTGTTGACCCGATATTGAAGACCCCTCCAGATGTGCTCTTTCTGTCCGTTGGGCTCCCTGCCCAATCTGCATCCGTGAAGCCACATAGCTTCACCTCATCCTCCTGTCTGTACCACAATCCACATCCCAATGTGCCTCTGAGATAATACAATACATGCTTGCCTGCCTTCCAGAAGAGCTTGGTTGGCTTAACCATAGCTTGTGAAAGCTGGTTAATCGCATAGCATATATCGGGTCGTGTATTGACCAGATACATAAGCGACCCCACCAACTGTCGATAAACAATGGCATCCACTACTTCTGCTAAAGTGGCATCCTCCTTCCTCCAACCTGCAGGAAGAGGAGTATCAACAAGCTTGCAGCCATGCATGTTGAACTTCTCCAGTATCTCCCGAGCATACTTACCCTAAGAAACAAATAGTCCATTACTACGTTGCCAGATTTCCAATCCCAGGAAATAATGAAGGAGGCCCAAGTCCTTCATCTCAAACTCCTTAGCAAGATCATCCTTGCATGAAAGTATCAACAACTCATCACCTGTTAGAATCAAATCATCTACATAAAGTACAATGATAAGCAACTTACCCTCCACCACAATTTGGTATAGGTTAGGATCCGCCTCACTCTTGGAGAATCCAAGTCTGGTGAAATAACTGTCTATTCGTGTGTACCAAGCACGTGGTACCTTTCAACCCAGACATCGCTCTCTTGAGCCTGCACACATGCGACTCGCTGCTGAAGATCTCGAAACCTTCGGGATGTTCTATGTACACCTCCTCCTCAATGACTCCGTTGAGGAACGTAGTCTTCACATCCAAATGATGAATGTGCCACCCCATCTGTGCTGAGAGAGTAAGAATCATCCGCATGGAAGAATACCTTGCGACAGGTGCAAAGGTCTCCTCATAATCGATCCCCTCTATCTGTGAAAAACCTCAGGCAACAAATCTTGCCTTGTACTTCTCCACACTCCCGTCAGCTGCCTGCTTAACTTTGTAGATCCATGTCGAACCCACCACTGATTTCCCTTCCGGTCTTGGGAGAATCTCCCATGCACTGTTTCTGACAATCGAATCATACTCTTCCACCATGGCGTCTACCCATGCAGGATCCTCCACAGCTTCCTCGAAAGAGGATGGCTCAGTCACAACACATTTTCTCACAAGAGCCATGTATCCAGTGTACCGATCGGGTGACTGTCTATGTCTACGTTGAGCTGTAGGTGGTGCTACAACCTTCTCTACATCTTGAGCCAGTCCCTCAGCTTCTGTCAAGCGCTTTGGCCCTCTGATGGTTGGTGCTACATGAGTGGTCTCTTCCACTCCATGAACTTCATCCTGTGGCTGATCCATGTCCTGAAGCTCATCCTTAGGAACTAATAGCTCCTCATCTGCATGCAATTGTGGCTCCCTCTCAAGCGAACACTTCATGGTTTTCTCCTCCTGAAATTTTATATCCCGTCGCATAACAGTCTTGCCACTGTCTGGCAAATACACATTGTAGTTGTGGGGCGTATCAATGTACCCCACAAATATCCCAACCTCTGCGGTTGGCTCTAGCTTCTTCTTGGCATCCTTTGTCACATGCATGTAAACATTAGTACCAAAAATCCTCAAATGAGAAATATCTGGCCTCTTACTAGAATAAGCCTCCTCGGGTGTACTCATGCCAAGTATCCTGTGAGGATAACGGTTCTGCACATATACTACAGTATTGCATGCTTCCACCCACAAGTGAAGGGGTAGGCTCTGATCATGCAACATCGCTCGTGCAGCACCCACGGTCGTTCTGTTTTTCCGCTTAGCAACCTCGTTCTGCTGTGGGTTATGTGGAGCTATGAGCTCTCTTCAAATCCCTTCTACGCTGCAAAAATCATTGAGATGTATTCAACACGATTGTCGCTCCTAAGAGCCTTCATCTTCTTCCCCGACTCCTTCTCGACCAGTGCTTTGAACTCACAAAACTTTGAGTATGTCTCGCTCTTCTTCTGCGTGAAGAAGATCCAACACTTTCGAGAGAAATCATCAACAAAGATCACATAATACCTGTGCTTTGATGTCAAAGCTACTGAGAAAGGTCCACACACGTCTATGTGAATTCTCTCAAGGATCATCGTGGCATGACTATCCTTCTCGTGAAAGGTGGCTTTCACAAACTTTCCCAAAGTACACCGCTTGCACTGATTTGACTGCACAAGAGTGCCTTTAGGAAGCCCAGTAGTGATCTGCTACAGTATCTTCAAGGCTGCATGGTGAAGGTGACCCAATCTCCTATGCCACGGCTCGCCATCATCCCGGCTCACCAATCCTTCTGCCTTGGATGCCATTTCTGCGCAGCCATCTACGTGCAACTGATAAAGGTTCCTCACTCGAACCCCTATCTTCTGGGTTTCTCCAGTTGTCTTACTGCGCAGGAAAGCCTTTCCCTCGCTGAAAACGACATCATATTCCTTGTCTTCTAACATCGCCACAGAGATAAGATTCTTCTTCAATCCTGGAACATGCATCACTTCCTTCAATACGAAGGGTTTACCAGACTCCCTATCAAAGGAAATGGTAACGATACTGGTCGCACTGTATCTACCATCATCGCCCATCTCGATGTGCACTCCAAGATCTTTCTCCTCCAGATCAGAAAACAAATCCCGATCTCCTGTCATGTGAAAAGACGCACCACTGTCCAAGAACCATACCGATCCCATCACACTTGATACCAAGCATGCGATCAATGAAAAATCAAGCTCAAACTACGAAGCTAGAGCCTCTCCTACTACAGATCCAGCAGCTTGCTTATTTTTCTTCTTCTGCGGACAATTTGTGGCATAGTGTCCGTGCTGGTGACAGTGAAAGCACTTCACCTTGGAGATGTCCTGCTTCTTGCCTTTCGCACCGGAATGAGAAGCTTTCTTGTTCTTCCCCTTCTTTGCTTTGGCAACCAAAGCGCAATTTTCTTCATCAGGTGACTTTGATGAAGATCCATCCCTGGTATTCCGCCTGATCTCCTCTTGCACAAGATCTGACCAAAGTCTCTCCCATCCTAGAAATTTCTCCCGACCATTGACAAAGTCTTGATAGCAATGCCAACTCTTCGGAAGACCAAGGAGAGCTAAGCTCACCAATTCCTCATCATCGACAGTCACCCCCACACTTCCCAGCTCATCCCTACACTGAGTGAACTTCGTGAGATACTTGGGCATACTGTCTCCCTTCTCGCACTTAATGTTTCTAAGTTTATCCTTGAGCGCCAGCTTCCTCTGATCGCTCTTGCTTTGGAATAGATCTATCAACGCTTTCCACATCAAGTATGGAGAAGCCTTTCCATGCAGGCTAGACACAATGTGATCCTTCACACCCTCCAACAGAATCCTTCGACACTTTGCTATCTTCTTTTGTTAAGCATCAACTTGTGCAGTATCAGTAGGCTTTGGGACCTCAGCCTCTATGAACTCCTTCAGCCCATTATCATCTAACACCACCTCCATCCTATCCTTCCATGAAATATAGTTTGAGCTTCCCTCAAGAGCATACTCCAATCGCAATCCGTTGAAAGACATTGCAACGTTGACACCAAGAAAACACTGCTGCAAATTCGAATTCCACCAGCTCAAAACTCAACCGCCTCTGATCTAAAATTCGTGAGAACAAAGTATTTCTCGTACAGAGATTGACTGTATGGGATTTTACTGGATATCTCACCTTCCAAAGGAAGGATGAATCCAGAGGCTACCTGGCCCGATTACAGACTCTGCCTGAAGAAATAAAATGTAAACACTTTCTGAATAATAGATCTGATGATCAACAACTCCGATACCATGTAGAAATTTTGAATAATATGACACTTATTCATAGAGATTATCTCGATTGTACACTATTGCGGAATGAATGCACAATACATAACCTCCTCTACGTTGATCATTAATTTAGCAGTGTTAAAATCAATGAAACATCAATCGCATGCACACATTAACACAATATGTAACCCGGGGAAAGCATACAGCTGATAACACCACACTATCTGTATATTATATTGATTGAGAACATGTAACAATACATAGTACAATACTCCTCACAAGTAGTCAGTACTATCTCCACCTGTTACACACAAACTAGCTCAGATCTGATGCCTCAAATCTCCTCCACTGTTTGCCTGCCTCCACTGCGCAATCCTGCAAAAGAATAATAATGAATGGCTGAAGCAAACTCGTATTTCCTTGGCTGAACCACACAATCCTCATTGGCATTACTCAATCCCATCGATTGTGCAAGATCTCATGCACAACTATAGTCACAACTGATAGCAATGCCAACCTCTGACACCTGTCTCCACTGAACTGTCCATGCACTGAGTTAACTGATGTATTCTTTAGTTGCTTTATGAGTTAATAATTAGTGAATTAATTTAACAATTAATTCACATCACTCATCACTAGTGTATTCTTCAGTTAGACTAAATACAACTAGTTTAACCAAGTCAAACTGAACACAACTCCATCAACTCCACAATCAACTCCACCAAACTCAACCACATGAGTTCTAACTGAAGTCCTGCATGCATTAGCTCAACTGACCCACAAGAAAAGCATATTTCCTTCTGACAGCTGCATGTGCCACATCTGTAGCTCAAACTGAAGTGCTCCAAGAGGATAAGATAATGTTTATAGTCCAAATATTATTATGAGCTAATAGTATTCGACTGTTCTATTTTTAACCTGGCAGTCTAAAAATAGAAACTGCCCATATGTCTAAAAATAGAAGTCCATCTATTTTTACCAACATGACCAATCATCCACAAATAGCATCCTGCAACTCATAGACCATGATCCATATGTCTAAAAGTAGACATAGTCTAAAAATAGACTTTGCGCCAAAAATAGCCTGCGGGCCCACTTAGTGAAGGGGACTTCTTTCCACTAAGCTCCATCATCTTGTTGCATTCTCAATAGGTCCATCCTCCATCCAAATGAAAACAAGCCACATAACCACACCATTACCCAACCACAATGCACCACTTGGAAAGTCCTTAATGGACATTGACCATCTTTGACCTTGCCCAATCACCTGCCACGTCAGTAGTACGGACTGCTGACTATGCAGTGTTTGTACCTTTTTTTAAAAAACTCCTCTGTTTCGCAAAGTGGACAGAACGCGATATCTTCCTCATACAAGCTCAGTTTTGAGTGAAACAAGTTGCATTGGGATTGTATCGCCGAGACGGATGCGATCGTTCAAGTTTTGAGCGATTATGAGAACTTTGATTTTTGAGCTAAATATTGATCACCTGATCAACACAAGAGCATAAAGATGTCAAGAGTTAGCTTGTGAAATAGTTCACACCTTAACCATGACGGAATTGAAAAAAAGAACACATTCAACAATATTCGTGCTAATGAAAACAAAATAGTTCATAAGCGTTAGCGTGAGTGAAATAACATATATTGCAAACATAACAAGAATAGTCCTACTATATTCACAACATATGCATGAAAATGTGTCAGCTCTGAGATTTCATTAAAGTGAAATTTCCAAGCAAAAATATACCATTGACGAACCACTAGCCCCAATAGTGAAACATGAAGTCTACGCCTGCCCCTCCAAAGAAATATACTCCCTCTATGCTACGAAGAAGCCAAGAATCTCAAAAAAATCCCAAGCTCCTGATTCTAAGCTAAAAACATAGCCAAAATCCCTTTACATGAGTTATGAGGACATATTTATAACAAAAGGGGTGGCTATTCACTTCCCCTTTTCGACTCTTGGACTTCCCTTATGACTCTTCAACTTCTTTACAAGATGACACTTTAACTTCTTTACGACATGACTCTTCATATTCCACAATTGACACTTGGAATTTCCCTTACGAAATAATTACAAAAGGATATTACAATATACTCATAACCATATCGGACAAAATTAGGTAGAGCCAACTAGACAGCCTAATAAGACAAAATAGTTAAGCTTGAATTTGATGAAACTCCATCTCAGCAACTTCCTCTTAAATTTTCTCAGTCATGTAACAGTGCCAAGATTTGTACTGTGTGATGACATCCCCAAATTGTGTGATGGTGTCAGGCTGGAACCAGACTTTAGCCTCCATGGCATGGTACACTAATTTGGAACTGGGTTGTATTTCCTTCTTGAGCAAGAGCAACATTGTATTAATCTGGACAGGTTACCCAATGTACTTATGTATATTATTTCTATTTACTTCAAGATCTTCCCTGATGGTGAGATGTCTAAACTGCTTCAAGTATTCTTCGATCTCTTGCCTAACCTGATTACTCCGTTTGGTGTCAGTGAGTTAGCAACTAATGGGATCCCATGCGATTTCACCAAGAAATCCAAGTTGTTATAATCGTTCATATGAGGCCTGAGTGTTGGAAATGAACGAGGTGACTTGTTTGTTATTCTAGATGAGCATCTGAACCTTTACTTTCTCCAACTCTTCCTCTTGCCTTGTCTTCTTTCCCAGTTCAAGCGGTGTCCCTTTGTATTGCATTGAACATTCATGCATGTAAAAAATAACTAATTGTACAACCTTGAGAGTTTTAACATGATATTTACACTTTTGTTGCAACCCATACAAGTGGAGAGTTTCCTTATGCTTAGTAACAAGCTCCTCATAAAGATTCTGCATGGTCTCTCCTAGTGTCGATACTTCGTCGAGTATCACTACTTTCAATTTTTCCAGATAGACCTGTGTGGGAGTTGCGTTTTATAACTTTGCTCAAATTTGTTTCAACATCTTTCCTAGCAGCCTGCAACTTCTTTGCCAACTATTTTTTCTTGTCCAACAAATAGTCCATGTTGGACTTTGGAGCACATGCAAAGGCTAAGTTAGTTGTGGCAATGGCACCTAGATTTCTTCTAGTGTCTACCATAATCACCCTTTCTCTAATGAATGCAAGAGATGTGAGGTCATCTGGAAAGTGTTTCTTCCTTGATTGTATAATATTTTTTGAAGCTCATCATAAGTCAAATGGTACGTGTCCATGACTGGACTATCATCAAAAGGAACAATTTCCTCTTCCTTGCTTGGAGCTTGATCTACTGGAGGAGGGGGAGACTTAATGGAAACCTGTTGTGTACTTGACATCATGTCAACATTTTGATTTTGCAGAGCTAGTTCCACCTTCAAGTCTTGGATATTGATTAACTCCTTAATCTCTTGAGCGAGCTCCTTGACCTGCATTTGTTTTCTCTCCTCCTCTAGTTGTCGGTTTTGTTCCTCGGCTTGTCTTCGTGCGACTTCTTCTTCTTATACTCTTCACATTTCTTCTTCTTCCTGCTTCTACCTTTCTTCCTCCAATATATTTTTCTCTCGTTCTTCCTTTTGCTTCTATTTTTCTTCCTGCATTCTATATTTCCTCTTCTTCTCTGCTCATATGGCCACTTTAAGTATGACTGGATATGATTTCATCTTACAACTTCGCTCTCCCCCTAGATTGTGCATAAATTTCCTCTTTACCTTCTCACGCACTGGGTTGCGCATTTCCGCTAATATTGCCTCTGAAGTGACTTATTTCTATGGAGTAACCTGTGATGTTCTAGCGAAGCTAACTGATTCACGGGACTTGGAGGCATTATAACAATTATTCCATGCTTCCTCCTGAGGAGTATGAAAGGTTTTGCTTAGCCTTTGATAATGAATCCTCATGCATTGGTCTTTGCAAACATTCCTTGGATCATACAAATTGAATTCCAAATAACTAAATGTGAATTTATCTATTGCCTTTCCTTCGGTGTCTGAAAATTTGAGATTCTTAATTTCGTATAATCCGATTTGCATAGGAAGAGAAAGTCAAGATGCTTTATTCTTCCTATGCAAAGATACTGAAAACCCTACGGAGAGATGGTATGAAACTTATTGCATGACTAATTTATCAGTGGCATATCTCAAAAAAAGATGTGGAGACTTCTATCCTCCAAACACCTTGAGGAAAGTGTCATCCAGTGAGGCAAACCAATTTGCTATCTCTAACACTACTTCCATTTCCCCATGTGACATGTAATGTAGCTCTTCCTCAAAGATCAACTTGTACAACAGAATGAGGAAGTTATCAATCAGATTTTCCATTACTCCTCTAACGCTACACTCCAAAAGAAGTTTGCAATAAATGTGCATGGCAATCTCTCATGGTATCCAAGTCCAATTCATGCCAGGGAATGCATTGTGGGCGCAAATTTCATCTAGTAGATAGGAAGACATGTAAAATCTAGTGTTATTTCCCTTTGGAGGACTGAGGGAATTTGATCCAAATTGGATCATTATATTTATTTTCATCCATCTTAAATAATTTGGAGTGGAAAAAGTGGAGGAATCATTTCACGGGACGGTTTTTACCGGTGGGACTTAGTTTGGCAAAACGGGGTCTAAAACCTTCTTGGAGCATTTTGAGGCATAAAATGACAATTTTGGGGGCTAAAAATTTGCTTCCATATTGCATCGCTTTTTCATGCTTTTCTACAGATCAAGACCTTTCCAACGGCATAAGAAGCACGTAAAACGGTGTCTATATGCAGAAGTTATGCCACTCAGAAGTTAACCTTCCTGTTTTCAGACCTATAGTTCGGGAGGGTATCGCATCAGCTCCCATTATTCATTGAAAAGGGGCTAGCCACGTGTTTATGATGTAAAAGACTCTAGAAAAGTCTATTTTGTAACTCTAGTTAAGATTTGATGTAGTCAAACTTAACCACTAGTAGTCTATCGGGTTGTGTTATAATCGGGCCACTAGGAGGAAGAGGCATTCCATTCTTTCGAGAGAATTTTGTTCCATAGTTGAGAAAAGATAGACAGAAGAGATTTGAGGTAGAGAAGATAGAGAGGATATGTGCACTGTACCATCTCACAGGCCACATGCATTAATTCTTTGTATCTGCAGCCATATTTCCAGATAGAGAAAGAGAGCGAAGCGGCCTCACCTTCCAGCTAGGTTTTCTCCTGAAAGGGTTTCCCATAGAGAATATCTTGTGTCTTATGAGTGTGTGAGTTTATTTTTCGTTCTCTACTTTTATTCTTGATTTATTTTGACATGAATGCACTAATTATAGTAAAATATACAGATCTAGAAATTAAATAAAACTGTAATAGTGTATAATCTCAAAGTTTTAATATAATATGAGTCAGATATGTTGTGAAGAATTGTCTAGTGGAATATCCATGACAATTTATGGATCATTTGGTATCATAGTGGGTTCCTTTGGGTATTTTGTGGATATTTCAAGGATCTAGATCAGCGGGGCCGACAATTGTAAAACCCTAATCATGGGTGACGAATCTATAAATGAACCTAGTGATCCTGCAAAGGTGAGGTTTTTGTGGCTCAAACAACAAGTCGCAAATATAAACTGAAATGTAAACCTCCTCATGGTAGCCCTAAGAAATAATATGGGGATATTTATAGAAGATGGGGGTTCGAATCTAGAGGACAAATCAGAAGGGGCATCGGGGATATCCGGAAGACACAAAGAACCAGGCAAAGAAAGAACCCATAAAATATTAAACTAGTTCGAGTGTTGTGAATCAATCCTTGTTTAAAGTGGAATAAAAATTTGATATCAAGCCATACAATGGTGAGATAGATGATTTGAAGTTGAACCACTAGTTGGATCAACTGGAAGTTTATTTCGGTGTCCATCAGATTGAGGAAGGGTAGAAGATCTCATTCGCGTGGTTGAAATTGGAGGGCCATGCACTGACTTGGTGGGAGAGCCACACAGAAACTATGAGGTTGGAGGGAGAACCTCCAGTGACTAACTGGGAGGATTTAAAAACCCTCATTAAGTCACAATTTTATCTCATCGAGTATGTGGAGGACCAGTGGATCCGGTGGCATTACTTCAAGAAACATTTGGGCCAAATCGTGCAGTCATACACCACAGAATTCAAAAATATGTCTATAATGTTGGGGATTTCTCCAAAGAACCCAATTGTCCTCCTCAACTATTTGGAGGGTATGGACCACAATCTACGTGAGAAAGTGATGTTGTTCAAGCCCAAATCGCTGGACGAGGCTTGTGTACAGGCACAGTACCTGCAGAACATAGGCCTGAAAAGAGTGTAATGAAGTGGATCGAAGTAGAAGGCATGAAGCTTCTAAGGAGGGGAAGAAGAAGAAAAAAGGTGGAAAAGATAAAAATATGGCAACCGCAGCACACCAATGCAAAGATCCTAGTAACCACTGCAACATTCATGGCTATATAGAGGACAAGTGCTGGAAGTTACATCTAGAGCTCAACCCGAAGAATAAGAAGAAAGATAATAAGAAGAAGAATGTCATGGCCAATGATTCGTGACACCAAGTTGAAATAATCTCAGACATGGATGAGAAGATAGTTTGTAAATCAGTGCAGAAGGAGGTGAATTTGAGTAGCCTTCAGCAACAAGAAGAGAAATAAATGACCAAACTCTTCCATGTAAAGATACAGGTCAAGAAGACGGAGATTGATGCTCTGTTTGAATCGGCATAGTAGGAGAATCTCATTGTAGAAGATATGGTCAAGAAGTTGGGGCTGGAAGTTCGTGATCATCCAAACCCATATCCACTAGGATGGGTAAATAAGGGTGCATAGTTGAAGGTAAAAAACAGGCAAAATTAGATTTGCTATCAGTGCTGATTTTAATTATGAAGTAGATGTGGATGTGGTTCCCCTTGTTGTATGTGGAGTCGTGTTTGGGAGTCCATACATGTACATGCGTGACACAATATTCATGAGGAGAGCTAACTAGTACCAGCTCATCAAAGATGGAAAATTGTTCATCATCAACACACACAAAGGCAAGTCAAAAATTTCACTAGTAAGTTCCAACCAAGCCAAGAAATTGATCAGTTCCAACAAGAAGTATGTTTTATTGTTTCTAAGAGAAATTCAGTCTATAGAGGAGTCAATAAGAGGTAAGGCATCCCTAGAGGGGTGTACTAAGAAACAAAAACAACAATTGGAGGAGTTTTTATAGGCATACAAGGACATGTTTTGAGAGTGTTAGGATATTCCGACACATAGGATATAGTTAAGATCAACTTGGTCTAGTTTAGAGTTAGGTATAGAGTTAGGTAAAGTGTCTTTCTTTACAGTTGTACATATTGTAACTTACAATCCGACGGTCACGATATGTAGTGATCCGACGGTTCACTCTCACCTCGGTATTATCGACACTTGATCCGTGGCTTGACACCCGATTGGTCCATGAGTTCTATTTAAAGCGCATGGAGGGTCATTGTTCGGGTAATCCGTGCATGAGAGAAGCTTATGTAAATTTTCATTCTTTGATTAATAAATTGTCTGTACCCACGTTGGGACAGGCCGTGGACTGTTTCCCTCCTTGCACTCTGAGGGTTTTAACCACGTCAAAAATACTGGTGTATTGATTTGAGATCTGGTTGTGAGCGGTGTCCTTTTGGTATTCTTTCTGAGGAACTTACCCTGTAAATTCCTACATGGTATCAGAGCTATTTGAGGGCCGCGTCCGTTGGTGATCCAAATCTGAAGCCGGTAGAACTGCATGCGGCTGTCGTTTCCTAGATCTGCTGTTTCTGACTGCTTTCGGGCCGAGAGGACTGCTCTGTTGCGTTCGGAGTATCTGTTTCAGTGAGGAACCCCTTTCGTTTCACGCGAAAAGGTTTCCGGTAGCCCTAGCTGCGTCATTTTTCAGATCGGGAGGTATACAGTGTTTTTTTTGCAGTTTACTGTCATTTTCTCTCTGCTTATTTCGGTTTCGGTTTATTTAGCCTTTTTTTTCCCGGATCTATACCTTTCATTTCTGCGTATGCTCTTTGCCCTGCGACTCTGTGCGATCTGGGCAAATCAGAAACAGAAAGAAAGGATTTTTCTCATGCGTATGCTCTTTTCCCTGCACCTTAGTGTGATCTTGGAAAATCAGAAACATTGAGAAAAATATTTAGTTTTTCGGTTAAAAGCTAACTTTGAGATTTTTTTTAAAATTCTAGTTTTTTGGCTAAAGCTAACTTTGAGCCGTAAGGTTCGTTTTTCTTTGCATATTCGTGTTGGGTTTTGTGTTTTGTGTTTTGTGGGGGAAAAGAGCCTTCCCAAGGCAAGCACGCAAATCGAGGCCCCCCCCCCCCCCTCTCTCTCTCTCTCTCTCTCTCTCTCTCAAATATTTTGTATAGATCAATTGGTTCAAAGACTTTTTAAGAGAGTAGAGGTCTTGGGTTCAAGTCTCCATTTTGTGGGGGCGGATTTTTTCATTCCCGCACATTCGCGCACTTTGCCGGCAACGTCAACAATTTTTTTTCAAAAAGCCATAACTTCTTCATCCGGAAGCCTTTTTCAGAGCCGTTTTTTTTAAAACCGCCTATTTTTTCGAGATCTATCCATTGGACCACTTACTTTCAGCATCTTCAGCTTCAATTTTTTTTCAAAAAATGGAAAGTCCATGCCAAGTCATTCTTGACAGCACTAACTACTTCCAATGGGTAGCCTACATGGGAGATTTACTTAGAAGTAAAGGTCTCTTCAGAATAGCCACAGACCAAGAGAAGAAACCCAAAGATGAAGACAAGGCCGAAAAATGGGAAAATAGACAAGATCAAGCACGTGGTTTGATAGGAATGTCTGTTTCTCCTGATCTTAGATTCCACATTGCAGAAATTGAAACTCCTCATGAAGCATTAGAAAAACTTGCTAAAGTTTTTGGGATTAAAAATGAAATTAGAGCCCATCAACTTGAGAATGAGTTGCTTACTTTGGATCCTAATAATTTTTCTTGCATTGAAGATTTCTTGTCCAAATTCAAGACCCTTAGATATCTCTTGGAAGGTGTTAAAGTTAAGAAAGAAGATGGTAACCTTATTTATTCCATCCTTACTAAGTTGGGACCAGCCTACTCTGTATTTGTTTCCACTTTCCATTCTACAAGGGAAGCTTTCATTTGTCAAGGCAAAGACTACAAACCCCCTTCCTTTGACTCCTTTTGTGATTCCTTAATAAGAGAACAAGAAAAACTCTTACACCTTGGTCTTCTTAATCTTGGAAACTCTTCCTCGAAAGCGTTAGCCGCCCAGCAGCAACCAAATTCAAAGAATCCTAAGAAGTCTTATCCTCAAAGGAATGGTCCTAAACCAACTCAGCCTCAAGATGAAAGATCATTTCAGCAAAATGACAAGACCAATAAAAACAAATGGAAGAGGACTGACAGACATTGTAACTTTTGTAATCGAGATGGCCATTTAGAATCTAAATGCTTTAAGAAGATGGAAGCCTTGGAAGCCGCAATGAAGAAACATAACATCCATGTGGAGCCTACTTCAACTTCAACTTCCGGAATGGCACTTTCTGCATGTCGTTGTCAATCATCTCAGTCTGGTTATGCATTAAATGTATCTTCTTCTTCTTCTCATTCTCATGAGTGGCTCATTGATTCTGGAGCCTCTTATCACATGGCCAAAAACCAAGCCATGTTTTCTTCTTTAAAAGATTGTAACACCAAAAATATATATGTTGGTGATGATAGATCTCTTAGTGTTGTAGGGACTGGAACTGTTCATCTAGACAATGGTCAGTTTAATGATGTATTATGTGTTCCAACCTTATCCTCCAACCTTCTATCTGTCTATCAGATAACTCATTCAGGTGAAGGCAAAATTGTTGAATTTTCACCTCATGATGTTGTAATCAAGGATCTAAAAGATCCTAAACAGATTCTAGCTACTGGTCTTGCTGATGATTCCACAAGGTTGTATAAGTTTCACAACTTTGGGTCATCAAATCTTCCCTCAGCATTTGTTGCTCATAATGATGAAGTGAGCAAACTTTGGCATGAGCGATTTGGTCACTTAAACTATCGCTCCCTTCAGCATCTATGTAAAGAAAATATGGTGACAGGTCTTCCTATGATATCTTGCAGAGATGGTGTTTGTTCTGGATGTGTACTCGGAAAACATCATCGGGACAGTTTTGACAAACGTGCCTCTTGGCACGCCTCAGCCCCTTTACAGCTTGTGCACAGTGATTTATGTGGTCCTCTTCCTGTTGCTTCATTCTCTGGTTGCAAGTACTTCTTAACCTTCATTGATGATTTCTCCAGACGCACTTGGGTATACTTCTTAAAACTCAAGAGCGAAGTATTTAACACTTTTTTGGCCTTCAAAGCCTTTGTTGAAAAACAATCTGGACATCAAATTCTTAAGCTACGAACTGATAATGGTGGAGAATATGTTAAAAACACATTCATCAACTTTTGCACTGAAAATGGAATTCAAATGCAACATACTGTTCCATACACTCCACAACAAAATGGTGTAGCTGAAAGGAAAAATCGCACCTTAAAGGAAATGGCTAATTGTATGCTGCAATCTAAAGGACTCAGTCTTAGTTTTTGGGCCGAAGCAATTAATTGTGCAAATTATATAATCAATCGCACTCCTACTAAGGTTCTAGAGAATATCACTCCAGAAGAAGCTTGGAGTTCCATTAAACCAGATGTAAGTCACTTTCGTGTGTTTGGAAGTGAAGCATGGGCCCATATTCCAGATGAAAAGCATAAAGCTTTAGAACCTAAGAGTGAGAAATGCACTTTTGTTGGATATTCTGAAGATGTAAAAGGTTACAGACTTATTCCATTTAAGTCCAAAAATGTTATCATTAGAAGAGATGTAAAATTTGATGAAAATAAATCGGCCTGCGAGCCTAGTCCGGCGGATGTGCCACCTCTTCCTATCTCTTCTACTTTTGAAAACATTTCTTCTTCAGATGATGAAAGTGAGGATGACAATCCTCCCCCACCTTCTCAGGATCCTCAACTTCCAAGATGGGTCCGTGCTACTCGAGATGCAGCAGGTGATCTTGCCGGTGATCCTACAGATCAGCGACGTACACGTTCTCAGTTTGAAAGAGCCTCTTCTTTACTGGCTCAAGCTCCAGTAAATCATGATCCTGACACTTTTGCAGAAGCTTCAGGCCATCCACATTGGGAAGCAGCTATGAATGAAGAATATCAATCATTGATGACAAATGATACATGGGATCTTGTTCCTCTACCAACGGGACGAAAACTTGTAAGATGTAAATGGGTTTACAGAACCAAGTATGGACCAGATGGCAAAATTGATAAACATAAAGCTCGTCTTGTTGCTAAGGGCTTTTCACAGGTTGAAGGAATTGACTACACTGAAACCTTCGCCCCTGTTGCCAAAATGAACTCTATCCGCCTTGTTCTTTCCCTTGCTGCCTCTTTAAAATGGGAAGTCCATCAAATGGATGTTAAATCTGCCTTCTTGCATGGGGACTTGCAGGAAGAAATCTATATGGAACAACCCATTGGCTTCATACAAACAGACTCAAGCCTTGTGTGTCGACTTAAGAAATCCCTTTATGGTCTCAAGCAGGCTCCTCGGGCTTGGTATGCCAAAATGGATAGCTTTCTTTTAGAATCTGGTTTTTCTAGGTGTCATTCTGACAATACTGTCTACACCAAGAAAGTGGGTGACTCTCTTATCATCCTTGTTCTTTATGTTGATGATCTTATCCTTACTGGTAGTGATCCCAACCTTATAAACCATGTGAAGTCTATCCTTAAAAAGAAATTTGAAATGACAGACTTAGGACACTTACACTATTTTCTCGGTCTTCAAGTCTTGCAATCCAAGGAGGGTATTTCCCTTTCCCAGTCCAAGTATGCTTGTGATATTCTTCGTCATTTTCACATGGAAGACTGTAAGCCAGCCCCTTCTCCCTTTCAGTCTGGAGTCAAACTTTCAGTCTCTTGTTCTTCTCCTGAAGTTGATGCTACCTTATACCGTCAACTTGTAGGAAAACTCTTGTACTTAACCCATACTCGTCCTGATCTTTCCTTTGCTGTTGGCCTTGTTGCTCGTTTTATGCAAAACCCCCGTGAAAGTCACTGGAAAGCAGCCAAAAGAATACTTCGTTATGTTCGAGGTACAGTACAGTTTGGGATTCATTACAGTGCCAAAGCAGCTCCTCTGTTAGTTGGTTTCACTGATTCTGATTGGGCTGGTGACCCTGATGATCGGAAGTCTACTGCCGGTTATGTCTTCACTCTTGGTTCAGGACCTATTACATGGGCTTGTAAGAAACAGGCTGCCATTTCTCTTTCGTCAGCAGAAGCAGAGTATCGTGGTGCCGTGGAAGCTAGTAAGGAAGCCTTGTGGCTTCGTCAGATCCTATCAGAGTTTGGCTTTGAGCAGCAGCATCCAACCTCCCTTTGGTGTGATAATCAAAGTGCCATTCAGCTATGCAAAGATCCAGTCCAGCATCAGCGCAGCAAACACATCGAACTACACATGCACTTCATCAGAAAACTCATTCATGACCATGCTCTTGAAGTACAATATTGTCCAACAGATGATCAGATTGCAGACATCTTCACAAAGGCTCTCACAGAGGCGAAGTTCACTAAACTTCGATATATGCTTAGAGTTCAGGAAGTTGTCACTAAGGGGGGATAGGCTCTAGTGCCTCCTTCCTTCTCCTATTGTGTCATATTTGTAAATCCTTCAATCCTATCCCAAGTTGTTCTTAAGGGGGGATGTTAGGATATTCCGACACATAGGATATAGTTAAGATCAACTTGGTCTAGTTTAGAGTTAGGTATAGAGTTAGGTAAAGTGTCTTTCTTTACAGTTGTACATATTGTAACTTACAATCCGACGGTCACGATATGTAGTGATCCGACGGTTCACTCTCACCTCGGTATTATCGACACTTGATCCGTGGCTTGACACCCGATTGGTCCATGAGTTCTATTTAAAGCGCATGGAGGGTCATTGTTCGGGTAATCCGTGCATGAGAGAAGCTTATGTAAATTTTCATTCTTTGATTAATAAATTGTCTGTACCCACGTTGGGACAGGCCGTGGACTGTTTCCCTCCTTGCACTCTGAGGGTTTTAACCACGTCAAAAATACTGGTGTATTGATTTGAGATCTGGTTGTGAGCGGTGTCCTTTTGGTATTCTTTCTGAGGAACTTACCCTGTAAATTCCTACAGAGAGCCTAAAGGGTTACCCCCTAAAATAGAAGTGGAGCACGAGATCCAGCTATTGTTAGACTCCCCATTGCCAAATATTGGGTTGTACATGCAGCCTGTTAGAGAAGTAAGTAAGGTGAAGAAACAGTTGGAGCAGCTGCTAGAACGGGGTGTCATTAGACCGAGTACATCACCATGTGGGTCACCCATCATCATTGTACCAAATAAGGATGGGTCTTAGAGGATGTGTATAGATTACAAGGCATTGAATAAAATCACGCTCAAGAACAGATAACCCCTGCCCAGGATAGATGATCTACTAGATTAGTTGAAGCAAGCAAAGTATTTCACCAAATTGAACTTAAAGTTTGTATATCATCAGGTTCGAGTCAAAGAAGAAGATACATGAAAGATCACCTTCCAAACTAGGAAAGGTTTGTATGAGTGGTTAGTTATGCCATTTGGCCTATGTAATGCACCAACCACATTTATGAGATTAATGAATGATGTACTACACCCTTTTATAGATTCATTCGATATTGACGATTTGGATGATATACTGGTACACAATGCTTCCTGGGAGGAGCATATTTCACATTTGACGTAGGTGCTGGAAACATTGAAGAAGCACCAACTGCTAGCAAATTTCAAGAAGTGTGATTTTTCACAGCAGTACTTGGTGTATTTTGGATATGTGGTTGGTGGAGGAGAATTGAAAATAGATCCTTCCAAGATGGAGGCCATCATGAAATGGTCAATGCCTACTAATGTTACTGAGGTTAGAAGTTTCACTGGGGCAACACAGTACTTGAAGAAATTCATAGCCTTGTTTTCAGCTATAGCAGCACCACTCCACGACATGAAAACAAGTGGCAAGAGTTTCTAGTGGGGAAAAGGCCAACAAAAGGTTGTTGATGAGTTAAAGAAGAAGATCAGTGAAACACCAATTATGGAATTACCAAACTTGCAGCAGCCCTTTGAAGTGGAGACAGATGCGAGTGGGTATGCTATGCAAGACGTCTTAATGCAAGGAGGAAGGCCCGTTTGCTACCATTCTGAATTATTTCATGGGGAATTTCTTAACTACCCTACCTACGATAAGGAGCTCTATGCCATGGTGCAAGCTGTGAATAAGTGGAAGCACTATATGATGGGAAAGGATAAAATAATCCACACTGATCACCAGTCGTTATAGTACCTGTAGGCCCATAGTAAGCTACAGTAGACCAGGAATTACAAGTGGATGGAGTTTTACAACAATTTCATTTGGTGATCAAGTATAAGGAGGGTAGCACAAACAAGTTGGCCGATATTCTTTCAAGGCCACCCACCTCAAAGATTATAGCTTTGGGGACTCTTATGCACATGGCTCCATTCACCCATGATGCATACATAGAGGCATATTCAGAAGATGAGGACTTCAAGGAGGTGTATCAACAGTCGCAGAGTCAAAGTCATGTGCACGATGGCGACAACACGGTTGACTACCATCTCCAAGTTGGGTTACTCTATAGGCTGGATAAGTTATGCATTCCTAAAGGTGAGCATTTGTAGCTAGTTAGAGAGTCTCACACCTCCAAGGTTGTAGGGCACTTTCGTGTAGGAAAGATCGTGGCTAACTTGCGGAGGTATGTGTATTGACCCAAGATGCAAGAGCGGGTAGCTAGGTCAAGATGATGCATGCTTTGTTGTACCAGCAATCCTAGCAACAAGAAAAAGGGTCTATTTCATCCCTTACCTGTGCCTACTCGTCCTTGTGAAAGGATTTCCATGGACTTTGTGGTAGGTTTATCGACAACCAAGAAGGGACATGACTACCTATTTTTGGTAGTTGAATGGTTCAACAAGATGTGTGTTCTGATGCCCTGTAAAAAGACAATCAACGAACAAGAAGTAGAAAAATTGTTCTTTGAACAGGTCTAGGTGCACTTTGGGACACTAAGGAGCATCATTTTAGATAGGGATGCAAGATTTCTCAGTGCATTCTCAACTATATTGTGGGAGAAGATGGACACAAAGTTGAAGAGATATACAACATTCCATCCATATATAGATGGGAAGACAAAAGTAGTCAACAGGAATTTGGTGCAAATTTTGAGGGGATACAACCAGAAGCATCTGAAGGCCTGGGATGAAAATCTGGTATATATACAACATTCTTATAATAAAGTAGTCCACACTTCTATAGGAAAGTCCCCATTTGAGACTTGTTTTGGATATTTGCCACCTTCACCTTTGGATATTGCATATGGGAAACAAGGAGGAGTGAGGGAATATATTATAGGAGATGCTTTTAGGGCTGAAAAAATTATAGAGAAGATCAGGAAGATCCATCTACAGGTACAGGAAACACTGCAAAAGTCACAGGAGAAGTATAAGGCCAGGCATGATCAAAACAGAACAGAGAAATCATTTAAGGTGGGAGACTGAGTATGGCTACATTTGAACAAGGAGAGGCTGCAGGGGCCTAGAAATAAAATCAAGGCTCTAAGATATGGTCCCTTTGAGATACTGGAAAAGGTGGGTGATAATGTCTATCAACTCAGTTTACCACCATAATGCACATTTACTCAGTTGTGAATGTAGAGAATTTGAAACTCGATGAGCCTTCCATGCTAGATAAGGAAGAGGAACAAGTCCTACCGTATGTGGATGATTTGGCACTATATGCTCAGGCAAAGTTGATAGCTGATACAGATCTGCAGAAGAAGTCCAGAACTACAAGATAGGGGCAGTATGACCTTTGGCAGATTGGGTTGAAGGGACAATTTCCAAGCAAAACTAAATGGTACACCAGAGAGAAGGTGGAGGAAAAATTTCCTCATCTCATTCAGTAAAATATTTTGGGGACCAAAAGCCTCCCAAAATAGGGATATTTGGTCTGAATTGGATCATTATATTGTTTTTCATCCATATCAATGAATTTGGAGTGGAAAATGTGGAGGAATCAACTCACGGGACCATTTTGGCCAACGGGACCCACTTTGGCTAAACGGGGTCTGAAATCTTTTGGGAGAATTTTGAGGCATAAAATGACATTTTTTTGTGGGTAAAACGTTTTTACTTAAGCACATCACTTTTTCATGCTATTCTACACATCGATACCTTTCCAAAGGTGCAATAAGTTCGTCAATCAAAGTCTGTATGCAAAAGTTATGCCACTCATAAGTTGATCTTCCTATTTTCACACCTATAGTTCGGGAGGATATTGTGTCAGCCCCCATTATTCATTGAAAAGGGGCTAGCCACGTGTTTATGATGTAAAAGACTCTAGAAGAATCTATTTTGTAACTCTAGTTAAGAGTTGGTGTAATCAAACTTAACCACTAGTAGGCTATCGAGTTGTGTTATAACCCGACCACTAGGAGGAAGAGGCATTCCATTCTTTCGAGAGAATTTTGTTCCATAGCTGAGCAAAGATAACCAAGAGAGATATGAGGTAGAGCACATAGAGAGGATTTTTGCACTGTAGTAGCCCACGGGCCACAAGAATTACTTCTTTGTATATGCAGCCATATTTCCAGACAAAGAAAGAGAGTGAAGTGCCTCACCTTCCAGCTAGGTTTTCTCCTGAAAGGGTTTCCCAGAGAGCATATCTTGTGTCTTATGTGTGTGTGAGCTTATTTTTCCCTTCTCTATTTTTTTTCTTGTTATACTTTTACATGCATGCACTAATTACAGTAAAATCTACAGATCTAGAAATGAAATAAAACTATAATTATGTAGAATCTCAAATTTTTAATATAATATTATCAGATTTTTTGTGATGAAATGTCCAGTGGAATATCCATGAAAGTTTACGGATCATAATTAGCCACATGGATCCTCATATTTTGAGCCAACAAGTCTGACTAGTTGAATGGTCTTCCTTCATTCACAACCTAGTTCAGTAAGAATGCCCACCCTTCGGGGAAGGTCTCATTTCTTTACTGACCGTATATTCTGCAACATAGAACCATCAAGAGCTTATAGGCCCTCCTCAAATATGTTTTTTTGTAGGTGTTGGTGGGTGTCTAACGGTATTTTGTTGGCTCTTTCACCCATATTTTGACAATGTCCTTTGTGCTCAAGTAGTTGGTGGCAACATAAAAGTAAGAATCCATGAGTGATTCTGGCTCCGGCAAATGGTACATGAGATGATAATTCGGTGCCAGAAAAGAAGCAAGCCTTTGTCTGTTGGAATTATTCAAAGTCATAGTATTTGGATCTATATGAGAAACTATGTAGTCGACAATGTCTGCACATGGGAAATCTGGATACCTGCATGCAACCTTATGTAACCCTGACTTCTAGACATTGATATACATCTGCCAGTCCTCAAGGTATGCTTTGAAGCTTATTGCTGAGAATGATTCATTCAATTTCTTCCATGTGATATCTGATTCTTTTTCTATGAACAATTGAGTATCTAAGTAAAGTGGAAAGTTCATTGGCATACTCTCACTTGCCTCCCCCATGCTTCTTTCTATGGTATCCTTTGAAATAGATCCCTTTGGTGCCATGATGTCAGTGACTGATGAAGAGAAGTGTTCAATAATTACAATACCTGTAGGAGGAAAATGCACTCATGGCAAAGAAAAATTAGCTTCAATAATTGTCTCTCAAAGCAAGATCACATTAGCAACCAATGGACTAACAAGGGAAAATGTGCAATTCTTGAGGTGAAGGAGGGAGATTGGTTGCCTAAACTGCGCATTGCCCAGTTCAACCTGGCCAGACTGAGATGCAGACTGTGAATTACCCAGTCTTAGTGGCCAAGGGACATGCTTGAGCCCTGAAAATATGCAATGTGCAGTTGGGAAAGATAGGTATTGTGCATTGTGCAGTATTACAGGCTAAGCATCAAGCTTGAGCCTTTAACTTGTGCAACGCCCAGCTAGACAAGGCAACTATTGGCCAAGGGAAGAGCATATCTACCCAGAAAGAGTGTGGGAAACTAACATATTTGAGTGATGGTGCAAGTTAAAGTGCATATTTGACTAAGAATACATGGATCAATGCAAATCAAGTGTAGAATATCAACATGCAAAAGGAAAAATAAACATGCATGTTGAGTCGTTGAAAAAACGACCATTATTGGGAAGAAACAGGAAAACTAATGTGACACTTGTAAAATATGAACAACAAAATAAGCCAACACTTGTACAATATAATATAAGTTAAAACACGAGAAACCGTTAAAAGAAACAAGCAAAACAACACGCACAAAAGTGAAATGACGAAAAGCGACAAAAGCAAAACTCACCTGGAAAAATGCCGCAAACTCCACCGAAGGCTTCTTGATATCCTTGGGAATGCTAGATCTCCATGATAGAATGTACAAATTAGATCTAGGGGCATCCATTATATAGATTTAGACCGATTAGGGTTTATGACGTGCATGCCTAAAATCAAGGAAAAAGCAACACTTGGCAGAAAGTTTCAAAAATAGTAAATGTGCCACCTTCGGGAAACTAATTAATGACTCCCTATTTTCTAGGGATGATTTTTTTTTTTTTTTGGGAAACCGAGCATGCACACTGCCAAGAAGGATTGCGCAGTTCCCAAGGACTGGGAAACTTCTTGACTCAGTGCATTGCACAGTTTTTGAGCTTAAGATTGGGCTCCCAACCAGTATTGTGTAGTTTCTAAGCTCAAGGTAAGCTCGCCATCCTGGATTGTGCAAATTCAATCATCAAGGTTGGCCTGCCTTCCAAGATTGTGCAGTTTCTGGAGAGAAGCCCAACAATGTTGCAAGGTCAAGTCAAGAGATGGATTGTGCCTGAAAGATATCAAACTGGGATCAATACATCAAATGTTAGGTCCCTATAATACTAGTGATTCCCCCATTAATATTGTCATTGTAGCCCTTATTGTTATTTTTGTGCCCCTATTGTCCCCATAGAAACCCACTATTGTTATTGTTGTGCCCTTATATTATTATTGTTATGTCGGCTTTGATTATATTGTGACCCCTTAGACTCCTATATATAGAAAGGAGGTTTTGTCATTTGAATCATCCAAGAATTGTTCATTTGTGTAATTTAAAGGAGGATTTCCCCTCAAAGAGGCTAATTTGAAGTCTTTGACCTATATTTTCTTCTATTTTGTGAGTTGGTTACATAACATTTGGTATAAGAGCTTTGGATTCTAGGGTTTCGCTACTCCAAACAAGTCATCATGTAATTTTCGCTATAACGTTTTTTATACAATGTTTCAGAAGCTGAAATTAAAACCCATTTGCACCAAAATATTGATGAACCTCAAGTCGAGATTTCAGATATTTTCTCACTTTATTTTTGGAGATATGATCAAAGGAAGTTAGGATTTTGGTAGGCTCCAGAATTACATCCCAAACAGGCGACCTTGGGAAAATCGTCATAATTGTCTCTTTGAGCATCAAATTGAAATTTTGTAAGAAGTTACAGAAATAGGACGGAATTTAGTTTCCTTTGTATCGTTTTCAGGTCGGAAAGTCCAAACATTGACACATGGCATGTCGTACAAGTCCGCTCTACTGAACTAGTCTATAATCAGGTCATCGTGGGAGACTTGGCATAACTATTTCTGGAAGGATCCAATATTGATTAGACTGGTGGGGTTAAAAACAGGACTCAGAGGGCTACCATAGGACACAATTTCAGACCTTGGAGATCCTAAATTACATAGATACAACAGATTCAATATCGAGCTCCTACAAAGTGAAAAAAGGTGTGTAGTTTTTATTTTTTTTTTGCATAATTTGGTTTGAAAAAATAGTTTGAAGTGATTCAAAGGGCATAGTGAGTCATAATTATCATTAATTGATGCCCCGAAGAAATAAAATGGAAACACCTAGTAAGCAACTAGAAATATCTACCATGACTCATGAAGAAGATGATGAAATGCAACATGATATATCAAAATTACGAGACCAAGTGCAAAAATTTTCACTCTCAAAAAAAGTAACAGAAGCTAAGATGGATGGTTTAACGAAATACATGGAAGATAAGATGAATGGCATGGAAGCTAAGATGAATGGCATGGAATCTAAGATGGATGGCGTGGAAGCTAAGATGGATGGCATGGAAGCTAAGATGGATGGTATAGAAGAAAAACCTAAAGGCACCATGGAAGATTTGAAGATAGATTTGACAAAGTTGCTACAAGAAATGCTTACTAATGGCAAAAGGGTAGTAAAGGAAACCCATGATGAGAACAAAATAAATGTTAATCATGATTTCATAGACTCTAACGTTGGATTGAAGACCCACCACGTTCCAAAGATCGATATGATGAAGTTTGATGGCAAGGATCCATAACATGGATACTACAGATGGAGCAATATTTTGATCTCTATAATGTGAAAAACACACAAAAGGTATGCATTGCAACTTTATATTTGGAACCAAATCAGTTTGTATGGTATCGATGGATTTTCTCTCGTAAACAAATTGTCACTTGGGAAATTTTTACGGAAGAAATGATAGGACATTATGAAGATACAAAAAGAAACACATTTTTTAGCCAATTGAAAAATCTCAAACAAAAGCATTCAATGATGGAGAACATTGAGGAATTCCAAAAATTTAATATAAGAGTAAAAGATATTCCATAGGAGCATAGGATTGATGTGTTCATAGGGATTTTAAAGGATAACATCCAACATGAGGTTCGTCTTTGGGAACCTGATTCATTGGAGAAGGCGTTCGGTTGGAAAGAAAAATGGAAATAAAAATTATGGCAACAAGGAATCCTACCACTCACAATTATAAAGATAGAAGTGTTGTTGCCCCTAGCCTTCCATAACCTACAAGGTTGACACCACAACAATTGGAAGAAAAAATAGCAAAAGGGCTTTGTTACTATTGTGATAGAAAATACACTAAAGATCATAAGTGTGCTGAGAAGAAATTATTTTACATAGATTGCGAAGAGGAGGAAGAAAAAGAACAAGAAACGTCAAAAGAAGAGGATATACACCAGGAACTGTTACCACCCCAAGAAACTCTCCTAGGTTGTATATTAGAGATGCTTGGGAACATTACAAACTCAACAAAAATGTTGGAAAATGGTGGATGAATGAAAGAAATGCTGCATATTCAAGCTAGATAACCAATTCTACTATGCTTGACCCCAGACATGGGTGAACACCCCCAGAATACAAGGCTTTAGACCACCAATTACTCACAGTTTTAAAGAAAATGTGATGATGGAGAATACTGATCACACCAACAGATGCACAAGACCCTGTGATGGCCAGCTGCAATCAGTTTAAAGGTCTGCAAATCTATTTTCTAATGCACAGACAGGATGACAACTCTCGTGCATTAAAACAACAGAAACCTGCATATAAATTCAATGATACATGTTGAATTCAAACACAGAAGTGGGATGACAGCCCCTCTAATCCAAAACATCAACAACACATGAATAAATACATAGCAGGCACAACCTAGAACAAAGAAGAAGAAGTGAAAGTGAGCAATTAACAGCAAAAGAAGCTTGCATTAGCTGAAAATGAAGACCAGAAGCTGCAGGTTACACAATAGTTGCAGTCTCCAGAAGTTGAAGTTTACATCAAAATTACATTCATCAACCTCATTACATCCTTTTTCTGGGTATATATGGAGGTTGACTACAAAATTTCTCTGCAAACCCATGCGTGGAGGGGTCATAACTGAACACCAACCGCATTTACAATCAGATATGGGTCTCTGATACAGTTTGATTGTTTTTAATGAACAAAATGGCTCTTTCTGTACTTTGATGTCCTTCCTGAACAGGTGAAATATTAACTGAATAAATTTCCATAATTGCTGCAGTCCTTGAACTACTCAAGGATCATCCTTCTCATCCTTGACCGTGCTGTTACATGAATGCAGGTAGCTGAGGAATTAATGTGCAGATTGCTGGATTATCTCTTCCTTCTTCATGCGCATAAAACAGGCCGAAAAAACTGAAAAATACATGAAAATGAACGATGGCCTGCGAACGAATACTGACTGGTAGATCTGACAAATAGACGGCCTATATCTGATGGCGGGAGGCGATGGACGACACAGAGGCGCAGGGATCAATAGCAGCCATGGGATCGCGAAAACGAACGGTGCAGATGGGATTATGGAAGCCATCGGGAAGAAATTCGGAAAGGAGGATTGTGGATCGTCGGATCATGATCAGGAAGATCCGACGGCTGATGGGCGGCGGAGTTGAACACAAGTTAACGAGCGGCGAACCATACCAGAAGGGTGGTAAGCGGTTTCCCTGCACCGATTTACAGGCAAATGCGGTTTCCGTATTTAACGATGTGATGCAATTAAAATATGACACATGGCTGGCGGGAAATCGCTTCCCTGTGGGCTAACAGTCGTGCAAGTTCGCGGAGCGGGGGGGAGCATACACCGTCGGATCTGCGGGAGATGATCGAACAACTGCGGGTGAAAGGCACATGTTCCTTTAAAACTGATGTGACGGGGACAGAGCGCGGGTTTATGATTATGGTTATGTGGGTTATATGTGTTATGACTTTAGCGCCCGGGGACTAAAATGAAAGAAGAGGTTAATACGGGGGTTTAAATGGATTATGGGGGTTTTTTAGTTTTTTTTAAAACAAAAAGAAGCCCGGGAGCCCGAAAAAGGGTTTATGAGGGGTTTTGAGGCAAAAACAAGGATAAAGGGGTTTAAAGGGAAATAAGGGAAAATGAAAGGGAAGGATGAAATGGAGGTAGCAGGGAAAAAAGGGAGAGACAATGATAACCATTATAAACCATCTCTGAGCCAACAACCAAGGACCAAACTTATTCCTTCTCCTGGAAAATCAGCAGCATGTAGTAGAGCTAACACGAACAAACCCTAGAGAAAGAAGAAATGAATATGACCATATCTTGTAATGCCTTGGCCAAAATTACCACTCCTCAAACTCTCAAAATAGAAGGACATATCAAGAAGAAAAAGGTAATAGTGTTGATTGATTCGGGCAGTACTCATAATTTTATTCATTGTAAGATAACCAAGGCATTGAATTGCTTCCTATAGCACCAGAGTGTCAAGTGATGGCTGCAAATGGAGGAACCATAAATTGCTCTAGAAAGTGCCATAATATCAAGCTATCCATGGAAGAATATGTATTGAATAGCCCAATGCTTTCAATTCCAATGGGTGGTGCTAATGTTGTACTAGGAGTCCAATGCATACAATATTGGGTACAATAGCTTTTAATTTTCAAGAACTTTTCTTGAATTTTTTTCCGAAAGGAAAGGAAGTTGAATTAAGGGGTATCATAGGGAAACCGGGAAGGATAATCAGCTCTAACGGCATGACAAAGCTTCTAAAGAAAGAACAATGATGCACAATTGCAAAATTATGTTCGCTAGAGGTTCCCACATCTAAATCATCTATTTCTCCAGATGTCCAAAAAGCCTTGGACAATCATTCCAGGGTATTTGAGACTCCCAAAGGTCTCCCACGTATTCGTGATCATGATCATGCTATTCATTTGATTCCAGGAACTGTTCCTACAAACGTCAAGCTGTACAGATATCTCTATTCCCAAAAGAGTGAAATTGAGCGTATGGTTGCAAAAATGCTAGAGGTTGGTATAATTCAACCTATTCAAAGTTCTTTCTCTACTCCAGTAGTATTGGTTCACAAGAAAGATGGATCATGGTGCATGTGTCCAGATTATAGGGAGCTCAACAAGCTCACTATTAAAGATAAATTTCCCATTCTTGTCATTGATGAATTATTGGATGAATTGCATGGATCAATTTACTTCACCAAGTTGGATCTTCGCTCAGGATATCATCAAATCAGAATGACGACTGAAGACATTCCGAAAACGTCATTTAGAACTCATGAGGGTCATTATGAATTTTTGATCATGCCTTTTGGCCTTACCAATGCACCTTCTACATTTCAAGGTTTGATGAATTCCATTTTCAAACCCGTCCTTAGAAAATTTGTGTTAGTATATTTTGATGATATACTAATCTACAACTAGTCTTCAAAGGATCATGTTCAACATGTTGACATGGTATATGCAAAAAGCTCCAAATGTTTCTTTGGAGTACAAGAGGTGGAATATCTAGGTCATATTGTAAGTCATGAAGGTGTTAAGGTAGACCCTAGCAAAATTAAAGCCATTAAGGAATGGAAAATCCCCACATCCATAAAGCATCTGCGAGGATTTCTCAGGTTGACAGGGTATTATCGCAAGTTTGTTAAGAATTATGGGAGAATAGCATCACCTCTAACAAAACTATTGAAGATATATGCATTTTCATGGACTCCAGAAGCAACGAAGGCCTTTAAACATCTTAAATAGGCAATGTGCCAGGCACCAGTCTTAACTACGCCAGACTTCACAAAAACCTTTATTGTGGAATGTGATGCCTCACGAAATGGAATTGGTGTTTTTTTAATGCAAGAAGAAAGACCCATTACTTTCGAAATTTGTCCAATCAAAGGAAAGTATTTACACAAAGCTATTTATGAGAAGGAAATGTTGGAAATACAACATGCACTTAAGAAATGGCGACCCTACCTAATGGGAAGGCACTTCAAGGTAAAAACAGATCATGATAGTCTTAAATACTTTTTAGAACAAAGGTTATCTTCAGAAGAGCAGCAAAAATGGGTCACAAAGATGTTGGGTTATGACTTTGAAATCATCTACAAAAAAGGGAAGAAAAATGTTGTTGCAGATGCACTCTCAAGAAAGGATGAGGATGTGGAAGCATTGCTTTGCGTCATTTATATTATCAAACCAGATTGGATAAACGAAGCAAGGGATGAATGGAATAATGATGAAGAAGTTTGGGCACTCATTCAAAAGCTACAACAAAATCCCAGTACATTTGATACATTTAGCTAGAAAAATTATTCGTTATGGTACAAAGATCACTTATACCTCTGTAAGAATCCCCAACTCAAACAAAAGATTCATATGGAATTGCACACCTCTCCCTTAGGAGGGCAGTCAGGATTTTTAAAAACTTACCACAGGGTTAAGAAGGAATTTTTTTGGGATGGCCTTAAATCTGATATTCAAAATTTTGTGGCAGAATGTTTGGTTTGCAAACAAAATAAATTTCAAACAATTAAGACCCTAGGTCTATTACAACCTTTATCCATTCCAAGTCAACGTTGGGAGGAGGTTTCAATGGATTTTATCACAAGTTTACCCAAGTATGAAGGAAAGAGTGTCATCATGGTGGTAGTTGACACACTTACCAAGTATGCACACTTCTGTGCATTATCTCATCCATTTAAAGCTAGTACAGTTGCTACTGCATTTATGGAAACAATTCAAAAGCTACATGGAAACCCAAAGATTATTGTAAGCAACAGAGATCCCATTTTCACTGGAAATTTTTGGAAAGAATTCTTTTCTTGTTTGGGTACTCAGTGAGCTCATAGCTCATCTTATCATCCTCAATCTGATGGACAAACTGAGATAATAAACAAATGGTTGGGAGGATATCTTCATTGCTTTGTATCTGAAAAACGAACACAATGGGTCAAATGGTTGCCTCTAGTTGAATGGTGGTATACCACTTCCTTCCATATTGCAGCAAAAATGACCCCATTTATGGCACTTTATGGATATCATCCACTGTACATCACATCATATTTAAGAGAAAATTCTAAGGTTCAAGTAGTGGAAGATCACATCGAGCATCAACAACAATTTCTCCAACTCTTAAAGGATAACCTCACTTTGGCGCAGAATAGGAAGAAACAATAGGCAGATCAACATCGCAGCGAAAGAAGTTTTCATGTAGGTGACTGGGTATTTCTACGGCTACAACCATATAAAAAAATGTCCCTCAAGCAAGCTGAGAAGGATAATAAATTATCACCAAAGTATTATGGTCTATACAAGATGTTGCAAAAGATTGGTACTATGGCATACAAATTGGAGCTTCCTGCAGTTTTCTGAGTGCACCCAATTTTCCATGTTTCATGCTTAAAGAAGGTTATAGGTGACAAGCTCCTAGTTCAAACAATATTGCCAAAACTTGAAGAGGAAGGAAAAATCATATTGGAACCTGAAGCAGTCATAGAATCAAGAACTCGATAGCTACAAAATCGATCAATTTCAAAGTATCTCATCTAGTGGAAGAACTTACCTGCTGAAGATTCCACACGGGAGGGTGAGAATTTTATACAGAAGCATCCAGAACTACTCAAGTGTTGAGGACAACACTTTTTTGAAGGAGAGGGGCCTGTTAAGTCCTTATAATACTAGTGATTCCCCAATTATTATTTTCATTGTAGCTCTTATTTTTATTTTTGTGCCCCTATTGTCCCCATATTGTTATTATTGTGCTCCATAGAAGCCCACTATTGTTATTGTTGCGCCCTTATATTATTATTATTATGTCGGTTTTGATTATATTGTGACCCCTTAGACTCATATATATAGAAATGAGGTTTTGTCATTTGAATCATCCAAGAATTGTTCATTTATGTAATGTAAAGGAGGTTTCCCCCTTGAAGAGGTTGATTTTGAAGTCGTTGATCTATATTTTCTTCTATTTTGTGAGATGGTTCCATAACATCAAAAGAAAAACATGAAAAGATAAGTCTTTATCATAGCATGAATACTTGATGATAGTGAAAGATAAGCTCTCGTGGATAGAAGGAAGGCTCCAAAATCAAAGCATGGGCAAAATTTTGGAGGGTGGTTGTAGCAGCTACAACACAAGGTTGGAAAGGTGCATCCTGATTTGGATTGTAATGAGGATAGTTTTCACCTTACATGCCTTGTTGTTATGGACAAGGGCCTTGAGAACTCCTTTGGTCAATGAAGTAGAGTTTCTTTGAACCACCTTCTACCCCTTGGTATACATCCTTCAGATTTGGTAGAGAGGGACATTTTCCTGTTGCATGGTTTTCTTCACAGACATAACAAACTTCTATGAAATTCAGTGGGAACTCATTCCTTGGGTGTCTCTTAGTGCATATAGGGTAGAAGATATCTAGTTCCCTTTCTTCTTCCTCTTGCTTCCTTTTAATTTACACAGTATCCATTTGTAAGGAAAATGCATGCAACATTTGAGTCTTAAAATCCTCCAACATACTTACTATCTCATGTTTGATGGTTGATGTAGAGGGAGATGAACTAACCAAGGCTTGGTTAGACCTACCTTTTTTCCTAGCGGCCCTAGAGTGATTCTTGAATATTATTTTGATGCCATCATAAGGCAATTGATAGATATCTCCTATAATTGAGTTGGAATATTTCCTCATAGTCCTCTAAGGATTCATCTAGTCCTAGGGTCATCCTAAAGATTTCCTCCTTTGTTTCTTTGGACCTACAGTAATTCTTGTACTTGTCATTGAAGGATTTTTACATTTGGGCCCAGGTAGTGATGCTACCTCTAGGTAAACTCATAAACCAATGCAAGGTTACATCTTTGAGGGTAAATGGAAACGACTTCAGCATCTGTTCATCAGAGGCACAGTCATAAGTCATATAGAGCCTAAAAAATTCAAACATGAAGGTTTCAGGATCCTCAAAGGTTAGGCCATAAAAACGTGGAAGGGAAGCATGGCTTATATTCTTCATTTTGACCTCCCCATTGGTTTCTCTGATAGAGAAAAACACATTTTTTCCTTTTTTCAGCCATGGTTTGGGTAGGTGAGATAGGTTCTTCTTCCCCTATGGGTTCCTCAAAAATTTTAGGTTTCTCACCTAGAGGGTCTTCTAATTCCCCTATAGTCAGAGAGGGAAGTTCACAATCACCAAAGAAGAATGAAGGTTGACTGCTTGAAGGGGTGGGGGTTTTTGGTAAGAATTTCCCTTGACTATCCCTACTCCTATGAGGCATGAAAGAACTAGCTCTGTTTTTTTGAATTATCTCTTCTTCTTTTTTGAAGCTTTAAAATCAATAAGAATAATGAAAAATAGAGAAAAAAAACAACTAACTCCTAAGTAGAAACAACACCTACTTGAAAACCTCCCTGGAAACGGTGCAAAAAAGTGATGAGCCCTGGTATTGCATCAAGGATGTTGCAACTTCCAAGGCTCAAAACTTAAATTATCGACCTGGGGTTTGTACAAACTTAGAGGTAATGATGCTATATGCACATCAGGTGATCTATTGTTGAATGTTAGTTTTGTTGTACTAATTTCAAATTTAGATTTAAAAACAACTGCTTAACATTTGCTTCATGTGCATAGGTTTCCTTATGGTGTATGTGAATGATAATAGGTAAAATTTATCAAGTTTTATGTTAAGTTATTGAGAAAAATAACATGAAAAACAAGTGTTGAACAACAAAAATCAAAATGAACACTTAACACAATGTTTTGATGAAGGAGTTCACCCCTCCTGGGCTACATCTCCTTGGTCCAGCTTCCATGGCTTGGGACTCCGTATTAGCTCAATAATGGAAAAATTGTTGTTTACAATGCTCTAATACTCCTAAAACCTACTTCAATGCACTCAAAACATCCAAATCATCTAGGAACACCTTTTCTTGATCTCAATTTGGTCGAATTTTGCCAATGTTATGGTCCAAACAGTTTCTCCTAGTAAACCTCCACTAAAACTGGAGGAACTCCAGTTAGTCCCACTAAAAATGAAGGAATCTCCAAAATTGGAGGGACCGCCAAAAAATTCGTCGAATTTAACTAGAGTTTAATTATGGATAAGCCTGCATTAACTAGGCATTAATCAAGATTAATTATCACTAATCGTGCAGTTAAGTAACCATTGGCTTGCGGTTTACGTGGAGGAGGTCACATGGTGGCATTGAATGTTGGGTTAACTGATGGTTAGTGCAATATCCACATGGTTTCAATGACCATTAGCTAGCGGTTAACATGGTGTGTTCACATGGGAGGGGGCTGGCCTACAGGTTGGCTCCCTCCTAACCCCCAACTGCAAAAATAATACAATTTAAATATAACTTGAAACATATATAGTTAAGAACCACGTCGGCAGTGTAACAGTAAGTCATTGAGTTTGTTGGGGTGAGGTCGCAGGTTCGACTCCATTGACCTACCAAAAATTTTACATTGTGCACCAATTTCCCAGCCCGACCTTTGGGGAGGGACACGTGGCGGCCTCCGGGCTTGCCACTTGTCCCCTCCTCATTGGTCCATTCCTAACCAATAAAAATGAGCCACGTCACCACACCACAAACCAATAAAAACATGACACTTGGTGAAACACAATTAGATGTTGACCATCTTGTTCACCTGCCCAGTCACCTGCCACATTAGCAGTACGAACTACTGATCCTGTAGTGACAGTACCTTTTTTTGCAAAATTCCATTATTTGGCAAAGCAGACATAATGCAATATCGTCATCATACGAACTCAGTTTTGAGTGAAATGAGTTGCGTTGGGATTGTTTTTCCAAGATGGACGAGGTCGTTTAGGTTTCGAATGATTTTGAGAATTTTGAATTTTGGGCTAAACACTGAGCACCTGATCATTCCTACCCATTGGAAGCCTTTTGGACCCCAAAAGATACTATCAATTATTCAGCAGGTGAGGGTACAACTCCCTCACCTTCTCAATCTACAACCATTTGACCTTCGAAGGCTTTTGTCCCTTGATTCCCACTCTAAGGTATTCGACATTCCCTCTCTTTGAAGTTTTGGTTCTTCTGTCAAGCATGAGATCTTGCGGAAGTTCATCAAGATATTCTGATGAGAAATCATCTATTGATGGAAGTTGAACATGCTCTCATTTATTATCAATTAAAGGAGGCTCAAACAATCTCAAATTCTCATCATTAACAACAGAGTATATTTGCATAGAAGGAGGCAAATCTAGCTTCAATGCATTGTTACCAATCATTTCTACAATTTGAAAAGGACCATAATGGATTGGCTTTAGATTTTTGCCTTCCCCTTGAAGTCTCTCTTTTATAATATATAACCAAAATTTGTATCCAACTTGAAATTTATGATCGACATGGTGTTTGTCATGCCTTTCCTTGTAGTTGCTTTGACTTTTCTCAAGTTGTTCTTGCACTGTGTGATGTATCAACTGAATTTCCTTTATGAACTTCCTTGTGTTTCTGGGAAAATTAGTGTCTTTTCGATTTGCTAGTCCCACTAGGATTGGCAACTATCCTAGAAACAAACAATCAAAGCAATTTGTGATTTCCTCTATGTATGATAGATAAGAGAGAAGCAAATGGACCAACCTGGATCTTCCGTTTGACTCCTTGCTTGATTTCTCTCCCCCTTGATAGAGCTTGCAACTCCTCTCCTACTTATCCCGCTTAAAGAATACCTGTAGAAACAAAGTAACAAAACACCATCAAAGCATCTTGGTCTATTATATCATAAGCATTGCAGGATCAGAAATACAATGAACATACAATGGCATTTACAAATAGCAATATTCACAAATACACGATTGTATGGAGGAAAACTCAAAGAACTTTATTAAAATAGAAGAGAGAATTACAACCCAGCTGTCTAATCCAACATCATCCTCCCAGCATCAAAGCCCTCTTCACCTCATGAAAAGCAAGATCACCCAACAATACAATGCTCTTTCTCAGACACAAACTATCAGAAGTTCCTTACAAATTACAAAATTCCAGCTTCCAGATCTCTCAGATGAGGGATCCATTTATAGATGTCTGCAAGGGTGTGAGTCATCTCTGGGTTTTGATTAGTGTCATCCCACTTGTTACATTTGTTCCAGAATAGGGGAGATAACTGAATTTTTGGATCTCATACTCATCCTTGGGCGAATGCAGAGAGGCAAGTGTCAGAGGGGAAGTTTCTAGAAGATTCTATGAGCATCCACTTAGCAAACCGTCTTGGAAATTTGTCCATCTTCGCTCATCGCACCCTATAGAAGGCCTCATTAGTATGCATCGCACCTTGACAGTGGAGCAGTCAGTATGGTCCAGTTTTGGCTAGTTATGAGTGGTTTTTTAGGTGGAACTTCTAGGGAATGATGTAATCAGTTGACCATGATCCTTTAGGGTATGAAACAAAACTTTTAGGGCTTAAAGAGCCCTAGTTTATCGACATATAAGATTGGGGTTGCAGTGCCCAAATATGTCTATAATAGTTGCCCCCTAAAGCATGAAGTCGTAAATCTTTGATGTCAGGCGAAATGCTTTAGCATGAGGATCCGAGGTATTCGAACTGGAAGGTGACCTGTATAAGATACAATACAATACATCATAATCATATTTTCATGATCTAGCTGAGGTGGGCATTCCCATGCTCAGCTTTATAAATTAATTTTCATGTACATAGGACAGATAATCGTTTGCAGTTGCAGACTGGTGATTCTTTATATGTAGAGTCATCATTCCTGGTTTGGATGACTATCTGTGCAGCTTTTGTATACATTTGATGTCTTTACATTCCTGAATATATCGCAACCCGAATGGATGAAACTAGATCCGAGGTCTTCAAACTCGTTCAATCTTCACCCAATGTACAAGTCTATCCATGTGAAAAGATGTCCTGAAGTCAAACATGTAAAGACATCGTCTGATTACTAGCCAATAATTTAAGCCATTAACAGACGCGAGAGGAATCACTGATAATGATAATGACCCTCAAGGTACTACAGTACATTTCACGTGGTGTGAATATATGATTCAATGTCAAACACCACGCAAAATCTTTCGGTCGAAGGCCATTGATGTAAACCTATTGTCGGAAGTGAGAAACTTGCCATTGAGGCATGCAAGCTTCAAAGTACTGAAAGGGTTGTTCCTAAGTCAACTTCTTGGATAATGAGCTGATGTTGACAAGAAGTGACCCGTCGTAGGAGGGCCTTAATGTATCCCACATCTAAGACACAAAACGAAATGATTTTCTGGAGGTGAAAATGATCTGATGATACAAGGTTCAGGAATGGTGGTCATGAAAAATGGAGGGTGAAGGTATTGCAGTGGATGAGGCATTAACTGGATGGTGAATTCTCTGAATGACTTCTCTTGAACATATCGACGAAACTGAGATGGATTGGTAGCATTAACCCCAAAAAATGGATGGTGTGGAGGACCAATGGTGATATGACCGGTGAACGAAATAACCCAACCCGACTCAATCATGGCGATGGATTGAAAGTGTCATGTTCAAGAGCGACCTGCTACCAATAAAATTCTTCAAGTTTTCTTCCCTTTTTCCCTAGTCATTGCTGACCAGTACCTCTTTATTTTTGTCAAGCTTGAGGAGGATAACATATGCTTGTTCTATAATTTGCCCTTCGGGCAAACCTGTCACTATGTTTTAGTGAGCCTAACAACAGTGAAACTCATTCTTGTCTGGGTGGACAAGTTTGTCGCTATTGTTTTAACGAGTTTAACAACAAAGACAACTCGGTCCTTTTCATGTTTATAGAGTTTGAAAAGGGATGAAAAGGAAACTCTAGCAGTTCTTTTTCATATCATAATCCCTTAAGTCTGAAAAAGGATAAAATAATATGAAAGGGATGACTTTTCGATCACTTTAGCGAGCCGATAAAACAAGCGCTCGAACTTTTTCATGAGATAATCCCTCAGGTCTCAAAAATATTAAAATATACAGGAGGGATGGTGCTTTCACTTACTTTAACGAGCTATAAAGGCCATCAACTTGACAATCTTTTCATATTTAATGAGTCTGAAAAGAGTTTAAAGGGGACTCTTTTTTGAGGAACGAGTGGCGTTTAGGGTAGCAACTGGTTCCGGGTAAGCTTGGAACTTCTCAAAACATGGTGATGTGAAGAGGATGGCTAACAGGACCACTCGTCGCAGCTGTTCCTCAAAAAGGTAAACAATCAAGTGGAAGCGTATGATCGGCCAAAAGAATGGAGGTGATGGCAGGAACACAACCAAGGCTCAAAAGGCTGATAGCAGGGCAATCACAAAGGTTATTTACTGAGGGTGGATTCATTTTTTAACAAGCTTGAACCGGGAGAAACTATGCTCAGTGGTAGGTTTATTTTTTAACAAGCTTGAACCATGCGATAACATTGCTCATTGGTAGGTTTATTTTTTAATGAGCTTGAACCATGCAATAACATTTCTCATTGGGATGTTGGTTCATTTTTTAACGAGCTTGAACCTTACGGAAACATATGCTCAGTGAAGTGGTCAAAGCTCTTCAATTTTATCACACGAGTTTCTTTTGACAGTCATTTAACCTGCTCAATCACTCCATCAAATTGATTAGAAATACATATATATGTACGGAAAATGAATTAAAACTAACATTTTACTTGAAGTATGTGAATAGTAAACATAAAAAGTGGTTTTACCTTTCATTTTCATCATTTCATTTCAAATTTGGGATTTTGGAGCTTTGGAGTGGTTTTCCCCCTCAATTTTCATTAGTTGATTTTGGGAGATCCGGTGGATTATTCTCCGTGCTATTAGGACCAGGTAGGAGCTAAACGTAAGCTCTTCATTTTCATTCCATCTTTTCTTTATTTTGAGCAAGTTTTTCCATGTTTATGGGCCCCTGGGGTTTGAAGAATTCGTTCTCCTATCATCGCACTTAGCCTATATCGAAATGAGCGATGCATATTGAGCTGTACACTGGCAATTCAGTATGCATCTCACCTTGCTCAAAGGCAGGGTGCGACGGGCATAGAAAGGAAACTTTATACAATGATTTTTCATGTAATTTTTCCCTGTTTTTGCTCAAATTTGGATCCTAATTCATCTTTTTTCTGTGTTTCAGATATTTGTTGGATCAAGATGGTCATCAAATGGCGTGAACGTGAACATGAAGAAAAGGACATGATTGCCTTACATGACCAGGGTACAGTTACTACACTGCGAAACTGTGGCTTGATAAAAGTCTTCCCCATATCCAGCATGAGGCAAAAAATCAGTTTGTTGCAGTATTTTCTCGATGCTTGGGATCCGATCGACCAGGTATTCCAGATTAGAGGCAAATATATTCCATTAATAGTTGAGGACATTTACTTTCTAACAGGGTTATCGAGGTTTGGCGCTCCTCTTTCACTATCAGGATTCGCCCGTGGAGGTGAATCCGTGAGAGATTATATTTGTTAGTTCTGTAGAGATGGATCTCAACCCAACATAGATGGCAAGATCAATATCTGGGATGTCACTAATCAGCCCTTAAGGACCATTTTATTTACCTTTGCTAGATTGGCTTGCAGCGCGACTCTTCATTTGGCAAACAGATCTTACATGCAGTACACCCTGGAATGCCTAGAACCAAAGGTGTTCAACTAGTGCGAAGCAGTGCTTCCTGTCATAAAAAAACTGCTCTCCAAAGTAAAGAATAGAAGATCGAAGAATTTTGGCTATGGTTCCATATTGACTGCCTTTGCCTTGGAGAGGATTCCACTGATGCAGCCTCAGAACATTTCACTGGGGTTGCCAGCACCGAGGGACCCACAGATGCAAAGATGGGTTGATCTTATGGCCAGACATGCTGTTCAGTCACAGATTTCCTTCTTTGATGCCTTCTTCGAGTGTTTTGACCGTCAGGAGATGGTCTTTGCAGAGTATCCATACATTGGGATGGATTTTCGAGGTGACCCAGATTTGGCATTACCAGCTAGCGAGCAGTGGAGTGTGATAGGTAAAATGATTCGACCACATCTTTGTTTATCAGTTTTAAAATGTTTTTTTTGTGTTTTTTTTAATGATATCAAGACTAATCAAACTCATATGTGTGTGCAGATATTGGGCCAGTGCGACCAGCGGCACACCCTTGGGTGGAAGATGACACTCCAACAGGAGAGGCTGTAGGGAGGGTCGTCCTTCGAGATCTGGACATATTGGAGACCCTGGCCGTGTTGTAGGATCAGATCGAGGGCCTCACTCTCAGTATTCAAGATGTCAGGACTGATGAGTTACCCTTGAGGGTACAACGCCACACTACTGGTGTGCCGAGTCGATGGACCTGACTCTTGTGCATGATCGCACAGGCAGTGACATGTTATCACTAACATCATTAGTCTAGGATGCTTTTCTGCTTTCATTTTTGAGTTTCTTGGTCATGTGACTGATTTTGTCTTGGACACAAAACATTTTGTAAAAACTACAAACAGTTATATATTTTTGATTTTCGGAGTTTTATTTTGGTTAAGTTATGCAATCCTGATGCAAATGTTAATGTAAAATGATTTCTTTACAAATGCTACAAATGTCTATCTAACACATAGTTTGCTAATGAATCAGTTAATTTGTTTAATTTTATGGAAATGTGTTGCTATTGGATGGAATCAAACCTAATTATCCAAAATCCTGACTCTTAGGAACATATGATAAATAGCCGGGTTTCGAACGGAATAAATGCCAGTAAGCTGTAGAATGACGAGTTGTGAATCTAGCTTGACAATGAGTCGGCGTATGCCATGTGAAATGGTATTAGAGAGAAGTTCAATAAACGCGCTATACTCAGCGATGTTGTTCGTTGATCGACCAATACATATCCCCCTGAAACTCACTAACTCACCGCTTGGAGTGAAAATGGCCCAGGCCGCAGAAGACAGATTCTGCGTACTACGACTAGCCTCGTCGGCATACCCAAAAAATGGTTCCAAAAAGTCTGACATTTGCCACAAATGCAAAGTGGATTACCTAAACAAAATGATCACTCTAAAAGAAAACAAAAATGTAACAAAAGTATATATACAAAGAGTGTACTACACTTAATCAAGCATAGTAACGATTAAGATACAACCCGTTTCGGGGCTGTGACAGTGGAATCCCATCATAATCGACCAGCTCGTAGGCTCCTTTTGTCAATACTAGCTTAACAATGTAGGGGCCCATCCATAATGGTTCGAATTTGATTGCTCCCAATTTTTTAGAGTCCTGATCGTAAAGCAAGACTAGGTCACCTTCTGAAAAGACACGAGGTTTGACATTTTTGTTAAATTGTGCCTTGACACGTTTCTTATGAGCTTCATTAGTCAGCGCGGTGTCACGACGGGTTTCATCCAAGTGGATTAGTTCCAAGAAACGAGCCTCTTTCTCCGAAGTTTCAGGAAGTAGATCAATTGTGAGCTTGAGAGATGAAATTTTGCATTGAATTGGTGAGACAGCTTCCAGACCATACACCAACTAGAAAGGCGTAAATCCGGTCGCATTTCTCACCGAAGTCCTATATGCCCATAGAGCTGAGTACAAGATTAAATGCCAATTCCATTTGTGGACTCCAATCATTCTCTGCAGCATGTGCTTAAGGACTTTGTTGATCGCCTCAACCTGTCCGTTAGCCTGTGGATAATATGGAGTAGAACTATCGTGGGACAGTCCTAATTTGGTAGTCAATTCAACCATCATGTGATTGCGAAAATGCGATCCATGATCTGTGACTATAGCCTGTGGAACACCAAATCTAGAGACTACATGATTGAAAAAGAAAAGAGCAGCCATTTCGCCGCTGTTGTTTAATGTAGGCATCGCCTCGGCCCATTTTGTAAAATAGTCGACAGCGACTATAATATAACCATGCCCCTCGGTCGAGGTGGGGTTACATGTCATGAAATCAATGCCCCATTTTGCGAAGGGCCCAACAGCAACTACTGGATGCAGTGGTGTAGGTGGTAATCTGGTTTTGCGATCAAAAATTTGACAAGCATGGCAACTTCTGACTACAATTATGCAATCTTTGAATATAGTGGGCCAAAAGTAACCAGCTCATAAGATCTTTTGTGCAGTAGCATAACTAGATAGATGCCCCCCACATGCACCTGAATGACAGTCATTCAGAGCTTTTTCAGCCTCCTCATGCATGAGGCACCTTCGCAGAACTGTATCGACACCACGACGGTAAAGTGTATCATCAACAATCATGTAGTCTTTGGCTTGGTATCGAATACGTCGCTGTTCCAAGCGAGAGGTGTTTGGCCTAAAAGTTTGGGTTTGGAGATAGATCAGTATATCTCCATACCACGGATCACTTGACAATATCAGAAACAGAGTCTCATCCATGATTGATGCTTTAGATGTTAAATCGTTGGATGATGATGGAAGGTCACAAAGTAACTCCACGAAGATGAGAGACTTCTTTGATTTGGATTTGGTGAATTCCAGATCAAACTCTTGCAAAATGGCTATCCATTTGGAATATTTCCCCCCCAGTAATTGACGTGACAGAATGTAGGTCATAGGGTTGCAATCTGACACAATGGTAGTTTTGCGAAAGAGTATATAGTGTCAAAATCTCTGTACTGCTTGAACAGCTGCTAAAGCCAACTTTTCAACATAGGAGTACTTGCTTTCTATATCATTTAAGTTGCGACTTAAATAATATATAGGATGTTCTATTCCATCATTTTCTTGCACTAAAACCATAGCGATGGTTGTATCTGCGGCGGCGAGATACAAGTTAAAGTCTTTTTGATAGTCAGGAGCATACATTAATGATGCTTTTATCAGGGAACCTTTTAAAGCATCAAAGGAAGCTTGCGCAACCTGATCCCAGTTGAAGGGTACTTCTTTTTTCAAAAGACGTGTATAACCTTTAGCGAGTTCAGCATAATGTGGAATGAACCTCCTAAGAAAGTTAGCTTTCCCTTGGAGTTTTTGAATTTGAAGCAAATTTGAAGGTGGAGGCATGTCAAGGATTGCCTGAACCTTAAATGGATCGAGTCAAATTCTGTCCTTAGAAACTGCGAAACCAAGTAGTCTTCCAGAACCAACACAAACCACACACTTGTGCGGATTGAGTTGCATCTTGTAGTGTTGGCAACGTAGAAATATGGCTCTCAAACGCTGCGGATGATCAGGCCACTTTCGCGAATGAGCCAGTAAATCATCAAGATATGGTTGAACGATGTGCTTGATGTCATGGAAGGCATAGTTCATTGCCCTCTGAAAAGGTCCCCCTGCGTTCTTCAAACCAAAAGGTAATTTACGATATGCGAACGTGCCCCACGAAAATATAAATGTAGTCTTTGACTGGTCCTGTGGGCTGATATTGATTTGATTGTATCCGGAAAATGCATCCATAAATGAAAAGATTTCGCTGGCACATTCATCAATTATCTGGTCGATGAAGGGTGTAGGATAGTTGTCCTTTGGACAAGCTTGATTTACATCCCTATAATCGACGCACACTCTAATTGTTCCTTGTTTTTTCATTACAGGGACAATTTTCAATACCTAATCAATGAGAGGAACAGGGTAAATGAAACCAACATGCAAAAGTTTTTCAACTTCTACCTTAATGGCAGCGACTTTCTTCGGATGAACAGGTCGAAGCCGTTGTCGTACTAGTTTGAAATCTGGATACATCTTGATTTCATGTTCAATGATGCTCGAGTCAATGCTTGGCATTTCTTCATATGACCATGCAATGACACCTCTGAATTCGCGAAAGAGAGCGCAGTATATTTCCAGTTCTGATGAAGAACATGATTTGACAACATGAATATTCTCTACAACATTAGGTTTGGTCGAGATATTTATGGTGATAGTTTCTTCAATATTGGCCAGATTCCGCTCGGAATCCACTGTATTTACAATATTTGATAGAAAATCAAAAACTGATGGATGATTAAGGTCGCTTGAACAGTCTTAATTGTTATCTTGAAGGTGGGAACGATGGTGGTAATCTTCCCATGACGTCTCTCCTATCATCATCGACTGAATGATTCCTTCGTCTGTAGAATGTATACGAAACCAAGGATTGGAAGAGGTACCATACTCTAGAGCCCTATCTATCCAAACACTCGCTGAGTGTTGATTTGGGTTCGTCGCCTAGGCCTAGAAAATTGATTGCTACAAAGATTCTATGGGGCTTGGGGGTAACACCTCACGATGATCCACACTATCAAAATGGTCAGAGTTCTTCTTAATCTTAGACGATGTAGAAGAGATCATATGACAGGTTTCCACTGTGGCCACTTCCGCCAGATTACTTGGAGGTGGGAGGGAAAAAGTACCCATCAAGGAAGGGTCTTTTAGGAGACCTACTCTGACATTTTGAAGCGATTGAGAACTTCCATGGATCAATGGAATGCTTCCAGTAGCTTGTGAACTGTTGGGGAAAAATGTTAGTTGGTCAACGATTGTAATTCCACCTTGGAAGGGAAATGCATTATTTCTAAAATATGTAGAAACAACGGCAGCCATAGCATAAATCCAGGGCCTTCCTAGTAAGATATTGTAATCAAGGTTTCCATCAATGACCTCGACTTCAATCTCTACTGTCTTGCCCCCTAGTTCAACTTGTAAGTTACTTAAAATCCCATACGGCGTGTATGTTCTTCCATCAAATGCCTTTAATGACGTTGATGATCGTGAGAGGGGTGGTGAACCTAAAGTTTTCTAGCAACTCATTGACATAATACAGGTAGATGCCCCCTCATCAATGATTGTTCGATGAACAGTTTTATTAAGGGATTTTACCTGTATAAGGAAAGTGAGTTGGGCTGGTAACTGAAGTGTATATCATTTATGGTTAAAGGCGAAAATATTGGAATTTGCTGGGTCAATCCCACCTATTGCTAATAACAAAGCTTGCTTTTGGGAGGGGCAATTTTGCAGTACTTCAAGTGTCAACATAGCGGATGGCGATTGAGCTAGATCCTCCACTATATTATAATTCTGTGCAGCCCGAGCACGAGGATTAAATGTCGACTTATGTACTACTCCCTTTGGTGGCTTTATAGTTAATTCAGGAATAATGGGTGGAACAACTTCTTGCGAAGTCATTGTCGAACTACTAGGTTGATCTGTAGCTTTGTTGTTTGACGACTATGGATTCCCATAATCTTTATTCCTTGTTGATATCAAAACATCATTTTGTTGTTTTGAGATGGATAACATTAGCACTTGGGATGGGGAAGCTTGATCGATAGCAACCAGAATAGTTTCTGGGTTTGGAAACGGATCAGTCAACACCGCTGAGGTACTTGAAGTCTTTAAAAGTTTCATAACCTCAGCTCGATGTGGACAATTCTTCGTCCAATGGTCCTCGTTACATATGTAACATGGTTGACGAGGTTTCTTTTGCCCAGTAGGGTTCTCAGAAGATTTTCCAGGAGGTGAATTTTCCTGTTTCTTCTTATTATTTTTCCCTTTCTTCTTGCCCCCTAGTTGCTTTGGATTTTTGCCTTTGTTAGATGACACGACATTAATTTCCAAGGCAATAGGTTCATCATTTGATTTTTTACTAGAAAATGCAAGGGCTTTCTTAGATGGAACCTTTGTGGTTTGCGTGCTTGAGGTACCGATCATGCCATCACTAGCGTGAGAGTCCCTGTTTGATTTAGGAGGGGGTGGAACGGAAAATTCTGGTCTAGGAGCATCAAGAATTTTGTCGTAGAGTGTGCCAGACTGGGTATAGATCAAGTCTAAATATTGGGCACGAGCAATAACTCGATCTTCAGTGACAACTCCTCCTTTTGCCACATCCTCAGTTATAGAAGGCAATAAACACTTAATAAACCACTCAGCTAAAAGCTGATCAGGAACATATGTCTTTACCATTCGACAATGATGTTGCCACTCATGAATATGATCAGATATGTGAGTGGCCGTGGTTTGTTTAAAGTTGGTAAGGAGTTCTGTTCCTGTTTCGTACCTTATGGGTAACTGAAAGTGGGTTAGAAACGTTGTGACAAGAGTGTTGAAGTTATCAAACGAAGCCCTAGGCAATTCAATATACCATTTCATTGCCGGACTAGTACACGTTCTTTGAAAAAGGCAAAGCCTAATCGAATCATCATTCAGGGTGTTAGATGAGCACCAAAAATGAAAATTCATTACGTGATTCGATGGATCTTCACCTGTATTTCCATTGAATTTGGGAATATCGGAGGGAAGTTTACGAGGAATCGCTGGTCACCAAGGGGCGTATGCAATTGGATCATTTGTCAGTCGGTTCAAATTTGGTAATTCTAGAGTTGCCACAAAAAGCAACTGTTGATTCAGGTTAGGTGAAGCATACCCAGGATAAGATGGAATCACCTGAGCAGTAGGTCTTTGCATACCAACATAATGTATCTGATGCTGGTAACTTTGATAAGGTTGTTGGACATAACCAGTATAGTGTGGTTGTTGATAACCGTTTTGAAAATGCGGTTGTCCATTACCTACAAAGCCTTGTTGCTCAGGTCCTCGATAGGTTCGCTGGAATTGCGGTTGTTGGTATTGTACCAGCCATGGTTGTTGGACCATTTTATGTTGCCCAATACTAGAATATTGACCAAGATGTGGAGTGATAATACCTGTTTGAGCCTAAGTCGTTCCAGGTAAAGAAGCACTAACCCGAGGTTGTGATTGAGCCGTAGAGACAAGAGGCTATTGTATTGTAACCTGAGAGACTTGAGGTTGACACACAACAGGCAGTGTTTGTATTTGCGACACAGTCACAATAGTAGGTGTAGTGGGAATATTCGACACAGGTTGGACCGGTTGCATTGAATATACAACCCTTGGTTGTTGAGGCAGTATTGGTATCCAACCGCTGGATGTAATTCCAGTTTGACCTGAATTTTGTTGTGAACTCTCATATGGTTGTTCTCCAGGAGGGAATAATGAAAAAGCATACTACTGTCCATATGGCAGAAATCTGGTGTTTAAAAGATATATCGGTCTTTGAAGACTAGACTACCCAAATTGATATTGGCATGTAGGATCATTTTGCTGAGTTTCAACATAAGAAATACTAGATGGGATTCCGGATGAACAAATAGGAACAAACCATGTTGTCGAAACAGTCCCTGAGTGGACTCTAGCTAGTGATTGATAACTAGTTGGGACAGATGGTATACCAGCAAACATTGTAGGAATGGCAGCAGGAAGCTCTGCCGTAGCTATATCAGATGACACAGTCCTAGATGTTGATGGTTGCTCAGACAATTTAGTCTATCCAAAAGATTTCCTAGCGATTTGACAGGAACTTGCGATGAAGGATGATTAAAAGAACTAACTTCAGGAGTAGAAGGATATAAGTGGATCCCAGTTCCAAAATGTAATGGGGTACTAGATGGAAGATCCTCTACTATCTCCTCTATAGCAATCAGTCCAAGTGGAAGAGGTAGACCGTCAGTTCCGTAAAATATTTCTGGAGCCGAAGAAGGTATTGCTTCTGCAGTGACAGATACCGGAGGGGTGACACCTTCTGAATTCTGGAACTCAACTTCCAGATGTTCAGATAAGTGAACTTCAATCTCTGTATCAACTCTAGATGGATCTATTTTAGGTATAGAAGTGTCTACCATTACACCAGGATCAGTTCTAATGTCCTCTTGTAACTACGGAACTTCTTCTCTAAAGGCAGATGTACCAGAAATGATCGGAGTAACTGTAGTCTCTAACGATGTTGAAACACAAGTTTCAAATAAATCAGGTGAATTGGACTCAGTTAAACGAGACCATTTTGCCTGAAATGGTTTCGTTTCCAGAGTCAAAGATGGTTGACTTGCTAGTCTCCGCGAACGACAGGGTTTTGATTGACTTTCTTCCATGATTGCGGATTACTTGATCAACTCAAAGTTAAGGAGAAAATAATGTTATTCCGAATTTAATAAATTTTAATAATGCTTTGACGCAACTTTGCTTTTTCAATTTTTAAGAGTCGAGAAAAAGCTAAAGATGACTCTAGTCCCCTTTGATTTTTAATGAACCTAAAGTAACAAGTGCTCAGATGGACCTTTTCTTTTAAGGAGTTGAAAAGGAACGAAAGTGACTACTCTGGAAATCTAGACAGAGGGACTACCAAACCAATCGCAAAACTGCAAAATACACCTTAATGATAAATTAAAGAGAAATTACCAATGACTTATGTATGACAGTCAATCTTCCCAAATGCTGTGTTCAGTGCATTGCGATTGATAGGGCGGTAGACACGACTTCCTATGGATAAAGGATATAAGCCTATTGTGGTATCCCAATATATATGCGACGGTATGGGGAGCACAAGTCCGTGCTAGCACTTGTCGTATCAAAGAGGAGGAATCACCCAACCTTCGATGAAAATGATAGTTATTAGATTTTATGATGCCGGAACACGTCTCTAGCCTAGACCTCTAGATGTGTTGCGTTAAGTTCCAAAGCATTGTTAAGTTCAGTGAAATTTATTTTAGAGTTGATCTTGTTTAGAAGTTTTCCTCTCAATGGTTCACCGCGTGATGTTATTTGAAATTCCTAAAATTGCAATCTACAATGATAAACAATCGTTGTTTATTTTTAGCAATGAAAATCCTAGCTATGAAGGAAAGAAGATTACGATCCTTTCAAACAAAGAGCAAAGAGCACACACTAATGCACTTTCCTAAATCACTTTCCGCACACAGTCTAAATGCAATTGCAAATGCATGTATTTGTTTTTCATTCTTTTTAATGTGAAAAATGCCAAAAAAGAAAACTAAATGTAGCAAAGATCTGAAATATTTCTTTCAAAGCAACATTTTCGACAATTTCTTTTTCAAAATAGAAAATGTTTTTGACACTTCAAATATCAACAAATCAAATCAAATACATGATAAAAAAGTTCAATCGACTATTTAGGGAAGGAAGACTCTACGACACTTCTTTTTTTGACACAAAATGACAGTTACGACACTTTTTGTACCAAAACGACATATCGATTTAAGCAACTTTTCGACAAAGGATTGTAAATGATGGACAAATACATTAAAAACATTTACTAATCCTAATAAATGGAGGCTGATCTATGTAATGCAAGTAGGCTTCAGTAATGAGACACTGTTCATAAGCAGCAAATCAACTAAACATAACTGAAAACAAGGACAAAAAAACCCCAAATTTCAAGGAGAGAAATAGGTTCAGTTAGTCATCGTACCTATGCTTCATAGAAACAAGTATGAATTGCACCTGCTACACTCGGGAAGTGCGATGCATACTGGTTGACAGTGACAGACAGTGCGATGGGCCAGAGAGTGCAACTGAAGTGGGTTTTGGCTCAAATTTGCAGTTGATTTCAGTGATTTAAGCTGATCTATGATGGACAGTGAAGAGAAAAGTATAGAGGTATGATCTTGAGAGGTTACTTAGCTACCAATAGGACATATAGAATGCTTGTAAGTCAGACGTTCAATTCATAAACTAAATCAGAGATTGACTGAAGCAGCATTCATCTACTTTACAATTGCAGAGAAAGAGTAGTTCGAAGGCTATCTGGCTAACTTCACGCTCTGTCTATAGTTTATAAAACAAACAATAACAATAACAAAAACAAACAAACTATTCGATCCCCAGTGGAGTCGCCATTTTGTTTCCGGGAAAACTAGTGTCTTTTCGATCTGCTAGTCCCACTAGGATTGGCAGCTCCTAGAAACAAACAATCAAAGCAATTTGCGATTTCCTCTATGTATGATAGATAAGAGAGAAGCAAATGGACCAACCTGGATATTCCATTTGACTCCTTGCTTGATTTCTCTCCCCCTTGATAGAGTTTGCAACTCCTCTCCTACTTATCCCGCTTAAAGAATACCTGTAGAAACAAAGTAACAAAACACCATCAAAGCATCTTGGTCTATTATATCATAAGCATTGGGGGATCAGAAATACAATGAACATACAATGGAATTTACAAATAGCAATATTCACAAATACACGATTGTATGGAGGAAAACTCAAAGAACTTTATTAAAATAGAAGAGAGAATTACAACCCAGCTGTCTGATCCAACATCATCCTCCCATCATCAAAGCCCTCTTCACCTCATGAAAAGCAAGATCACCCAACAATACAATGCTCTTTCTCAGACACAAACTATCAGCACTTCCTTACAAATTACAAAATTCCATCCTCTAGATCTCTCATATGAGGGATCCATTTATAGATGTCTGCAAGGGTGTGAGTCATCTCTGGGTTTTGATTAGTGTCATCCCACTTGTTACATTTGTTCCAGAAGAGGGGAGATAACTGAAGTTTTAGATCTCTTACTCATCCTTGGGCGAATGCAGAGAGGCGAGTGTCAGAGGGGAAGTTTCTAGAAGATTGTATGGGCATCTACTTAGCAAACTGTCTTGGACATTTGTCCATCCTCGCTCATCACACCCTATAGAAGGCCTCATTAGTATGCATCACACTTGGCTAGTGTAAGAGTCAGTGTGCATCACACCCTGACAATGGAGCAGTCAGTATGGTCCAGTTTTGGCCAGTTATGAGTGGTTTTTCAGGTGGAACTTCTGGGGAATGATGTAATCAGTTGACCATGATCCTTTAGGGTATGAAACAACACTTTTAGGGGTTAAAGATCCCTAGTTTATCGACATATAAGATTGGGGTTGCAGTGCCCAAATATGTCTATAACACCTTGCCTTATCAATTTCACTATGACCATCAATGGCAACATCTTTATCAAAGATGAAGTCCAATGGTGATATTTTCAAGTACCAAAAACGTGCCTCAAATGGCGAGTGTTTGTGGAGGAATGCTTTGCCCTGTTTTATGCATGTTGTATGTAATGCAATTGTTCATCCCACAACTTGGGATGTTTGCTGCAATAACCTCTAAGAAGATGAATAATTATCTTTTTTACCACCTCGGTCTGTCCATCTATTTGCGGATGAAAGGTTGTACTCTTCTACAACTTAGTGTCCATCATGTCCCACAAATTTGACCAAAAATTCCCAACAAATCAAGAATGTCGATCAATTACAATGGAAGTAGGAAGACCAAAATGAACCCAAATATTTTGAAATAAAATATGAGTTGTTTGTTCAACTATAATTTTCTTTTTACATGGCATTAGAATACACATCTTGCTGAACCTGTCTACAACTACATACAAGTAATCATGACCTTTCCTTGACAATGGAAGACCTCCTAAAAAATCCATTGAGATACTCTCCCATGGATGTGAAGGTACCAGAAGTGGAGTGTACAATGCTAGTTTCCTATTGCTAGGCTTACTTGTTACACACAAAGAACATCCTCTAATGAAACAAGATTATCAAACATGCGTGGCCAATAACAATACATTTGGAGATTCGCTATTGTCTTGCCTACACCAAAGTGTCCAACAATCAATGAAGTGTGCATCTCCCTTATGATACTATTTCTTTCTCCTTGTGGAATACATAACTTGCCCAAGTGATACAACAAACTATTATGTACATGGTAATCTAACTTTTAAATTTGGTTTCCTTGCCTCAAGCTTGCATACACATCTTGAAAGTCATTATCATATGCATATTGCTCAATGTAACTTTCATGTAAAAAAAAAATTATGCTTGAGTAAAATAGATGAATTTACAATAGTTCTAGAAATCATATCAACTACCTTATTGTAGCTTCCCTTTTTGTACTTGATAATCAAATGAAACTGTTGTAGAAAACCCATCCATTTGAAGTGTCGTGATTGTTTCAACTTTGACTGTGACTGTAAGTACTGCAATGGTTGATGCTCCGTATGGATAATGGTCTCCTTCCCCATCAAGTAGTGTTTCCATTTTTTGACAATTTGTACCAATGCCTAAAGTTCTTTGTCATAAGTGGGATAGTTAGTCACAACTCCATTAAAAATTTCATAATCAAATGAAATGGGCTTACCATGCTGCATAAGAACTACTCTCATGGCGTAATCACTAGCATCCATTTGAATCTCAAATGGATGTCTAAGATTCGGAATAGCCAATACCGGCATTGAACTGATATTTTGTTTTAAAGCATCAAATGCTTTCTGTTGTACATCTCTCCAATGGAAGATTTTCTTAACACTAGTCAATTCATGTAATGGAGTTGCAATGGACGGAAAATTAACAATAAATTTCCCCCAATATTGTGTTGCCCCTAGAAAGCTTCTTACCTTTGTAACTGTATTGGGATTGGGCCAATTCAGAATGACCTCAACCTTAGAGGCGTCTATCTTCAACTCACATCCTCCAACAATGTGTCCCAAATACACTAAAGAAGTCTTGCCAAATTCACACTTTGACATATTTAAAAACAACTGTTCTTTTCTTAAGACATCAAGTACTTTGTTCACATGCATGACATGTTCATATCTGGATTTACTGAATGTGAGAATATCATCTAATTAAACAATGAAAAATTCATCTAGAAATGGTCTCAATACATCATTCATAACTCTCATGGAAGTAGCTGGATCATTTGTAAGACCGAAAGGCATAACAAGCCACTCAAACAATCCTTGTTTAGTTTTAAATGGGGTTTTCTAAATGTCATCCTCAACTATTCTAACTTGATGATAACCACTTCGTAATTCTAACTTAGTGAAATACTTAGCATACCTCAATTGATCAAGCAAATCATCAATCTTGGGAGTGGATAATGATTCTTTATCGTTATTTTGTTCAATGCACGAAAATCCACAGACATGCGCCAAGTCCCATCCTTCTTTAGCACCAAGACAATGGGTGAACCACATGGCGAAGTAGATGGGTGTATGATACCTTTTTTCAGAAATTATTGAATTTGCTTCTCGATTTCCATGCTGTCCATAATCGACATGCGATACATGCCAATGTTTGGAAGTGGAACAGCCTGCTGCAGCTGTATCTCATGCTGAATTCCCCTCTTGGGAGGTAACCCCTTTGGTTCCTAAAAAATCTCACCATGCTTGGTTACCACATCAAAAAAATCAGATTTTAATTTGTCATCATAACCTTCAAAAGATTCATAATCAATATCATTATTTTTCTTGATCATGAGAAGCACAAAATTTTTACTTGCATTTACTAGTCTCTTCATCTACCCTGCATTAACCAAAGAAATGTTTAAATTTTTGCGATGGGCTCTCACAATATACTCCACTCCATCCTTGAGAAATAGGTATTTGTTATCATGGTGAAAAAATACTGCTTTCCTATCATACAAATAAGGAATTCCCAAAATAATTCATGAGATGTCAAGTGGAACTACATCTAACTCAACTTCATCAATGAATTTTTCAGTAATGGCAAACTTGAATAAGCATTTCCTTGTAACCTGTAAACTTGCATTATTGACTATCCAACCCAATGGATATGGCTTATGATGAGGTACAGTTTCAAGGTTAAGATTTTTGACCATGTCTTCTAAAATTAAGTTTGATTGTGACCCACTATCAAATATTGCATCAATCTGTGTATGCTTTGAAATTACCCTTACATGGAACAACTCTATCCTTGATTCTTCATTTGGAGTGTTGTTGTGACTATGTGAGGAACTAATGCTTGCAACAATTTCCTTTCCTTTGTGACCATGGCTGAAATCTTGTTCTCATCACCAAAATCTGATCCAAGATCATGCTATGTGGTAGCGATCTTCTTTTGTTTTCCCTTATTGTTTGGTTTCTTAGGCCTTAGTTCGGGATGTAATTTCCAACAATGAGTTTCATTATGCCCATGTTTGGAACAATGTTGGCATATAGTTTTCTCCCCTTCTTTCTTCACACTTGCATTCTTCTTTCCCTTCCATTTTCCACCCTTCTCTTTCTCCTTACCCTTGAATGGCTTCTTCTTACTACCCTCTTCCTGAATGTTCTTTCCTCTTGCTTCAAGGTGCATGGCTTGCACACATACCTCATCCAAATTTCTTGGATTGAACATAAGGATAGTATGTTTTAAGTAGGAATGTAAACCCCCAATATATTTCAACAATGTATCTTGGGAATTCAAGTTTACTCCTAACAACAAAGCCCTCTTCCTAAACTCCTGGGTATAGTCTTGAACTGTGTTGCTCTTGAGTTGCCTAAAATTTTTCCAACTCATAATGGATTTTTGCATATAGGCTAAAGGATAAATTGTCTTTTAATTGCAGAAAGAAATTCAACCCAAGAAATGGATATCTTACTATGAATTCACATTTCCTCTTGAGTCTTTGCTTCCCACCATACTAGTGTTGCTCCTTCTAGCCTCAATGAATCCAACTGGATCTTTATGTCATCTTCTTAAACGTTTTGAATTCTGCAATAAACCTCCAATTGTTGAATCCAATTGTCTAACTTTTCTGCATTCACCTCACCATTGTACATGGGAAGTTCAAACTTAATGTCCAATTTGAGTAAGGGAGTTTTTTCCTTTGGGGTTTTTGAATGAGTATGAACAGTTTTTGTGGTGGAAGTGGAAGATGATGTTGTTTGAGATGTTGAGGATGATGAAGATGATGAGGAAGATGAAGATGGTGGAGATGGAGGAGGCTTTCCTCCATTACCCTTCAAATCCTTCTTTTCATCTTTCTTATCTCTTGAGCTTTCCTCTCCATGTGGGGGCTTAGAACTCTCTGCAGCCATTCTAGTATTCCTCTCTTCATAGAGGACTCTAACCATGTCAATTAAGTCATAGAAAACTTTCTTGTATGCTTCCTCTTCTGAAAGACCTTAAGTCTCTCTTTCTCCAGACATGATGGCTTTGGATTCAAGCTCATCTTCTAGTACTACTTGTACCTCCTCAATCTCAATTGAAGGTAAAACTTGAGGTGTTTCAAGTTTAGCTGGGATTGGAACTTTGGGTGGAGATTGTGGTCTTGTGGCTCTCCTTCTGGGCATTACCTTAGGAGTTTCAACCAACAATTTCTCTTCTCCTCTCTGCAACTTTAACCTTGTAAGCATCACAAACTTGTAACCATTAAAACCCTCTTGCACAAAACTCAAACAATCAAGCAAATAACATTTGCTTTGATACCAACTTGATCTATTGTTGAATTTTAGTTTTGATGTGATAATTTCAACTTCATATTTAAAAACAATTGCTTAACATTTCCTTCATGTGCATAGGTTTCCTTATGGTGCATGTGAATGATAACAGGTAAATTTTATCAAGTTTTGTGTTAAGTTCTTGAGAAAAATAACATGAAAAGCAAGTGCTAAACAACAACAATCAAATGTACAACAAACCATCAAAATGAACACTTAACACCGTGTTTTGATGAAGGAGTTAACCCCTCCTGGGCTACATCTCCTTGGTCTAGCTTCCATGGCTTAGGCCTATGTATTAGCTCAATAATGGAAAAAGTGTTGTTTACAATGCTCTACTGCTCCTAAAACTTGCTTCAATGTGCTTAGAACATCCAAATAAGCTAGGAACACCTTTTCCTGATCTCAATTTGGTCGAATTTTTCCAAAGTTATGGTCAAAACAATTTCTCCTAGTAAAACTCCACTAAAACTGGAGGAACCCGAGTTAATCCCGCTAAAAATGGAGGAATCTCCAAAATTGGAGGGATCGCCAAAAACTCCACTGAATTTAACTATAGTTTAATTATGTATAAGCGTGTATTAAGTAGGTGTTAATCTGGATTAATTAGCGCTAATCGCGCAGTTAAATAACCGTTGGCTTGCGGTTTACGTGGAGGAGGTTACATGGTGGCATTGAATGTCGGGTTAACTGATGGTTAGCACAATATTTTTGCGGTTTCACTAACCATTAGCTGGAAGTTAACGTGGTGTGTTCACATGGGAGGGGGTTGGCCCACGAGCTGGCTCCGTCCTAACCCCCAACTTCAAACATAATGCAATTTAAATATAGCTTGAAACTGTATACAGTTAAGAACCACGTCGGCGGTATAACAATAAGTCGTTGAGTTTGTTGGGGTGAGGTCGCGGGTTCGACTCCTTCGAGATGCCCAAAATTTTACATTTCGTGCCAATTTCCCATCAGGTTAAGTTCTACTCATGTCACCCTCGATCATTATATCATATCAAGGTATTAAGAGATCACTCCTTCATCTAACTGCAAAGAGAATTTCTTATGAAAGAATATCATGATTGCGATAAAATGAGCCTGATTCTAACTATAGAAATGAAATTTCCATTCATTAAATGTAAAGGCTAATTGTAATTGCATGAAAGGAATAGACTAGACTAGTTACAGAAGTAAACCATGCCACCCTACTTGAACACTAATCAAATCAATAATATACTTGCATGAATCAATTATTTAATTGCAACTAGCTTGAAAAGGAGGAATTCAATCTTCAACACAACTATGGAATTCAAAAATACTAAGTCTAATTCTACTTGTTGTCTTGTGTTTGCATTGAGGAAAAGATGTGGTTGGAGTGGTCTTGGAATCTTACTTAATCATGAAAATAAATCTTGGGGGCCATTATTCAGCTTCAAAATCAAAGAGTCAACATTTAGAGCAAATTTGGTTGGATTTAAGAAGTGCTATAGGATTGCTACAAGAAGTGCTACAGGAGGCCTTGAATTGCTACAAGAGTGGGTCTGAGAGCTTTCTGACAACAAGGATGGTGTCTTGGTGGATGAAGGTGAATGAAGGGTGTGGGAGCTCTTTTTCCAAGCCTAATACCCCTCAGAGGCATATCTTGGACAAAATTTCATGCCCACGGTGTCCTTCATTGGCCATGTAAGGGTGATCTTAGTGGCAAAGTTTGAGAGCAGTATGAGGTGTCCTAGAGGAAGGTGGAATGGACTAAGTGGATGCGGATGAATGTGTCAACCCTTGCAAGTCAACAACAATCCTTGCATATTAATCAAGTACATGCATTAAATGATCAATATTGCAGCAAAATGAATCAAAGTGGAAAGGATGAGTTCAATCTAATTTATTTAAGATCTACTCTAAGATATACCTACAATAATTACCAAATCAATGCTACTAAATTCTAAGTTGAAGAAACCAAGTGTGAAGAAGGGTTAAAATCCAAAACTTAACAACTTTCCAAGAAATAATAAACACATGTCCTTGGCTTGTGGTTGTATATATTCCAACCACACTTCCCAAAAGAGAGGTAGAGGTCAAACGTGCAACTATAATTTTTGTAATATAATTCCTACTTAAACAAGGAAAGAAATGCAATTACTTAAACAAGAACGAGGAAAGAATACAGTAGAGAGACTAAAACCTCTGGGTTGGGCCCAAACCCAAGGGTTTAAACCCTCCAAAGTTAACTCAGATGCAGGCCAACAATAAAATTTTCATTGGCAGAAAATGAGAGTCTCATACATCATACGAAAGATGAAAATAATAGTATCAAGCACTAGGCTCTTAGTAGCTACTCCTATCTCCCACGAAAGTTCAAATCCAAATGAGCCTTTAGGATTTTTTATTTATATAAAAAGTAGTTGAGGGAAGATCCTTTGAAATGAGGATTGCTTCGCTCCAAAATCTCAAAATTGGTGGATTTGGTTCCCTTGGATCTTCACATGCACTTGATTTCCTCAGCTGCGAGTGAATTTGAGTTGTTGGTGAGGAATCTTTGATCTCAAGCTAATTTGGAGAGTTAATGTAGTGGACAAGCCCCCTTATATTCTCTCTAGGTGTCTCCAATCATCCCTTGCATAGTAAATATCTCCAAAAATGCTTCTTTTGCCTGCATATTAATCACACTAGGCCATGAAATATGACAAGCGCCCTTTAGTCTTCCTACTAAGCATATTATGGTTAAAAATACAAATGAATGTGATAAAAGGAGAGTTTTAAGGGCTAAAGGATAGGACAATGGGCCTCAAAATATACCTATACATGGGACCCATCACATACCTCATCTTCTGTGTTGTTGGGATCTATGGTTACATCTTGACATTTGACTGTAGTTGACCGCAGATAGGAAAAGTTTTATCTCATCATGATTGATGTTGGGAACATATTTATGAATGTTTTTTGGCTAATTTATTGGATTATTTTGTATTGCCTCATTGTACTCTTTGTTAACTTTTATGACAATCTAATAGAAGAAGAATTACAAATGGTTTTCCTTGTAGTGGGTTTTTTCCACGGTCATTGACCGAAAATCTGGTGTCTCTTGTTAATGTGTTGATTGTCTCCTTTGTCATTGCATTTACTATTTTATCTTCAATTATTGTTGGTGATTGGAAATATTAATTATTGATGAAATATTTCTAATTGAAGAATTGAAATGGGATAAAGTAATTGAAACAACATAGAGCAGTCTAAAATTTAACATGGTATCAGAGCTAAGGTGAAGTACAAACCCAAAAGGAGAAAACATTTGAAGCGATAATCTTTGGAAAGTTGAAGGAGTCTATCTAATCAAGCCAATACGTATTCCTCTTTCTTCAAGGTACATGAGAAGTTGGGTCGCTCATCTAACTTTGTTGCACGGAAAATCAGGTTGCAAATCATGGTTGATAACAATGATATTTTTTAATTCATTCAAGGAAAAGTCCTTGATCCCCTGGAGAATGCTTTCATTGTTGCCAAGAACAAGCACATGAAATGTGAGTTAAAAGAAAAGAAAATTATAGTTGATTGTTTACACGATAATTACTTAATTATGGTGGAAATTTGAAGAACTCTAAGGGCATGTATGATAATCTAGTTGGCATGTATGAAGTCAACAATTTGAATGAAATCATCTCCTTGAAATATCAACTCAAAGACATGAAGATTAATAAAGGAGTATTTGTAAAATTCTACATTATGATGATATCCCATCTTAGAGATCAATTGCATAGAGTTGGGGAAATTGAACTTGACATAGAATTGGTGATTGTAACCCTTAGAGGTCTCCCTCCTATTAGGGAAACATTCATTTCCACTATAAGAAATAATAATGTTTTCCCATCATTTAATGAGATTGTTGGAATCTCACTCAAGAAAAATCAAGGATGGTTTCTAGAGGCTAGATACAAAAGCATAAATAAGGAGAGCACATTGCATTCATCACTCACAACAAGAAGAATAAAGGAAAAGGAGGTCCATCAATTTTAAGAAATCATCCTCCTTGAAACTCAAATAGAAGTAATGGAAGAGTCAAGGAATCTTCGCACATTGAATGATATTATTTTCATAAGAAAAGCCACTATGCTTGAGACTACCCTGAGAAGAACAATGGTCCTCGCCACAACACTAGAAGCAACAATAAGAGGTTTAATAATCAAAGAAGAAGAGGTGATCGAAGGAATGATCGTAATGGAAGAGATGAAAGAAAAGGAAGAGATGCTCCCTATTGGGATGGGGTCCCCTCGGTATGTTTGGGGTTAAAAACCCAAGTTTTTATGTAAATTTTGGTAAAAAGATGTAAAGTCTCCGCAATTAAAGGATGTAGAGCGCGTAGGTAATTAGGAGTAAAAGGGGTTTTAGCCCCTTGTCTATGTAAAGTTGAGTCGGTCTTGAGTTCCACCCTTGGTTCGAGGACTATGGGATTGTATAAAGAGGTGTGTCTTAGAAATTCTAAGATAAGAATCTGACGATGATGGATGTAATGGGTCAATAGGACATAGCGCAGAGAAGTGAGTCATAGAGGAGGGAAAGGCTCTATAGCTGAGTGCACAGAGGCCTAGAGAAGAGTCTGCAGGTGAGTGCGTAGACCCTTGCAGCTGAGTGCATAGGGAAGTTTGAGTCTGTAACCCCATATTGAGGATCAATAAAGTGGATTGTTGAATAATTCTTGTGCTTATCTATTTACTTCTTTTTAAATATGAGTGTGATACGTGTTGTGATTTAATAATGCCTTTATGAAATATTGATTTGTTTATGTGCGACTCTATGAGATACGTCTTGATAACTGTATGCAATGCATGTTAAATACTTTCACGAATATTATAATACATTATGTTATGTTTGTTAAATACTTAAGTAGATCTGCGCTAGCTCTGATCTAGGGTTATTTTCTGATGCGCGTAAGTGGATGATTTAACTGTTAAGGGTCTACAAAGACCAATTGTAGACCTTCGCGAAGGTCTAGAAGCCTTTTAATGGAAGTTGTAGTATCGAGCCCTAGGGGCTTATAGATTTGTGTGAAGGTAGATCTAGGGCAATAAAAGACATCACACTAATCTCTGGATGCGGAAACTTGGTTCTAGCATCCCCCATACTGCTTTAGGTGAGACTTTAGCCTGCGCTACACAGGTTGATGCCGAAAGGGCCAATAGTGTAGGGTTTTGTTTGGCACAATTAACTCTGAACCTGGGTCAGGACCCAATAAGACAACAAATGGTTTTGTTGTCAGGACCAAGATCTATTTAAGGAGATGTGTGATGTCGCATCACTGGAATCTGACTAAGAAGGAAATTAAGAAGTGGTTGGATAGAAAAATTCATGAATTCGCGACACAGGAGAACAAGAATCCACGCCTATCAAGGGAGAAGTGGTTGGATAGATATTTGTAAATGGAAATACACAGAATTTTCTTCTACACCTTCCTGATCGAACTATACGAGTGGATAGCTAAGTTGGCAGATGACCAAGGAAGGTGGAAGCTTGATGGTCCAATGGTGTGGACTCCAGAGTTGGTATGACGATTACAAGCCTTTGAAGACAAGGTTGTGTGTGCTATCAACCACTGGCTCTATCGGATTATAGGAGGATTTGTTACAAAGTTCGCGGTTGATACCTCGGTCAACTACAGTGAAGCAGAGAAGCACTTCTTCAAGGGATTGTGAGATAAGTATTTGAGATATTTGAATACCTAGATTAAGATGCTCTTGTGTGAGAAACGGGTTATGCCATTTCCTTAATGTTTGGAGCTACGTGAAGTGGAAAACTCTTTAGAAATTGAGAAAAAGTAGGTCATGAATATAGCTCGTTAATTGGACCTCCTTCGAGCGATGATGAGGGAGCTGATAAGACAAGGTTTTCCACAAATACATCATCCATCCACTCCACCTCCACCTCCACCTCCACAACATACACCTTCACCCACACCTCCACCACCACCATCGTCGTTCAACATGTCAAATTCAATAAAGTTGCCAATTTTCAAGGGTATAGGGAGTGAAGATACAGATCAGTTTTGGTTTGTTGCGAATGCGACGTGGTATATTAAGTATTGTGCTGATCGTGTTGTAGCGACGCTAGCATAGACTAAGGATGATTTAAACAAAGATTTTTGTAAGCCTAAGTTTGAATCACATTCAGTGGTTGGATTTAAGGAAATCATGATGAGGGTTGATGAAACGCCTTAGGAGTTAGATCAAAGGTTGAAATGTGTGATTTGCGAAGCTAATATGCAGCTTACGGATGTACAACACTGCGAGTGATCCGAATCAGATCCATAAATGACTGTCATAGAACCATGACTAAAACAGGTCGAACAAATCCTTGAAGAATCCAAAACAGCAATCAAAAACACCCTGAACCAGTGGCCATGGCAGCCAGCATGGAATGACGAGGACCTCGGTCAAAGTGCGTTGACCGAGGCCCATGGAGACTGCGCAGGAGGTCAAAATAGCCCCTGGGAGCCCCAAATCGGGAAAAGGAGCTGGTTTTCGATCACTGTGCAAACAGGGCTGAAATGGTAGGGCTTAAGCACTCGGTCACGTTGGGAGCCAGAGGACCATGGGTGGAAAAGCGGAAAAAGTGCCATCATACAAAGGTGGGACCCACGACCTGGAAACCGACGGTTTTACCCGGGGTGCCCTTGAACGGTAAGAGGTTTTGGAAAGAAACTGAGCGAGCACCATTAGTGATTGACGCGTGGCAGTGGAGGAGAGAGAAAAACTGCCGCGATTGTGCAAGTCAACCGCGCTCGACGTGCGAATGACGTTGGATCTGGAGGAGCCCAGATTAGATGGCTGAGATTGCGCCCGATAGACAGAGCGGAATTGACGTGGGATTAAACCGCGATTTAAGAGGATTTGGAATCTGTTAACCGCCACGGTGGAGAAAGCAATGAATCGACAAGCGGGCTGGCACAGTTTTGATGGAGACACATGGCTACTTCCTGAGCATTATGCTGACACCGAACAAGGAATTCCAATCACACAGGCGACAGGCGAATCGACACAGGTAGGAGAGGAAACAAACAGGCACGAAGGTCAAATGGCTATAGCCATGAGCAGAGACAGTGAACGAGGGAGATCAAAAGAGAGATTCAGATCGAAGAGTCCAAGCAACCCAGAGAGACAGTGACCAGTGAACCCTGAGAGGAGGACTAAGCACAGGAGCAGTAAAGCTAAGCAGAGGAGACAGAGGGCCGAGTTGACCATAGGCAACATCAAGCACCAAAGAGCTTGAAGTATCAAGCCTTCCCATAGAGGAATCTGTCCAGATTGAGCATCACAGTTGGCTCTTTCCACTGTAGACTGAGGGTCACAGAGCTGGTAGGAAGAAAAAGAGTCCGTGTACTCCAAGCGGCTTGGGGAATCCAAGAACCACCCTGCCAAGCAAACTATGCTTCAGGAGAACTCATATTGAGTCCTTGCATTGTAATTTCTCTGCTGAAAGACATAATAAAACAAGGCCACCACTGAAGCTGGACCGGAGACGTAGCCCTGGAGAATAGGGTGAACTCCTTATTAGAAATTGCTTATGTCTTTGTGTTGCTTACTGCATTTCTCTGCTGTCTTTCCATTCAAAATGTCTGTGTATTGGCAATCTGATCGATCCATTGTTTCAATAACACAGAGCACACACCAACACATGAGTCTATAATACCTTTTGTTTAATAAATCTTTAACTGAGATCACTCATAGGGTGATTATCAGATCAACGAGTGGTTTATAGCCTCGCTTCTTCCCCACCTGAGGATTGCTTTGTCGCAGTAGAAGATAGGAACTTAGGAATAAGCCCTGGAAATCATGATGAGATTGCATGTGATGCCCATGCAAGATGCAACCTTGGGGGTACAACAAATTCACTCCCAGTTGTAGAACCTCTGCTTGGAATTGTAGAACTTGAAGATAGAGAAGTAGACTAAACCAGAGGTACACGAGGAAGTTTGGTGCCTGAAATGTAAAATCCAGGGGCATGAGAAAGACCATTGTCTTGTATTTTTGAACTATATCACAGGAGGGGGACCAATTCCCCTGAGGTCGAAAGCTCCAACAGGACCAAGTGTGGGAGCCACACTGTGGTGCGTTATTTGTCAGGTGGATGGAAAACACACAACGGATAATTGCCATTTACTTCAAAAGTCCGTTCAAACGCCACAACAATTGTTCTACAACTTTTGAAAATCAGTGGGCCATGATGAGTGCCACTGTCACAATTATGAACTAATGATGAAAATAACACCTACCTACCAAATGCAAGCAAAAACTCAGCCTCCGGATCAAGGCTCGGGAGGAGTGCATGGGGGTTATCAAGGAAGAGGATGGGACCGAGGAGGGGGAGGACTTGGTAGAGGTCGCGGACAATTTATTTTATATAACTATGGGACACCATGTCACTACGTGCGGAAGTGTCAGAATCAAACAGGCCCGTCCTTTCAATACTATAGCCAATTTGACCACACTATAGAAGAATTCCCTGTGTTGATAGCTAAGATATAGGATGCAGTGTCAGCAGCCTATGCAAAACTTACAAATGATGAGAGTTGAGCCTCGTGATGAAGATCCGAATGTAAATATTGTGCTGAGAAGCGGGATTACAAAAGGGGACGATAAGGGAAAACAACCTAAAGAGAACAGATGGGTTCGCAAGGCCTCGAAAAAGGAATTTGTGTTTGATCTGGAGGGCGCGAAGGAGACATTTATGGAGGCCAAGAAAAGCTTCACTGAGGCATCCACCTCAGGGAGCCAGAACAGAGAACCAGAAACTAGTGTGCCATGAGAGGTTGATCCCTCTGTTCTTACCACATTCTTGGAGACCTACATGAAGCTTCTGTGCGATAGTAAAGTTGTGAAGGGCCTGCAGGAGTTAATAAAAAAATGCGCTGGCAAAGAAAATGCTCTTGATGGACACCGCGTAGTATGAAAAATTTGCAAACATAAGGAAAGAATAGGACACAAGATGAGGCTTACCGCGCAGATAGGAGAGTATGAGATGGACCAGGTCATTCTGGATCTAGGGTCAGACGCAAGCGTTTTTCCTAAACAGACATGGGAGAGAATGGGGAGACCCGCACTGTAGTGGTCTCTGATCCAGCTTAGAATGGAAAACCATTAGAAGATCATCCCTATGGGACGACTACATGGAGTAACAATGGATATAGAAGGTGCGAGTGCGCTGGATGATTTTGAAGTAATAGAGATCATTGATGACAACAACCCATACCCCACGCTCCTTGGAATTGACTGGGTCATTGATATGAATGGAGTCATCAAATCAAAGAAGAGGACAACGTCGTTTGAGAGGAAATCGCTTTGGGTGGTAATACCGTTGGACCTTGCAGAAGGATCGATTTATACTGAATTGGTCCATGACTATGAAGAAAGTGATGATGACTTGGACTAGATCTATAAAATAAATGTGCAAGATCAAGACTAGATTAATCCAATAGTTGATGGAAGGATTGCATGGGACTGGGGAAGTTCTTGTACCTTGGATTCAGATGAATAACTGACACATTGGTATAATCGGTTGCATGAAGTATCTACGTTGCGCTGCAACATGATGAATAAATCATTACGTTGTGTGTCATAAGAGGTAAGAAATTTACCCTATTATGATGGTTTAAATGATGTAGATAAGTTTTTGGATGCCTTTGAATGAGAAGTCTTTGAGGATCATCGATTCCAGGCACTGGATTTGGCGTTGTGTGCTACGCCTACACGATGGTGGGGTATGTTAGTGTCAGTCTTTCCAGCCTTCCTCCAGTGATCAAATATGCTCTTACAAAGTGATTTTGAAGTGTCAAGGTCAAATTTTGTCATTTCAGTGAGTCTTCAAGCAAAATTTGGTCACTAGGCATTAGGTCTAGGGTTTGCTTTCACACTTTTCAAAGTTGTCCAAATGTCAGTCCATGTCATCATTCAGCTGAGCCTATCATCATTCAGAGGGTTGCTATCATCATATTAGGTTCCATTGGGTCATGTTACACCTTATTCATGCTTCAGTTGTGCCTTGGAAAGGTTCATTTCCCTCTCCTAGGGTTTTGAAGGCAATTTCTCTTGGATGGTCAAATCGTCGGCAAATCTTGTTTCCTGATGTTCGTACACCTTCCCCTATCCTTCATGTACCTTATTAAATTCTTCCCATCACTCAGATTCCCCAAATTCCTCATTTTTGCACAAACCCTAGTTTCTAGCTACAACCTGGCAATTTTCTAGGTTTGGCCTGTGTTTTGCCCTTTTGGACCCCTTAAGCCCTCCATCAGCGATCAAAACTCTTTGCATTTGCATATGTAGGTGTCTCATCAGTGTCAATTTTTGCATCCCGTTAGGCATGCCATAACCCTGATGGAGGAGCTGGTGTGTTGTACCCCTCTTGGCATTGCTGGTTCAGGTCATTTCAGTCATTAAGCTCTTTCAAGCTTGTCTTATCTTGTCTTGAGGTCAATTTCCTAGGTCTAGGGTTTTGGTCAAATATGTTTACAGGGTCATGTGTCTGAAAAGTCAATGAGTATTCAGCAAGCCAGAGGGATGATTGTAAAAGTGTTTCTTCAAGATTTCTTATCTGGTACAGTTAATCTTCACCTTGGATTTAAAAACTCTGTTTTTAAAGCCAAGGTCATTTTCCAAGTTTGTAAATAAGTGATGAAATTTCAAAAGTCTTCAGTGAACAAAATGCAACCCTGGTCCCCTTGCCAAGATCCCTCAGATGATCTACCTGCAAAAAGAATCAAGTCAAAGCACTCAATGAGTCAAATTCAGGACAAAAGAAACCAAAAAGTCAGTGTTATAAAGTGTCAAAGAGAAAACATTAGAAAGTGGGTTTGTGAATGAAATTTTTTCAAATGAAACTTATAAAACCCCAAATTCCCTCCTATCACTCTCATTGTGCATCCTAGACACTTGCAAGAGAGGTTTGAGAGAAAGGAGCGAATAGAGAGCGAGTTCGGGCATTGGACTGGTGCGCGACCCGTCAGGCCAGGTGCGCGACCCGTCAGGTGCGCGCGACCCGTCAGAGGGTCTTCCACAGTGTGAAAATACAACGGGCGCGACCCGTCAGAGGTGCGCGACCCGTTGGGCGTGGTGCGCGACCCGTCGAGCTGTCTCCCTGCAAAACGATTTTAAATTTGCTCAAACGCTCTCCAAGCCACAAATTTGTTTGAGGTAGGTGTTCTAAACTTGAAATGGGTGTGGTTATGATTGGTGGATATCATAAAACATGTTTTAATGATTGAAATTGTACAAGTGAAACCTCTTCATATGACTGCAATGTTAATGGGTAAAATGTGCTAGGGTTTGTGTTGTTTCAAGGTGTTTTCCCTTTGTAATTGTTTCCCTCCTTCCCCTTTCCACTCACACTTGTATGTATGCCTATTTTTCTCCCATGCTATTTATAAATTAAATGAAAACCCTCCCTTCTCCCTAATAACTAAAAGTGTAAACCCTACCCCTCTCCCAAAGCATTCAAAACCCTAATCTCCCTCTACCATATGCATGTGTAAACAATGGAAAATGTTGGTGAATATGTCAGCAGTTTTGTGCATATGTTTCCCTATCTTCCCCTATTAATGCTGCATGTTTTCATATCCCCATATGTTCACTTTCATACATATTTTTCCCATATGCAGTGATTTTTGCAAATGATTTCCTAATATCCCTGATTTTAAATATGTACTCCTATATGCATAATGGTTTGCAACATTTTCCTTAAAAATTCCCTGTCATATTTATATATTCCCAATTCCTTGTAAAAAGGTCCCTCCCCTAACATTTCCCTCATGTCTTTTTCCCCTTGAAACAGCATAGAATTCAACACTTATTACAGGCAGAGACAGCAGTACAGTTTGTCCACTTTTCTCCTAAACTATGTCAGAAACTGAAACTTACGAGCAAAGTGATGACCATTCATCATCTGCAGAGGTTGAGGTACAGAGGAGGCCTCGTAAGGGTGGTAAGGGTGGACATCATAAGCGAGAGGAGCCCACTTCTTTAGCAGAGTTACAGGCCTGTCCTATGGCAGTCACTTGTTTTCAGTACATGTCTTGTTATGAGTTCTGTGAGAGGATTTCTCGGATTCAGCACCACAGAGAGTTGGCCCGCCTTTTTGTTTTACACCTCCATGATGGACATGTCAATCTTGCAGGGGTGAACTTTACATTGACACCCGAGGTGATCTCACATGCTACAGGGATACCTAATGTTGGTGAGGTGTGGAATAAGCGCAAGATGCTAGATATTGTTCACTTTGAGCCTTATGTCCGGCCACCATTCATAAGACATTTGGCGGGTGTTTTTCCATTCAGGTTTCTCTGGAGCGAGTATGCTCCCATCATGAGGCTTATTATGCACTATTTTACCTGTGAGGGCAGATTTTCACAGGTGTACTCATATCACATTCGCCTTTTGATGCACTTCACCCGAGTGAGGATGATGAACATCCCTGTTTTCTTCTTTCGGAACATTCAGAGGATGGTGCCCATGTTGCAGAGGAAGACCCCGGCACAGCAGTACAGGAGCCTTCATCATTATGGTTTGATTCAACTAGTAGTATTGCATCAGTTGACTCAACAGGGCATCTCATGGGAGGAGTTCATCTCTCGTGAGTTTTTCACAGCGCCATCACAGCCACATCCTGAGGTTGTTCATGAGGAGGGAGGACCATCACACCGGCATCACATCCCTGTCACTAGACATGTTAGTTCCTCATCTCAGCTCACTTATCAGAGAGGCCAGAGGGCCTTGTTTGCAGCAGCTCGGCGAGTACTATCTCCACAGCAGGTGGAAGGGGTCTCGCCTTCATCTTCAGCTCAGCGAGTGTTATCTCCACATCAGGTGGAAAGGGCCTCGATTTCTTCACCAGCACAGGTACCAGAGAGGGGCAAAGAGCCCATGCTTGATGAGGGTCCATCAAGAGTTCCCGATGTTGAGTTTGTTGATCTTGAGACCAGTTCTCCTAGCCAGGAGGCAAAGGAGATCATTCAGCATCTCAGAGCTGAAAATGATGCTTTGCAGAGGAGATTTGAGGGTGCCCAATGGACCATCACTTACCTGGAGCAGCGCAACAAACAGTTGGAGGAGGAGAAAGCACTTGATGAGCTATGGAGGATTCGTAGTGACCGAACCTTAAACCGTAGAAGACCCGGTGACCCATTGCCTGTTGACCGAGAGTCTATGCTTATCCAGGAGAACGCACACTTGGAGAGGCTGTTGGCTAAGGCCAACCAAGATAAAAAGTTGCTGAGGAACATGAAAAACCATTACTGGGCAAGAATGCATGTGTGCAAGGCCAAAATGAAGATGTTTCAAAGGCGGTTGTCCGAGGCCCTAAAAGGGAAGAAGAAGACCAATCCACTCCGTATCTTGGCTGAGGCTTCACTCAAAGATCATGGCACTCAATAGCCTAGCCACAGCTCAAATCCCAAATTTTTTTGAGAATTTTGGGTAATTTTGGCATTTTTTGGTAATTTACAGGTTTTGGCTCTTTAACGGGTCTCACCCCCCGTGAGACCCTTTGTCATGGCAACTCCTTTTCACAAAAACTTAGCATTTCCTGATTTTTTATGCAAAGTTACATATGCCCATGGATGGACTTGAGTTTTTATGGAGTTTTGGGCCTCCAGAAGGTCAAAATACATGCAAAATTTGACTTTCTGCCACTTTTTTGAACTGCAGAAAGCTGTCTTGGGAGAATTGGTTTTTGACAGGGCAAATGAACTCCAAATTCAAAAATTCCAGTTGGGTTGGAAAGTAGACTCACAGACCTTTCCAACAAGCCCACTTTTTCTCAATTTGGCCACCTGAAAGTACCCCAAACAGAGCTCCAAAGGGGCGCGACCCGTCAGGCAGGGGGGCGCGACCTGTCAGGCAGTTTTTTGCCAGATTGCACTGCACAGCCCAGAAAACGCAGATTTGACTCAGTTTGACTTTTTGGGGTTGAAGATGATTATCTTTGATGTAATTTTTGTAACTCTAAGACACTTTTACTCTTGTTTAACACTTCTAGAAGATTCATTCATGTAATGGGTAAATATGTAATGTATGAATTGGTTTCCAAGTTTATAGAGGCAAGTTGTTTTGACTGCCTAGTTTGTAGTGCTTAGTTTAGAAGTGGTTGAAACAACTCCTAGGATAGTGAGCTCGACCCATGGAGGTAGGGAAAGAGGTTAGATCATCTATATTATGTACTTTCTTGCTCATTTTCATGGTTGGACTCTTGAGGGAGAAGCTATCATTGTATTATTTCACTGTATCTCTGCAATTTTTGGCTAAGGAAGACCAGGGTTTTGCAGTCCTCTTTGGGATTCTTGTGGACTCATGTGTTGATCGTGTGTTTCTTAATTTTCTTGTAAGTGTGTTTATGTGATTCATCTCCTTTCTTTCCTTCTGCATATTAAACAAATGAAGTGTTAAAGTAAGAATTCATGCTTGCCATGCTCTGCTTTTAAATTTGTTTAATTTCAATGTTTTCTACTGTCTAAAGGGAATTCAAAGTCATTTTTTGCTCTCTTTAGCTCCTCATCTTTCATTCCTGATTATCCATCTCAATTTAAGGCATCAATACTATTTCCTACCTCGCCCCAAGGAACCCCCTGCAGAAACTATGTCAAATTCCCGCACCCAAAATTGCAATTCCTCAAATTGCCACCAAAAACCCCAAATCAACCTTTTAAATCAGTTTACTAGCCTAATATCAGTGTTACCTTGTTGGTCATCTCATCCCATTGAAGATCTGCTGAGATTGACCGCAGAGAGCCTTCTCCTGCCCCGTAGGGCTAGCTACGAGGCTAAATGGTTTGATGTAGCCTTGAGGTTTACCTTTCTCAGCCTGAGGCGAAATTTCAAGCGCTAAAAGGGTACACATAAGGACAATTTTGATGAATGTCGAGATTACAGAAGGATGATGAGGTTTCGATTTGGTCATCCTAAAGTTCGATGGATTGAGAAATATGATGGAACATAGCCGCAGTCGGAGTGGGTGCACTTATTCTATCATACTTTGGATACAATTCTTATGAATTGGTATCTAGAAACAGAACTCCACCATGGCACCGTGGAGTGGGATATATTAAGGGAAGTACTCTTAATGAACTTCAGTTTTGAAGATGGGTTCGAGATAATTGATGAAGCTTTGCAGGAGACTAAGGCAACGATCTTTAGAATCCCATAGGAACCTTTGGAATGGGTTCAACCAGATTGGAGAACCCAGTTGCGCCATGTGTTGGAATGCTGTAATGTGATAGCTGAAGGGGAGGATAAAGATCCAAGAAATATCAATATTCTAGAGGCAGAAGGCCATCACGAGGTCGAAGGTCCACAAATAGAAAACTCGGACATCACCGCGCCATTGAAAACCAAGCAAGTGAACATTGGTACTGGAGCAAAGCCAAAATTTGCAAAGATTGGGGATTACTGGGATGATGCCATAGTGGATAAAGTTGTTGAGTTACTTCGCAAGTACTAGGATATTTTTCCTACCAAGTTTTCAGACCTGAAGGGCATCATAGGTGACTTGGGCATGATCAAGCAGGCAAATACATAGAGCGCTGTTGAGGTTGCAGTCGTACAGGTGGAGCTAGGGGATCTTCACAGCAAGATCACCACACCAACTGAGTGACTCTAGGGCGAGTCACAACCTTTGTGTTGGGGGCCTGTTGGGATGGGGTGACCTGGGTTTGTTTTTAGGTTAAAAACCCAAGTTTTGATGTAAATTTTGGTAAAAATATGTAAAGTCTTCATGATTTGTGGATGCAGAGCATGTAGGTAATTAGGAGTAAAAGGGGTTTTCGCCCCTTGTCTATGTAAAGTTGAGTCGGTTTTGAGTTCCACCCTTGGTCCAAGGACCATGGGATTGTATAAAGAGTTGTGTTGTAGAAATTCTAAGATAAGAATCTGATGATGATGGATGTAATGGGTAAATAGGAGATAGTGCAGAGAAGTGAGTCATAGAGGAGGGAAAGGCTCTGCAGCTGAGTGCGCAGATACCTAGAGTAGATTCTGCAGTTGAGTGCGTAGGGCAGTTTGAGTTTGTAACCCCATATTGAAGATTAATAAAGCAGATTGTTGAATAATTCCTATGTTTATCTATTTACTTATGTTTAAATATGAGTGCAATATGTGTTGTGATTTAATAATGCATTTATGAAATATTGATATGTTGATGTGTGACTCTATGAGATACGTCTTGATAACTATACTCAACGCATGTTAAATACTTTCGCAAAGATTATAATACATTCTATTATGTTTGTTACATACTTAAGTAGATTTGCGCGAGCTCTGATCTAGTGTTATTTTCTGATGCGCATAAGTGGATGATTTAACTGTTGAGGGTTCGCGAAGACCAATCGTAGACCTTCGTGAAGGTCTAGAAGCCATTTAAAAGGAAGTTGCAGTACCGAGCCCTAGGGGCTTATAGATTTGCGCAAAGGCAGATCTAGGGAAATAAAATGCATCACACTGATCTCTGGATGTGGAAACTTGGTTCCAGCATCCCCCCATACTGCTTCGGGTGAGACTTCAGCCTGTGCTACATGGGTTGATGCCGAAAGGGCTAGTAGTGTAGGATTTTGTTTGGCGTAATTGACTCCGAACCTGGGTCAAGACCCACGAAGCCAAAACTCCAAGTGATCGTGAAGAAGACCATCATCCTCAAAAGAAGTCAAGATATTCCATGTATGAAAGTAATGTTGCAAATCAATCTGAATATATTCTTGTTTTTTCACTCGCTAGTTTCTCTCCTCCAGATTCATGGGATAGTTGGTTGGTTGATAATGGGACCTCTCATCATTTCTCTGGGTATAATGAAGTTCTATCTAATTTAGTAGAGAGGGAGTCAAATTTGAAAATCATTGTTGGAGACAAGTCCACTCATCCTGTTAAAGGCTTTGGGTCTATCAAATTTCATTTGGATTTCGAAGAATCTATTTTTCTCCATGATGTGATGTATGTGTCGGGATTGAAAAAGAATTTGGTATCAATATCTACTTTGGAAGACAAAGGGATGAGGGTTGCCTTCATCAAGGTAAGGTTCTTACTTGGTCTGTTGGATCCCTATAAGAGATGCATTTACATTTGGATCGAGATTTGAAGGACTCTATAGAGTCACCAGTAGACCTCTTTTAGCATTGTACCATGATACTTATAATCATATAAGTGAGATATGGCACCTAATATTGGCCCTTCTGCATTGTGATGCTCTTCTAAAATTGAAGAAATTGGTCTTCAGTGTTCCCGATGTTTAATCCCAACATGATGGAGTATGTATAGGTTGTGCCAATGGAAAGAAGATAAGGGAACCATTCCCCTCTAGCGAGAACAAGACAAAAGACATCCTCCAACTCATTCATTTCGACATATGTTTTCTAATGCCTGTACATTCTATTGGTGGCCATATCTATTACATCACCTTCATTGATGACTTCTAAAGAAAGACATGGATATAGTATTTTAAGTACAAGGATGAAGCCTACAAAATGTTCAAGGAGTTTGAAGCTTTGGTCGAAAATCAAACAAGGGAGAAAATTAATATCTTTAGGTTTGAAAATGGTGGAGATTCTATTTTGAATCAGTTCACTGATTTTTGCGAGAAGGTATTAAGAAACAAATAATTGTGCCCTATAATCCCGAACAAAATGGAGTAGTTGAAAGAAAGAACAATTATATTGTATAAGTCGCTTGAGCCATGCTTTGTGATCAAAATTTGTCGAAGTTCCTATGGGGAGAAGTAATGAATGTTGTCATCTATATTCATAACAAGGTGCCTCATCAAGCATTGGAAAAAAGACCCCCGAATAAGTGTTCACAGGTGTCAAGCCCAATGTTGGTCATATCTATATCTTTGGCTACCCCACATATTTCATGTGCCAAAGTACAAAATAAACAATTTGGAAGCCATGGGAAGAAAAGGTGTGTTTGTTGGATATTATGAAAATTCTAAATAATTTAGAATATATATTCTTGGTCAAAGGAAGGTTGAAATTAGCAGGGATATAACGTTCGATGAAGATGTTTCCCTTGGGAAATCAAGGTACCTTTCTCCAACTCCTCGTCTTGAAAAGAAGAACGATGATATGGAGGTTTTAGTTGGTCCTTTTGTGCTTGAATCTAAGAAAGACATTGTTTATGATCCCATGGAACCCATGGACCCCTTAGATCCTCCTCCATGTGATCCTCCTGTCAATAAGATGCCACTTTGGCTTTGTGACACATTACAAGATGATGACAGACACGTTCTCGTTTGAAGATCATTTAGATAAAGAAATAAGCCATGCAGATACCAGGGATATGTTGCAGCTATGCACACTATGATTAGTCGAACCTTCCACTCTTGAAGGAGTCGTGTAAGAGCAAGTTTGGAACTATGCTATGGCCAAATATTATGAATCAATTATGAAGAATGATGTATGGGACGTTTTTCGAGACCGTAGGGGAATCTATGGTGACCTCAAAATGTCTATTCAAGATCAAACATGGAGTCGATGGAAGCATTGAGAAATATAAGGCAAGGTTCGTGGCCTGAGGATTCTCCCAGAAAGAGGGAGAAGATTATGACAATATATTTGCACCTGTGGCTCGATATACAACCATTCATTCAATAGTTGATATTATCACAAGTCAAGGATGGACCCTTCATCAAATGGATGTGAAGATATCATTCCTCCATGGAATGTTACAAGAAGAAGTGTATGTTGAGAAACCACAGGGATTTGAAGTAGACGATCGAAAGACACATGTTTTTAGGTTGAAGAAGGCATTGTATGGTTTGAAGCAAGCCCCTAGAGCATGGTATGCTTGCATATACATTTACTTGGTGAAGCTAGGATTTACAAGAAGCAATGGCGATCCAAACCTCTACTTCAAGATAGTTCAAGTTATGTCGTTGGTTTTGGTTTTATATGTTGACAATCTATTCTTGACAGGTAGTGAGTCCCTGATTATCGAGTGTAAGAGGGAGTTAGTCTCTGAATTAGAGATGAAGGACCTTGGACTTATGCACTAATTTCTACACCTTGAGGTGTGGAAAATGTTGGGTGTGGAGCCTGATTATATTTCTGATTGTTTAGAGGTTTTTTGTTTCAACCACATTGGATCCCTGTTCCTAATGGGATAGCAACGCCGCCTGTTTAGTCGCAAAAAATGCCTTGTAAAATATTGCAATTTCATAGTCAATCTAGGTTGTTCATTAGGTAGATAATATGACTGTAGAAGTTATGTTAATTTAGGGTTTTTTTTCTAGAAGGCAACCCTCGATTTGTATGAGGGAATTGTATTGTGGTTGTGTATTATTGTTCTGAGCGAGAGAAAGAGAGGAGGTTGTGTGAGAGAGAACAGAAGATTATAGTGGATATGTTGTAGGTTGTATCTCTTCATTTTTTCGGATAATATAAAAGGAAGGACTGGTTGTTTCTCTGTGGATGCAGCCCAAATTGGGTGAACCACGTATATCTGTGTCTCTCTTGTTTTATGTGTTTCTGTATTTGTGTTTCTGCAACATTTTTTGTATTTCATTGCTCTGTTAATTAATTTCTAACAACTGGTATGAGAGTCAGAGTTTTATTTGGCTGATAAACTTGCAGGAGAGAAGGCTTCCTGGTTCGAGTGGGAGAAATGGTGGAAGATGGTACGTTTAGGGTCGAGAAAGTTAGGCCAAAACTATCAGCTGTGGAAAATGCAGATGGAATATTATATGTATTAGAAATATCTTTACCTACCATCAAGTGAAAAATCAAAGAAGTCAACGAGTATGACATATGCAAAATGGGAGATTCTCAACAGAAAGGCACTAGGAACAATACAGTTGTGTCTGGTAGCATTGATGACATTTAACATTTCAAAGGAAATGACAACAGAAGGTTTAATGACACCATTGTCCAAATTATATGAAAAACCCTCGACCTCAAATAAGGTATTTCTTATTAAGTGTCTTTTTTATATGAAGATGTCAGAAGGTGGATATGTTGTTTATCATTTATATGAATTTAAAATGGTTACCAACCAGTTAAGTTCTATAAGGGTAAATTTTGATGATGAAGTTAGGGCTCTGTTATTTCTATGCTCATTGCCAGAAAGTTGTAATGGCTTAGTTATGTCTATTAGTAACTATGTCTCTGGATCTAGTACTTTAAAGTTTGATGATGTTGTTGGTGCCATCCATAGAAGGGAAATGTGACGAAAAAGCTTCGGTGAGACATCAGGGAATGCTTTGACTAAAAATACGAGGGGAAGAAAAATGGAAAGAGGAAGGATCCCATGAAATCGCAGTAAGTCAAGAAAAGGAAGATCCAAATCTAGATTAGGGATAGTGTGTAGGAAGTGTGGGATGAAAGGACACATGAAGAAAGACTGAAAATACCGTAAAGGAAAAGAAGGAGATAGATAGCAACAGAACAATCATGAAGCAAATGCGATAGGTGATGTGTTGCAATATGCTTTGATTCTTTCATTAGAAAATATTATTGATGCCTGGGTGGTTGATTCAGGGGCTTCATTCCATGCTACACCTGATAGGAAGAATTTTCATGACTATGTTCAAGGATATTTTGGACATGTTTATTTGGCTTATGATAAACCCCGTAAAATCATCGGAATGGGTAAGGTTTTTATAAAGAAAAAAAATGGAAACAAATGGTTATTGAAGGAGGTAAGGCATGTTCCATATCTGAAGAAAAATATAATTTCAATAGGGCAGGCAGGTAGTGAAGCTTGTGTAACTACATTCAAAGACAAAACCTAGAAGGTCACTAAAGGATTCATGGTAATAGAAAAAGGAGAAAGGGTTGGTACATTGTATTTATGCAATGGTATTTCTTACTTTTTTAATTCTATGACCTCCACAAGATAAGGTATGACATTGTGGCATCTTAGACTTGGGCACATGAGTGAGAAAGGGAAGCAGATTCTTCACTCAAGAAATTTGTTACTAGGTTTGAAGCATGTTGATTTGGATTTCTGTGAAAATTGTGTTTCAGAGAACAGAAGAGATTCAGATTTATTAGAGATGGGAAGGAAAATAAGAGTGAAAAAATAGATCTTGTGCATATAGATGTATGGGGACTTGCTCAGGTATCATCTCTCGGTGGCTTCGATATTATGTTACTTTTTTTTTTGATGCAACTAGAAAAACTTGGATTTATTGTATTCGAAATAAATTTGATGTATTTGATACTTTCAAGAAATGGAAAGCTTTGGTTGAAAATGAGACAAGAAAGAAGTTGAAGTGCCCCAGATCAGACAATGGAGGTGAATATTGTAGCAAAGAATTTGATAACTATTGTTCAGCGCATGGAATTTGTAGAGAGAAGACAATTCCAAGAACACCATAGGAAAATGGCATGCCAGAAAGGATGAAAAGAACAATCATGGAGCGTGCAAGGTGCATGAGATTACATGCATAGTTTCCCTTACAATTTTGGATAGATGTTGTAGATACTGATGTTTATCTAATAAAAAGAGGGCCTTCAAGTTGGAGGTATTACATAGGAAGCATGGACAGGAAAAAAGGTAAACTACTCATTTTTAAAGAGTTTTGGTTGTGAAGCTTTTGTCCACATAAACAAAGAAAATGGAACAAAGCTTGAGGAAAAATAAAAGAAATGTATCTTTATTGGATATGGTGTAAATGATTTTGGTTATCGCTTATATGATTATGAAAATCACAAAATAATTAGGAGCATAGATGCCATATTCAATGAAAATGTCTTGTATAAGGATCAAATGCAGTGAAAGAAACAGGAAAAATAAAACAAAGAATACGCAATGCTTGATGAGATCACAAAAAAAGTAAATATGCCTTAAAATAATAATGATCAACAACCACAACAACAACAAAAACCACAACAGCAATAGGCACCTCAAACACCTAAAAGTGGTGTTAGAAGATATACTAGGATAAGTAGGACCCCTGTACGATACTCTTGTTCATTTTATTATGTGTTGTTGACTGATTCTAGTGAACCAAAAAGATATGAATAAGCAATGCAGGTAGAAACCAAGAAGAAGTGAGAGCAATACATGGAAGAAGAGATGGAATCCTTGATGCATAGCCATACTTGGGATGATCCATATATTTTAACTTCAAGGATGCATACCTAATTTCATATAAAAGAGCATGTAACCAAGTAACTTAGACACATGAAAAGAACTAGAAATCATAAAGAAACCATGAGATCAAAGATACTTAAACGATTTGATTATGGAATTCACCCAATGTGGGTTACGTCTTTGGACCCTGATCAAAGTGGGGAGGCATCTTTCATTAAATGGCAGTAAAATGAATGACAATCAACTTTACATAAATGACCCTTATCCCTCCAATTCTTGTCATGGAAAAAAAATGAAAAGCTTAGATGTAGAAACGAACATCACCATTGGATTGGTGGCACGAAATTATGTCAAACGACTATAAACTTGACCATATTCTGAGCAAGTGACCTTTGGAGCTCCAAGGAATATTTAGATTCCCTACAAGAATATTCTCCCAAGAATCCTTCAAAATATTTCTCAGTTTTCGTGCCCGCCTGGGCATGGTTCCGGCTTGGGCGCTCCTAGTTCAACCTGAAAAAGTTCGCATTCCGCTCACGGTCCTGCCACCTCCGTTCCATCAAATTGAAAAGTGTGGTTTATATATACTTTATGTGGTGGAGTTTACAAACCAAGTTGTTTGGCTTGTTCGCAATGGTGGCGAATTAGGTGGGGGTGGACTGGGTTCAAAACCCGCCCACCCCAAATTTGGTTCGGAATTTGTTTTAAATAGTGGCATAACATATTAATAACGTCAGTGGTTTGAAATGTTGTTGGGGGTGTTGGCATGTGGTAATGCTATTGGTGGTAGGGTCGCCGATGGGCAGGCCGGTCGACAACCGACGCGGGTTCGATACTAGTTGGCCTTGTTTTAAACGGTGCTAGTTAACCAATGGGTCATGAGGGGCCCAGGTATATGGTGGCCCACCCCATTTATATGTGTTATATTAATAATGTCGTTGGCGGGTGGCGGCCTGCCACCCCAAATATATAATTATTTTTTTTTAAACACAATAATTTAAATTTCGGTATCTGTTTTTAAGGGTTACTAGGAAAATTAAAGAGGAGACAAATTTTCCCTTTACGACCGTCGTTTTTGTGTGTCGTCCCTTCGCCAAATTGTTGCCTCATTAGTGGCTATGACTTGGCCTAGTTTGACCAGAACTTTGACCGGTTATATCTTGAGCATACAAACTCGTTTTTTAGTGTCATTCACATCATTGGAATCAAGGTGACGAGCACTGCGATGTGGTTCTCGTTTTTCTTCCATATAATTACTTTTATTTTTGAGATTTTTCAAGGCCACTTCTATTTCTGGAGCTGCCTAGATCATTCCTCCCCACAAAGTGAGGGAATTTCTCCCTCGCTTTCTCCTTTTCAATCTATCAGGCCTTACTTGGATGCATTCCCTTAAAATCAATATGGAGGTACTCCACGTCTCCCCATCATGAATTCCTAGCCTTCCTATCAAGAATGATATCCTCTGGTAGCTTTTCCAAGTATTCAGGTGAAAAATCATCCACTGTAGGAACCTATCCAACCTCTTTGGTGTCCATGATCAAAGGAGGCTCATAAAGCTTCAAATTTTCAACATTAATCACTGAGTACATCTGAATGTATGTTGGCAAATTGAGATGAAAATAATTGTCTCCAATCTTCTCTAATATGGTGAATGCGCCATCTCGGATTGGTCTCGACTTATTTCCCCCCCATTTCATTCTATCTTTGCTAATGTGAAGCCACGCTTTTTCTCCAACTTGGAATTGGTGATCAACTTGGTGCTTGTCATGTCAAGCTTTGTATTGAGCTTGACTTTTCTCCAACTACTTATGCATTGCTTGGTGAATCATCTGAATTTGTTGAATGAACTTCTATGATTTGTCCCTGTCAGCTTGTCCACTGGAATCTTCATCTCTCCCAAAGGCCATGTCTAAGGAATCCTTTAATAAATATCCAAATCATGTCTCGAACGGTGAGCTTTGAGTGGATGAATGCAATGCCCGGTTGTATGCATGATGTACATATGGAAGTTTCTCATCCCACAACTTGGATGCTTGCCACAATAGCTTTAGAGTAAGTGTATCAATGTGTGGTTAACAACCTCTATTTTTCCTTTGGTATGCAAATGAAATGTCATGCTCCTCTTCAACTTGGTGTCCATCATTCTCCACAAACTCATCCAAAACTTTCCAAGAAAGTGAGATTCTCGATCAGACGCAATGTTTATGGGTAGCCCAAAGTGGACCCATACAAATTGGAAGAAGAGATGAGAAGCTTTCTCTGAAGTGACCTACTTTTTACAAGGCATTAAGACACAAATTCTTCTAAATCGATCCACAATGACATACAAATAGTCATGACCTCTCCAAGACAGAGGAAAACCACCTAAAAAATCCATTGACACACTTCCCCATGGATGAATCAGAATAGGGAGTGGTGTGTAGAGTACCAATTTTCTATCAGTGGGCTTGCTAACTAAACATAACACACATCCCTTTACATATCGAGTCACAACATTTTCATGTGAGGCCAATAACACAACCTCTGCAAATGACACAAAGTTTTCCCTACACCAAAATGACCTGGCACAAGAGAGGTATGTGTCTCTCTAATTACATGTATTCTTTCATTGGTGGGGATACAAAGTTTGCCAAGGTGGTACAACGAATTTCCCTGCAAATGGTAATTGTCCACCTGCGATCCATGAGTCATCTTTGCATAAATATCCTTAAAATCATCATCATCAATATATTATTCAACATAATTTTCAAAATACAAAGAAGCATTTTGAAAAACTATAGATGCATGAATAGGAGGGTGAGAAATTATATCTAACACTTTGTTTTTGGTGCCCTTCTTTTATTTTATTAACAAGTGAAATTTCTGGAGAAATATCATCCATAAAAAATGGCATGCTTGTTGAAGCTTGGTTTGTGACTAGAGGTACTGCAAGGGTTGATGATCTGTGTGAATGATGGTCTCCTTTCCAATCAAATAGTGCTTCCACTTCTTCACGCTTTGAATAAAGGCATACAACTCCTTGTCGTATATGGGATAGTTCACAACAACTTGGGAGAATATCTCTGAATGGTAATATACAAGTTTTCTTTGTTGCATAAATATTTATCCCATGGTGTATCCACTGGCTTTTGTCTTGATCTCAAAAGGTTGTCTGAGGTCAAGTAATGCCAAAACTGGTGCGATATTGATCTTCTCTTTCAGTGTATCAAAGGCTTTCTGCTTTTTTCCTCCACACTCAAAGGTTTTCTTCACACTTGTTAGTGCATGTAAGGGGGATGCAATGGTGGAGAAGTTGGCAATGAACCTTCTCCAGTATTGTACTGCACCCAAAAAGCTACGAACCTCTATAACATTGGTAGGTTTAGGCCATTTTACAATCACATCAATTTTAGAAGGATCTATTTTTAATTGTCCACCTCAGACAATGTGACCCAAGTAATCCAAAGAGGTCTTACAAAATTCACACTTAGACATTTTGACATACAATTTTTCTTTTTGAAAAACATCCAACACGTTTTGACTATGACTCGCATGATCTTCCCATGTCCTACTGAAAACAACGATGTCATAACGATACACAAGTACAAAATCATCAAGAAAAGGCCTGAAAATATCATTCATCACCCTCATGAATGTGGTCGAAGCATTACATAGTCTAAATGGAATCACCAGCCATTCATGTTGGGTGTGGAGCTTGATTATCTTTTGTATTCAAAGGTATCGCCGCATTGGACCCCAGTTCGTAATGGGGTGGCAACGCCACCCATAAAATATTTGCTGCAGGGGGGGTCCAAGTCCGTTCAATAGGCATAGATATGATGGTAGAAGTTATGTTTAATTTAGGGTATTTTTCCCTAGAAGGCAACCCCCCACTATATATGAGGGAATTGTATTTTGTCTATGTAGATTTGTATTCTAAGTGAGGAAGAGAGAGGAGATTGAGAGCAAAGAGGGAATTACAATGGATCTGCTGTAAGTTGTATCTCTTCAGTTTTCTGGATAATATAAAGAGAAGGACTGGTTGTTTCTTTGTGGACGTAGCCCAAACTGGGTGAACCACGTATATCTGTGTCTCTCTTGTGTTATGAGTTTTCTGTGTTTATATTTCTGCAATATATTATGTGTTCCATTGCTCTGTAATATATAATTTTCTAACAACTGGTATCAAAGCCGAAGGTCTATTTGGCTGACAAACTCGTAGGAGAGAAGGGTTCCTGGTTCGAGTGGGATCAATGGTAGAAGATGGTAGGTTTAGGGTTGAAAAATTTAACTGCCAAAACTAACAGTTGTGGAAGATGCAGATGGAAGATTATTTGTACCAGAAAGATATGTACCAACCATTGAGTGGAAAGGCAAAGAAGCCGACGAGTATGACAGACACAGAATGGGATATTCTCAACAGAAAGGCACTTGGAACAATACGGTTGTGCCTAGCGGCATCGGTAGCATTTAATATTTCAAAGGAAACAACAACAGAGGGTTTAATGTCGACATTGGCCAAACTATATGAAAAACCGTCAGCCTCAAATAAGGTATTTCTTATGAAGCGTTTATTTAATATGAAAATATCATAAGATGGATCTATTGCTGATCATTTAAATGAATTTAATACAATTACCAGTCAGTTAAGTTCTGGAGGGGTAACTTTTGATGATGAAGTTAGGGCTCTGTTATTTCTGTGCTCATTGTCAGAAAGTTGGAATGGTTTAGTTATGGCCATTAGTAACTCTGTCTCTGGATCTAGTACTTTAAAGTTTGATGATGTTGTCGGTGCAATCTTTAGCGAGGAAATGCGACGGAAAACCTCCAGTGAGACATCAGGTAATGCTTTGACTGCAGAGACTAGGGGAAGAAAAATGGAAAGAGGAAAGAGCCCTGGATATTGCATCAAGTCAAGAAAAGGCAGATCCAAGTCTAGATCGGGGATAGTGTGTTGGAAATGCGAGAAGGAAGGACACCTGAAGAAAGACTGCAAGTCTCGGAAGGGAAAAGAAGGAGGCGCGCAACAAGAAAATAATCATGAAGTGAATGTAATAGGTGATGTGTTGCAAGATGCTTTGATTCTTTCTTTAGAAATTATTATTGATGCCTGGGTGGCAGATTCAGGGGCCTCATTCCATGCCACACCTGATAGGAAACATTTTCATGATTATATTCAAGGAGATTTTGGACAGGTTCGATTGGGTGATGATAAACCCTGTAAAAGCATTGGAATGGGTACAGTTTTCATAAAACAATAGAATTGAAATCAATGGCTATTGAAGGAGGTAAGGCATGTTCTAGATTTGAATAAAAATCTTATTTCAACAGGGCAGTTGGGAGGTGAAGGCTGTGTGACTACTTTTACAAATAAAACCTGCAAGGTCACTAAAGGATCCCTGGTAATAGTAAAAGGAGAAAAGGCTGGTACATTGTATTTATGCAATGGTATTTCTAATTATGTTAATGTTTTAACCTCTACAGGAGAAGATATGACATTGTGTCATCATAGGCTCGGGAAAGTGAGTGAGAAGGAGATGCAGATTCTTCACTCAAGAAATTTGTTGCCAGGTTTGAAGCATGTTAATTTAAAATTCTGTGAGAATTGTGTTTATGGAAAACAAAAGAGAGTAAGATTCGTCAGAGTTGGGAAATAAAAGAAGAGTGAAAAATCAGAGCTTGTGCATATAGATGTATGGGGACCTACTCAGGTATCATCTCTTGGTGGCTCTAGTTATTATGTTACTTTTATTGATGATGCAACCAGAAAAACCTGGATTTATTTTATTTGAAATAAATATGATGTATTTGAGACTTTCAAGAAATGGAAATCTTTGGTTGAAAATGAGACAGGAAAAAGGTTGAAGTGTCTCAGATTAGACAATGGAGGTGAATATTGCAGCAAAGGGTTTGATAGGTATTGTTCAGAGAATGGAATTCGCAGAGAGAAGACAGTTCCAGGAACACCACAAGAAAATGGTGTGTCAGAAAGGATGAACAGGACAATCATGGAGCATGCAAGGTGCATGAGATTGCATGCAGGATTGCCTTTACAATTTTGGGCAGATGCTGTAGATATTGTTGTTTATCTAATAAACAGAGGGCCTTCAAGTTCCTTGGATGGTGGTATTCCAGAGGAGGCATGGACAGGTAAAAAGGTAAACTACTCCTTTTTAAATACTTTTGGTTGTGAAGCCTTTATCCACATTAATAAAAAAATACAACAAAGATTGAGGCAAAATCAAAGAAATGTACCTTTATTGGATATGGTGTTAATGATTTTGGTTATCGCTTTTATGATTGTGAAAAACACAAAATCATTAGGAGCAGAGATATCATGTTCAATGAAAATTTTTTGTATAAGGATCAACTGGAGGAAAAGAAATAGGAAAAATAAAATAGAAAATACACAATGCTTGATGAGATCACAGAAAAAGTGATGGTGCTTGAAAATCATAATGATCAACATCCAGAACAACAACCACAATAGCAACAAGCACCTCAAACACTTGAAAGTGGTGTTAGAAGATCTACCAGGATAAGTAGACCCCCTGAACGATACTCTCCTTCATTATATTATGTATTCTTGACTGATTCTGGTGAACCAGAATGTTATGAAGAAGCAGTACAGGTAGAAACCAGGAAGAAGTGGGGGCAAGCCATGAAAGAAGTGACGGACTCCCTAGCATATAACCAGACTTGGGACTCAGTCAGGTTGCTTGCAGGTAAAAAAACATTGCAGTGTAAATGGGTTTACAAGTTGAAGGAAGAAGATGGAGGTAGAAAAAGGTATAAATCTAGACTTGTGGTGAAAGGGTTTGCACAAAAAAGGGTATAAAATTTGATGAGATATTTTCTCATGTTGTTAAAATGACTTCAATCAGAACTATTTTAAGTCTAGTAGTAGTTGAAGGTTTGCATCTTGAGCAGTTAGATGTAAAGACAACCTTTCTCCATGGGGATTTGGAGGAAGAAATATATATGCAGCGGCCACAAGGATATGAGGTAAAAGGGAAGGAGAAACTAGTGTGCAGGTTGAATAAGAGCTTGTATGGCTTAAAACAGGCTCCAAGGTAGTGGTATCTAAAATTTGACAAGTTTATATCTGAACAAGGTTATACTAGATGTCACTCTGATCATTGTGTTTATCTCAAAAGGAAAAATGATGGCAACTATATTATATTGTTATTGTATGTAGATGACATGCTTGTTGCAGGTTCTAACATGCAAGAAATAAATGTGCTCAAAAGAAAATTGGTGAACTCATTTGCAATGAAGGATTTGGGTGCTGCAAAACAAATCCTTGGTATGAAAATAACTAGAGACAGGAAGAATCGCAAATTAACATTGTCTCAAAGTGAGTACATAGAAAAGGTGTTGAAAAGGTTTAATATGAAAAATGCAAAACCAGTTAGTATACCTTTGGCTATCCATTTCAAATTAAGTAAGGAGGAGTGTCCCTATTAGCTCTGCTATGCATTTGTGTGTTTGGAGGACTAAATGACTACTGTGGCCGTGTGTTTTTGCAAGAAAGGAGCTCGTAGCAGTTCATTTTACCCTTACCATTTTCATTTGATCTATACCCTTATAACTCCCGCCACCCCTGTTTTCCTTCGTTTTGCTCTGAATTTTTCCATAAACCCCCGAAATCCATCAGAGCCCCATTTCAGCTTAGCCCCAGGTGCTTATAGTGTTGAACCCATATAACCGCGCGCAAACGAAAAGTCCATGGTCAGTGGCTTTCCCCGGTCACATCACCCCCCGTTAACCCTTTACCTTCTTTCTGCCATCAGATCGTCCGTGGCCGCAATCCAACATCATACACTACTCCCACCCCACGAACTTGCACGCCTGTTAGTCAGCGTGGTAAGTGGTTTCCCCGCCGTCCCATCTGCCACGTGGCACTTTATTACTCAATCGCTCCTCCATGTACGAAAATTTCCTGTCTCCCGTGAGTGGTGCAGGGAAACCGCTTACCACGCATACGTACGGATCCCCGCTCATTAACCTGCGCTCACCTCCACCGCCCGATAGCTGTCGGATCTGCCCAACTGCAATTTGACGACCCTTGTATGTCTGATCCCGTTGTCTTCCAATATCCTCCATAGATTGATCTCCGCCGCTCATTTGTTTAATCCAACGGCTGCTATTGATCCCTGGCACGCCCATGTATCCGCCACACAGTCTTGGTGCCCTGACCTCTATCATGTTTCCCAAGGAAGAAGGAGGCAAGAATATGGTACCCCGCGCCATTACTCTTCAGCTACCTGCATTCAAATAACAGCACGGCCGAGAAGGAAAGGACGATCCTCGAGCAGTTCAATGATTACAACAGTTATTGAAAGTCATTCAAATAATACTTCCCCTGTTCAGGAAGGACAACAAAGTACCAGTAAATGTCAAATTGATTCATTAAAACACACAATGTGCAGTAAGGACCCATATCTAATTGTAAATGTGGTTGGTGGTCAGTTATGACCCCTCCACGCATTATGCAGAGCAATTTTGTAATCAACCTCCATATATACCCAAAAACAGAATGGTTGATGGTTGATGAATGTTATTTTGATGTAAGCTTCAACATCTGGAGACTGTTGGGTCCCTATAATACTAGTGATTACCCCATTACTATTGTAGTTATACCCCTTATTTATATTGTTGTGCCCCTATTACCCACATATTGTTATTTCTGTGCCCCATAGAATCCCTCTATTATTATTTTTGTGGCTTTATATTATTATTGTTAGGTCGGCTGGATTATATTGTGACTCCTTAGACTCCTATATATAGAAAGGAGGTTTTGTCATTTGTATCATCCAAGAATTGTTCATTTATGTAATGTAAAGGAGGTTTCCCCCTCGAAGAGGCTGAATTCTAAGGCGTTGATCTTTCTTTTCTATCTTTTCTTGAGCTGGTTTCATAACATTTGGTATCAGAGCTTTGGATTCTAGGGTTTCGCTGCTCCAAACAGGTCATCGTGGCATTTTCGCTATAACTTTTTTCTGTGACGTTTCAGAAGTCGCAAAAAAAACCCATTTGAGAAGAAATCGCGCTGAACCTTGGGTCCAAATTTCATAGTTTTTCGCGCGATATTTTCGGAGATATGATCTGAGGAAGTTGGTCTTTTTGCAGACTACTGAATTACACTCAAGACAGGTGACCTGGGGAAAATCGTCATAACTTTCTTTCTGAGCATCGGATTGAAATTTCGTAAGAAGTTACAGAAAGAGGACGGACTGTAGTTTTATTTTATATATTTTTTAGAGTCAAAGGTTGAAACAGTGACACGTGGCATGTCGTACAAGTTCACTCTACTGAACTAGTCTATAATCAAGTCACTGTGGGAGATTTCGCATAACTCTTCCTTGGAGAATCCAATTTGGGTCAGACTTGTGGCATTGGAAAGAGGACACAGAGGGCTACTATAGGTCACAAATTTAGAACTAGATAATAAGAAAGTACAGAGATACATCGGAGGCAATATCGAGCTCCTACAAAGTGAAAAAAGGTGTGTAGATTTTCTTTAATTTTTGCTTAAGCTTGGTTTGAAAATTTATTTTGAAGGAATTCAAAGGGCATATTAGAGAATTATTATCGGTAACTGATGCCCCGAGGAAAGAAAATGCAAACACCTAGTAAGGAACCTGAAAGCTCTAGCATGACTCATGAAGAAGAAGAAGAAATGCTATATGATATATCAAAATTACAAGAACAAGTGCAACAAGTGTCACTTGCACAAAAAGCAACAGAATCTAAAATGGATGGTTTAAGGAAAGATGTAGAAGCTAAGATGGATGGTTTAAAGAAAGGTGTAGAAGCTAATATGGATGGCATGGAAGCTAAGGTGAATGGCATGAACGCTAAAATTGATGGCATGGATGATAAGATGGATAAGTTGCTACAAGAAATAGTCACTAAGGGTGAAAGAGTACTAAAGGAAACTCATGATGAGAACAAAAGAAATGTTAATCATGATTCCATAGACTCTAATGTTGGATCGAAGACTCACCATGTTCCAAAAATCGATATGAGGAAGTTTGATGGCAAGGATCCCGCCACATGGATATTACAGATGGAGCAATTCTTCGATCTCAATAATGTGCAAAACACACAAAAGGTACGTATGGCAACTTTATATTTGGAACCAAATCAGTTTGTATGGTATCAATGGCTTTGTTCTCGTAAACAATTTATCACTTGGGCAATTTTTACAGAAGAATTGATAGCACATTATGAGGATACAAAAAGCAACACTTTTTTTAGCCAATTGATAAGTCTCAAACAAAAGGGTTCAATAATGGAGCACATTGAGGAGTTCCAAAAATTGAACATAAGGGTAAAAGATATTCCAGAGGAGCATAGGATTGATGTGTTCATAGGGTCTTTAAAGGATAATATCCAACATGATGTGCGCCTTTGGGAACCTGATTCATTAGAGAAGGCATTCAGGTTAGCAAGAAAAATGGAAAGCAAAATTATGGCAACTAGGAAGCATACCATTCACAACTATAAAGACGGAAGTGTTGTTGCCCATAGTCTTCCACAACCTACAAGGTTGACACCACAACAATTGGAAGAAAAAAGAGCAAAAGGGCTTTGTTACAATTGTGATAGCAAATACACAAAAGGTCATAAGTGTGCTGAGAAGAAATTATTCTACATAGATTGTGAAGAGGAAGAAGAAAAGGAGCAAGAAAGGTCAAAAGAAGAGGATATATTCCAGGAACAAAGCCTAGATGAAGAAAAAATAAATCCGACCATATCTTGTAATGCATTGGCGGGAATTACCACTCCTCAAACCATCAAGATAGAAGGACAAATCAAGAAGAAAAAGGTAATAGTGTTGATTGATTCAGGAAGCACCCACAATTTTATTCATTGTAGGGTAGCAAAAGAATTGAATTGCTTCCTATATCCAGCACCAGAGTGTCAAGTGATGATTGCAAATGGAGGAACAATAAATTGTTTTGGAAAGTGCCATAATATCAAGCTATCCATGGGAGAATATGTATTGACTAGCCCAATGCTTTCCATTCCAATGGGAGGTGTTGATGTTGTACTAGGAGTCCAATGGCTACAATCCTTGGGTACAATAGCTTTTAATTTTCAAGAACTTTTCATGAAATTTTCTGTGGAAGGAAAGGAAGTTGAATTAAGGGGTATTGCAGGGAAACCAGGAAAGATAATCAGCTCTAATGGCATGACAAAGCTTCTAAAAAAGGAGCAAAGAGGTGTAATTGCACAATTATGTTCGCTAGATGTTTCCACATTGGAATCATCTATTTCTCCAGATCTCCAAAAAGTCCTGGACAATCATTCCAAGGTATTTGAGACTCCCAAAGGTCTCCCACCTATGCGTGATCATGATCATGCTATTCATCTGATTCCAGGAAGTGTTCCTCCAAACATCAGGCCGTACAGATATCCATATGTCCAAAAAAGTGAAATTGAACGTATGGTTGCAGAAATGCTAGAGGCTGGTATAATTCAACCGAGTCAAAGTTCTTTCTCAGCTCCAGTAGTATTGGTGCACAAGAAGGATGGATCATGGCGCATGTGTCCAGATTATAGGGAGCTCAACAAGCTCACTATTAAAGATAAGTTCCCCATTCCTGTCATTGATGAATTACTGGATGAATTGCATGGATCAATTTACTTCACCAAGTTGGATCTTCGTTCGGGATATCATCAAATCAGAATGAAGATTGAAGACATTCCGAAAACGGCATTTAGAACTCATGAGGGTCATTATGAATTTTTGGTCATGCCTTTTGGCCTTACCAATGCACCTTCAACATTTCAAGGTTTGATGAATTCAATTTTCAAACCATTCCTTAGAAAATTTGTGTTAGTATTTTTTGATGATATACTAATCTACAGCAAGTCTTGGAAGGATCATGTTGAACATGTTGACAAGGTGCTACAACTATTGGAGGAGAAACAATTATATGCAAAAAGATCCAAATGTTTCTTTGGAGTCCAGGAGGTGGAATATTTGGGTCATATTGTATCTCATGAAGGAGTTAAGGTAGACCCTAGCAAAATTAAAGCCATTAAGGAATGGAAAATCCCCACATCCATAAAGCATCTGCGAGGATTTCTTGGGTTGACAGGGTATTATCGCAAGTTTGTTAAGAATTATGGGAGAATAGCAGCACCTCTAACAACATTATTGAAGAAAGATTCATTTTCATGGACTCCGGAAGCAACAAAGGCCTTTAAACATCTTAAAGAGGCAATGTGCCAAGCACCGGTCTTAGCTACACCGGACTTCACAAAAACCTTTATTGTGGAATGTGATGCTTCAGGAAATGGAATTGGTGCTGTTCTAATGCAAGATGAAAGACCCATTGCTTTTGAAAGTCGTCCAATCAAGGGAAAGTTTTTAAGCAAAGCTATTTATGAGAAGGAAATGTTGGCAATACTCCATGCACTTAAGAAATGGCGACCCTACCTAATGGGAAGACACTTCAAGGTAAAAACGGATCATGATAGCCTTAAATACTTTTTAGAACAAAGATTATCCTCTGAAGAGCAACAAAAGTGGGTCACAAAGATGTTGGGTTATGACTTTGAAATCATCTACAAAAAAGGGAAGCAAAATGTGGTGGCAGATGCACTCTCAAGAAAGGATGAGGATGTGGAAGCATTGTTGTGTGCCATTTCTATTATCCAACCAGATTGGATAAACGAAGCAAAGGAGGAATGGAAGAATGACGAAGAAGTGTGGGCACTTATTCGAAAGCTACAACAAGATTCCAGTACTTCTGATACATTTAGCTGGCAAAATGATTCGTTATGGTACAAAGATCGCTTATACCTCTGTAAGAATTCCCAGCTAAAACAAAAGATTCTTATGGAATTGCACACTTCTCCCTTAGGAGGGCACTCAGGATTTTTAAAAACTTACCACAGGGTTAAGAAGGAATTTTTTTGGGATGGCCTTAAATCAGATATTCAAAAGTTTGTGGCGGAATGTTTGGTTTGCCAACAAAATAAAGTTGAAACAATTAAGACACCGGGTCTATTACAACCTTTATCCATTCCAAGCCAACGTTGGGAGGAGGTTTCAATGGATTTTATCACAGGTTTACCCAAGTCTGAGGGAAAGAGTGTCATCATGGTGGTAGTTGACAGACTTACCAAGTATGCACACTTTTGTGCATTATCACATCCATTTAAAGCCAGTACAGTTTCTACTGCATTTATGGAAACAGTTCAAAAGCTACATGGAAACCCAAAGATTATTGTAAGTGACAGAGATCCCATTTTCACTGGAAATTTTTGGACAGAATTATTTTCTTGTCTTGGTACTCAGTTAGCTCATAGCTCATCTTATCATCCTCAATCTGATGGGCAAACTGAGATAGTAAACAAATGTTTGGAAGGATATCTTCGTTGCTTTGTATCTGATAAACAGACACAATGGGTCAAATGGTTGCCTCTGGCTGAATGGTGGTATAACACTTCCTTCCATACAGCAACAAAAATGACCCCATTTATGGCACTTTATGGGTATCAACCACCATCAATCACATCATATTTAAGAGAAAATTCTAAGGTTCAGGCAGTGGAACATCACATCGAACATCAACAACAAGTCCTCCAACTCTTAAAGGATAACCTCGTGTTGGCACAAAATAGAATGAAACAACAGGCAGATCAACATCGCAGTGAAAGAAGTTTTGATGTAGGTGATTGGGTATTCCTACGGCTACAACCATATAAGCAAATGTCCCTAAAGCAAGCTAAGAAGGATAATAAATTATCACCAAAGTATTATGGTCCGTACAAGGTGTTGGAAAAGATTGGTACTATGGCATACAAATTGGAGCTTCCTGCAGCTTCTCGATTGCACCCAGTTTTCCATGTTTCATGTTTAAAGAAGGTTATAGGCGACAAGCTCCCAGTTCAAACAATATTGCCAGAACTTGACGAGGAAGGAAAAATTATATTGGAACCGGAAGCAGTCACAGAAACAAGAACTCGACAGCTACGAAATCGATCAATTTCAGAGTATCTTATCAAGTGGAAGAACTTATCCGCTGAAGATTCCACATGGGAGGATGAGAATTTTATGCAGAAGTATCCAGAACTGCTCAAGCGTTGAGGACAACACTTTTTTGAAGGAGAGGGGCATGTTGGGTCCCTATAATACTAGTGATTACCCCATTACTATTGTAGTTATACCCCTTATTTATATTGTTGTGCCCCTATTACCCACATATTGTTATTTCTGTGCCCCATAGAATCCCTCTATTGTTATTTTTGTGGCTTTATATTATTATTGTTAGGTCGGCTGGATTATATTGTGACTCCTTAGACTCCTATATATAGAAAGGAGGTTTTGTCATTTGTATCATCCAAGAATTGTTCATTTATGTAATGTAAAGGAGGTTGCCCCCTCGAAGAGGCTGAATTCTAAGGCGTTGATCTTTCTTTTCTATCTTTTCTTGAGCTGGTTTCATAACAGAGACTGTAACTACTGTGATACCTGCAGCTTCTGTTCTTCATTTTCAGCTAATGCAAGCTTCTTTTGTTGTTAATTGCTCACTTTCTACTTCTTCTTCTTTGTTCCAGGCTGTGCCTGTTATGCATTTATTCATGTGTTGTTGATGTTTAGCATTAGAAAGGCTATCATCCCACCTCTGTGTTAGTATTTAGCAAGTATCATTGATTGTATGCAGGTTTCTGTTGTTTTAATGCCAGAGAGCTGTCATCCTATCTTTGCATTAGGAAATAGAATTACAGACCTTTTAACTAGTTGCAGCTGGCCATCACAAGGTCCTTTACATCTACTGGTGTGATCAGTATTCTCCATCATCACATTTTCCTTAAATTGTGAGTAATTGGTGGTCTAAAGCCTTGTAGTTTGGGGGTGTTCACTCATGTCTGGGGTTAAGCATAGTAGAAGTGGTTATCTGGCTTGAATATGCATCATTTCTCTCATTCATCCACCATTATCCAACATTTTTGTTGAGTTTGTAATGTTCCCAAGCATCTCTGATATACAACCTAAGAGAGTTTCTTGGGGTGATAACATTAATTGGTGCCATTGCCGGGGAGAGGAGAATTGAAGCTCAACTTCCCTGGGAGAATGACATAGTTCCAGATTTTGATGATAGACAAGGTCTGGGCACATAATTTGGTTGTAATCATCTATCTGGCGACTCCACTGGAGGAAGACCATCCTTTGGCGACTCCACATTGAATTTCTGGCTCAGTTTGTGAGACATACTCGAAGAAATCCTCAAAAATCACCAGCTGAACTAGTGCTTGAACCTGAGAGGACTGTCAAATCGAAGAAAGCATCACAAAGAGGGGCATCAGGATCAGGTAAGCCTAAGAAATCTCATTCATATCTGAAAGATAAAGTTATAGTTGAAGATATACAATTTGAAGATTTAGAGCCCAACACTGTTTATAAGGAAATTCTCTCAGAGATTAATACAACCCCTTGTGCAGTTAGTTCCCCTTTGAATCTCAGTCCAAAGAAAGCTTCCCATTCAGTCCAAAACATCCCTTTATCTCTGTCATCCATCACATTACTTCCTACCATTCAAGCTGCCAGTATCCTTCCACATATTCCAATCATGGCAGGCCAGCAAGCACCCACGAAGATAGAAAGAATTGTTGTTGCTAGATATGGACCTTTAGTCTTGCCTGTTCCTTTAAATCCTATGCCTGTGGGAGAATATCAGAAGTATATTCCCAAGTTCACTGGCACAGAGGGAGTAACAGTAGAAGAGCACCTAGAAGCTTTTTACAGTTATGTTGATAATTTAGATATAAGTGAAAATGATGTGTGGATGAGAGTTTTTGTCCAGAGCCTTGATGGAGAGGCCAGGAAATGGTTCAGAGAATTACCCCAGAGATCTATAACTGATATTGAAGCATTAGATGATGCATTTTTGAAGCACTGGTGGGATAAAAAGGACTTGTTGTATTATCATACTGAGTTTGGTAACCTAAAGAGGGAAAATGGTGAATCTTTGCCTGATTTCAATAAAAGGTTCAACCGTATGTATAGTAAGATACCAGCTGAAGTAAAGCCTACCCCCACCTCTGCCAAACTCACTTATGTCAATGCTTTTGACTCTGATTTCTACCTATTGTTGAGAGAAAGGAGATGTCTGATGCTGGAAGACATGTAGGATGCAGCCCTAGAAGTAGAGTCTAACAATATGGCTGCAGAAATGCTCAAAATTCAAACTGACAGAAGGAGGCAGAGAGGTCAGGCTTCTACTTCTTCTGCTTCATCTTCAGAGCCTAAATTAGACAAAATGACCAAGATGATAGAATCATTGGTTGCTGAAATTTCTAAGCTAAAGGTTGAGTGGAATTTAGGAAAAACAAGGCAGTAGAACACTTTTGCTCCAAGAAATCAGAATCCATTCAGAAGAGCAAATGAGCAGTTACAAGTAATGCAGAGGGGTGAAGAATCAAAAGAAGATCAGAAAGTTAAAGCTCCTTTCCAAAATGTAGTCATGGAGGAGGAACAATTTGAAGAAGATGAGGATGAAATTCACTGCATGGAGGATAAAGGTAGCGCTGCATTCTTGACTTTGGCTGCTTATGAATAATCATTGCTACAGGAACAAGACAGTCAAGAATGGGACAGAGGAGCTATTCTACAAACTGGGGACCAGCAGAGATATAATTTGAGATCCAATGCGAAAAATGTCAAGGAGAATCCTGCCCAAAGAGCTGTTGTCCAAATAGAATCGCAGAACATAAGACAGAGAAGACCAGCAGCTGATTTAGTCATCCTTAAAGGCCCAGTTCAAGAGGTAAAAGGTTCTGATAAGTTATCTTCTTCATTTAGCTTTCACTCAGAAGTTCAGAAATTGAAAATATCTGTGCCTCTGGTGGAATTGGTAAAGAGTGAAGTGTTTAGAAAGCCTATCCTTGAAGCCCTTGAGCTAGAAACCACACAAACCTCCACTGACTTTGTCAATTTGCAAGATGACAAGCATGCCATTGTGCTTAGTCCTATGATTGAACCTGCTGATAGTAATTCTCCATCTTTTTATGTCTCCTTGACCATTCATGACAAAATCCTCCACAATTTCCTGCTAGATATAGGGGCCAGCCACAATCTAATGCCTAAAGCTGTCATGGAAGAGTTAGGCCTTCACATCACCAGACCTTATCATGATTTATTTTCTTTTGACTCAAGGAAAGTGAAATGCCTAGGATTGATTAAAGACCTGGCCATTACCTTAACTCAGCTTCCCATGAAGAGTATGATGATGGATATTGTGGTAGCAAATGTCCCTCCTAAGTTTGGCATGCTGTTGTCCAGAGGGTAGATTAAGAGACTAGGTGGGACAATACAGAATGATCTATCTTATGCCACTATCCCAGTTTTTGGAGGAGAAAGTAGGAGATTGTACAGAGAAGCATAGTTGGCATACATAATTAGTGATGAGAAGAACCTTACCAATCATCCCATATATACAGTGGACACTGATTTTGGAGCATGTATTCTCCAAATAGAAGAATCTTAGAAGGTCTCAATGCAACTCAGGAAACCAACAGTTTAGGCCGAAGAAGAGCAAGGAAGTCAGGTTTGGGAGATGTTCTTTGATGGAGCATGTTCTAGAGAGACTGCAAGAGTAGGGGTGGTGCTGATATCTCCACAACCAGAAAGCATTCAGCTGTCTTTTAAGCTGGTTTTCCAAGTCACAAACAAAATAGCAGAGTATGAGGCTTTGTTGTTGGGCCTTAATGCAACAAAAGACAGAGGAATCAAGAATCTGAAGGTATTTGGAGATGCTGATTTGATCATTCAACAAGTAAATAAAACATTTCAAGCAAAGCACCCAAGGCTGAAAGCATACAAAGATGAGGTATGGAGAATTAGAGATTATTTTGATTATTTTTGTATTTCATATATTCCTAGAGCCCAAAATCAATTTGCTAATTCCCTTGTTGTGTCTGCTAGTCTATTTATTCCTCCCATGCCTCCCAGACTAGTTTATGAAGTCCAAATGAAGTATAGACCTTCCTTACCTGATAATGTCCACCATTGGAAAGTCTTTGAAGATGATGATGAGATAAATAGGTTTCTGCAAGTCGTTTATGAGTTTTCCGAAATGCAAGTTGACCAAGAAAATGATGCTTTGCAAGAAGACCCCCAATCCCAGCTTAGAAATAAAATTGGCAAAAATAGCATTGTCCAGCTTCCTAGTAATCATATTCCAAAGGGTTTAATTCCTCTTGAAAGACTGTTTGACCAAAATGATGTGCCTTACAAGGTTGCCCAAAAAGAAGACCAATCTACAGCCTGTAAGCATGATATAGGAAGTACAGGTCAGCCTAGATACATACATTTGTCCACTCATCTGTCTGCTGACCAAAGTGCTGAATACTGCAAATTAATGAAGTAATTTAATGTATGATAAGAACATAATCCAGCATAAAATCCCTCTGAAGAAAGATACCATTCCTTTCAAACAGAAGTTAAGACCAATAAATCCTATGCTTCTTCCTCTAATTGAAAAAGAAATTAAAAAGTTGCTGGCTACTAAGATTATAGTTCCTCTTAGATATTCAAAATGGGTAGCCAATCTAATGGTGGTGAGAAAGAAGAGTGGAGAAATCAGACTGTGTGTTGATTTCAAAAATTTAAACAAATGCTCCAAGAAAGACAACTATCCTCTACCAAAGATGGAGCATTTGCTGCAAAAAGTCTCAAAAGTCAAAGTGATGTCTTTCTTGGATGGATTTTCAGGCTTTAATAAGATTGTTGCGCACCCAGATGACCAAGAAAAGACTGCATTTACCACTCCTTGGGGCAATTTTATGTATGCTAAGATGCCTTTTGGACTGATGAATGCTGGATCCACCTTTCAGAGAGCTATGGATATAGCATTTGTGGGAGAGAAAGATAAATTTGTCCTTATTTACCTTGATGACATAACAGTATACTCCAGCAGCCATCAAAATCATTTGCCGCATTTGAAAAAAGTGTTTCTGAAGTGCAGAAGGTTTAGAATTTCAGTCAATCCCAAAAAATCACAATTTGCTTTAGAAGAAGGCAAGCTATTAGGACATGTGGTGTCTGCTGCAGGTGTCCGAATTGACCCAGAAAGAGTAAAAGCCATACAGACTTTGTCTGTCCCTAGATCAAAGAGAGATATCCAGTCCTTTCTGGGCAAAATAAATTTCGTAAGGAGGTTTATTCCGAATTTTGCTGAATTGTTGAAGCATGTAACTTCCATGTTGAAGAAAGGATCAGAGGTCAGATGGACCAATGTAGCAAGAAAATCTTTTGAGTCCATTAAAAAAGCTATTATGGAGGCTTCCACTTTAGTAAGTCCAGATTACAGCAAGGAGTTCCATGTGTTTTCTTTTGCCTCTGAAGACACCATTGCAGCAGTTTTATTGCAAGAAGATGAAGAAAGTTCAGAGCATCCGGTGGAATTTTTCAGCAAGAACTTGAGGGATGCTGAACTGAGGTATGATATTATTGAAAAACAAGCATATGCACTCATCAAATCCTTGAAGGCTTTCAGAGTTTACATTCTGCATTCCAAGATAATTGCATATGTACCCTCTGTTGCAATAAAAGATGTCTTGATACAACCTGATGTTCATGGAAGAAGGGTTAAATGGATTGCAAAAATGATAAAATTTAATATAGAATTAAAGCCCACCAAGCTAGTCAAAGATCAGGGTCTTGCCAGATTGTTAGCTGAGGAAAATTGCAGATCTTTAGATATTGATTTCATGTGCACAATTGCAGAAAGTGGTCAGACAGAAGAAGAAGAGGAAGCAGCTGAACCAGACGGAAAGTAGTTAGTGGTCGAAAATCTAGCTTCTTGTGATTGGTATTCTGCAATAATTAATTTCTTGCTAAAGCTAGAAATCCCTTCAGGCTTGAGCACAAGTTAGGCCAGAACTATAAAACTTAGGGTAGCTAAATATTGCATCAATGAAAATCTGCTCTACTGGAGGGATCCATCTGGAGTGCTTTTAAGGTGTCTGGACAAGGAACAATCAATAGAAGTCATGCAGCAATTTCATTCTAGCATGTGTGGAGGACACCATTATTGGAAGACTACAGCCCATAAAATTCTCAGAGCTGGGTATTACTGGCCCTCCTTATTTTTTGATGTATTTGCTTTTGTTAAATCTTATGACAGGTGCCAAAGATTTGAAGGAAACCAGCAGTTGAAGTCCCTGCCCTTAAAACCAATACATGCAAAAGGACCTTTTGAGCAGTGGGGCTTGGATTTCATTGGAGAAATCAATCCACATTCCAGTGGCCAGCGCAGGTGGATATTAGTAGCCACTGATTATTTCACCAAGTGGATTGAAGTAGTCCCTACCAGGAAGGCTGATCATAATGTGGTCATGAAATTTTTGACAGAGAATGTTTTCAACAGATTTGGTTGTCCACATAAACTAGTCATAGATAATGCAGCAACCTTCAGGGCAAAAGAGCTGGTGGAAATGTGTGATTCAATGGGTATTAAACTAGTTCATTCCAACTCATATTATCCACAAGGAAATGTTCTGGCAGAATCCTCTAATAAAATCCTGATAAGGATAATTAAGAAGCTGTTAGAGGACAATAAAAAGAATTGGGATTCCAAGCTCAAGTATGCACTATGGGTTGACAGAGTGACCATTAAAAAATCCACAGGGAATTCTCCTTTCAAGCTAGTATATGGCATTGAGGCTGTATTTCCAATTCAGCTAACTCTCCCTGTGGAAAAATTCCTTCAAGAAGAACAGGATGAGGAAGAAGACATGGCAAAGAGGATCATTGATTTAGCAGAGGTACATTAGATTAGAGAACAGCTGGTTGAAAAGGCTGCAGCACATCAGAAAAAGATCAAGGAAGCCTTTGACAAGAAGGCAAAACCAGATAAATTTCGGGTTGGTGACTTGGTTCTGAAATGGGATGCATTGAAAGAAAATAAAGGCAATCATGGGAAGTTTGATGCTTTCTGGACAGGGCCTTTCATCATTTCACAGATTCAAGGGAACAACACCTTCATACTAAAAATTATGGGAGGAGAAGTAGTTTTTGATGGCCCAGTTAATGGGCAGTTTTTGAAAGTTTATGTGATTTAAGGTCTTTGGCCTTAAAGGTTGTAAATATTGTGTTTTTATCAGTTTTAGTATAGATGCAGTAGACTCCATGCCCAATGAAACACTAGGGAGTTTGTTATTTTGTTTTTCATCAGGAAGGCATTGATCTGTAGGTTCTTGAGACCTCACAGGGAGGATCTCATCCCCAAAAGGAGCCAGTGTTAACTCTGCTATGCATTTGTGTGTTTGGAGGACCAAATGACTATTGTGGCCATGTGTTTTTGCAAGAAAGGAGCTCACAACAATTCATTTTACCTTTACCCTTTTCATTTGATCTATACCCTTATAACTCCCGCCACCCCTGTTTTCCTTCGTTTTGCTCTGAATTTCTCCATAAACCCCCAAATCCATCGGAGCCCCATTTCAGCTTAGCCCTAGGTGCTTATAGTGTTGAACCCATATAACGCGTGCAAATGAAAATTCCACGGTCTGCGGCTTTCGTTGGTCACATCACCCCCCGTTAACCCTTTACCTTCTTTCTGCCGTCAGATTGTCCGTCGCTGCAATCCAACGTCATACGCCGCTCCCGCCCCACGAACTTGCACGCCTATTAGTCAGCGTGGTAAGTGGTTTCCCTGCCGTCCCATCTACCACGCGGCGCTTTATTACTTGATCGCTCCTCCATGTACGAAAATTGCCTGTCTCCCGTGAGTGGTGCGGGGAAACCGCTTACCACGCATACGTACGGCTCCCCGCTCATTAACCTGTGCTCCCCTTCGCTGCCTGATAGCCATCAGATATGCCCGACTACGATCCGATGGCCCTCGTATGTCTGATCCCGTTGTCTTCCGATATCCTCCGTAGATTGATCTCCGCCGCTCGTTTATTTAATCCAACCGCTGCTATTGATCCCCATTGCGCCCATGTATCCGCCACATAGTCTTGGTGCCCCGACCTCTATCATGTTTCCCAAGGAAGGAGGCAAGAATCTGGTACCCCATTCCATTACTCTTCAGCTACCTACATTCAAATAACAGCACAACCGAGAAGGAAAGGACGATCCTTGAGCAGTTTAATGACTACAACAGTTATTGAAATTCATTCAAATAATACTTCACCTGTTTAGGAAGGACAACAAAGTACCAATAAATGTCAAATTGATTCATTAAAACACATAGTGTGCAGCAAGGACCCATATCTAATTGTAAATGTGGTTGGTGGTCCGTTATGACCCCTCCACGCATAGGTTATGCAGAGAAATTTTGTAATCAACCTCCATATATACCCAAAAATAGAATGGTTGATGGTTGATGAATGTTATTTTGATGTAAGCTTCAACTTCTGGAGACTGTAACTACTGTGATACTTGCATATTCTGGTCTTCATTTTCAGCTAATGCAAGCTTCTTTTGCTGTTAATTGCTCACTTTCCACTTCTTCTTCTTTGTTCCAGGTTGTGCCTGTTATGCATTTATTCATGTGCTGTTGATGTTTAGCATTAGAGGGGTTGTCATCCCACCTCTGTGTTAGTATTTAGCAAGTATCATTGATTGTGTATGCAGGTTTCTGTTGTTTTAATGCCAGAGAGCTGTCATCCTATATGTGCATTAGGAAATAGAATTACAGACCTTTTAACTGGTTGCATCTAGCCATCACAGGGTCCTGTGCATCTGCTGGTGTGATCAGTGTTCTCCATCATCACATTTCCTTAAATTGTGCATAATTGGTGGTCTAAAGCCTTGTAGTCTAGGGGTGTTCACTCATGTCTGGGGTTAAGCATAGTAGAAGTGGTTATCTGGCTTGAATGTGCATCATTTCTTTCATCCACCATTTTCCAACATTTTTGTTGATTTTGTAATGTTCCCGAGCATCTCTGATATACAACCTATGAGATTTTCTTGGGGTGATAACAGTCCCAAGGCTCAGGAAGAAATGGCTCATATGTCTAAAGTTCCATATGCATCAGCAGTTGGAAGCTTAATGTATGCAATGGTCTACACAAGGCTTGATATTGCACATGCAGTGGGAGTTTTAAACAGGTACATGAACAATCTAGGAAAAGAACATTGGATGGCGGTGAAGTGGATTCTCAGGTATTTGAGAGGTACCACAAATCAAGTATTATGCTTTGGTGGTTCAAACATTGCTCTACAGGGATATGTTGATGTAGATATGGTAGGTGATAGAGATAACAGGAGGAGCACAACAGGGTATGTGTTTACTATAGGTGGAACAACTATCAGTTGGGTCTCAAAACTGCAAAGTGTTGTTGCACTCTCAACAACAGAAGCAAAGTATGTTGCTACTACAAAGGATAGTAAAGAAATGATTTGGTTACAAATGTTTCTGGATGAATTGGGTAAGAAGTAGGAGTTGGGCAAGTTATACAGTGATATCCGGAGTGCCATACATCTTGCAAAGAACTCTGCATTTCATTCCAAGACTAAACATATACAGCTCAAGTACCATTTCATACGGTGAGCGTTGGAAGTGGACAGTTGAAGTTGGAAAAGATACACACTAGACAGAATCCTGCAGATATGTTAATAAAAGTTGTAACTAGGGAGAAACTGAGAATCTGCTCAGTTTCAATTGGTATTAAAGTATGATGAAGAATATGAGAAACATCCAGGTCCAAAGTGGAGTCATTGTCCAGCAAATGAAGTAGCGGTGGAGTTTCTATAATCAGTCTCCAAGTGGGAGATTTTTGGGTGTGGAGCCTGATTATCTTCTGTATTCGAAGGTATCGCTGCATTGGACCCCAGTTCATAATGGGGCAGTAATGTCGCCCGTAAAATATTCGCTGCAGGGGGGGTCTGGGGGGGGGGTGCGCGGTGGCCTTGTAAAATGTTGTAATTTCGTAGTCAATCTGGGTCATTCATTAGGTGAAGATATGACGGTAGAAGTTAAGTTTAATTTAGGGTTTTTTTTCCCTAGAAGGAAACTCCTCACTATATATGAGAGAATTGTATTGCGTGTATGTATATCTGTATTCTGAGTGAGGAAGAGAGAGAAGATTGAGAGCGAAGAGGGAATTATAGTGGATTTGTTGTAGGTTGTATCTCTTCAGTTTGTTGGATAATATAAAGAGAAGGACTGGTTGTTTCTCCGTGAACGTAGCACAAACTGGGTGAACCATGTATATCTGTGTCTCTCTTGTTTTATGAGTTTTTTCTGTTTATGGAATATATTATGTGTTCCATTGCTCTGTAATATATAATTTTCTAACAATTAAAACAACCCTTATTTCATCTTGAATGCAATCTTCCATACATCTTGTTTTGCAATCTTGACCTGATGATAGCCACTGCGCAAGTCCAGTTTTGTTAAATAGACAACATTTTTAGATTGATCTAACAAATCATCAATGTGAGGGATAGGGTACCGATTCTTCACAATTATTTTGTTGAATGCCCTGTAGTCTATGCATGTCCTCCATGTTCCATCCTTCTTTGGCACCAACACAATGGGTGAGCCACATGGAGAAGAATTTGGCCTTATGACCCCTTGGTTCAGCAACTCTTGTACTTGCTTCTTTATCTCCTCCATCTTGATGGATGACAACCTATACATACCAATGTTTGGTAAAGGAGCATCCTGCTGCAAGTGAATCTCATGTTGGATCTCACACTTTGGAGGAAACCCACTTGGTTCCTGAAAAATCCCATCATAGTTAGAAACAATTTCATACAATTCATTTTTATGAGTCGTATAACAACCTTGGAAAGCTTCATATGTCTCTGCATATTTTTTTATCTCACAACCATGAACATGCACCCTTTGATGGAATTAATCAATCTCTTCATCTGACCTGCACTTACACTATTGGCTCTGATTTTGGCACGATGAGCTCTAACAATGTATTCCACCTCATATTTTGTGAGATGATACTTGTTTTCATGCTGAAGTAAAACTACTTTTCTATCATAGAAATATGGACTCCCTAATATAATACCACATATATGCAAGTGTACAACATCAAGATCAACCTCATATACTAGTTTGGATGCAATCACAAATCTAACTCTACACTACTTGGTTACAAGTAATTTGTCTTTATCACACACCCAACCAAGAGGGTAGGGTTTTGGATGAGGCTTGGTCTCTAATCCTAACTTCTTAACCAAGGATTGTGAAATAAAATTTCTTGTGAGCTTGGATCAAACAAGGTTTCCACTTTAGTATGTTTTATTATGACTCTAATGTGGAACAATTTATTCCTCTTTCGTTCATTAATAAGAGACTCATCTGAAGAACTTGTACTTTCATTTAATTCATAACTTTCATTAGCATGAAGAGGAAGTACCTTGTATGCCCACTGTTGTGATATGTCTCATCACCAAAATCGGATCCAAGGTCTTGTTGTACGGTTTCCACATCTTTTTCTTGTTCCTCCCACCAAATATCTTTGGTTTTGACTCGAAATGCAACTTCCAACAATGTTCATCATCATGGCCTTCCTTCTTGCAATGTGTGCAAGATGAATTTGTTCCTTCCTCCTTCTTGGTTGTAGTTGCCTTCTTGTCCTTTCTCTTTCCTTTTCCTTTGAACTTTCCATTATGAGGTTTGAAAGATGATTTATTTGGATTCTCTTCTTTATCATTCTTTCCCCTTATTTCAAGGTGAATGGCCTTCAAACTGGCTGCATCAATAGTAGTAGGCTCAAATAACAACAAAGAATGCTTGATGTAACTATGTAAAGCACCAATATACTTTGTTACAGTTTCAGGTGAATCAAGTGAAATGCCCAGATTCAATGCTTGTTTTCTAAACTCTTTTGTGAAGCTTTGTACATTTTGACCCGACCCTTGTCTTAAATATTGCCATTCCATTAAAAACTTTTGTCGATAACTATTGTCTAGGTAAATCCTCTCTGCGAACATAGATGATCCCTCTATCCCAATGAGTGGGTCTATCAACTGAAGTGACAATCTACCAGACACGTTCCTAAGTTACAATTGAAAAGAGAGATGAAGAAGATGGCCTACCTCGTTTTGATGCTATCTCGATCTCCTTTGTTGAAGACCTTGAATCACTTGCATCACAGGCTCGTTCCTACTGCTTACAACATTTATGCACCTGCACAAGAGATCAAGACACAACAAGGTATACAAATACAAATAGCATATTCAAAAGTAACCTACTTAACTGATCAAGGAATGTTAATCTAAATGATACATGAGCATACACATTTAGGGAAAATGAACCAACAACTATATTAATAGAAAATAAAGGGAAGCATACAACCAAGCCTCGATGTTGATAGGCTCTCCTTAAATGAATATCCGAGTCCAAGCTAAGATATCCAAACACTCCTTCTCCAAACCAAATGAGTAGCATATAGGCAAAATCTTAGCATAAGGGTGCAAATAGGCATATACCAACCATTTGGGAATGGGAGAGGATGAATATATAGTTTGGGAAAGGGAATTAGGATCTCTCCAAAGATAGGAGTAGGCCCTCATCTCAAGGAGGTAGCTCATAGGGATAAGACCAAGAGACCAAGTTAGGAGAACTCAACTTCATCTATGTCGAACAACCTCCAGCTCGCTACTCTAGAAGCTTCTAGATCCTGAATCTTCTCATCCTCTTTGGGAAAATTGCCTTTTTGGAATCATCGTGGGTATACAAGTGAACAAAGTCATGCCATCGCGAGTCGAGTATAGTGCAACAGGGGACGTTGTTTTTAGTCTCATAAGGGCGATGATTCTCAAATTAGGGTTTTAGAGCTATTTCCTTCAAGGGAAGCTCAAGGAATTTTCAAATCAATGTCTTAGGAAGGATTTGAGCTGCATATATGAATGATTACACTGCATAATGGTCATGTTTCAGGAACTTGAAGGTGTTATCAGGAAAACTAGTGTCCATTCAGAGTTGCTAGTCCCACTAAGATGGGTAGCTATCTTAGAAACAAACAAACTAAAGTTACTTGTGTCTTCCTTTATGAGAGATAAATGAGAGAGAAGCAGAGAGTACCAACCTTAGTCTTTCGCTAGTCTCCTTGCTTGTTTCCTCTCTCCCTTGATAGAGCTTTCGCCACTCCTTTCTCACTTGTCCCACTTCAAAGAACACATGTAGAGTCAAGGCAGCAAAATACCATCAAAGCATAGAGATCTATAATCATAAACAATGTAGGATCAGATGTACATTAACCATACAAATGGATATACAAATACAAGATTCAGAGATATACAAGCATATGGAGGAAAACTCAAATAACTTTATTGATAGAAGTAGTAGAAGAGAGGATTACAACCGAGCTGTCTGATCCAGCATCATCCTCCCAGCATGAAAGCCCTCTTCACCTCATACAAAGCAAGATCACCCAAAAATGTCTTCAAAGAGAAACCAACAACACTTCCTTGCAAATTACAAAATTCCAGCCTCTGGATCTCTAGGATGAGGGATCCATATATAGATGTTTGTAGGAGAGTGAGTTAGCTTCTGGGATTTTGATTAGTGTCATTTCACTGATAGTTCTTGGTTCCACTTGGAGATTTCATGATCTCTTACTCATCCCTGGGCGAATTCAGAGAGGCAAGTGTCATATGAGCAGTTTCTAGAAGATTTTTTGAGTTTCCACCTAGCAAACTGCTTCTGCCATTTGTCTGCTCTCACTCATCGCACCCTACAAAATGGATTTTCAGTATGCATCGCACCCCCCATGTGTAACAGGTGAGATGCATCGCACCCTCAGCACGAAGCAGTCTGTATGGTCCAGTTTTGACCAGAATTGAGTAGTTTTTCAGGGAGAACTTCTGGGAAATGATGTAATCAGCTGACCTTGTTCCTTTAGGGTATGAAACAACACTTTTAGGGGTTTAAAATCCCTTGGTTTATGGACATATGTGATTGGGTTTGCAGTGCCCAAATATGTCTATAACAGTTTCCCCCTAAAGCATGAGGTCGTAAATCTTCTGATGTCGGGTGAAATGCTTTACTATGAGGATTCGAGGTTTTTCGAACTGGAAGGTGACCTGTAATAAGATACAATACAATACATTATCTTCATAATATTTTCATGATCTAGCTGAGGCGGGCATTCCCATGCTCAGCTTTATAAATCCATATTCATGTACATAGGACAGACAATGGTCTGTGTGGCAGACTGATGATTCTGGTAGAGCCATCATCCCTTAGTTTGGATGTTTCTCTATGCAGCTGTGATGTACATTTGATGTCTTTATTTTCCTGAATATATCGTAGCCCGGATGGATGAAACTAGATCCAAGGTCTTCAAACTTGTTCAATCTTCGCCCGAAGTACAAGTCGATCCATGTGAAAAGATGTTCTGATGTTGAACATGGAAAGACATCTCTTAATTACCAGCCAATGATGTAATCTGTTAACAAGCACGAGAGGAATCACAGATAATGATGATGACCCTCAAGGTATTGCAGTACAATTCACGTTGTGTGAATACATGAGTCAATGTTGAACACCACGCAAAATCTTTCCATCAAAGGCCATGGATGTAAACCTGTCACCGGAAGTGAGAAACTTGCCATTGAGGCATGCAAGCTTCAAAGTACTGAAAGGGTTGTTCCTAAGTCAACTTCTTGGATAATGAGCTAATGTTGACAAGAAGTGACTCGTCGTAGGAGGGCCTTAATGAATCCCACATCTATGACATGGAAGGGAGCAAATGATTTTGTGGAGGTGAAAACGATCTGATGATACAAGGTTCAGGGTGGCAGTCATGAAAAATGGAGAGTGAAGGTATTGCAGCAGATGAGGCGTTAGCTAGGTTGGTGAATTCTCTAAGCGACTTCTCTTGAACATATCAATGACAATGAAATGGATTGGTAGCGTTAACCCCAAAATGGATGGTACGACGAACCAATGGTGATATGACCGGTGAACAGGATAACCCAACCCGACTCAATCATGGTAATGGAGTGAAAGTGTCATGTTCAAGAGCAACCTGCTACCAATGAAGTTATTCAAGTTTTCTTCCCTTTTTCCCCAGTCATTGCTTACTAGTAACTCTTTATTTTTGTCAAGCTTGAGGAGGATAACATATGCTTGTTCTATAATTTGTCATTTGGGCAAACCTATCGCTATGTTTTAACAAGCCTAGCGACAGTGAAACTCGCTCTTGTTTGCACGGACAAGTTTGTCGCTATTGTTTTAACGAGTTTAACGATAAAGATAACTCGATCCTTTTCAATTTTAGAGAGTCTAAAAAGAGACGTAAAGGAAACTCAGTAGTCCTTTTTCGTAATATAATCCCTTAAGTCCGAAAAGGTATAAAATAATACGAAAGGGATGACTTTTCGATAGTTTTTACGAGCCGAACAAGACAAGCGCTCGATCTTTTTGTGTAATGATTCCTCAGGTCCAAAAAAATTAAAATCTAGAGGAGGGATGGCACTTCCAATCACTTTAACCAGCTGTAGAGACCAATTTCTCGACAATATTTTCATATTTTACGAGTCATATGAAAAGAGCTTAAAGGAGACTCGTTTTTTGAGGAACGAGTGATGTTTTCAGATAGCAATTGGTTCCAGGTAAGGTTTGGAATTTTTAAATTACGACAGTGTAAAGAAGGTGGCTAATAGAATCACTCGTCACAGCTATTCCTCAAAAGGGTAAACAATCAAATGGAGGCGTATGATCGGCTAGAAAAGAGTGGAGGTGATGGTAAGAACACAACCAAGGTTCAAAAGCTGATAATTATGCAATCACAAAGATTATTTAATGAAGGTGGGTTCATTTTTTAACGAGCTTAAACTTTAGGGGAACATTTGCTTATTTCTAGGTTTATTTTTTAACAAGCTTGAACTTCGCGTAAAACTTCTCGTGCCAGTCGTATAATAAGGATGTCTCATCGATAGGTTCATTTTTTAGGGAGCTTGCCCCATTTGAAACTTTGCTCCGGAGCCTTTCGTTATGCAAGCTAGGAATGACCAACATACGAGTTTAAAGGGCTGAGAGCCTACAAAATAAGAAAATAAAAGGTCATTTTTCACTTGCATGCGAAAAGGTTTGCATGCACCCAGGTATAACGAAATAGAGCTTCCAAGCTACCAAACGGAAGTTCTTACATTAGCAAGATTGTTCCATCTATGTAGCAGATAAAATTCTTCCTCGGCTTTGTCCATCGAAATGGATGAAGGTGATTCAAGTTCCAATCACCTAACCTTTGATGGGGGAATCCTTTTCCAGTCTGATCCATTTTCCTAAACGGACAAGATAGTCAGACTAGTCATATTCCTACGCGGAAACCTACCTTATATCTGGGGTTTTCCTATCGAAGCAGACTAGGGTGCATGCCTCCTGGGTTTCAGTCACAATCACCGAATCACTCGCGCTCATCAGGTGGACAGACTGGAGATTGATGAGACATTCCTTGTGAAAAAAGACCAGTTAAGGATGACATTTGACTAGTAGCTGTGTTCAAACTGGGGAATGAAAGCTAGTCTACGAGCTTGACCATTCTACCTTCATGCGGGAAACACATCACTCGAAAGAGTGAGGAAAAAATAGCTCCAATGCTATAAATGTAGTCACGCCCAAGGAGTAGATTGTAATCTAGAGGCCCTTGGACTACCATCACGTTTAGATGAATGGTTTTCCTTCTCAAAGTTATAGGAAAATTTGGAAGGATCCCCAATGGTAGACTTGTTCCTTTGTTGAAGCCTGTCAGATTTCGAATCTCAGGCAGAAGAGATGGTGAACCAAGTGCTTTCCAAGCATTTGAGGAAAGGATACTCACAGAAGCCCCTTCATCTATGATAGTACCAACCATGATCATTCTGTAAGCTTGTGCTATGATTCAGAATGGTACATTAGATGGTAGTCGAGGTCTCCCTAGTAGATTCCAATCGAAGGAAACAACTAGATTACATGGAGGAGGGACCGAATAAACGGTCAGATAAATCTTTGACAAACTTCCTTCATGTGGTAAAGGAATGGGTAGATTTCCCCATGTTCATCGGATTCTATGTTAACGAAAAGAATTTGAACGGTGTCATTCTCATTCTCTTTGGTGACTATATCATTTGAAGGTGGACCTTCTGAAGACAAGACTGGGTCAACTGCCATCTTGACTTGTTGACATTGGTCTGGTGTGGACTCAGAGGGTTTATCTTCAATGATAGGTGCTTTAACCAACAACAATGGTGTGTCAGTCAGATTTTCATCTAGCGATGGACTCGGCAAGAGTTTCTTGTATCCAAGAGGAAGTCGTTGCGGTGAAGCGGGACGGTTATCCAAGATTCTTTTAGCTTCGTCTAGGAAAGGACAACGATGGAGGACATGATCGCCTTCACACAGTCTACAAGGAAATTTATATCTTCCTTTCTTTCCATTGGCTTCGTTTTCACTAGTTGATGGTGTGCTCTCAACATGATCGTTAGAGGTTGAAGACACCGGATTGTGCAAGTGAGGAGACCAGTCCCTCAGGATCCGTGGGATGCAGGGACAATCTTGATGATAGTGGTCTCCCTTGCAAATGACACATGGAGATTTAGGTTTGGATGGTGCAGTGTGTGGATTTTCGCCAGACGATGCATGGTTTCCCCCTTTCACCGTTGGCTTCTTCTTCTTCTTCTCCTTCCCTTTCTTCTTCTTCTCAGTTGGTTTTTAGTGTTACTAGTTTCACCAAGCGAAGAGGAAGAAGGAGAGGGAGAAACAAAGGAAGTAGAAGGTGGGGGAGCGACTTCAGGATCATCTGGTTGCTGGTTTGATTGCTGAGGAATTGCGGTGTTTTGAACGACAGAGGTCAAGAAAAACCATACTGGTGGGCCAATTGTAAGTCCTGGAAGGGACAATGTAGCCATGTGTGGAGCACCAACATCTCCCTAAGAGGAGAAGGGACTAGGATTTCCTCCAAGGGGAAATCCTTGATTGGTAGACCCCATTTTCTCAACCTAAAGACCAATGAGGGAACAGTGACATTATCCCGATTAAAATAAATTTTATGACGCTTTGACACAACTTGCTTTTTCAATTTTTAAGAGTCGATAAAAAGCTGAAGATGACTCTAGTCGCCTTCGATTTTTAATGAGCCTGAAGTGACAAGTGCTCAGATGGACCTTTTCTTTTAGGGAGTCTGAGAAGGAATGAAAGTGACTACTTTGGGAATCTAGACAGAGGGATTACCAAACCAATTGCAAAACTACAGAATACTTTTTACGGTACGGTAGTCAATCTTCCCGAATGTTGTGTTCAGTGCATTGCGATCGATAGGGTGGCAGACACGACTTCCTAAGGATAAAGGATGTAGCCTATTGTGGTCTCCCAATATATACTCGACGGTACATGGAAGCATAAGTCCATACTGGCACTTGTCGTCTCAAAGAGGAGGAATCACCCAACTTACGATGAAAGCGATAGTTACCAGGCTTTACGACACCGGAATACATCTCTATCCTAGACTTCTAAATGTTGTGCGTTAGGTTCCAAAGTGTTTTTATGTTCATTGAGGTTTATTTTATAGTTGATCTTTCTTAACAAGTTTGCCTTTAAGGTTCACCGCGTGATGTAGATATACAATTCCTAAATATGCAATCTAAGATGATAAACAGTCGTTTACTTTCTTTTTGCAATGAAAATCCTAGCTACTAACGAAAGACAAGTGAAATTCTTTCAACATAGAGCAGAGAGCACACACTAGATGCACTTTTCCTAAATCAATTTCAGCATGCAGTCTAAATGCAAATGCACATGCATGTATTGTTTTTCAGTTTCCTTAATGTGAGAATGACAAAAGAAAACTAAGTACAGATCTGAACTATCTTCTTTCAAAGCGACAATACTAACAATTTTCTCTTCAAAAAATGAAAGGAAGGCTAAGACAACACTTTGCGATTTCAAATTTAAAATTGCTTTCGACACTTGAAATACTATTAATTCAAATCAAATACAATGGCAAAAGTGTAATCGACTATCTAAAAGAGGAAGACTTTACGACACTCTTTTTCTTGACTAAAAACAACACTTGCGACACTTTCAAATCAAAAGACGACAGTTCGATTAAGCTACTATTTGCAAAGGAGAACTGTAAATGATGAAAAATACATAAAAAAACATTCACAATTCCTTATCAGTGGAGGCTGAAATAATGCAAAGGAAGATGGTTTCAACAATGATGTACTGATCATAGACAACAAAACTACTAAATAAAGTTGAAGACAATGAAGAAAAAACCAAAGTCTGGAGGCAGAAACAGTCCTAGTCAATCATCGCATTTGTAACACAGGGAAACAGGGATGCATCTCACCTGCAACACACAAGAGGTGTGATGCATCTAGATTGCCAATGAGAGATAGTGTGATGGTTTAGGGATGAGACTGAGCTTGGTTTTCACTCACATTTTGTAGCTAAGTTCAGGGATTTAGGCTAAGCTAATGATTATCAGTAAACATAAAGTATAGGGGCTGATCTAATGAGGTTATTTGAGCTACCACCAGGGAACTTAGGATGTTTGCAAGCTAGATGTTCAGTTCATAAACCAACCCGGAGATTGACTGAAGCAGTGTTGATCTACTTTGCAGTTGCATAGAAAAAGTAGTTTGAAGGCTAGCTGGCTTAACTTCGGGCTCTGTCTGTGGTTTATAAAGCAAACAATAGTAACAAAACAAACAAACTATTCTCTCCCCAGTGGAGTCTCCATTTTGTTATCGGGAAAAATAGTGTCCATTCAGAGTTGATAGTCCCACTAAGACAGGTAGCTATCTTAGAAACAAACAAACTAAAGTTACTTGTGTCTTCCTTTATGAGAGATAGATGAGAGAGAAGCAGAGAGTACCAACCTCAGTTTTTCGCTAGTCTCCTTACTTGTTTCCTCTCTCCATTAATAGAGCTTTCACCACTCATTTCTCACTTGTCCTGCTTCAAAGAACACCTATAGAGTCAAGGCAGCAAAATACCATCAAAGCATAGAGAACTATAATCATAAACAATGTAGGATCAGATGTACATTAACCATACAAATGCATATACAAATACAAGATTCATAGATATACAAGCATATGGAGGAAAACTCAAATAGCTTTATTGATAGAAGTAGTATAAGAGAGGATTACAACCGAATTGTCTGATCCATCATCATCCTCCCAGCATGAAAGCCCTCTTCACCTCATACAAAGAAAGATCACCCAACAATGTCTTTAAAGAGAAACCAATAGCACTTCCTTTCAAATTACAAAATTCCAGCCTTTGGATCTCTAGGATGAGGGATCCATATATAGATGTTTGCGGGAGAGTGAGTCAACTTCTGGGATTTTGATTAATGTCATTGCACTGATAGTTCTTGGTTCCACTTGGAGATTTCATGATCTCTTACTCATCCCTGGGCGAATTCAGAGAGGCAAGTGTCATATGAGCAGTTTCTAGAAGATTCTTTGAGTTTCCACCTAGAAAACTACTTCTGCCATTTGTCTGCTCTCGCTCATCGCACCCTACAGAAGGGATTTTCAGTATGCATCGCACCCCCCATGTGTAATAGGTGAGATGCATCACGCCCTCAGAATGGAGCTGTCTGTATGGTCCAGTTTTGACCAGTTCTGAGTAGTTTTTCAAGGAGAACTTCTGGGAAATGATGTAATCAGCTGACTTTGTTCCTTTAGGGTATGAAACAACACTTTTAGGGGTTTAGAAGCCCTTGGTTTATGGACATATGTGATTGGGGTTGCAGTGCCCAAATATGTCTATAACACAAGGTATGTCACTGGAAAGTGCAGGAGGTGTGACAAAATACTGTGTAACAGATGCCCCCTAAAGCATGAAGGAAGAACGAGGAGTGATGGCTGAGATGCTTTACGAGCTTTTGCAAGGACAAGAACAAACACTATTTGGAGACTTGCAAATCAAGGATGCATATACATATACATATCTGATATCAAAACATGAATCCACAGTATGGATGCAACCATCCGGATAATAACGACTATATGAAAGGATCCATGGCATGGGTGCAACCATCCAAATAAGAAAGATCATCTGTAAATCTAAGATCCGTGGTATGGACATAGCCATCCAATATAAAAGGATCATCATAAATGTAAAGTCCCACGGTATAGCCATAGCCATCCGTATAGCAGAAACATCTGTACAATCATGAATAATACATAACTCCATGTAGCCTGAGTCATATCAGACAAAAATCAGTGTCTTGTGCTCCATCCCAGCCCAATCAAAGTATGAATTTTAACATGCGAATGAATGTGTCAAAGTCGAACATGCTAGAAAACCACCTAATTACCAGCCAATGATGTGGACCGTTAACAAATACAAGAGAAATCACCAATAATGACAATGGCTCTCAAGGTATGACAGTAAAATTCGTGAATGTGATAATGAAACTGAAATCAAACACACATGGAATCATCCAATCGATGGCCAATGATGAAGACCTGTTGTCAGATGTGAAGAACTTTTCATTAAGGCATGCAAGCTCTAAGGTACTGAAAGGGAGTTTCTAAGTCATCTTCCTAGATAATGAGCTGAAGTCGATAGGAAGTGACCCGTCGAAGGAGGGTCATAATGAGTCCCCCATCATTGACATGAAACAAGGAATAAAGCAGAATGAAGTGAATAGGATCCAAGACTGTAGCAAAAATTTAGACAATGTATAGGTAATATACTGCAAATGGGACTTCTCTTGAACATATTGGTGACACAACTCCAGAGTGTGGCAACATTTGACTCAACATAGGACCAAGGGTCATAATGACAAAGTGGAATAATAAAATGAGAGGCAAAATGGATTACCCAAACCCAGAAGGACAAGTGACTAAGTGAGGATGTCCCAAACCTGACACGAGAAACAGATGAGTGTCATGTTCAAGAGCGACATGCTGCCTATACAAGAGATGTTTCACTTTCACTTTTTCCCCACTATTTCTAGTGAGTACCTCTTTATTTTTACACAAGATTGAAGAGGATACCATATGCTTGTCGTATAAGTTCATCCTTCAGATGAATCCATCCTAGTAAGTTTTACGAGTCCTAGGAAGGAGAAACTCGGGTTCATCATGGTGACAAGTATTTCATCATTTAATTTTTACGATTCTGACGGAAGAGTAACTCAGTGTATTTTTCATATTTAGAGAGTTTGAAAAAGAGACAAAAAATAAAACTCCATCATGTCCCTTTTTGTAATTTGTCCCTCAAACCCGAAAAGGTAGAAAACAATATTCGAGAGAACCTCTTGACCATGTCGACCAAGGTGTTCCTTTTTCGTAAATAGTCAATCTCAGCTCGAAAAAGGGGTAAATGTATATTGAGATGAAGTCCATTCATTTAATTTAGTGAGTTAGAAAAGACAAGTACTCGACGATCTTTTCAGTTTTCGAGAGTCAGAAAAGAGCTTAAAGATGACTCCTCCTGGAGGAACGAGTGGTATAAGAGGATAACAATTGGTTCCGGTGATGATGGAACTACCCAAAACATGTAAATGTCAAGAGGCAATCTAATAAGACCACTCATTGCAGATGTTCCACAGGCAAAGGTAAAACAACCAAGTGAAAGCGTATGATTGGCCAAAGAGATGGTGACGATGGAATGAAAAAACCAAGGCTCATCTGGAAAAAATTGACTAATAAAAACAACAATCACGAGATGTAAAGTGGGAATGGTTTCCTTTTTACACAAGCTTGAAACACGAGAAACTATGCTTGAGGATACTTGAAGATAGTTTCATTTTTCACAAGCTTGAAACATGAGAAAAAACTATGCTTGGATTTGGTCTCATTTTGACACAAGCTTGAAACAAAGATAAACTATTCTTGAGTTTGGTTTCATTTTTACACAAGCTTGAAACAAATATAAACTATTCTTGAAATAAGTTTGCATGACCCCGACATAATGACTCAATTCGAGGTACATGCCCCCCAAGCTTCATGTCATTCACCTCATTAGACAACTAGTTACTAACAGGTGGATGGAATGAAGGTTCACTTACGAGATCAAGTGAAAGACTCGACTAGGATTTTACGAGATCTAATCAAAGACTTGAATTGGAAGGGGATTTGTTTCATTTTTTAATGAGCTTGACACAAGAAAAGAACCATGCTCATGACACCTAATTCATTTTTTAACGAGGTCGACATAGTAAAAGAACTATCCTCATGGGGACCTATTTCATTTCAGCATCGATTTTTAAGGGTTATTAGGAAAATTAAAGAAGTGACGAATTTGCCCTTTCTGATTGTCATTTTCTGCATGTCGTCCTTTCACCTAATTGTTGCCTCGTTAGTGACTGCCACTTGGCCTAGTTTGACCAGAAATTTGACCGATTATATATTGAGCATACGAACTCGGATTTGAGTGTCATTCACACTGTTGGAATCAAGGCAATGAGCACTACGGTCTGGCCCTAGTTTCACTTCCATCTGATGACTTTTATTTTTGAGCTTTTTCAAGACCACTTATATTTCTGGAGCTGCCTAGGTCACGGGACTTAGTCATGTTGCTTGTAGCTAAAACAACATTGCAGAATAAATGGGTTTACAGGTTGAAGGAAGAATATGGAGGTAAACACATGTATAAGGATAGACTTGTGGTGAAGGTATTTGCACAAAAGAAAGGTATATACCTTGATGAAATTTTTTCTCCTATTGTTAAAATGACTTCAATCAAAACTATTTTAAGTTTAGTGGCAGCAGAAGATTTTCATCTTGAGCAGTTATATGTAAAGACAACCTTTCTCCATGAGGACTTGGAGGAAGAAATATATATGCAGCAGCCACAAGGGTATAATGTCAAAGGGAAGGATAAATTAGTGTGCAGGTTGAAGAAGAGCTTGTATGGCCTAAAATAGTCTCCAAGACAATGGTGCCTAAAATTTGACAAGTTTCTATCTAAACAAGGTTATACTAGATGTCATTCTAATCATTTTGTTTATCTTAAGAAACAAAACGATGGAAGCTATATTATATTGCTATTGTATGTAGACAACATGCTTGTTACAAGGTCTAACATGCATGAAATAAATGTGCTCAAAGGAAAAATGGCAAATTCATTTGTAATGAAGGATTTCGGTGCTACAAAACAAATCCTTGGTATGAGAATAACTAGGGATAGGAAAAATTGTGAATTAACATTGTCTTAGAGTGAGTACATAGAAAAGGTGTTGCAAAGATTTAATATGTACAATGCAAAACCAGTTAGTACACCTTTGGCTAGCCATTTCAAACTAAGTAAGGAGATGTGTCCCAAGACTCAGGAAGAGATGGATTATATGTGTAAAGTTCCATATGCATCAGCTAGAAATGAAGTGGATTCTCAGGTATTTGAGAGGTACCACAAATCAAGCGTTATTCTTTGGTGGTTCAAACATTTCTCTATAGGGATATGGTGTTGCAGATATGGAAGGTGATAGAGATAACAGGAGGAGAACAACAAGGTATGTGTTTATTATAGGTGGAACAACTGTCAATTGGGTTTAAAAATTGCAAAACATTGTTGCACTTTCAACAACGGAAGCAGAGTATGTTGTTGCTACAAAGGCTAGTAAAGAAATGATTTGGTTACAAAGGTTTATGGATGAATTGGGAAAGAAGCAGGATATGGGAACGTTATACAATGACAACTAGAGTTCCGTTCATCTTGCAAATAACTCAGCATTTCATTCCAAGACTAAACATATACAACTCAAGTACCATTCCATACTATCAGTGTTGGAAGATAGATAGTTGAAGCTAGAAAAGATACTCACTAACCAGAATCTTGCAGATATGTTAACAAAATTTGTAACCAGGGAGAAACTGAGATTCTTCTCAATTTCAATTGGTCTTCAAGTATGATGGTGAAGATGACAAATAGCTAGGTCCAAGTGGAGTTAATGTCCAACAAGTGAAGCAACGATGGAGTTTATATAATCAGTATCCAAGTGGGATATTATTGCGTGTGGAGCTTGATTATATTTTTTATTGTTCAAAGGTTTTTTTTGTTTCAGTCATGTTCGATCCTTGTTCCTAAAAAAGAGGAAACTCTGCCCATCTAATCACCATTAGGGGGTTCCAGGGGGGGCGATGACGACTTTTATGAGCCCCCTCCCCCCCCCCCCCCCCCCCCCCCCCAACAACCCGTCGAAGGTAAAAATAGATGAGAATTTTCCTTGTAAAATATTGTAATTTCATAGTCAATCTGGGTCGTTCCTTAAGTTGATCATTTTACAGTAGAAGTTATGTTAATTTAGGGTTATTTTTTGTAGAAGGAAACCCTTGGTTTATATGAGGGAATTGTATTACAACTGTGTATTATTATTCTGAGCGAGGGAGAGAGAGGAGGTTGTCTGAGAGCGAAAAGGAATGTACAACAGATCTGTTGTAGGTTGTATCTCTTCATTTTGTTGGATAATATAAAAGGAAGGACTGGCCATTTCTCTGTGGACGTAGCCAAAATTGGGTGAACCATGTATATTTGTGTCTCTCTTATTTTATGCCTTTTTTTATTTGTGTTTTCGTAATATTTTGTGTATTTCATTGCTCTGTTAATTAATTTCTAACAGCAAAGGCCCAGTGATATTTTCCTTTCATGAAGATTTTAGAGAGATTTGGAATGATAGAATGCAAGTCCTTTCCCACACCGATGGAAATGAATTTCAAGAAGTTATGTGGACAAGTTGCAGGACTCAATTTGGCGAATCCATCCGAGTATAAACAATTGATTAGGGATCTGATGTTCTTAGTGAACACTCGTCCAGACATATGCTATGTAGTGAACACGTTGAGTCATTTCATGACCGAGCCTCTCCATGCACACTAGATTGCTACCAAACACATTTTGAGATATTGGCAGAGGACGATCACCCTTGATCTGATATATTTTGTTGAAGATATTCAACTTCATGAATATATCGATGTTGACTAGGTAGGAAACATTTTTGACAAGAAGAGTACATTTGGATGTTGTTTTAGCCTTGGATCTGACATGGTATCTTGGATAGAAGGAAGAAAAAGTCTGTAGCACTGAGTACCATCGAGGTAGAGTACATTTCTGCTAGCATGGGTAGTTATGAAGCAATTTGGTTGAGAAATATATTTGGAGATCTATTTGATCAAGTCCTAGAAACTACAGTGATATATTGTAACAGAAAGAGTGGGATCCATCTAGCAAAGAATGTTGTATTTCACAAAAAGTCCAAGCACATAGAGATATGATATCATTTCATTCGAGACATGGTGCGGAGAGGATCCATTAAACACCATCACATATCGACTGATGAGAAGATTGCTGATATTCTAACCAAAGATTTTCCAAAAGGGAAGTTATTGGTCTTTATAGATCAGCTTGGACTGATAGATCTGACCCCTCCTGATAAGGGGAGTCATTGATCAAGAACATTGAGCCATCTCTTCCACCCTTTCTGAGCTCCCAAGTTGAGGAATTGAGATGGAGGGCTCCTAGGATTGAGGGATCTCTGGAAAATATTGTATCAACCTATTGTGGTACACAACAACCCCCCATTATCTTTAGACATATGAGAAAGAATAATGGGGACCCTTTAAAAAATTTAGGATAGAATCCTTCTTTGTTTAGATAAAATAGGATAAGTTTTATTTTTACTCTTTGATTTTTGAATCAAACAAGAAAGTTTATGAATAAGGTCATAAAACATTTTTAGGAATCCTTTTGTAATTTTAGGAGATAAATTACAAGTCTAAACGAATCCCAAAATCATAACAAATAAATGAAAAATCCATAAAAGAGTTGATCTTACTAAAAGATATGCATGGTGTCGTTCATTTTAAAGAATAACAATGAAAATCCAATAAGCCGAAATGAGAAAAGTCAATTGCGAGTAAGCGATGAGCCGATTGCAAAATGCCGAAAAGCCAAAATATGAAATTACGAAAAGTGAAAAGACAATATACCGAAATGCAAAATGCAGAGCCGATATCACAATCCATCAAGGGTCGATATCACATTCTATTAAACTCTGGTATTTCGCTAATATCAATCCTGCACCTATATACTTTTCGAAAATCGTAGATCACTAAGCTATGTAATGTCACCCGATACCACTGATCCCGATGGATCTTCAGACACCATGCCAGGGAAACACTCGAAAATCAAAATGATTGGAATGGCTTCGAACTAGGACCATATCGAAGAGCTCATCTTCTTGATCATGGATGTGTGAACGATTCGTCAATCCGAGTCCGGATGACGAAGTTATCACAAAAAGAAGGTCAACTTGTTCCTTAAGAAAATGAGGTTTTTCTCATAAAAATGGGTTTTTTTAGCCTTAAAGGAAAATCGCAATCAGCATAGTCCAAAAGGTAGACTTAAGACGGGCCTTTAGGATCCCTGATCAACGATCTCGGAAATCAGAGTCGGGGGCATGACAGATGTAATATCGGCACTTTACAGTTATGCAATCGGCGCTTTACAGTTATGCAATCAACGATGAACGGGACTTTAGACCCTGCGATTAGTGATCGCTGATATCGGCGATCGACGTCGGCACATGCCCATGTATTAGCAAAGGACTCGGGCCGCAGGGATAGCGATATAGCGATTAAATCGTAGCCGTCCGATCCGGAACCGATCAACGGTCCAGATCTAATTGGCAAGCTCAGTGATCGGCGATCGACGCCTTGTAATCCCGACTTGTGATATATCCCAGACCTGATAAATTTATAAGTCCGATTTTATAAATTTTGAAATCCGAACTATCGGATTTTTCAATGATTTTCAGTGTTTTTCTGGGTTTTGTCATATTGTTGTAAAATAATAAAAGGCCTATTTTTAACGGTTGTTGTGCTCGGCGATTGTTCCATACAAATGGCTTCTATTACAAGAAATAGACCTCCAATTTTTATGCACTACCCTGTCCCAAAAACATGTTGTAAAACACGATGGGTAACAGAGATGCAGCGGCGGCATGCCAGAGGAAGAAAGTTTGTACCAGAGAGCCCGAGAGCCTGTGTTGGGGAATGCTAGAGAGCCTGAGTGCCAGAGACCTCAATGAGGAGGCTGCACCGATGGAGAGCCACAGAATGAGAGGGCCAGGCATTGCACAGAGATAGCTAGAGTGCCGCAGAGAGCTACAGCGAAGAATGATAGCTAGAGAGTGCTTGAAATTCTGGTAGATTCGCAAAGCTGCAGACAAACTCGTGTGCTATAGGGCCAGATAGCCATAGAGCTACAGAACGAGAAGACCCGAGTGATTCTCTCTTTATGATCGGTTTTGTTCCTGTTGATCGATTATTCTCTTTGATTGATTCTTCTTGATCTTGGATCAATGCCTCTTTGATTGATTCTTGTGATCGATTCATCTGTTGATTAATGCTTCCTTGATGGATTCTTCTTTGATCGCTTATTCTACTTGCATATTGATGTTGTGAGATCAGTGTTTCAGCAAGCTTCAGCACTTTGATAGTTGCTTCAGAGCAACGCTTCTTCATCTGGCCATTCATAGTGAGGACGTGATAGATTGGGAGCTGACTGTGCCTGCACAATGATGATGTGAACAGATGTTCACTGTGGATCGTTTTATCCAATTCTTCATTCATATCTTCAGATGGCTCGTGGTTTGTGTGAGGTATATGATTTATTCATATATTCCTTCTTTTACATTACGCTACAGATCCTAGATTGATATTGATGCAGGATCTTCTTTATTTTCATGTTGTCATGATTCCTTGAGTCATGTTATGAGGAATCTTCATATGATGTACAAAATGCTTTGATATCCCTTGTTGTATGTTGCTGGGATACTCTTATTGTCATTGTGCATGTGTTTTGCTTTGATATCCCTTTTGTGCCATGTTGGCGAGATGCGCACCATGCATGTTTTGTGTCATACTGATAGGAGTTTTGATTGAGAGTTCTAGTTGTGGAATATCTCTTAGAGCCACTGCTGCGTGAGGGCCTTCTTCCTTGTATGATCAAGACATCATCTCTTGTGCACATCACTTCTTTTGACAGCACCTAATGTAGCAGTCTACACCACCTTGACTGGGGTCCGGAGACGTAGTCCCTCCTGGATGAATTCCATTAACAATGGCTTATGTTTCCATGTGTTGATGATTATATTATTCCTCTTCTTTTCCACATGCACTTGTATTCCTTAGCGTTCTTTTAAAAAGCAAATTTTAACACATCATGAAAGTAAAAGGTCTTGGTAAGGTCCTTCTTCACACCCAGACCTGGATCAAGTGGTATCAAAGCAGGTCTTAACGTTGATGTGAATTGCAGCATGAAAAATGGAACGTGCAATGATAGAAGATGAAAGAGTAATGTACAAGACCATACTCGACATTTCCAAGAAAGTGGAAATTGTGTATGAAACTCTACAGAAAGAAACAGAGGAAAAGGAGCGGTTACAGCTTCACTTGAAAGCCATAGAAGAGGCCCTGGAGGAACTGAAGCAATACAGACATAATATTCAAACAGAGAATGATGAATTGAAGATGTGTCTACATGAAGAGAAGGAGGAGAAACAAAGTTTGCTACTATAGCTGCAAGCAAAGGACGAGGCCTTGGAAAAGCTGCAGCGTAACCCATGTGAGGTAAAAAGTAGTTCTCCATCTTCATGTATATCTACTCATGATGATTTCGCTGTGTTTGAAAATCATACCACAGGAATTGGCTCCAAACTGCTAAAGAGAATGGGGTATGAAGGAAAAGTCTTGGGCATTAATGGCCAAGGCATTGTCAATCCCATCCAAGTAGAGGAATTTCCATGTCGAGCAGGACTTGGGTATGTCAGGAAAGAAGTTGGGGAATGTGATCCACCAACAATGAATGATGAGCAGCCTTCATTAGTTCTTTCCAAATTGAAAGAGAAGGTAAAATATTTTGATTTCCTTTCGATTTCATCTTCTGATAGTATGATGTATATTGGAGATTTGGAGATCCCGATTACAGGGATGAATATGAGGCTCCTTGCAAAGACAAGGCACGAGGAGAAAGAGCTTGGTGCTAACAACCAAGGCATGACCCAACCTTTGGAGGTTATGCATGAACCTCGATTTGCAGGCTCGAGGTACACCAAAGGAGAGTGCTCAAAGGTGTCGGTTCGTCACTTAAGGCTCCGAAGAACAAAGGTGAAGGAGATGGAAGGGAGACCTTTTTAAGACATTTGTGATGTAGACAAGGTACAAGAAAAGATCCAGATTACTTTTTATGCTTTTGGAGGACTAAAAGCTCCGTAGTGGGGAGGATTGATCCCAGTGGATCTTCAGACACCATGGTAAGGAAACACTCGAAAATCAAAACAATCGAAATGACTTTGAACCAAGAGTAAATTGAAGAGCTCATCTTCCTGATCGTTCAGGTACAAATGGTTCGTCAATCCGAGTCCGGATGATGAAGTTATCGCAAAAAGGAGGTCAGCTTGTTCCTTAAGAAATGAGGTTTTTCTCATAAAAATGGGTTTTTCGGCCTTAAAGGCAAATCGTAATTGGCATAGTCCAAAGGGCAGACTTAAGACGGGTCTTTAGGAACCCCCATCAGCGATCTCCGAAATCGGAGTCGGGGGCATGATAGATGCGATATCAGCACTTTACAGTTATGCAATCAACGCTTTACAGTTATGCAATCAACGATGAACAAGACTTTAGACCCTTCGATTAGCGATCGCCAATATTGGAAATCGGAGCAATCGACGATCGACGTTGGCACATTCCCATGTATCTGCGAAGGACTCAGGCCGCAGCGATAGAAATTTAACACTTAAATCGTAGTTGTCCGATCTAGAACCGATCAACGGTCCAGATCTAATCGGCGAGCTCAGCGATCGGTGATCGGCTTCTTGCGATCCTGACTTGTGATATATCCCGGACCCGATAAATTTATAAGTCCCATTTTATAAATTTTGAAATCCGGACTGTCAGATTTTTCAATGATTTTCAGTGTTTTTCCGGGGTTTGTCATGTCGTTGTACAATGATAAAAGGCCTATTTTTAACGGTTGTTGCACCCATCAATTGTTCCATACAAATGGATTCTATTACAAGCAACAGACCTCTGATTTTTATGCACTGCCCTATGCTAAAAATGTGTTATAAAACACGATGGGTAACAGAGATGTGGGGGTGGCGTGCCAGAGGAAGAAAGTTTGTACCAGAGAGCCCGAGAGCCTGTCTTGGGGAATGCTAGAGAGCCTGAGTGCCAGAGACCTCAATAAGGAGGCTGCACTGATGGAAATCCACATAACGAGAGGGCCAAGCATCGCATGGAGATAGCTAGAGCGCCGCAGAGAGCTACAACGAAGCATGATAGCTAGAGAGTGCTTGAAATTCTGGCAAATTCGCAGAGCTGCAGACAAACCCGAGTGCTATAGGGCCAGATAGCCATAGAGCTACAGAACGAGAAGACCCGAGTGATTCTCTCTTTATGATCGGTTTTGTTCCTGTCGATTGATTATTCTCTTTGATTGATTCTGGTGATCAATTCTTCTTGATCTTGGATCAATGCCTCTTTGATTGATTCTTGTGATTGATTCATCTATTGATTAATGCTTCCTTGATGGATTCTTCTTTGATCGCTTATTCCGCTTGCATATTGATGCCGTGAGATCAGTGTTTCAGCAAGCTTCAACACTTTGACAGTTGCTTCAGAGTAGCGCTTCTTCATCTGGCCATTCATAGTGAGGTCGTGACAGATTGGGAGCGGACTGTGCCTGCGCAATGATGATGTGAACAGATGTTCACTGTGGATCGTTTTATCCACTTCTTCATTCATATATTCAAATGGCCCATGGTTGATGTGAGGTATATGATTTATTCATATATTTCTTCTTTTACATTATGTTGCAGATCCTAGATTGATATTGATGCACGATCTTCTTTATTTTCATGTTGTCATGATTCCTTGCTTCATGTTATGAGGAATCTTCATATGATGTACGTAATGCTTTGAGATCCCTTGTTGTATGTTGTTGGGATACTCTTGTTGTTGTGCATGTGTTTTTCTTTGACATCCCTTTTGTGCCATGTTGGCGGGATGCGCACCATGCATGTTTTGTGTCATATTGATAGGAGTTTTGATTGAGAGTTCTAGTTGTGGAATATATCTTAGAGCCACTCCTGCATGAGGGCCTTCTTCCTTGTATGATCGAGACATCATCTCTTATGCACATCACTTCTTTTGACAGCACCTAACGCAACATCCTACACCACCTTGACCGGGGCCCGAAGATGTAGTCCCTCTTGGACGAACTCTGTTAACAACAACTTATGTTTCCATGTGCTGATGATTATATTGTTCCTCTCCTTTTTTGCATGCACTTGTATTCATTAACGCTCTTTTAAAAAGAAAATTTTAACACATCACGAAAGTAAAAGGTATTGATAAGGTCCTTCTTCACACCCGGACCTGGATCAACCACACGCCGATAAAATATTTTCCGATATAATCACAAGTGTGAGTATCACGTGAACAAACGTTTGGAAATTAAATCACCACTTTGCGTAGTTCTAATTTTGAGGTTTTTGTTGATTTGTAATAATTTTTAGTTAATGTGAGAGTATTTCCATAAATATCGCATTGACTTGATATGACTATTTTCATCCTTCGAAGATCTTGCTTCTTATCTTGGTTTGTTTCTTTATAGGTAAATTATAATAAAGAGCAGTTAAAGGACATGTCAAGAATAATCAAGGCAAGGAGGAAGTCCATAATACAGAAAGAACCAGTCTTGCCACTTGAAGTAGTGTCTGAGATGTCTCCATTGTTTATAGATACTACATGCACTCCGGATGCAGGTTCTGCCTCCTAGGACGTGATATGAAAACTATTCGAGGATGAAAATCCGAAAATAACTGTGAAGCAGATTGCTACTACTGATGATTCTCCTCCAAGTAATGGCACCGCATGGAATGATGTGGTGAATACATTTATTCACAGAATTTTTGCCCGCCCTAAAATTCTACCATATACAGATATGGTGAGATGGGTTGTCGACCAGCTGGACATTATGGACATAACATTTATAACTCCAAGGAAGACAGTTATTGGATCTTTTAAAGCTCAGGATTTAATTAAAATGTATCATCTACATCAACCCCAAAAGAGTTATGATACGCAATTCGTCTAGAAATTCATGCAAGAGAATCCAAACCCTACGGAGCAAATCAGGGAATGGAGAAGGGACCCGAACAAACACAAGTGAGAGGACAGGGGTATGTATTCTGTTGATTTTGGGTAGCATCGGAGGTGATCTAGCTTTGAAATTTTGTGGAGGGGCTAGATACATAAGATCTCCAAGACCCAGAAATCATTTGGTGAAATTCCACCTAGTTTGTGTTTTATTAAAATAATTAATATTTTTAATATGGTTCCCAAGTGTAATTTAGGAAAATAAAAATATTAATGGGTATTAATAAAAATATGGGTGAGAAGCTTCTAAGAGACAAGGATCAAATCTGTTTTAATCTTAGCCATTGATTAAGTACTTAATCTAGGTCGTTGATTCATTAACAAGAAAAATATAAGAGGAGGCTTGAGGGTCAATTAGAGAGACACCAAGTTGATCAATCCATTCGATTTTTTTGGGCCGTGGTTTGCTGAGAAAATCGAACCGGTGATCTAAGTCGCAGTGAAAGGGGCAGAAGCATAGATTTGGGTTGGAGAGGGAGTTCTTAGCCAAATAATACGTAGCAGAGAGGCAACTTAAGCATCGGGGAGGTAGGGCTGAGGCCTACGCAGCCCAAGAGGGGATCATGGAGAGCTGATGCAGTCTAGAGGGGCTCTTGTAGTGGCAATGCAAAGTATTCGTCAGTAGTCTGAGATTTTGCTGGAGAAGCGAGGTTCTGAGCTGGGAGGGCTCAATGGCAGTCTTCATCCAACAAACCAATCCAACAGAAAGGGTGATGCAGTCTTCTAGAGGCAAGACACTGGCCCATGCAGTGATTGTGCAGGGACTTCGTAGTGTTTGCTGGGAGCGTCAGATCACTCATTGGATCAATTGCGACTTGGGGAGCGAGGTAAACCCTCATATGTATTTCTTGTTGCCGTGATTTCTCTGTAAGGATAGACGGTGTGAGAGGCAACCTGTTGTACTCATATTCTACTTACTTAATAATAATAAAAAAACCCTCTATCTACTGCAGTGGTTTTCCCTGCATTGGGATTTTTCGGGGACATGTTGTCCAAAAATAACGGCGTCCCTTGTGAGCTTGTCTCATCTACTGTTTCAGTTTATGATATGTATGTCAGTGTAGTCTATAGTATTGTTTTTCATCACTGTTTATAAATTAAATAACTTGTTGAATGAAATAAAAAGTAGGAGATGCTAAACGAGTGACTGCTTTAGGATTTCTGTTTGTAAAGATTAAGAAATTTTCACATCGTATCAAAGCATTTCAGATCATAGGATATTGAAGCCATCAGCTAGGAGATCCAGCAAATTTGTTGCAGAGAGGAAACTGTCCCGAGTGACATCGTTGTTCTAGACCCATAGATGCAGAGGAAGAGTGACGCAGTGCCTGCATCAACATTCTGAGTCAGGTGAGGGTGACGCAGTGGCTGGGAGTATCCCACGCAGTAACTGCATCAACTATCTAGGCTAGCACAAAAGCAGAGAGGGGAAGATCAGGCTCACACATAGCCACGTCATCTTTCTGGACCAGGAAAGAGTGACGCAGTGGACAGGAGGAGTTGATCCAGCTCACGCAGTGACTATGCAGAGCCTGAGGAGCTCATATTCTTTAGTTGGTGGGGTAGAGGGAGCAGTTTAGATCATATATGAGGTGCTTGTAGAGCCCGAAGATTGTCCTACCATGACATCCTTTTTTGCCTAATGATCCTCTCTTTTTCCTATATATTTACCACCTAAATAAAGCCATATCTACCAGGTTTTGATGAAGGTATGCAATAATATGTCTTCTTGTTCATATTTAACTTTATACCCTATTTTTTTGTTAAAGTTGCAATTGGCTACCGAATCAATTTGTTTCAGCAGCTAATCTATTTTTCTACAACTATCTCCATTGTTAGCAAGGTTCCAGAGTTCCAGGTTAGCAGGGAAGGGTGTGGATGGATAGAGGATGGCTCCCTCGTGGATCCCCTCCTATCCCCTCAAAACTATTTACTAAAAGAAGTGCAGAAGATCACAGTCAAACTCCAAGTCAACCGTCAGATTAACGCAGAACAGAACCCGAGATCAGTTGAAACCTTATCGTTTTGTTTTCAGAATAGCAAAACGACGGTTTAGCAATATAAGTTTAGATAGGTTAGAGATATTACGCTTGAAATATTCATACAGTTATGCCAAGAGACCTGTTATAAAACTAATGGCCACATTGTTATTTGGGTGCACGCCGAATGATATAATTGGGTGCAAGCGTTGTGTTGATTAGAAGCTCTGAACTGCTATGTGGAGGGCCCCTACAAATAGTGATAGGCTTTAATAAATTGCAATATGATTTCCTTTAATTCTTCAATTTCTCTGTTTTGTGTGACAATGCAGCATAATGATTTCGCTAGCGAGTTGTTATTTGCATAAGAACTTTAGTTTTCTTTATACCTAGTTTAGTTTGTCATTTAATTTGCTTTATACTTGGTACATCATGTCCTTTTATTTGCTTATTATCTAGCATAATTGAAGTGTGTTCAATTCATAATATAGATGTTGCTTGGGTTATGTTGTTTGAGTGAAAATTTAATAAGTAAAAGAGTGAGAAGTTCTCTCCTAAACAATTGAGTTCAGACAGTATTTCTTCATAGCTGATAGGATAAGTTTCTTTTTTCATTTAGAAAATTAGAAGTTGCATCATAAAGATTCAAGATCAAAAATCCTCAAAACAATCTAATACAAGTAGAACCACTCTCACATCATCTACAACTAATTGGATAGAGATTAATTCCTAGGAAACTTAACCAATATCCCTAAGAATTATGACACTAATATAATTGACAAAAACCACCTCCATCTTAAGTTTAGATCTTAAAAAATACATAATGACCTAATGAATAACTTCTAAGCACATATTATGCACCTGTACTTCATCAGTCTACGCACCTTGGTTGACAATTTATGATTGACAATTCAAGGACATTGAATTGACCAAACATTTTTGCGCCATTGCCGGGGAAGTAAAATTAGGAGTTAAAAAAAAAAAAAAAAAAAACAAAACAAAACAAAAAACAAAAAAAAAACGATCATTAATTTAAAACATGACATGCGTAGGGATAGATACTCTAGGGGTAGACTTGTAGGATGCGTAAGAAGTTTAATTCCCACAAATCCACTCACTTCACCACGATTTTGAGATTCCACACCACCTACTCAAACCCGAATTCCATTTAGAGGTCAACAAAGACTTTCTGAAGTCTCAAGATCAGAAATTCAATCCAGAACTTCACCTACTTCTTCTACTGAAGCTGTAATTGAAGAAAATCCTACATCCCCAACTATAGGATTAATTTTTCTATCCCACACTGGTGAGCAAATTTTGGGAGAAGAATTGGAAATTCCTAGTGAATAAGAGGAATTGGAAACTCATTCTGAGCAACCATTGATAGAGGAATCAGAAAGATTAGAAGAACACTATATTAGCTTCGAAGAATCTATCATGGCTGAAGAAGGGGAAGGAGAAGTACACAATGTCCATGGCGAAGAAGATAGGATTGGAGGAAGAGGAAGAGGTAGAGGTAGAGGAGGGGGTAGAGGCAGAGGAAATCAAGATCCTTCGGGATTCCCTATTCTTGATGAAGATACAACCCTCACAATGAAAAATATATCACCCTCGATTCTTCCTAATTTCCACGGGAAAAGAAATGAAGATCTAGAAACATTTCTCTTCGAATTTGAAGTATTATGCAGATCATATGACTATCTGCATGATGCTCAAAAGTTAAAATTGTTCCCTGCCACATTAAAAGACTCAGCATTAAAATGGTTCATGAGTCTAGGAGTGCATTCTATAACAACATGGGGACAAATGAAAGTGGCTTTCTAAGTCAAATATAGAGATTATTATATGCCTAGTAACCTTAAAGATGAAGTCTTCAAAATGACACAAAAAGAAGATGAAAATCTTGAAGAATTGGTAAAAAGGTTTGTTTATAATGTTAAAAGAGAAAAAATGGATAATTTGGATGAAGAAACCTTAAAAGCTCTTTTACACAAAGTTGTTAAAGATGAATGGATGGATCCCTTAACCTAACTAGAAAAGGAGATATTTCCCAACTACCATTTGCAGATAATTGTGATTTATATGTACATATCTCAAGAGGTAAAGCACGAGTTGGAAAGAATCCTAGAGACCCTCTCTTGTCAAGAATGAACAAATCTGCTACTGGGATAGTTAGCAGGGCAGGAATAGGAAATTTGCTTTGACAAATTCAAAACAGATATTTTAGGGAGCCTAAGTGAACAGATAGACACCCTTAAAATACAAAACAAGAAAAATTCTGAAAACGCTGCATTTTCTATCTTCTGTCCCAAATGTCGAAAGAAACATGCTCTAAGAGAGTGTCCCTTAGACTCAAAAGCCATAGAAACCTGTGTCATATGTGCAGATAATCATGATACAAAGGAATGTCCATCCTTACCAGGTCTTAAGGCTGTATTCAATGATGAAGGAATCACAGATCCAGTGGATCCTCTCTACTTTATAGCCAAAAGACCATGGAAAAACCCCTAGTCAAATCAATCACAAGGATTTAGACCACAAAAATTTGCCCATTCTTCACAAAATAATTGGAATTCATCCTGGCATCCTTGGGCTCTGCCACAGTCACAACCTTGGAATCAGGGATGGCAAAATCCTTATGGAGCCTATGCTCAATATCAACAGTACTCGCCATCTTACCTTCCACCACAATTCTTACCCCCATCTAACCAAATTCCTCAAGCTAATCAACTGCCACAAGTTCCAGTTCAGAGTCAAAACCCACAACTTTCCCTACCATTTCCACACAAAAAAAATCAATTACCCGTTCAACCACTTCCGAATCCTAATAATAAAATACCACAACAATCAGTGTACAACATGGAGGGTCAGAATGGTCAGAATCCTCAAACTTATGTAATAACCCCACTAGACCTAAACAATGTCCAATTAAGGTTTGGAAGAGTATTACCAAAAAACCCTCCTGTTGTCATTCAAAAAACAAAATCTGATCTTCAAAAACATAAAAATCAATCAAAAGAAGGGGAGACTTCTCTCCCTCAAAACGAAAATAAACAAAGAGAAGAAATTCCAATATATGCTCCTATCATAGAACAACCCTCGATATCAGTTAAAGCACCCTTCCCAGAAAGGTTGAAAATCGATGAAGGAGTAGAGAAAAAAATTATCTTACCTGATTACAATATGATGGATGAAGTGAGAAATGCTTATATTAATATTCCTTTATTACAGGCCACAAAAGAAATACCAATTTTTGCAAAAACAATTAAGGAATTAGGTACAAAACAATCAGTGATAAGAAGAAAAGATATAAAAAGAATTCAGTTGGTTGGAAAAATTGCAGACATTATGATGGGGAAGTCGAAAATTCAAAATATTTAGATATAGGAAGCCCCATTGTAAAAATTCACATCAATGGAACTGAAATACAAAACACACTAATTGATCTAGGAGCAGCCATAAACATAATGAGCAAACAAGGTATGGACACACTTAGGCTTCCTAACCTTCAATACACACCAAACTTATTGCAATTAGCAGATAGATCTGTTATTAAACCAGATGGTGTGTTAGAAGATGTTTGTGTGTCTTTGGATTCTTGGGAATATCCTATTTATTTCATGGTCTTAACACCCAAGAATAATCTAGGAGGACATCCATTAATTCTAGGAAGGCCTTAATGGCTACAGCTGATGCTTTTATCGGCTCTAGATCAGGCAATATTTTTATCTCAGATGGAAATTCTACAAAGGAATTTACATTATACCCCACTGCAAGAACAACAATAGATACATAAACTGAAGAACGGATGGAAGATGGAGAAGATATACAACCTATTTTGATCATTGAACAAGTGAAAGAGGAAGACCAACTTTTAAATTTACTAGAAAATAATGAATCTTCTTCACATTATGAGCGTAGTCGAAATGAATATCTCTCATCTAAAAAAGTATCATTGTTGTCCATGGAAAAATTTGGGAATTCCTGTCACACAGAATCAGTCAAGAGTGTGGACACAACCGACCTTCCTAGAAGTCTAAGACATTCTAATGACAAACAAAACAAACTGGAGCTATCCTTCTCTAAGCATGCATTATGATATGAGAAATCAAGTGTTTCATTCTTACCTTTGTCCAAACGCTGTTGTAGAAGTCCAAGCTTTGTTGATCTGGATGAGCTCCTCCTTTTCTCCAAAACCTGCAATCACCAACAGTCAAACAATTAAATAGCACCTAATTATAACATAAAACAAAGCATATTCAACATATAGACCAAGGAGTACATGAAATAACCCATAAACAACAAGTTATTGAGAAGAATGGACCAATTTGCATTAAAGGTAATCAAAAGGAACTATTACAACCTGAGCCTTGGTGTTGTGCAAGCTCCTTCCAGGGTCCACAAGAGTCTTCCTCTACTTTGACAAAGCTCACCCACTTCCAAATAGAACAAGCAAAGATGGCAATCTCTCCTCACAAGCTTCTAAATGGGAGTCCTAATTCCTGTAGCATTTACCCTTAGAAAATGTATAGCTTCAACCTCTCCTCCTTCTGGCCCAATGCCTGTATTTATAGTACTCAAGAGGAGGTTAATCAGGTCCACCATCAATGGGATAATCCCCTCTTTGGGTGGGATAGCTCCCTTATTGATGGGATAAGTTCCTCTTTGATAGGAGTGCATGAACCATCTGGAGGCGCCCAATACACGTCGAACAACCTTCTAGAATGCCCTAGAAATGACCACAAGTAACTTTTTAAAGATGAAACTTGCGCATTCTAACCTTTACAGGGGGACGCACCTGTCCCTTTACATACAGAGCGTCTTTGGACGCAGCTTTTGTGAACATTGGGAGCGTCCCCGCAGGTAAGGTTGAGAGAACCTGCGTCCCCAGAGATAAATACATTTATACAAGACTTTCTCTCTTTTTGGAGTTTGACATGGAGAGCAGAGGCATAAGACTTGCCTAAGAGGGTAGCATGACTGTTGATTGAGCCATACTAACTGTAAATAGTCATGGCGAAATTTTTTAGTGTAACGGATTGCCCCCTAAAGTGCGAAGCCTGGAATAGATTAGGGTTTGTAATATCTAGGAAGGGTGAAGCGCTTTATCATTTCAAGGATTATCCCGTGGAGAGCCTGGTCAGAACCTGCAATTTTCAACACAAAATACATGTATAAGATTATATCATCACTGAGGTAGGCATTCCCATACTCAGATCAAAACTTTAACTAACAGACTAACTACTCTGATACAGGAATGATTTTGCAGTACATCACGATCATAGACTTTTGTAGACACAGTATGGACGCAGCCATCTGTTTATGATTAGTCTACTTAGATAATGAATACAAAACTCCTCGCAGCCTGGATGGTGGAAACTAGATCCAGGGTCTTCATTTCTACTTCCCGAATTGGTACGATTCTAGCCATGCGAATAAATGAGTTGATGTCGAACATGGTAGAAACCACTTGATTACCAGTCAATGATGTAAACTGTTAACAAGCGTGAGAGAGACCACCAGTAATGTCAATGGTTCTCAAAGTACCCAGTACAATCCATGAGATGTGAATGAATGAGTTGATGTCGAACATTTCACGGAATCCTTCGATCGAAAGTCAATGATGTAAACTGACGTCAAAGGCGAGAAACCTGCCATTGATGCATGCAGACTTCAAGGTACTGATGATTTCTAAGTCATCTCTCTAGATAATGATCTGATGTCGATAGAAAGCGACCCGTTGCAGGCAAGCCCGCAACACGAAATCATTGTTCAAGTTGAAGAAATGTTGCTGTAAGGACTGACTCAGGGATGGTCAAATGGATGACAAGTATTTTGCAGATGAAAGTTTTGCTTGCAGACCTCTTGAACACATAACGACACGACAGATGGCTTGGTGACGAATAACTCAAAGTTAATCCCTGGAACCCGGTTAAAGACTTTCAAAAGTGGTTTGATCAACTGTGAGGTGAAGAATTTCCCAACCCAGGTGAATGAAAAGTGTCGTGTTCAAGAGTGGTAGTAAAGCTTCTTCTGAGACAAAAGGTAACAAATAGGCTCATTCTTCTCTCTTTTCCCCCACCATTTCTGGCAAGTACCTCTTTATTTTTAACAAGCTTGAGGAGGATAACATGTGCTTGATTATAAGCTCATCCTTCGGATGAGTCCAACCTAGTTTTGATTCGAACCCTAGGAAGGAGTGGTTCATTTCTGTTTGTAATTGAACAGGTCCTTTACTGTGAAATGTTTAACGAGCCCAGTATAGGAAAAACTCGGTGTTTTTCAATTTTAGAGAGTCTGAAAAACTTAAGAAGACTCCAAGTTGAACTTTTTCGTAGATTTGTGTCCCTCAAGCCCGAAAAAGTATAAAATAATACCTGGGGGAACCGCTCGATCTTGCGACCAAGGAGTACTTTCATAATTAGTGCCACTGACCTGAAAAGTAAAAAGCGATCGAGGACACGTCGTTTTATTTCCGTATCGAGTTTGAAACGACAAAAACCCGGCAATCTTTTCCTGATTTTACGGTCAGAAAAAGCTATAAGGGGACCGTCTTTTAATTCCGTTTTAACGAGTGTAAAAGAAACGCTCGGAAATCTTTTCATATTTTAGGAGTCAGAAAAGGGCTTAAAAGATGACTCTGATATTTTGTTCGTGAAAAAATGACAATTTTCCCTCTAAGTCCCTTTGTCCTGCACAAAAGCGACACATTACTCATACCTGTTTAAGATAGGCAAAAATACATCGAAAAACATCTTTCCATGGTGAAAAATGAACAAATTCATCCAAAAAACCTATAAAAAGACTTTTTACCATGTCATTTTTACCGTTTGACTGTTGAGGTTGAAAAAGGAGCTTTTGACAAGAAACTTCCCGTGGTCGTTGCGGAAAATCCGACCGTCAGAATCGAACGTCGTCTCTTCCAGGTATTTTACAACATCCTACTCTTCATTTCTATCCGATTAAAATTGTTTTTTAGGTTTTAGTTTTGTTTTTTGGGAGGGTTTAGGTTTCAAAATGCGCTCCTCGGTGGACGCAGGTGCCCTTCGGGTGACCTGCGTCCCCCGACTTTTTCCTATACAGGAAAATGGTCGGGGGACGCAGCCCACCTTCAGGCCAGCTGCGTCCCGACGCCCTGTGTTCCAAATGCGGGGTGCGTCCTCCGTGGAACGCAGAAATTGAAACCCCAATCCTCACAAATAACCATTCAAATTTCCCCAAATTAATTCTAATCATCATTTCTTGGTGTGTAGGGCAGTCACCATGTTGGATTGGAGAGAAAGAGAGCACGAAGAGGTTGATGAAGCTGCAATAGAACACCAACCTTCCCTGGATGCCCTAAAAGCATGCGGGTTATACAAATACTGGGCCATACCGGGCATGAGGGCTCAGGTAAGATTCTTAGAATGGCTGGTTGAGAGATGGAACGTTCAAGAGCAATGCTTTTACATAGGAGGGCACCAGCTCGAGATAGAGCCCTCGGATGTATACTTTCTCACTGGCTTGCCAAACAGAGGCGAGCAACTCAATCTAGCCGGGACTAGGCCGGGTGGCCAATCCCTTGTTAGTCTCCGGGAAGATTGGTGCACACCTGGGGCACACCATTCAAAAGGCGTGGAGATCAAACACATCTCTCTGCGTGAACTCAAAGTTATTGCTTTCACGGTTACCAGAATTTGCGGCGCGGCCACTTTGCACATTGCTTCTGGGTCCCAAATGCGGATGGCAATTGACTGTTACCAAGGCACCATTTTCAACTGGTGTGATGCTGTGTTGGCTAATATGAAGAGCCAACTGACTAAGGCAAAGAACGAACGACTGAAAACTTTTGGATATGGGCCTTTAGTCGTGAGCTTTGCCTTAGAGAGAGTTCCGATGCTGATCCCTCAGCAACTCACTGTTGATATCTTGGGTCCTCGGGAGCCAAAGCTGGTACGATGGGTTGCGGTGATGGCCCGGCATCCTGACGAGGGCGCGGCAGTTGTTCGATTTTCTGATAGTTACTTTCACTGGTTGGAGGACCAGGTTTTCTCGATCCAGGACTTTCCGTACGCCGGAGTAGATTTTCGACATGATCCGGACATGGTTCTTCCACAGGGAGAACAATGGGATGACAGAGGTACTTTATTTTTCACAAGTTTTCAAATTATGTATTTTTTTTGTTTTTTATATATATCGTCTCAAAACTGACAGTAAAATTTTCAAAATGCAGATGTTGGTCCACAGCGTCCAGCCAACCTCCGGCCTTTTGAGAGGAGACATCCAGTTGCACCGGTACCGGCCCCACAGGACGCGGCTACAGAAGTACTAGTTGAGTTGGAGCATGATCTAGAGCGTCTGACGGCAGATATGCCTGAGACTACTATGGATGATATTCCTATCAGGCTTCAGCGCTTTGTAGTCGCGGTCCCTGGACCGTTTAGGAGATTTTTGCGCAAGGTAGCCCGTGCAGTGGTGTCGTATAGGGAGCACCACCAGTGATTGACTAGTCACTTTTGTAGACACATGTGACATTTTTGCTTTTTGTACTTATCATTTTTGCCGATCATAAGGTGTTTTTCAACCTATGATCGAAGACGATGTATATTTTTTGACACACTCCTATCTATATATATATCACTATTACCGGCTTATCTTGTTTAACATGTATGATGAAATGTTTTTAAATTTACTTGCATGATTATCGTAAATGTCTCTCTAACATTCGAGAAGCAATTGCATCTGCTAATGTATTTAAAGACCTTGGAATATGCTGATATTCAATGTAATCAAATTCACGTTCCAAGAGACGCACTCTCAAAAACAACCTTAATAACACAGGATTTCTAATGGCATAAACTCTATTAAGCTGTAATACAACAAGTTCAGAATCTAACCTCACTATCAAACGTCGAATTCCAAATGAAATAGATTCGGATAATAATTCAACCACTGCACTGTATTCTGCAATGTTATTCGTTGTTTGACCGAGGCTTACCCCATGCATAGAAACTAACTCGTCAGAGGGTGAATAGATAACCCAAGCTGCGGAAGAGATATTCCGTGTACTACGACAAGCACCATCAGCAAATCCAATGTATGTTTGGAGAGGCGTCGACATCTGTAATATCAAGAGTAAAACCAAGATAAGCCAGAATAACGACGAAAAACACACTCACTAAGCTAAGCACACTGACTAACTAACAATCATACTAGCTAGAAAGAAAACCTAACCTAACTAAAAATTCTCCATACCCACCATTTAAGCATAATACCTCTTTAGGTAAAGTCCATTTCTGGGTTTACCCAAAGAGTCCCCATCAAAATCTACCAGCTCATAAGCCCCTTTTGCTAGCTTTCGCTTTACAATATAGGGTCCATGCCACATAGGAACGAATTTTCCAGCACCTAGCTTATCGTTAGCTTGATCATATAAAAGCACTAGGTCTCCCTCCGAAAAACTTCGAGGGGTCACATTTCTATCATACTGAGCTTTTATTCGCTTCGCGTGAGTCTCGATTGCCAATGCAGCGTCACGTCGAGTCTCATCTAATTTAGCTAAGTACAATAAACGTTTCTCCTCTTCGGAAGTAGCTGGGAGTAATTCGACAGCCATTTGAAGTGATGGGATTTCACATTCAATGGGTAACACTGCTTCCAAGCCATAAACTAGTTGGAAAGGAGTGAACCCTGTTGAGGTTTTCACTGAGGTTCGGTATGCCCATAGCGCCGAAAATAACATGTTGTGCCAATTCGACCGATGAATACCAATGGTTCGTCGGATCATGATAACCAGAACTTTGTTGATAGACTCAACCAAACCGTTGGCTTGCGGATAATAAGGAGTAGAGCTGTCGTGGCGCAAACCAAGCTGGCTTGTAAGTTCAGTCATCATGGTGTTTCGAAAATGGCTCCCATGGTCAGTAATGATTGCTTGTGGGACACCAAACCTAGTTATTATATGATTGAATATGAAAACTGCAGTTGTTTTGCCGCTTGCGTCGAATGTAGGCATCGCCTCGGCCCATTTAGTGAAATAATCAACCGCGAGGATGATATACGCATGCCCCCCGGCCGAGTGAGGGTTACAAGTAATAAAGTCGATACCCCATTTGGCGAATGGACCAACGGCAATTATAGGGTGGAGAGGAGCAGGTGGTGCGCGCATCTTTCGATCAAACACTTGGCAGTTGTGGCACTTCCGGACTGCAATGATACAATCTTTAAACATAGATGGCCAGAAGTAACCAGCGCGCAACACCTTCTGAGCTGTGGCATACCCAGACATATGACCGCCACATGCTCCAGAGTGACAATCATTTAAAACTCTCTCAGCCTCTTCGTGAGTTAGACAACGTCGAAAAACTAAGTCTGCCCCCCGGCGATAAAGTGTATCTCCAATAATTTTGTATGGCTGGGATTGAAACCGAATTTTTCGACGTTCCGCCTTTGAAGCTTCAGGCCGAAAGGTTTGGGTTTGGAGATAGATGATTATATCCCCGTACCACGGATCTAAAGTACTGATAAGAAACAAAGATTCGTCCGCAATGGACTCCTTTGCCACAGTCTCTGTGTCAGTACGCGGGAAATCACACATCAATTCCGCAAAAACTAAGGATTTCTTAGACTTGGACTTCTCGAACTCCAAGTCGAACTCTTGCAGGATAACGATCCATTTAGAGTACTTGCCCCCTAGCAGTTGTTTTGTCAAAATATAAATCATAGGGTTGCAATCCGAAATAACTGTAGTTTTACGGAGAAGAATGTAGTGACGAAAACGCTGGACAGCTTGAACGGCTGCCAGGGCCAATTTCTCCACATGCGAATATTTTAACTCAGTGGGATTTAAGGTCCTACTAAGATAATAAATCACATGTTCCGCTCCGAATTCATCTTCTTGAACTAACACCATTCCAATGGTGGAATGTGAAGCTGCGAGGTATAAGAAGTAGTCCTGGTTGTAGTTGGGAGGATGCAACAACGGTGCATGGGTCAACGCGTGTTTAAGTGCATCAAAAGATTGTTGGGCAATCTCGTCCCAAAAGAATTGAACGTTCTGTTTCAACAACCGTGTAAAACCTTTAGTGACCTCGGCGTAGTTTGGGATGAATCGGCGTAAAAAGTTCGCTTTCCCTTGCAAACTTTGGAGTTGGCGCAAACTCGAAGGAGGAGGCAATTTGATGATAGCCTCGACTTTCGAGGGATCGACGCGAATGCCGGCTTTTGAAACAACAAATCCCAGCAATCGACCTGTTTCTATACAGAAAACACACTTGTGGGGATTCAACCGAATTCGATAATGCCTACACCTCATAAAGATTGCTCGTAGGTGGACAAGGTGATCAGCTCGACGTAAAGAATGAGCAGGCAAATCATCGAGATATGGTTGCACAATGTGCTTGATGTCATGAAATGCGTAAGACATCGCCCGTTGAAAAGTGGCCCCGGAATTCTTAAGCCCAAAAGGTAATTTGCAATAAGCAAATGTCCCCCATGGACAAATGAATGCCGTTTTTGGTTGATCGGCAGGTAGAATATTGATTTGATTATAGCCCGAAAAACCATCCATGAAGGAAAACATTTCACTTCCGGCACAATCATCAATAATTTGATCGATATAAGGCGTAGGATAGTTGTCTTTTGGACAAGCTCGATTGATATCCCTATAGTCGATACAGATTCTTATTGTTCCTTGTTTCTTATTGACCGGAACAATATTCGATACCCAATCCGTTAACGGGATCGGATAAATGAAACCTGCTTTCAACAGCTTTTCGACTTCTGCTTTAATCGCAGCCGCTTTTCGAGGGTGAATTTGACGCAACCGTTGCCGGACGGGTTTAGCATCCGGGTAGGTCTTTATTTCATGAACAACAATGGCAGGATCGATTCCCGGCATTTCCTCGTAAGACCAGGCAAACACATCGCGGAATTCTTGGAATAGGGCCTTGTAAGTTTGGATTTCTTCTTCTGTACATGCGGCACCTATATGAATGTTCTCCTCAATTCCAGGCTTCACTGAAATATCAATGGGAATAGTACGAGAAATATTCCCTAAATTCAACTCTGAATCAGAATGTTTCGTTGGATCCTGAGCGTCTTTGACATATTCAGCGGTAAAGATAGATGAAAAATCATTTTCAAATGCATCATCCTTAGGTAAAAACGAAGATCTGTGATGGAGATCCTCCCATGGTAGATCGTCTACACTTAGGATTTCGCGAAGTTGTTCGTCAGATGACACGACTTCGGGAAACGCTATCCGTTCTAAGGGTGAGGTGAAAAGTGACTCTTCACTGACCACATTCATTTGGTCGACCTCGGTTGAATGAAAGTCGGTAAAAGACATGAGAACTTCATAAGCAATTTCATATGGACTCAAGGGCATAGCATTACCGAATGAGTCTATCTCAGAGTCAGATGGGACAAACCAAGGATCATCATAAATAATGTTTTCTGATGTAATCATATGAATTGTTGCAAACGAAGGTTCTATGCTGAGTGGAGGGAGAGGAAAAGTTCCCAGTAAACCGGAATCCTTAACTAAACCTACACCAATGTCCCTATAAGGGATTGTCGTCTTACCGACATGCTGGATACTCTCTGAAGAGGCTGGGTCGGATGAAAAGTATGTCAGCTGATCAATAGTCACGATCTTACCGTTATGTGGAAATTTAATTACTCTGAAGACCGATGAAACGACCGCTGTCATAGCATATGACCAACTTCGACCCAAAAGAAGGTTGTAGTCTAGAGGGGCATCAACCACTTCCACATCCAGACTAACGGTTTTACCTTCTACCCCTATAGGCAATTCCTGTAGAATACCAAACGGACGGAACCCACGGCCATCAAAGGCCTTAAGGATGGTGGGGGATTGGTTCAACGAAGGAGAACCAAGGGATCTCCAACATTGAATCGACATAATACACGTAGAAGCTCCCTCATCAATCACAGTCCTATGAATAGGCCTGTTTTTGACTATCACTGGAATTTGGAAAGCCATTTGATGGGGGAGACGCGGCGTACTATTTTCTAGATCGAAGATCATTAGATTCGGATCCTGAACATCAACAGCTCCTATAGCCGACAAAAGCAATTTTCGTTGTGCTGGGCATGATTGCAGCACTTCTAACGCCGACATTGCTGAGGGTGAAACAGCTAAGTCCTCAACAATGTTGTAATTCTGGGCCGCTCTCGCATGTGGATTGAAAGCAGACCTTCGAAGTACACCCTTGGCAGGCGGTTTAATTACTAAGTCTGGGTTAGGTTTCTCGATCTGTAGTGGATCGGAACCAGGAGCTGAGGTTGATGGATTAGAATGAGAAGATTCTGCTTCCTTACCATCAACAGGATTCTTACTACCATAATCTTGCGATCGAGTCGCAATCCTCACATGAGACATCATCAAAATGGGTTCTTCACTGGCATTCGAGGAAGAACCTATCATCTTATTCTCCTGCTCCGGAAATGGATTTTTTAACACAGCAGGAGTGGGAGAACCTTTGACTATTTTCACTACCTCGGCCCGATGAGGGCAATCTCTCGTAAAATGATCCTCTTCACAAATAAGACAAGGATATCGAGGTTTGCGCTTTTCGTCATTGGTTTCCGACTTTTCTGTTTTCTCCTTCGGAGCCTTGTCTGCTTTAGCCTTCTTCTTTCCTTTCTTCTTTCCGCCGTTTTTTGATTTGGCCGTAGATGACTCTACAGCGTGAATATCGGCGGTAAGTTCAGGAGAAGACTCTCCTGTCGGGGAATCGGGCAAAGTGATAATAGGAGTAGTTGAAGCCTTGGAAGACTTCTTCTTGCTCTTTGTATTCACGATGCCAATCATACCATCAGCGGCATGAGATCCCGAAGGAGCAGCAGCGATTTGATTCGACTTTGGAAGATCCGGAATCTTCTCGTGTAATGTACCCGACTGAGTGTAAACTAAGTCAAGGTATTGCGCCTGAGCAATGACTTGCTCCTCAGTAACTACTCCGGCCTTAGCTACATCTTCAGTAATCCTTGGTAATAATGATTTAACAAACCATTCAGCTAAGATTTGGTCTGGGATAAAAACTTTCACTAGCCTTCTTCGACGTCTCCACTCATGAATGTGATCAGAAATATACGTGGAGGTTGATTGTTTTAGTGAAGTTAATAACTCCGTACCGTTATCGTATCTGACCAGTAACTGAAAGTGAGTTAAGAACGAGGTAGCTAACTGGCTAAAATTGTAAAAAGAGGCCCGTGGTAACTCAATGTACCACTTGGCCGCGAGACCAATGAGTGTACGCTGGAAAAGACGTAAGCAGATCGAATCATCCGAGATAGAATTTGAAGCACACCAGAGGTGGTAAGTCATCACGTGATTGGACGGATCCTCTCCAGACTTACCTTCGAACTTGGGTATATCGCTGGGCAACTTATTTGGCATTGGCGGCCAGAACGGAAGATATTGAATTGGATCGTTCGTTAGGCGCGTCAAGTCTGGTAAATCCAAAGTTGCGATAAACGGTAACTGCCGGTTAGGATCTCTAAAACTCTGGGTCACAATACCGGCCCCAGGAGGAGGATATCCAGGATAACTAGGAACAGGAGTTGCATTTGGGATATTATATCCTCCTGGAAAACCAGGATTAACCGGACCGTACTGGGGTTGCTGAGGTTGTTGATAAGTGTACCCAGGATACGGTTGATACTGGTAAACCGGTTGTTGGACAGCTTGCCCAGGTTGGTACTGTCCCTGGTACGGAGGTTGAACAAATTGAGGTTGAGTAGTGACAACCGTACTTATACCAGGCTGGCCTACAGGCATCTGGACCGTGGTTTGAATCATAGATCCGGACAACGGTACAGATGTCTGAGGAGTGGTTACAAAGACAGTAGAAACCGGAGCCATCGATACTCCAGAAGTAAGTATGGTAGATGTGGCGGTAGTTGCAGCAGCCGTTTGAGATGGAGTACTAGGTGCAATTGGCGGCTGAGTAACTACCAAAGTTACAGAGGTTTGAACACTTGACTGGACAGGTTGCGGTTGCTGGGGTTGACCAGAAACTACAGGTTGTCCGGCTTGAGGTACCGACTGTATACTTGGCTGCAACACCTTTTGACCCTGTGAAGGATCCCACACTAACATTCCAGGGTATTGACCCATAACAGGTTGAGGATACTGAGATCCATAGCCGGATTGAGGATAGGATTGATAATTGTAAGGTGCAGTTCCCATACCTTGACCATATGATTGACCTTGAGGTGGTTGATAACCTTGACCTGAGTATTGACCTTGAGGTTGATAACCTTGAGGTAAATACGGGTACTGGGGTTGACCTTGACCTTGAGGTTGGTAACCTTGAGGTTGATACCCTTGGGGTTGATACCCTTGGGGTTGCCATCCTTGAGGTTGCCATCCTTGAGGTTGATATTGATACTGAGTTTGACCTTGGGGTACATATTGAGGCTGGGGTTGACCTTGAGGTATGTATTGCCCTATAGGAGCGTACTGACCTTGAGGTTGCCCCCCAGACACGAATGAAGTACCTTGAGGTTGCCCCCCAGGCATTAACGGAGGCTGCCCCCCAGGCGGTAATTGGCCACCTTGAGGTTGGGAAACGGGAACTGAACCTGACATCATGTAAATGTCTCCTACACCCAATGGTACATTACCACTGTTTCTAGCTAATAACCCATGATCAACGGGTTGAGGAGATGCTCCCGCAAAGGTACCAGAAAGAGATTGATACCCAGTAGGAACAGAAGGACCGCCATGTAAAAAAGATTCAGGACTTTGTGTAAACACGGACGACTGACCAGACATATTTACAGGAGTATGAATACCTCCAGGTGGAAAAGGAGTACGAGGTGTAGAAAAACCTAGCCCAAAGTTGTCTAGATAATTGGTTAACGAAAGGTACCAAGTAGTACTTCTAGGAGGACTGTAAAAGATATATTCACGCTCCCTTAGATCAAGGGTAATTTGATCTTCAGGATCAGAGACGCCTATTTCTTCCTCTGGAACAAGTTCTTCAATAGCAATCAAACCAACAGGAAGATTTTCGGTGATAATTCTTTCTATTCTCGGTGAATCAGGAACACTAGGAGTCGGAGTAACAGGTTCGGATATTTCTGGTTCTTCGCCTGTATCACTAGCAGACGAAAAACTACCAACAAGCTCAGAAACTGTAACAGCTTCGGGATTATAACCTGTCTCTAAACTTTGGTAATCTGGATGGACCACCAAGGAAGATTCTCCTTCTTCTGGTGAACCTACTCTACTGCCACTAGGAGGAGTTACAAGGACCTTTAAACCTTCTAGATGACTGGACTCGTCTTGAGGAGGTTCACCCCTAAGTCTACGGGATCTTCTCAACAATTCGGCCACAGAAACAACTTCAGGAGACTGGCCCCGCAGTCTACGGGACTGTCTCGGTAATTCCGCCACAGCTAAAAACTTTTAACTACTACACACGAAAACAAAATAAAATTTCAAATCAAACCACCTAAAGTCTCTAAAGAACCAAACAAATTTGAATCACACGCCTAAAGAATCTAGGGCGTCAAACCAAACACAAACAGTAGTCTTCCGGACCAAAAGCGCTAGTTGGTGATGAAGCCCAACCTCGCTGGATTCAGTACAGAAATGGCGGGTGGAACAGTTACCCCGGCAACCTGCTTAATGAATAGACTGGACCAAGTTCCTCCACTTTAACCGTCTCGAATGAAGTGAACCCCCCAGAAAATCCAAGTGAGTATAACCGACGTCTGCTCCAGGTACAGTGGGACCTTCCCTCCACCGTCACCTCGGTAGAATCCTAAAGATAATGGCCACTAAGGTTACCAACCGCAACAAATGCACCTGGGGGAACAGTCTAAACTCCGACAGCACGCAAGGGCAGAGTAGCAAGCTCAATCCCCTTACCGGCTCCTTAACAATAATCCAAGGTTTACCGACAAGTGACCCCTGGCTCCTCAACAATGGTTAATCCGAGGTTTACCGTTTGTAATACGTGCGTGTCTGGCGTCGTTCCCAACGAGGGGGGAATGATCCCCTCACTGGTTCGGACACGAGCTCGTGCTTCTCCTTTAAGAGGAGCTTTCCCAGAGTACAAGTGAGACAATTGGATTTATTCTATCACAAGATAAGCTACTTGTTTGGTTTTGTTGTCTTGGAGAGTTAATTACTCACCTACTCCAAGACACTAGCCTGATCTAAATTGGTGCTTCAGAGCCCTAGTAAATAAAAGTTACTATTTCAATTTTACTTTAAGCGTTACTTTTATGGTTGTTCTTTAAAGTCAAAAGGTAGTGGAAGTGAAACCAATGGTGTGTAGACTCGACTCCAACCACTACAAAGATGCACCTAAGATGATTTACGCTACTTTGCTTTTTCAATGAAATCCTTAACTAAGAGAGTTGAGAGAATGCAAATTTTAGAGAAAACAACTTCCTTAGAAAAGACAATCAAAGAAACAATTCTCTTTTTCTTTTCAAGCACACAAACATGACCACTCTTTACTTGCACGAAAAACTCTTTTTCTTTCAAAACTTTCAAAGCTACTTGAAACAAGACTTTTAAAGAAGATGTTTTTGTATTTTTCTTTTAATAAAGCAAATAAATCTAATTTAACAAAAATCAATCTTAACAACTATTAAAACCTACGAAAATTCACTCACAAGCAAACTAAAAGGTAAATTTACTCTAAGCAAACTTAACGAGGCCAAAACCTACAAGGATGTTTCTAGGTTGTTTTACTTGACCAAAATCAAATCAAGGACCAGCTATTACAGAATCAAGAGCTGATCAAAACAAAACTCAAATCTTTTTGTTCTTTTTGTAAAATGGAATTCAAGACTTAATCAACAAGCACTTTGAAATTTGACCAAAGAGACAACTCAACAGGTTGGTTGCTCACACGGGTAGACTTACGACAGATCTGACTCTTAAGAAGGTTGACCAAACCAGAGAGATCTAAGGCTTGACAACTTCCACCATTAAAGTCACTACAGGATCTACTCAAAAATCAAACCCTAGGCTTAAATTTCAATGAAATCCACTAAAACACTTAATGCTATGAAAACAAGTTCAGGTGAAGATTCTTGGCAAGGGACTAATGAATCTGGGCAGAAAAAACTAAGAAAAAACAAAATCTAAGAGTAAAAAAGCAAAAAATGGAGTTTTCTCAAATTTTAGCAGGGGGACGCAGGCAACCCGTTAGCACAGGTGTGGGCCCGCTCTGTGCACACAGCAAAAGTGCGTCCAGGGACGCACTGTGCAGCACTCAGAGGGTGCGTCCTACTGAAAAACTCAAGAAAAACCAAAATAAAACTAATCCTAAGCTAACCCACCCAGAGACAGAATCACAGAGCCAAAACCAGAAAAATAAACCAATTTTCTCAAAGCAAAGTTCACACAAAAGAAAAGACTCTTCTCATCAATGGATTCCCCAGCGGAGTCGCCAATTTGTCACACGGAATCAGTCAAGAGTGCGGACACAACCGACCTTCCTAGAAGTCTAAAACATTCTAATGACAAACAAAACAAACTGGAGCTATCCTTCTCTAAGCATGCATTATGATATGAGAAATCAAGTGTTTCGTTCTTACCTTTGTCCAAACGCTGTTGTAGAAGTCCAAGCTTTGTTGATCTGGATGAGCTCCTCCTTTTCTCCAAAACCTGCAATCACCAACAGTCAAACAATTAAATAGCACCTAATTATAACATAAAACAAAGCATATTCAACATATAGACCAAGGAGTACATGAAATAACCCATAAACAACAAGTTATTGAGAAGAATGGACCAATTTGCATTAAAGGTAATCAAAAGGAACTATTACAACCTGAGCCTTGGTGTTGTGCAAGCTCCTTCCAGGGTCCACAAGAGTCTTCCTCTACTTTGACAAAGCTCACCCACTTCCAAATAGAACAAGCAAAGATGGCAATCTCTCCTCACAAGCTTCTAAATGGGAGTCCTAATTCCTGCAGCATTTACCCTTAGAAAATGTATAGCTTCAACCTCTCCTCCTTCTGGCCCAATGCCTGTATTTATAGTACTCAAGAGGAGGTTAATCAGGTCCACCATCAATGGGATAATCCCCTCTTTGGGTGGGATAGCTCCCTTATTGATGGGATAAGTTCCTCTTTGATAAGAGTGCATGAACCATCTGGAGGCGCCCAATACACGTCGAACAACCTTCTAGAATGCCCTAGAAATGACCACAAGTAACTTTTTAAAGATGAAACTTGCGCATTCTAACCTTTACAGGGGGACGCACCTGTCCCTTTACATACAGAGCGTCTTTGGACGCAGCTTTTGTGAACATTGGGAGCGTCCCCGCAGGTAAGGTTGAGAGAACCTGCGTCCCCAGAGATAAATACATTTATACAAGACTTTCTCTCTTTTTGGAGTTTGACATGGGGAGCAGAGGCATAAGACTTGCCTAAGAGGGTAGCATGACTGTTGATTGAGCCATACTAACTGTAAATAGTCATGGTGACATTTTTTAGTGTAACAATTCCTCAATAGAAATATTTCCAGGAAAAACCTTGAATGTCAATGAAAACTTGGAAGACATGCAAAAGAAACAATTGATTGAAATTTTACAGAAACATTTTTCTGCTTTTGCATGGGAATACACTGACATGAGAGGGATTGATACTAAAACTTGCATACATCATATCTACATTGAATAAAATGCAAGACCAGTTAGACAACCTTAGCGAAGAATGAACCCAAATCTAAAAGAAATTGTTAAGGAATAATTGCAGAAATTATTAAATGTAAATTTCATCTATCCAATATCTGACAGTCAGTGGGTTTCACCCCTAGTAATCGTCCCTAAGAAGAATGGAAAATGGAGAGTATGCATCGATTACAGGGAATTAAACAAAGAAACATTAAAATACCACTTTCCACTACCTTTCATAGACCAGGTCTTGGATACTTTAGCAGGGAAAAAATATTTTTCCTTCTTGGATGGGTTCAGTGGATATAACCAGATTCAGGTAGCTCCTAAAGATCAAGATAAAACCACATTCACTTGTCCATGGGGAACTTATGCTTACCAAGTACTTCCCTTTGGATTATGTAATGATCCAGCAACATTCCAAAGGGCAGTCCTCGGCATTTTCTCTGACCTTATCCATGATTGTGTGGAAGTGTACATGGATGATTTCACAGTATATGGGGATTCTTTCAATGAAGCACTAGAAAATTTAGAAAAAGTCTTAATAAGATGTCAAGGAAAAAACCTCTCATTAAGTCATGAAAAATGTTTCATGATGTTTAACGAAGGAATTGTTTTAGGTCACCATATTTCTAGAGATGAAATTAAGATAGACTCATCTAAGGTGGAAGTCATTTCTAAGTTATCAGTGCCAAGTTGTCAAAAGGATGTTAGAAGTTTTCTCGGTTTTACTGGATACTATAGAAGATTTATAGAAAACTTCACAAAAATTGCATCCCAACTCTTTAAATTACTCACCAAAGACTGTGAATTCAGTTGGCACTCTGAATGTCAAGTTGCCTTTGCAACTTTGAAAAAGAAAATTTCTTAAGCACCCATCTTAAAAGGACCTAACTGGAAATTGCCTTTCCATATCTCAACAGATGTTTCAGATTCAGCCTTAGGAGCTATTTTAGGACAAAAATATCTCACTCCTTATGCCATTTATTATATTAGCAAAAATTTAACTCCTGCAGAGTTAAATTATACTGTAATTGAAAAGGAGTTCTTAGTTGTAATTCATGCCATTAATAAATTCAGACATTATATAACGGGCTATGAAACTTTTTTCCACACAGACCATTCTGCGATTAGATACCTAATGAATAAACTAGTCACTAATGGAAGAATAACTAGATGGCTCCTACTTTTACAAGAATTCAACGTAACCATTCTAGATAGGCCAGGAAAACAAAACATAATTGACGATTTTCTATCTAGAATACAAAATGAAAACAATGATCAACCTGTAGAAGATAAATTTCCTGATGAATATCTTTTTGCGGTATCTACTAAATCACCTTGGTATGCAGATATTGATAACTATTTGGCCATAGGAAAAATGCCATTTCATTTATCCCCTAGAGAAAAAAGAAGAATAGTCCACAATAGCACATCCTATTCATGGATAAATGAGGAATTATACAAGACAGGACCAAACCTCATCATCAGAAGATGTGTTCGAGAGGATCAAATACCAAATATACTAAAAGCTTGTCATGATGAGCCATGTGGAGGACATTTTTCTGACAGGAGAATTGCTTACAAAACCCTGCTTTTAGGATATTATAGGCCTTAAATTTTCAGGGACACCAAGGAGTATGTTAAAATATGTGACAGTTGTCAGAGAATGGGAAAACCTACTCTTTCAAATGAAATGCCACTGCAACCACAGGTACTTATCGAACCAATTGAAAAATGGGCATTGGATTTTGTTGGACCAATCAGCCCACCTTCGAAGCAAAAGAAGTATAATCTGGTATGTACTAATTATGTCACTAAATGGGTAGAAGCTAAAGCCTTCCTTTTTCTACTGAAAATATTGTAGTTTCATTTCTTTTTTAGGATATTTTTAGTTGTTTTGGTGTCCCAAGAGAAATTGTAACAGATCAAGGAACACCATTCACATCCACACTAGTGCAGAAGCTTGTGGACCAATACAAGATAAAGCATCGGAAGTCAACTCCATACCATCCACAAGCCAATGGACAGGTTGAGTCCACAAATAAGGTGATCAAGGCTATCCTTACAAAGACTGTACATCTACACAGGAAAGACTGGGTGGAAAAGCTTCCAGAAGCCTTATGGGCCTACAGAACTACATGGAGGAATACTACAGGGCATACTCCCTATGAACTTGTTTATGGGAAGCAAGTCTTACTTCCAATAGAGTTCCAGATCTAGACCTATAAGACAGTAGTCCAATTAGATCTTGACTTGTCAGAAGCCCAAAAGCAAAGGATGACACAATTAAATGAGCTCAATGAAATCAGATAAGAGGCCTTCCAAAGGACCAGCTTAGTGCAACAATAGAGGTCAAGATGGCATGATAAGTACATTAAAGAAAGGAAGTTTCATCCAGGAGATTGGGCATTGCTCTTTGATTCAAAATTAAAAAAATTTCAAGGGAAATTCCAAACCCATTGGCTTAGACCTTATGAAGTTGAGAATGTCTTTGACAATGGTGCAGTTAGAATCAGGACTATTGACGAAGAGAGAACTCCTCTATTAGTAAATGGACATCGACTCAATCTTTACCAGAAACCATTAACAAAAGAGGAATTCGTTAAAATGTTTCAAGATAATTCTGAACTAAAGATGGTCAAGAAGAATTCTTCTTCTTTTCCACCTTAGAAATTTTCATTCAGTTTGTTCTTCAATAATATATATATATATATATATATATATATATATGAAGAAAAACATATTGTATAAACATGAAAACCAATATGTTGTTGGCATGTTTATACAGAAAATTTAAAGTGAAAACCAATTTGTTGGCACTTCAAATTTTCTTCTCAAAAGAAAAAAAAACAATAAAGTTCATCTACTAAAGCCTTATTTCTCTTAAGCTGCAGAATCAGCAAATTTCCACAGCTTGGACAACTTTCCACGGCTTGGACAAGTTTCCACAGCCAAAACAAGTTTCTGCAGCCTAATAATTTTGAAGTCTATGAAGATGCTTGGTGATTTGGATTAAAGGACAGTTGACAGCAAGGTACCTACAAGAGATCAAAGGACAAAAAATAGGGTTAGCAAAAGAAGATAAAAGGTATGTGCTACTTTAATTTAACAATAGGGAAGGTATATAGCATGTATGACTAAGAAGATATAGTACTAAAGTGCAATCATTATAAATTAAGGGTAATGGCTGCCTAACAAGATATCATATGCCACCACTTCAAAAGTCATGTCATGACCTTATGCCAAATCTACAAAATTAATTACCAAATCATAAGTTTGAATGCACCTAACGGTCGGATTCATTCCCATAATCCTTCTGATAACCCATCTGTTTTTCCCTATTCTTACACTCCTTTGAACCTTCATAACAACTCCATATTTCCGCCAGCTAGCAAACCCTACCAGCTCCATTTTCCTGTCAAGGTAGACAATCTTCGAGGCAAAGCATCCTTCAAAATGGGGATAATTGTTCGTCTGAGCCAGCGAGGAAGAAATTCCTAAAGGGATACCCACAAACTAGGGAGTTGCTGCAAAGGAGACAATGGCTGCAGTTCATTGAGAAATTTAACGACTTCCACAAGGAGATAACCAAGAAAATTGTGCACTCATTCGATGGAATGGAGGCTGAAATTGGGGACATAAAGCTCACAGTAACGAATTCTGTGATTGCTGAGGCCACCGAGCTGCCAAGAAATGGAAAAAAATGGTTTAAAAATAGAGGGATTGACAGCGAGGACTGGAAGTTCTTCCTCAAGAATCTAAACATGGACACTACGGTCTACGAAAAAGGTATTCCCAGCTCTGCTCTTAAAAACAAACGGAGAAACTTATTACTTGTGCTTCAGAGGTTTATCACTTGTGAGGGCAGGTTTGGGCAAATGTATTTTTATCATGTTAGAATGATGATGCACTTCCTTGAGGATCATCAGATGAACCTCCCCTATTTCCTCTTGAATAGCCTCAGGAAAATGGCTACAAATGTTCAAAAGAAAATTCAATGCATAAAAAACACCATGTATCATCATGGCCTGGTAAAAATATTGGTCGAATTTCATCTCCAAAGTATAGGGGATAACTGGGAGAGTTTCCTAGTAAGGAACCACTTTGAGGAAAAATCCCAAAAAAAGCAAGTAGCAGTAGGACCCTTAGAGGGAGGAAGAGGACCATAGAAATGATAAAGGAACAGGCACCTCAAACTCAGACAGAGGTAACAGAAGAAGAGCTGCCTATAGTAAAAATTTTGCAGAGAATGAAGAGGGGAAACCCTAGAAGAAAGAAAGCTAGCCCGAGTAAAGAAGAATTCTCACAAACTAAAACCTCTCCTCTAGAAGAAAAATCAGAGAATAAAAGGAGGAAAGTGCAAAAAACACAAACCCTAGGGTTGAGAAGGAGCATGAGGTTGAGAATGATTCCACAAACAACCTCAAAAACTACAGAATACATTAATCTTGAGGAAAATGAGCCAAATGAAAAGGAGCCAACTGAAGAGGAGCCAACAGAGAACACTCCAATAGAGATTGAGCCAACAGAGAATGAGCCAATAGAGGATGAGCCAATTGAAAGCCCTGGGAATTCTCCAAAAGGGTCACCAAGATCATCACCACAGCCTTACAACTCACCTCTAGGAAGCCCGATACATAGTCTAGGTATTGACCCCACTCAGTAGGAAATATATGACTATATAGAGTCACTGGAAAGGAAGGAGACAACAACAAAGGAAACCATTCAGAGCCTTGGAGAAGGAAGCAACCAGGTAAAAGAGAAATCAGCCTCAAATATCTTAAAGAAGGAGATCTTTGAACTAGAAACACTGAATCGGTATCTCAAAAATGAGAATCAAGCACTAAAGACACAGAGTGAGATACAGATTGCAAAGAGTGACAATCTGATCCTCCATCTAAGCTTGTGGTATAAGAAAAACAAGAAGCTGAACAAAGAAAACAAAATTATGCAGAGAGAGATCATCAATTTAAAGTACAAAATCCTCATGAGGAAGCCTAGAATGTCGATCTCTGCCAAAAAGAAGAAAACAGTGAAACAGGGAGATGATAAACAAGAGGCACAAGTGAATGACAAGGAGGAAGTGTATGAGGACATACAACATCTCCAGTCTGGGGGAATGTAGAGCCCAAAGATTATCCTACCATGACATCCTTTTTGCCTAATGATCCTCTCTTTTTCATATATATTTACCACTTAAATAAAGCCATATCTACCAGGTTTTGATGAAGGTATGAAATAATATGTCTTCTTGTTCATATTTAACTTTATACCTTATTGTTTTGTTAAAGTTGCAATTGGCTACTGAATCAGTTTGTTTCCGTAGCTAATCCAGGTTTCTGCAACTATCTCCATTGTTTGCAAGGTTCCAGAGTTCCAGGTCAGCAGCGAAGGGTGCGTATGGATAGAGGATGGCTCCCTCGTGGATCCCCTCATATCCCCTTGAAATTGTTTTCTAAAAGAAGCGCAGGAGATCACGGTCAAACTCCAAGTCAACCGCCAGATTAACGCATAACAAAACCCGAGATCATTTGAAACCTTATCGTTTTGCTTTCGGAATAGAAAAACGATGGTTTAGCAATATTAGTTTACATAGGTTAGAGATATTAGGCTTGAAATATTCATACAGTTATGCCAAGAGACCTGTTATAAAACTAATGGTCGTAATATCATTTGGGTGTGCGCCGAATGATATAATTGTGAACAGTTTGTGAATTCTGTGTGAATAGAATTGGTTTTTGTGTGCAAGCGTTGTGTTGATTGGAAGCTCTGAACTACTATGTGGAGGGCCCCTACAAACAGTGGTAGGTTTTAATCAATTGCGATATGATTTCCTTTAATTCTTCAATTGCTCTGTTTTGTGTGACAATGCAGCATAATGATTTCACTAACGAGTTGTTATTTGCATAAGAACTTTAATTTGCTTTATACCTAGTTTAGTTTGTCATTTAATCGGCAAGCTCGGCGATCGGTGATCAACGTCTTGCGATCCCGACTTGCGATATATCCCGAACCCGATAAATTTATAAGTCCCATTTTATAAATTTTGAAATCCGAACTGTCGGATTTTTCAATGATTTTCAGTGTTTTTTTGGGGTTTGTCATGTCGTTGTAAGATGATAAAAGGCCTATTTTTAATGGTTGTTGTGCCCATCAATTGTTCCATACAAACGGCTTCTATTACAAGCAACATACCTCTGATTTTTATGCACTGTCCCATCCCAAAAACGTGTTATAAAACACGATGGGTAACAAAGATGCGGGGGCGGCATGCCAGAGGAAGAAAGTTTGTACCAGAGAGCTCGAGAGCCTGTGTTGGGGAATGCTAAAGAGCCTGAGTGCTAGAGACCTCAATGAGGAGGCTGCGCCAATGGAAAGCCACGGAACGAGAGGGCCAAGCATCGCACGGAGATAGCTAGAGCGCCGCAGAGAGCACAACGAAGCATGATAGCCAGAGAGTGCTTGAAATTCTGGCAAATTCACAGAGTTGTAGACAAACCCGAGTGTTATAGGGCCAGATAGCCATAGAGCTACTGAACGAGAAGACCCGAGTGATTCTCTCTTTATGATCGGTTCTGTTCCTGTTGATCGATTATTCTCTTTGATTGATTCTGGTGATCGATTCTTCTTGATCTTGGACCAATGCCTCTTTGATTGATTCTTGTGATCGATTCATATATTGAATAATACTTCCTTGATGGATTCTTCTTTGATCGCTTATTCCGCTTGCATATTGATGCCATGAGATCAGTGTTTCAGCAAGCTTCAACACTTTGACAGTTGCTTCAGAGCAGCGCTTTTTCATCTAGCCATTCATAGTGAGGTCGTGACAGATTAGGAGCAGACTGTGCCTGCGCAATGATGATGTGAACATATGTTCATTGTGGATCATTTCATCCACTTCTTCATTCATATCTTCAAATGGCCCGTGGTTGATGTGAGGTATATGATTTATTCATATATTTGTTCTTTTACATTATGCTGCAGATCCTAGATTGATATTGATGCACGATCTTCTTTATTTTCATGTTGTCATGATTCCTTACTTCATGTTATGAGGAATCTTCATATGATGTACGTAATTCTTTGAGATCCCTTGTTGTATGTTGTTGGGATACTCTTATTGTCGTTGTGCATGTGTTTTGCTTTGACATCCCTTTTGTGCCATGTTGGCGGGATGCGCACCATGCATGTTTTGTGTCATACTGATAGGAGTTTTGATTGAGAGTTCTAGTTGTGGAATATCTCTTAGAGCCACTCCTGCGTGAGGGCCTTCTTCCTTGTATGATCGAGACATCATCTCTTGTGTACATCACTTCTTTTGACAGCACCTAATGCAGTAGCCTACACCACCTTGACTGGGGCCCAGAGACGTAGTCCCTCTTGGACGAACTCCGTTAACAACGGCTTATGTTTCCATGTGCTGATGATTATATTGTTCCTCCGTTAACGACAGTCTTCATCCAACAAATCGATCCAACAGAAAGGGTGATGCAGTCTTCTAGAGGTAAGACACTGGCCCACGCAGTGATTGCGCAGGGACTTCACAGTGTTTGCTAGGAGGGTCAGATCACTCATTGGATCAATTGTGACTTGGGGAGCGAGGTAAACCCTCATATGTATTTCTTGTTGCCATGATTTCTCTGTAAGGATAGACGGTGTGAGTGGCAACCTGTTGTACTCATATTCTACTTACTTAATAATAATAAAAACCCCTATATCTGCTGCAGTGGTTTTCCCTGCATTGGGTTTTTTCGGGGACATGTTGTCCAAAAATAACAGTGTCCCTTGTGAGTTTGTCTCATCTATTGTTTCAGTTTATGATATGTATGTCAGTGTAGTCTATAGTAGTGTTTTTCATCACTGTTTATAAATTAAATAACTTGTTGAATGAAATAACAAGTAGGAGATGCTAAACCAGTGACTACTTTAGGATTTCTGTTTGTAAAGATTCAGAAATTTTCACATCGTATCAAAGTGTTTCAGATCATAGGATATTGAATCCATCAGCTGGGAGATCCAGCAAATTTGTTGCAGAGAGGCAACTGTCCCGAGTGACATCGTTTTTCTAGACCCATAGATGCAGAGGAAGAGTGATGCAGTGCAGAAGAGATGACACAGACGCTCACGCAGTGCCTGCATCAACATTTTGAGTCAGGTGAGGGTGACGCAGTAGCTGGGAGTATCCAACGCAGTAACTGCCTCAACTATCTAGGCTAGCACAGAAGCAGAGAGGGGAAGATCAAGCTCACACATAGCCACGTCATCTTTCTGGACCAGGAAAGAGTGACGCAGTGGACAGGAGGAGTTGATCCAGCTCACGTAGTGACTGTAGAGAGCCCGAGGAGCTCATATTCTTTAGTTGCTTGGGTAGAGGGAGCAGTTCAGATCATATATGAGGTGCTTGTAGAGCCCGAAGATTGTCCTACCATGACATCGTTTTTGCCTAATGATCCTCTCTTTTTCCTATATATTTACCACCTAAATAAAGCCATATCTACCAAGTTTTGATGAAGGTATGCAATAATATGTCTTCTTGTTCATATTTAACTTTATACCCTATTGTTTTGTTAAAGTTGCAATTGGCTACCGAATCAGTTTGTTTCAGCAGCTAATCTAGCTTTCTACAACTATCTCCATTGCTTGCAAGGTTCCAGAGTTCCAGGTTAGCAGCGAAGGGTGCAGATGGATAGAGGATGGCTCCCTCGTGGATCCCCTCCTATCCCCTCAAAACCGTTTGCTAAAAGAAGTGCATAAGATTGTGGTCAAACTCCAAGTCAACCGTCAGATTAACGCATAACAGAACCCGAGATCAGTTGAAACCTTATCGTTTTGTTTTCGAAATAGAAAAATAACGGTTTAGCAATATAAGTTTAGATAGGTTAGAGATATTAGGCTTGAAATATTCATACAGTTATGCCAAGAGACCTGTTATAAAACTAATGGCCACATTGTTATTTGGGTGCACGCCGAATGATATAATTGTGAACAGTTTGTGAATTCTGTGTGAATAGAATTGGTTTTTGTGTGCAAGCATTGTGTTGATTAGAAGCTCTAAACTGCTATGTGGAGGGCCCCTACAAATAGTGGTAGGCTTTAATCAATTGCAATATGATTTCCTTTAATTCTTCAATTTCTCTGTTTTTTGTGACAATACAGCATAATGATTTCTCTAGCGAGTTGTTATTTGCATAAGAACTTTAATTTGCTTTATACCTAGTTCAGTTTGTCATTTAATTTTCTTTATACCTGGTACATCATGGTCCTTTTATTTGCTTATTATCTAGCATAATTGAAGTGTGTTCAATTTATAATATAGATGTTGCTTGGGTTATGTTGTTTGAGCGAAAATTGAATAAGTAAAAGAGTGAGAAGTTCTCTCCTAAACAATTGAGTTCAGACAGTATTTCTTCATAGCTGATAGGATAAGTTTCTTTTTTCATTTAGAAAATTAGAAGTTGCAGCATAAAGATTCAAGATCAAAAATCCTCAAAACAATATAATACAAGTAGAACCATTCTCACATCATCTACAAACTAATTGGATAGAGATTAATTCCTAGGAAACTTAACCAATATCCCTAAGAATTACGACACTAATATAATTGATAAAAACCACCTCCATCTTAAGTCTAGATCTTAACAAATACATAATGACCTAATGAATAACTTCTAAGCACATATTGTGCACCTGTACTTCATCAGTCTACGCACCTTGGTTGACAATTTATGATTGACAATTCAAGGACATTGAATTGACCAAACATTTTGGCGCCATTGCTGGGGAAGTAAAATTAGGAGTTAAAAAAACAAAAAACAAAAAAAAACCATCATTAATTTAAAACATAACATGCGTAGGGATAGAAACTCTAGGGGTAGATTTGTAGGATGAGGAAAAAGTTTAATTCCCACAAATCCACTCACTTCACCACGATTTCGAGATTCCACGCCACCTACTCAAACCCGAATTCCATTTAGAGGTCAAAAAAGACTTCCTAAAGTCTCAAGATTAGAAATTCAATCCATAACTTCACCTACTTCTTCTACTGAAGTTGTAATTGAAGAAAATCCTACATCCCCAACTACAGGATTAATTTTTCTATCCCCCGCTGGTGAGCAAATTTTGGGAGAAGAATTGGAAACTCCTAGTGAATAAGAGGAATTGGAAACTCATTCTGAGCAACCATTGATAGAGGAATCAGAAATATTAGAAGAACACTATATTAGCTTCGAAGAAACTATCACGGTTGAAGAAGGGGAAGGAGAAGTACACAATGTCCATGGCAAAGAAGATAGGATTGGAGGAAGAGGAAGAGGTAGAGGTAGAGGTAGAGGAGGGGGTAGAGGCAGAGGAAATCAAGATCCTCCGAGATTCCCTATTCTTGATGAAGATACAACCCTCACAATGAAAAATATATCATCCTCGATTCTTCCTAATTTCCACGGGAAAAGAAACGAGGATCTAGAAACATTTCTCTTCGAGTTTGTTGTATTATGCAGATCATATGACTATCTGCATGATGCTCAAAAGTTAAAATTGTTCCCTGCCACATTAAAAGACTCAGCATTAAAATGGTTCATGAGTCTAGGGGTGCATTCTATAACAACATGGGGACAAATGAAAGAGGTTTTCTTAGGAAAATATAGAGATTATTGTATGCCTAGTAACCTTAAAGATGAAGTCTTCAAAATGACACAAAAAGAAGATGAAAATCCTGAAGAATTGGTAGAAAGGTTTGTTTATAATGTTAAAAGAGCAAAAATGGATAATTTGGATGAAGAAACCTCAAAAGCTCTTTTACTCAAAGCCGTTAAAGATGAATGGATGGATCCCTTAACCTAACTAGAAAAGGAGATATTTCCCAACTACCATTTGCAGATAATTGTGATTTATGTGTACATATCTCAAGAGGTAAAGCACGAGTTGGAAAGAGTCCTAGAGACCCTCTCTTGTCGAGAATAAACAAATCTGCTACTGGGATAGTTACCAGGGCAGGAATAGGAAATTTGCTTTGACACATTCAAAACAGATATTTTAGGGAGCCTAAGTGAACAGATAGACACCCTTAAAATACAAAACAAGAAAAATTCTGAAAATGTTGCATTTTATATCTTTTGTCCCAAATGTCGGAAAAAACATGCTCTAAGAGAGTGTCCCTTAGACTCAAAAGCCATAGAAACCTGTGTCATATGTGTAGATAATCATGATACAAAGGAATGTCCATCCTTACCAGGTCTTAAGGCTGTATTCAATGATGAAGGAATCACAGAACCAGTGGATCCTCTATACTTTATAGCCAAAAGACCATGGCAAAACCCCCAGTCAAATCAATCACAAGGATTTAGACCACAACAATTTTCCCATTCTTCACAAAATAATTGGAATTCATCCTGGCAGCCTTGGGCTCTGCCACAGTCATAACCTTGGAATCAGGTATGGCAAAATCCTTATGGAGCCTATTCTCAATATCAACAATACTCGCCATCTTACCTTCCACCACAATTCTTACCCCCGTCTAACCAAATTCCTCAAGCTAATCAATTGCCACAAGTTCCAGTTCAGAATCAAAATCCACAACTTTCCCTACCATTTCCACAAAAATAAAATCAATTACCCGTTCAACCACTTTCGAATCCTAATAATAAAATACCACAACAATCAGTGTACAACATGGAGGGTCAGAATGGTCAGAATCCTCAAACTTATGTAATAACCCCACTAGACCTAAACAATGTCCAATTAAGGTTTGGAAGAGTATTACCAAAAAACCCTCTTGTTGTCATTCAAAAAACAAAATATGATCTTCAAAAACATAAAAATCAATCAAAAGAAGGGGAGACTTCTCTCCCTCAAAACGAAAACAAACAAAGAGAAGAAATTCCAATATATGCTCCTATCATAGAGCAACCCTCGATATCAGTTAAACCACCTTTCCCAGAAAGGTTTAAAATCGTTGAAGGGGTAGAGAAACAAATTATCTTGCTTGATTACAATATGATGGATGAAGTGAGAAATGTTTATATTAATATTCCTTTATTACAAGCCACAAAAGAAATACCAATTTTTGCAAAAACAATTAAGGAATTAGGTACACAACAATTAGCGAGAAGAAGAAAAGATATAAAAAGAATTCAGTTGGTCGGAAAAATTGCAGACATTATGATGGGGAAGTCGAAAATTCAAAAATGTTTAGATATAGGAAGCCCCGTTGTAAAAATTCACATCAATGGAACTGAAATACCAAACACACGGATTGATCTAGGAGAAGCCATAAACATAATGAGCAAAAAAGGTATGGACACACTTAGGCTTCCTAACCTTCAATACACACCAAACTTATTGCAATTAGCAGATAGATCTGTAATTAAACCAGATGGTGTGTTAGAAGATGTTTGTGTATCTTTGGATTCTTGGGAATATCCTATTGATTTCATGGTCTTAACACCCAAGAATAATCTAGGAGGACATCCATTAATTCTAAGAATGCCTTGGTTGGCTACAGCTGATGCTTTTATCGGTTGTAGATCAGGAGATATTTTTATCTCAGATGGAAATTCTACAAAGAAATTTACATTATACCCCGCTGCAAGAACAACAATACATACAGAAACTGAAGAACGGATAGAAGATGGAGAAGATATACAACCTATTTTTATCACTGAACAAGTGAAAGAGGAAGACCAACTTTTAAATTTACTAGAAAATAATGAATCTTCTTCACATTATGAGCGTAGTCGAAATGAATATCTCTCATCTAAACAAGTATCATTGTTTTCCATGGAAAAATTTGGGAATTCCTCAATAGAAATATTTCCAAGAAAAACCTTGAATGTCAATGAAAACTTGGAAGACATGCAAAAGAAACAATTGATAGAAATTTTACAGAAACATTCTTCTGCTTTTTCATGGGAATACAAGGACATGAGAGGGATTGATACTAAAACTTGCATACATCATATCTACATTGAACAAAATGCAAGACTAGTTAGACAACCTTAGCGAAGAATGAACCCAAATCTAAAAGAAATTGTTAAGGAATAATTGCAGAAATTATTAAATGTAAATTTCATCTATCCAATATCTGAAAGTCAGTGGGTTTCGCCCCTAGTAATCGTCCCTAAGAAGAATGGAAAATGGAGAGTATGCATTGATTACAAGGAATTTAACAAAGAAACATTAAAATACCACTTTCCACTACCTTTCATAGACCAGATCTTGGATACTTTAGCAGGGAAAAAATATTTTTCCTTCTTGGATGGGTTCAGTGGATATAACCAAATTCAGGTAGCTCCTAAGATCAAGATAAAACCACATTCACTTGTCCATGGGGAAATTATGCTTACCAAGTACTTCCCTTTGGATTATGTAATGATCCAACAACATTCCAAAGGGCAGTCCTCAGCATTTTCTCTGACCTTATCCATGATTGTGTGGAAGTGTACATGGATGATTTCACAGTATATGGGGATTCTTTCAACTAAGCACTAGAAAATTTAGAAAAATTCTTAATAAGATGTCAAGGAACAAACATCTCATTAAGTCATGAAAAACATTTCATGATGTTTAACGAAGGAATTGTTTTAGGTCACCATATTTCCGGAGATGAAATTAAGATAGACTCATCTAAGGTGGAAGTCATTTCTAAGTTATCAGTGCCAAGTTGTCAAAAGGATGTTAGAAGTTTTCTCGGTTTTACTGGATACTATAGAAGATTTATAGAAAACTTCACAAAAATTGCATCCCAACTCTTTAAATTACTCACCAAAGACTGTGAATTCAGTTGGCACTCTGAATGTCAAGTTGCCTTTGAAACTTTGAAAAAGAAAATTTCTTAAGCACCCATCTTAAAAGGACCTAACTGGAAATTGCCTTTCCATATCTCAACAGATGTTTCAGATTCAGCCTTAGGAGCTGTTTTAGGACAAAAATATCTCACTCCTTATGCCATTTATTATATTAGTAAAAATTTAACTCCTGCAGAGTTAAATTATATTGTAATTGAAAAGGAGTTCTTAGTTGTAATTCATGCCATTAATAAATTCAGACATTATATAACGGGCTATGAAACTTTTTTACACACAGACCATTCTGCCATTAAATACCTAATGAATAAACCAGTCACTAATGGAAGAATAACTAGATGGCTCCTACTTTTACAAGAATTCAACGTAACCATTCTAGACAGGCCAGGAAAACAAAACATAATTGACGATTTTCTATCTAGAATACAAAATGAAAACAATGATCAACCTGTAGAAGATAAATTTCCTGATGAATATCTTTTTGCGGTATCTACTAAATCACCTTGGTATGCAGATATTGCTAACTATTTGGCCACAGGAAAAATGCCATTTCATTTATCCCCTAGAGAAAAAAGAAGAATAGTCCACAATAGCACATCCTATTCATGGATAAATGAGGAATTATACAAGACAGGACCAGACCTCATCATCAGAAGATGTGTTCGAGAGGATCAAATACCAAATATACTAAAAGCTTGTCATGATGAGCCATGTGGAGGACATTTTTCTAACAAGAGAACTGCTTACAAAATCCTGCTTTTAGGATATTATAGGCCTTCCATTTTCAGGGACACCAAGGAATATGTTAAAATATGTGACAGTTGTCAGAGAATGGGCAAACCTACTCTTTCAAATGAAATGCCACTGCAACCGCAGGTACTTATCGAACCAATTGAAAAATGGGCATTGGATTTTGTTGGACCAATCAGCCCACCTTCGAAGCAAAATAAGTATATTCTGGTATGTACTAATTATGTCACTAAATGGGTAGAAGCTAAAGCACTTCCTTTTTCTACTGAAAATATTGTAGTTTCATTTCTTTCCAAGGATATTTTTACTCGTTTTGGTGTCCCAAGAGAAATTGTAACAGATCAGGGAACATAGTTCACATCCACGCTAGTGCAGAAGCTTGTGGACAAATACAAGATAAAGCATCGGAAGTCAACTCCATACCATCCACAATCCAATGGACAGGTTGAGTCCACAAATAAGGTGATCAAGGCTAGCATTACAAAGACTGTACATCTACATAGGAAAGACTGGGTGGAAAAGCTTCCAGAAGCCTTATGGGCCTACAGAACTATATGGAGGAATACTACAAGGCATACTCCCTATGAACTTGTTTATGGGAAGCAAGTCTTACTTCCAATAGAGTTCCAGATCCAGACCTATAAGACGCAATCCAGTTAGATCTTGACTTGTCAGAAGCCTAGAAGCAAAGGATGACACAATTAAATGAGCTCGGTGAAATCAGACAAGAGGCCTTCCAAAGGACCAGCTTAGTGCAACAACAGAGGTCAAGATGGCATGATAAGTACATTAAAGAAAGGAAGTTTCATCTGGGAGATTGGGCATTTCTCTTTGATTCAAAATTAAAAAAAATTCAAGGGAAATTCCAAACTCATTGGCCTAGACCTTATGAAGTTGAGAATGTCTTTGACAATGGTGCAATTAGAATTAGGACTATTGACGAAGAGAGAACTCCTCTATTAGTAGATGGACATTGACTCAATCTTTACCAGAAACCATTAAGAAAAGAGGAATTTGTTAAAATGTTTCAAGATAATTCAGAACTGAAGATGGTCAAGGAGAATTCTTCTTCTTTTCCACCTTAGAAATTTTCATTCAGTTTGTTCTTCAATAATATATATATATATATATATATATGAAGAAAAACAAATTGTATAAACATAAAAACCAATATGTTGTTGGCATGTTTATACAGAAAATTTAAAGTGAATACCAATTTTTTGGCACTTCAAATTTTCTTTTCAAAAGAAAAAAAAAACAATAAAGTTCATCTACTAAAGCCTTATTTCTCTTAAGCTGCAGAATCAGAAACTTTCCACAGCTTGGACAACTTTCCACGGCTTGGACATGTTTCCACAGCCAAAACAAGTTTCTGCAGCCTAATAATTTTGAAGACTATGAAGATGCTTGGTGATCTGGATTAAAGGACAGTTGACAGCAAGGTACCTACAAGAGATCAAAGGACAACAAATAAGGTTAGCAAAAGAAGATAAAAGGTACGTGTTGCTTTAATTTAACAATAGGGAAGGTATATAGCATGTATGACTAAGAAGATATAGTATTAAAGTGCAATCATTATAACTTAAGGGTAATGGCTGCCTAACAAGATATCATATGCCACCAATTTAAAAGTCATGTCACGACCTTATGCCAAATCTACAAAATTAATTACCAAATCATAAGTTTGAATGCGCCTAATGGTCGGATTCATTCCCATAATCCTTCTGATAACCCATCTGTTCTTCCCTATTCTTACACTCCTTTGAACCTTCATAACAACTCCATATTTCTGCCAGCTAGCAAACCCTACCAGCTCCATTTTCCTATCAAGGTAGACAATCTTCGAGGCAAAGCATCCTTCAGAATGGGGATAATTGTTCGGTTGAGCTAGCAGGGAAGAAATTCCTGAAGGGATACCCACAAACTAGGGAGTTGTTGCAAAGGAGACAATGGCTGCAGTTCATTGAGAAATTTAACGACTTCCACAAGGAGATAACCAAGAAAATTGGGCACTCATTCGATGGAATGGAGGCCGAAAATGGGGACATAAAGCTCACAGTAATGAAGTCTATGATCGTTGAGGCCACCGAGCTGCCAAGAAATGGAGAAAAATGGTTTTAAAACAGAGGGATTGATAGCGAGGACTGGAAGTTCTTCCTCAAGAATCTGAACATGGACACTACGGTCTACGAAAAATGTATTCCTAGCTCTGCTCTTAAAAACAAATGGAGAAAATTATTACTTTTGCTTCAGAAGTTTATCACTTGTGAGGGTAGGTCTAGGCAAATGTATTTTTATCATGTTAGAATGATGATGCACTTCCTTGAGGATCATCAGATGAACCTCCCCTATTTCCTCTTGAATAGCCTCAGGAAAATGGCTACAAATGTTCAAAAGAAAATTCAATGCATAAAAAACACCATGTATCATCATGGCCTGGTAAAAATATTGGTCGAATTTCATCTCCAAAGTATAGGAGATAACTGGGAGAGTTTCCTAGTAAGGAACCACTTTGAGGAAAAATCCCAAAAAAAAAGAAAGTAGCAGTAGGACCCTCAGAGGGAGGAAGGGGACCATAGAAATGATAAATGAATAGGCACCTCAAACTCAAACAGAGGTAACAGAAGAAGAGTTGCCTATAGTAAAAATTTTGCAGAGAATGAAGAGGGGAAACCCTAGAAGAAAGAAAGCCAGCCCAAGTAAAGAAGAATTCTCACAAAATAAAACCTCTCCTCTAGAAGAAAAATCAGAGAATAAAAGGAGGAAAGTGCAAAAAACACAAACCCTAGGGTTGAGAAGGAGCATGAGGTTGAGCATGATTCCACAAACAACCTCAAAAACTACAGAATACATTAATCTTGAGGCAAATGAGCCAAATGAAAAGGAGCCAACTGAAGAGGAGCCAACAGAGAACACTCCAATAGAAATTGAGCCAACAGAGAACAAGCCAATAGAGGATGAGCCAATTGAAAGCCCTGGAATTCTCCAAAAGGGTCACCAAGATCATCACCACAGCCTTACAACTCACCTCTAGGAAGCTAGATACATAGTCTAGGTATTGACCCCGCTCAACAGGAAATATATGACTATATAGAGTCAATGGAAAGGAAGGAGACAACAAAAAAGGAAGCCATTCAGAGCCTTGGAGAAGGAAGCAACCAGGTAAATGAGCAATCAGCCTCAAATATCTTAAAGAAGGAAATCTTTGAACTAGAAACACTGAATCGGTATCTCAAAAATGAGAATCAAGCACTAAAGACACAGAGTGAGATACAGATTGAAAAGAGTGACAATCTGATCCTCCATATAAGCTTGTGGTATAAGAAAAACAAGAAGCTGAAGAAAGAAAACAAAATTATGCAGAGAGAGATCATCAATTTAAAGTACAAAATCCTCATAAGGAAGCCTAGAATGTTGATCTCTGTCGAAAAGAAGAAAACAGTGAAACAGGGAGATGATAAACAAGAGGCACAAGTGAATGACAAGGAGGAAGTGTATGAGGACATACAACATCTCCAGTCTGGGGGAATGTAGAGCCCGAAGATTATCCTACCATGACATCCTTTTTGCCTACTGATCCTCTCTTTTTCCTATATATTTACCACTTAAATAAAGCCATATCTACCAGGTTTTGATAAAGGTATGCAATAATATGTCTTCTTGTTCATATTTAACTTTATACCTTATTGTTTTGTCAAAGTTGCAATTGGCTACTGAATCAGTTTGTTTCCGTAGCTAATCCAGGTTTCTGCAGCTATCTCCATTGTTTGCAAGGTTCCAAAGTTCCAGGTCAGCAGCGAAGGGTGCGTATGGATAGAGGATGGCTCCCTCGTGGATCCCCTCATATCCCCTCGAAACTGTTTTCTAAAAGAAGTGCACGAGATTGCGGTCAAACTCCAAGTCAACCGCCGGATTAACGCATAACAAAACCCAAGATCAGTTGAAACCTTATCGTTTTGCTTTCGGAATAGAAAAACAACTATTTAGCGATATAAGTTTACATAGGTTAGAAATATTAGGCTTGAAATATTCATACAGTTATGCCAAGAGACCTGTTACAAAACTAATGGCTGTACTATCATTTGGGTGTGCGTCGAATGATATAATTGTGAACAGTTTGTGAATTCTGTGTGAATAGAATTGGTTTTTGTGTGCAAGCGTTGTGTTGATTGGAAGCTATGAACTGCTATGTGGAGGGCCCCTACAAACAGTGGTAGGTTTTAATCAATTGCGATATGATTTCCTTTAATTCTTCAACTCCTCTGTTTTGTGTGACAATGCAGCATAATGATTTCGCTAGCGAGTTGTTATTTGCATAAGAACTTTAATTTGCTTTATACCTAGTTTAGTTTGTCGTTTAATTTGATTTATACCTGGTACAACATGGTCCTTTTATTTACTTATTATCTAGCGATATAAGTTTAGATAGGTTAGAGATATTAGGCTTGAAATATTCATACAGTTATGCCAAGAGACCTGCTATAAAAGTAATGGCCACACTGTTATTTGGGTGCACACTGAATTTTATAATTATGAACAGTTTGTGAATTCTGTGTGAATAGAATTGGTTTTTGTGTGCAAGCGTTGTGTTGATTGGAAGCTCTGAAGTTCTATGTGGAGGGCCCTACAAGCAGTGGCAGGTTTTAATCAATTGCAATATGATTTCCTTTAATTCTTCAATTGCTCTGTTTTGTGTGACAATGCAACATAATGATTTCGCTAGCGAGTTGTTATTTGCATAAGAACTTTAATTTGCTTTATACCTAGTTTAGTTTGTCATTTAATTTGATTTATACCTGGTACAACATGGTCCTTTTATTTGCTTATTATCTAGCATAATTGAAGTGTGTTCAATTCATAATATAGATGTTGCTTGGGTTATGTTGTTTGAGCGAAAATTGAATAAGTAAAAGAGTGAGAAGTTCTCTCCTAAACAATTGAGTTCAGACAATATTTCTTCATAGCTGATAGGATAAGTTTCTTTTTTCATTTAGAAAATTAGAAGCTGCAGCATAAAGATTCAAGATCAAAAATCCTCAAAACAATCTAATACAAGTAGAACCACTCTCACATCATCTACAAACTAATTGGATAGAGATTAATTCCTAGGAAACTTAACCAATATCCCTAAGAATTTGACGCTAATATAATTGACAAACACCACCTCCATCTTAAGTTTAGATCTTAACAAATACATAATGACCTAATGAATAACTTCTAAGCACATATTGTGCACCTATACTTCATCAGTCTACGCACCCTGGTTGAAAATTTATGATTGACAATTCAAGGACATTAAATTGACCAAACAGTGTTGGTGGGACGTTGTTGCTGCTGGTGTAGAACAGTGTCTAAGGAGACTGAACCAAGGTAGAGGGAGTCATTGCTTTAACAGATTTCTTGCCAAAGAAATCTAGGTTCGGGTTGTTGAGCAACAGCAAAGGAGGATTGAAGAGGATTGATTCGACATTGTTTGGCAGAAGGATTTCCATGAAGGAAATCAGGACTCAGAGGGAGTATAGAAGGAACTTGTTCCTTAGAGGATTTCTAGTGCCAAAGAAATCTAGATCAGAGTTTTGTTGGGTAGCAGTGAAAGAGGGGGAAGAGAATTTGTTTGACACTCATTTGAGCAAAGATGGCAATTAATGGACTAAGGGATCAAGACAGATTGGATGGAGCATCCAACTTTGTCATCTGGAAGGTCAGGATCCTAGCAGTCTTGGACAAGAATCGCATCAAGGATTATGCCTTGAAGGTGTTTGTTGTTCTGGTCAATGTTGATCCTCTCAAGAAATACGAGGAGGCTCAAGAAAAGGAAAAATATATTATCTTGGACGGAGTTAAGGATCATGTGATCCCACATATTGTTGAAAAGAACACAACAAGGGAAATGTGGGAGGCCTTGACTACCTTGTACAAGGGAACTTCTGTTCAACGAAAGATGATGCTTGAGAATCAGCTAAGATAGTGCCAGATGAAGAAGGGAGAATAAATCGATCCCTTCCTTGTCATATTATAAGGGATTCGAGACCAGCTGACTTTCGTGGGGTCTACACCAGATCCTGAGTTCATGGTCAGGACTGCCCTAAATGCAGTCACTAAAGACCGGGAGACCTTTGTCCAGAGAATCTTGGGAAGGGCTTCTCTCCCTAGTCAGGAAGAGATGTGGGCAGCCCTTCCATAAGAAGAGATTAGATGGTTAACCAAGGTAGGACGTAGCAGCAAAGGAATCAGAGTCAAGAAGGAGGAAGAGGAGGATGCATCTCTCCCATCAGCAGAACAGCAAGGAGAGCAGAATAGGAAAAATAAAGACATATCCAAAATTAGATGCTTTAGATGTGTGGAACTGGGACATTCGCAACTCAATGCCCTCAAAAAAAGGGCAAGGAAGAGAATTCTGACTCAAAGGCTACTCCAGCAAAAGCTGATAAGGAGGACGATGATGAGGATTGTGCCATGAGTGCTCATGCACCTCTAGAGAAGACATGGGGCGACATTGAGTTGTAGTCGGGAGGACCACATCGGGGGTAGGATCATTGAGGTGCCCAAAATCTTGGATCACATATGGCTACGGGAGCCCTTAATGACAGTAGCAGAATGACAGGAGTCAGTTGGTGCGAGGGATGATTGAGCAACAGTGGCAGAGCTAGAGTGCCAAATTCTGAAGCAACGCAGTAGAGTGTTGAGTAGTGAGGGAGGCAATAAGCAGATACAATAGCAGCATAGTAGCATCAAAGGGTCAGCACAAATTAGCAATAGAAGTAGCTTCAGCATCACAGGGTATCTAGACTAACCGTCATGTCAGATTTTGTGTGACTTTTTCAGTTGCTTACTTCTCAGTAACTGAGTTACAATGCAACAGTTAGTAGTGGTAGTGATATGGGCAGCATGATGCAGCATATTGAGAGGGATTTTTAGTACAGATGTAGCAGTGACAGTGGCAGTGTCATGGGAAGCAGTACATATTGTAGCAACACAGTAGATGAAGGGTAGTAGGTCAAGCATCGGCAACGCAGAGGAACAATGTCATGGGTCAATGTGATGCTTCTATTTGGAAGTATTGCTAGAGCACATTCCTCGCTAAGAGGGAGTGTTCATTTTGAGTAGCATCGGAAGTGATCTAGCTACGGAATTTTTGGGAGGGGCTAGAATACATAATATCTCCAAGACCCAGAAATCGTTTGGCGAAATTCCACCTGGTTTGTGTTTTATTAAAATAACTAATATTTTTAATAGGGTTCTTAAGTCTGAACTTAGGAAAAAAAAAATATTAATGGGTATTAATAAAAATATGGGTGAGAAGCTTCTAAGAGACAAGGATCAAGTTTGTTTTAATCTTAGCTATTGATTAGGGACTTAATCTTGGCCATTTATTCATCAACAGGAAATGTATAAGAGGAGGCTTGAGGGTCAGTTGGAGAGACACCAAGTTGATCAGTTAGTTCGATTTTTCTAGGGCGTGGTTTGCTGATAAAATCGAACCAATGATCTGAGTTGCAGTGAGAGGGGAAGGAGCATAGATTTGGGTCAAAAGGGAGTTTCGAGCCAAATAATACGTAGTAGAGAGGTAACTTGAGCATCAGGGAGGTAGCGCAGAGGCCTACGAAACCCAAGAGGGGCTCACGGAGAGATGATGCATTCAAGAGGGGCTCTTGCAGTGGCAATGCAGAGTATTCGTCAGTGGTTTGAGATTTCGCTGGAGAAGTGAGGTTTTGAGCCGGGAGAGTTGAACAACAGTCTTCATCCAACAAACCAATCCAGCAGAAAGGGTGACACAGTGTTCTAGAGGCAAGACACTGGCCCACGTAGTGATTATGCAGGGACTTTGCGGTGCGTGCCGAGAGGGTCAGATAACTCATTGGATCAACTATGACTTGGGGAGTGAGGTAAGCCCTCATATGTATTTCTTGTTGTTGTGATTTCTCTGTAATGTTAGCCGATGTGAGAGGCAACCTCTTGTACTCATATTCTGATTGCTTAATAATTAAAAAACCCTCTATCTACTGCAACGGTTTCCTCGCATTGGGTTTTTCTGAGGACACGTTGTCCAAAAATAACGGTGTCCCTTGTGTGTTTGTCTCATCTATTGTTTCAGTTTATCATATGTATGTCAGTGTAGTATATAATAATGTTTTTCATCACTGTTTATAAATTAAATAACTTGTTGAATGAAATAACAAGTAGGAGATGCTAAACTAGTGACAGTAGTAGGATTTATGTTTGTAAAGATTCAGAAATTTTCACATATTCATTAGCCTCTATTGTTGCCCCTTTCTCTCATAATGTAGCTATGTAATGTTGCCTCTATGGTTATCCAAATACGCAAAAATTCTCTTAATAATGGGTGCTATTGATAGAAGCCTTTGTTGATGTCTATATCATGGATTGGGTGACTATATTATCCAACAATTTGACCACCCAAATCCGCAATTACAGACAAAAGCGCAATGTTCTTGAAAGAACGACTCCTTCTTTCTTTATGAGTGCCTATGTCATGGATGTAATTCGTTTTTATTATGATTTTCCATCTCTTGGATGGAAATGGACAGACCAATTTCCTAGCCCTATATCTTTGTATCTCAATATCTTTTGGGAATCCAAATACCATGCTCACTTCTACAAAAAATTTCATGATGTCATGCTCCCTATCCACCAAGAGGTCTTTGGCAGAAAATCCCCTAGACTTACTGCAGAAGCTAATAAATACCAAAAGCCTATAGGAAAGTGGTTTGGGGAAGAGTCATTTACCTACATTCAGGTTTCTTGTATCCTTTCCCATCCTCATGTTTTCCCATTTTTGTCCCAGATAAGTTGTTGGCCAAGGAAGTCACTTATCAAAAAATTGGTAAGGGCTTAACTAAAGTACTTAAAGATGCCAAGAAATTTGCCACCTTATGTTTTCCCATCTCCTATGGTACGTATGCCTTCCTTAAAAAAATTCAAGCATTCCTTAATTGAAATTGAACAGTTAAAAGCCTTTAGTTTTCCAACCATACTAAATAGGTCATATGACCCTCATGGTGTAGCGAAATATGTTACAACACACACTAAGCTCAAACCGTTTTCAAGCAAACCTGACAAGTTTGATGATTTGTTTGATATGGTTCCAAAGTATTATATGGTAAAGAAATTAGCAACAGACCATTTAATTCCTAACGAATTGATTAGATCCAATCAATATCGTCAGTGAAGAATAGTCCATTTGTCATAATCTATGTTAAAGTAACTTCGACAGAACTCATAAACTTTAGGTGCATCAACTTCCTCTTCAAAAGCTTCAATTATCTCCCAAGTCTCTAAAACAGCTACTATAGTTGTTGAGGAAACAAGTAAAATTAAAGAGTATAACAAATTGGATGAAGTATGGGAGGATTTCAACCATGTTTTGACAATAGAATAAGCTCGGGTTACAAGCGTCTCGGCTGATATACAAGCAGAGGAAGTTACAATAAGCAGAGAGTCAGAGCAGTTTCCAGAAACTACAGGGACACCCTCGTTTACTGTTGAGGCTTCCTTAGGGGATATTATTCCTAAAACTCTCGAGAATAATATTAATTCTGATATTGTCAATCAATCAACTGTTGTCAATGATATGGATATAATTCTTGCATTTCCTACTACCAAGATAGTCCTCAATATTGAAGAAATCTCACCTTTGGACGTATTTTACAGTCCAAAACACAAAGCAGTAATGAGTAGGTCAACGAAGAAAAGAAAGCTAGAACAATCACAAGCACTAGTTACAAATGAGACTCCTTTTCAATTTCTTTGGCAAGGAACCCAAACAGCTCATGACAAGGAATTGAACAGATTATCTAAGTTCGCAGGAGCTTATGCTAGTGCTACCATTGACAAAGCTGCAGAAATACAATTTCTAATAAAGTATAAGGATCAAGGGATTGTTCAATTATAACAAACTTCCCAGATAGAAAAGCAAGCAATTAAGAAACAATGGCAAGCAAATCTTACCAAGTTGCAGAAAAGCTTTAATGATTTAAAGCTATAATTTGAATCTGAAGTGAAGGGCAACGATGAACAGATATTGCAGTTGCAACAAAGGATAGACCAGCTGAGAGAAAATCCAGATATAAATGAAGTCTGCAAGGAAGAATCAAAACTGGACATACTCCTAACAAAGCAGTAGCCTATCTTCTATCACAAATTAGCCTTAATCCATGACTTGTCAAAGACCAACGATTCTTTAGTAAATAAATTGTCCAATCTGAGGACATTTTATGAATATATTGACGAGAAAATATCTGAGTATACAGATTGGCAAGATAGTGCTCAAGGAAGATCATTTGATCTTCCTCGGATTGAAGAATCATAGAAGGATATCATGTTTGGTGACTGGGATATGAAAATGAAACTGGCAGAAATGGCTATTATCAGATCCAGAAATCTTGCCTCAAATTTCATCGAATACATCACAGATACCTTATTATAAGCCAATCTAATTTAGGAATGCCCAAAGGACACCTTTCCAGATGTCAAAGCTTTGAAGCCATCTTGGCAAGAAACATCTACAAAGAAGGTTCAAGACATTCAAAGTTTATCGCAAGCGAACCTTGAAAGTTTTTGGAATTTTACAGTGAAGCCTCATAGTCAGTGGCTCGTGCTGAGGTGTCTCTCGAATGCAATAGTACAGTTTCTTCCAGCACTTAATGATGATTGTTTACGGGAGAAATGCACATGCAACCGGTACATCCCCCCCATCTGAAGCTGCTCAAAGACATATACAATCTCAAAGAGCAGATGAAGAATCAATCTGGAGCACAGTCATGAGTTCTTGTTGCAACAAATCACTAATTTAGTTGTTCATTATATTAGCTTAGTTTGTTGAAGCTTTTTTGAAAACTTTTATTTTAATTTTACTATTTTTGTAATATTAATAGGTTATTTAAACCCCTTTCATGCATTTAGAAAGGGGTCCAGAATTTTGAGAAGACAAGTTTGAACTTGCACTATTGTTTGATCCAAAGTTATGTAATTAAGAAGTTGAGCCTAAATGTTATCTTTTTCATAAACAGAGTGCTAATGCATCAGGTACTATTATCTTTGTGATATTGTTATGTATTATTGAATTAGATAGTGAATTTCTTATGCGTTATTTCGTTATATAAATGCTTTGAAAACAATCAGTCATTATCACTATTGATGTGCAGGATTGAATGATTTGTGATTATCTATGAGATAACAAGATCTTTTTATGTGATTGAGTTTTAACTAACTAAATTAATAACTATTTAATTGATTTAGTTTATCATATTTGCTTTCTTTTCATAAAAGTATTGAATGATCTATATTGTTATTTACTTTGTGAAATCTTTCTTTGAATCGCATATAAAGATGTCCTATCCCGGGAAATAAGTAGAATAATTTTATTCAGTAATTTTACCATTAGCTATAAAATAATTTCATCAGTTTTCATTCTGTTACTATATTAAATTTCCTTAAAATGGGTTTATACCTAGTCGGATCTGTCAATTTCAATGGAAACAGAGTTGCTTTAAACTCACGACCAGGTGGTGTTCCTCGATGTTGAGGCAGTCAAGTTCCATCCTTCAACATTTTTGGCACTAGAAGGAGGGCCCTTGACTATGAATTTCAATAAAGTCTAATCCCAAATCAAAAGGCCATCTGAAGAGTCATTCACCCTCAAAATCTCCCCCAACTTCCAGATCTCACTTGAAATCTCCAACACATAGACAGGAAGTTGTAGCCAAATATCCTAGTACACTCCCTAAGCCAACTGATCAAACTCCTTTACAGGAGTTACCTAAAGTTAAGACTTTAATTGATAAATTAGGGGGAATCTATATTTCCCAAGAAAAGACTCAACATTCTGAGTTATCTAAAGGTAGTGTGTCCTCATCTTTTCCCACTTCACGTATTTTGACTCATTCTCAAAGTGAGAAATTTGGGATAACTCCATTCAAGTTTCCCTTACCTTCTCACTGAAGAAGGACCCAAAGGTATGAATTTCAATCATCCACTAGTGATATTTTATCTTCATCTCCACCAAAAACACCTTTATTTCATTCCACCTCATTAGCTTCTTCTCATCCAACTGATCCATTCATCCCTATCACTCATTCCCAACTAACATGTGTTAGTTCAAGAAGTATTAGCGCAGGGGCTACTTCTTCCACACAGTCAGCCTCTTCTACCACTATAGTTTCTTATTTTCAAATTCCCATAATGGTAGGTAGGCAACAAAACCCACTAGCAGCTAGACCATGGACTAGTCCTAGAGCTGTTCAGATGGCAGCACCTATCGATCCTCTACCTAAGCATCTTGAAAGATGGTTACCAAAGTTCAATCCTGATGAAGGACTTCTTGCTGGAGAACATATCCATAATTTTATGCTCACCATTAATCTTCATGGAGTAGTAGAAGAAGATTGTGTAATGAGATTATTCCCATATACCCATGAAGGATTTGTCAGTTCGTGGTACTTCTCATTACCATCAGCATCTATCACTAGTTGGGATATATTTGAAGAACACTTTTTGACCAAGATTGGTGATGATCACACAACTGCTACTCTAATCAATGATCTATCCAATCTTAAATCCAACCCCAATGAGATAATCAAACATTTCAATTCCAGGTTTAATAAATTATTAAATAAAATTCCATATACCTCTAAACCTGGTGTTGATGTTCAAATTGAGTGGTATATTTTTGCTCTTCATTATAATATCGCAATTTTTGTAGACAGGGCTAATAGAGTCTCTTTAGTTGATAATATGAAAGAGTCAATAGTTGTAGAAAAAAGGATTCTTGCCTTAGAAAAGAAAATTACTCAAGAAGAGAGGAAATCTAAGAAAGTGACTTTAAAGAGGAACCAAAGAAGAAAAATCCTAAAGATCCTTTTGATCTTGAAGGATTACAAAAAGTTCTTAAATCTATGTCAAATGACATGGTAGATTTCAAAAAAAAGGTAGTTGAGTCTTCTAAAAAACATTTTCAATCTTTTAGGAGATCCCAGACAGCAAAACCTCAACCTCCTAATGTCATATCAAATGTTGAATCTAATCAAGAGGAAGAAGAGGAAGAAACAACATTATCTGTCGATGAATTCCAAGAAGAAGAAGAACTAGTTGAAGCACATGGATTATGGGATTTCATCCTCACTGCATCAGAAAATGAGGAAGAAGAATAAGCCTTACATGTAGAGACTAGAAGTAAAAAATCCATTGATTCACCTTCTTCAAGTGAAAAACAAAGACCAGTTACTCTTGTCAATAAGGATAAAAACACAATGAAGAAATATCCTCCCAAATCTACTAAATCCATCCCATCCTCTTCCAATTCTCCTTCTACATAAAAAACTCTTATTGTTTCTGATAAAGATATAGAGTATAATATTGTGGAAGATATGAAGAAAGTGAAAGCCAATATTTCCATGTATGAGGTAAGTAAACTTAAGCAGCAGCAAAAGTTTTTGCTCAAAGAATTAAATGTTGTCCTTACATCTCCTTTGCCAACTGCAAAAGCCTCATTAGGAAAAGGAAAGCCTCCAGATGATACTCCTAACAAGATTGATGCCTCAAATGCAATTCTAATTGGAGATCGGTCCAATTCTCATACCCCTCCTTTCTTATTGACCTTTGATATTTTCAATAAAAATGTTCACAATTGCCTTATAGACTCAGGTGCTTCTTAAAATATAATGCCATATTCAATTTGTCTCAAACAAAACATAACACCTGAAAATTCTATTGTGCAAATTGTGCAATTAGATAGAACCAAAGTCAAGGTCTTAGGAGAATTAAATTATGTTTTAATAATATTATCCTCAAATTCAAGGGTTTGTCAGATTATTGATATATTGATTGTTGATATTCCTGAATTCTACGCTCTTATATTAAGCAGAGATTGGTCTGAGAAATTACATGGTTATTTCACCACAAACTAGTCACATATCTAGCTTCCTTACAACGGCAAACCAAATCAGATTCGGGTAGAGAGAGAAAAGCATATGAAACACTCAGTTACTGATTTGGACGAAGAGAACGAGCTTGTAGTTTTTACGAATAAAATCCTTAGCAACTATTCTTCAGAATCTTTCTTTGGAAGTTTTACATCTTAGGAATCTCCTTTTTTACCAAACTTTGTTTCTTCTCAAATTGAAAATTATTCGCAAACAGATTTGACTCAATGTATTAATGTTGTAGATACTGTTGTAAATAAACATGAATCTTTATTTTGGACGCTTTATTTTGATGGTTCTAAATCTAGTGAAGGTGCAAGAGCTGGATGTATATTAATAAGCCCTACTGGTGAAAAAACTATGCTAGCATGTAGGCTAGAATTTGAATGTACTAATAATATTGCAGAATATGAAGCATTAGTACAAGGATTGTATAAAGAAATAAATCTTGGTGTTGAATATCTTCAAATCTTTGGTGATTTTGAAATCGTTATAAAACAAGTCAGAAACAATATTCATTGTATTTCAAATCACCTTAGACATTATCAATCCTTAATTCAAAATCTTACTTCACATTTTGTAGCATTCAATATTTCTCTAATACCAAGAATACAGAATGTGAGTGCTGATCTTTTGGCCAATGTTGCATCTAAATTAATCCCACCTAAAGATTTTAGTCCAGACAGATTTTATATAGAGTTGATTTTTCGCCCATCCATTCCCGATAATGTTACCAATTGGCGAGTAATCAATGATGATAGAGATATCCTAGATTTTTTAACATCCGAAGAATCCTATCTTGACCAAGTAATTGATGAGGATGAACATGATTCTCAATTGAATAAATCAAAAGAAAAAATGATCTGCCAAAGCCTGTAGTTAAGCTTGATTATCTTTATGATCTTAAAGACAAATTTAAAAAGGTCAGCAATAGAAAACTTCAAAGTTCAACTTTGAGATTTGAATTAGTTAACCTAGGATCTGATATAAAACCCCAAAATATTAACTTAGGTTTTGGTCTCTCATCTAAAGAAAGAAATGTATTTGTTCATATGTTAAAGAAATATAAAGATATATTTGCTTGGAATTATCAAGATCTAAAAACTTATGATGCCTCCATCATTCAACACATCATCCCAATGGTACCAGGTGTTAAACCCATTCAGCAAAAACTTAGGAAGATACATCCAAATATGGAAACTCAAATTAAAAGTGAGTTGAATAAACTTTTAAAAGCTAAAATAATCTTTCCAATGAGACATTCCAAATGGGTTTCCAATCTTGTACCGGTTAGGAAAGATAATGGTGATATTCGCATTTGTATTGATTTCAAGAATTTAAACAATGCATGTCAAAAGGACAATTTTCCTCTTCCATCGATGGAACAAGTTGTGCAATCAGTTGTTGGTTCTAAATCAATGTCTTTTTTAGATGGATTTTCAGGATACAATCAGATCCTTCTTCATCCAGAAGACCGATTAAAAACTACATTCATAACAAAGTGGGGAACATATGCATATCATAAAATGCCTTTTGGATTAATGAATGCAGGAGCTACGTTCCAGAGAGCTATGGACATTGCTTTCAAAAGGTTGATTAAAAAAATTATTGTGTTATATCTTGATGATATTACCATATATTCAAAGAAGAGAAATAATAATTTGCATGATTTAAAGCATATCTTTGAAAGATGCAAAAGGTATGGAATTTATCTAAACCCTAAAAAATAATTTTTTGCTCTTAGTGAAGGTAAACTCCTTGGTTTTATTGTATCCAAACATGGAATTTGTATTGATCCAGAAAGAATTAGAACAACTTTAGAAATTCCATTACCACATACCAAAAAATCAACGCAATCTTTTCTTGGCCAAATCAATTTTGTTAAGAGATTTGTTCCCGAATTTTCTCAAATTGTCCTACCATTACAAACAACAATTAAAAAAAAAAAAAGATTCAATTTTTAAATGGGTGATCATGAAAGAGAAGCATTTAAAGCAATCAAACATGTTGTATTTGATGCCCCTTCTCTATCAACCCCCATTTTTTCTAATCGATTTATTTTATATGCCTTTTCCTCTAAGTTATCATATGCGGCAATCTTAACACAACCAAATGAATATAAATTTGAAGCTCCTATTGCTTTTTTCAGCTCAAATTTTCAAGGAGCTGACTTAAATTATTCAGGAGTAGAAAAACAAGCCTTTGCAGTTTACAAAGTTATCAAATCTTTTAGAACTTTTCTTATAAAAACTCGTGTTAAAGTTATTGCCCCTTTCTCAACAGTCAAGCAATTCCTTATTCAAAAGGAGTTAGGAGAAAAGAGAGTTAACTAGGTTACTGCATTGCAAGAATATGATCTAGAAATCAAACCCACTAAAATTGTAAAAGGTCAATGTTTTTGCAGGTTAGTCACAGGAATGAATGATATATCAATGGATGAAGTAATAGGTAATATTGAACAAATCACAGAGGTAATCCCTGTTAGTACTCAGTCTCAATATGTTGACTTAATCTTTTATTTGAAAAATGTTTATGCTCCACTTGAACTAGATGTTAAGAAAAAGAGAGCCTTGAGATTGAAAGTCAATCAATATCAACTCATCAACGATGTGTTATTAAGGAAAATTTATGATTCTATTTTATTAAGATGTTTGGAAAAAACTGAAGCAGAAAATGTCTTACAGGAACTGCTTGATGGACCGACAAGTGGACATTATAGTGGAGATACAACGGCTCACAAAATTTTGCATGCTGGATATTACTGTCCAACTTTATTCAAAGATACAAGAAGATACAAAATTTTTCAAATCACTTCAGGAAGGTAGTGGAAACCTTTCATGCCCTTATAACCATTCAACATCGAACAACCTTTTAAGCAATGGGAACTGGACATAATAGGTGAGATCGTTCCTCATTCTTCCAAACAACATAGAAACATTTTGACTGCAACATATTATTTTACAAAATGGGTAGAGGCAGTACCTCTAAAGCTAGCCAATTCTTAGAGCATCATTGAATTCATTAATCAATTTATTATTACCAGGTTTGGTTTCCCTCATGCTCTTATTTTTGGCAATGCTTCTTATTTTTCTGGAAATGCAATGACTGAATTTGCTTTACAAAGAGGATTTAAACTTAAGTATTCTGAAAATTATTACCCTCAGCGAAATGGCTTAGCAGAATCCACTAAAAAAAATCTTATAAGGATCATCAAATGAACTATCGACCAAAATCAAAAGAACTGGCACAAAGCTTTAATATTTGCTTTATGGGTTGATAGAATAACCGAGAAAACCTCAATAGGTACTTCTCCTTTTCATTTGGTATATAGGAAAGTAGTTATCTTACCTCCAAATCTAAATCTCCTGTCACCGGCCCTAGTTAAATTATTGAAGAACGACCTTATTCTACTTTACAATTACGAATGTCTCAACTCCTAAAGATGGAAGAAGAAAGAAATAAAGCTAAGCTAGTCCATGCTCACCGTCAACAATTGGTCAAAGCTTCATTTGATGTCAATTCAGTCAAAGATAATAAAAAAATGAAATCGGAGACTTAATTTTGAAATTGGATAAAGTGCATGAGGACAAAGGAAAACATACAAAATTTCAAAAACTCTGGCTTGGTCCCTTTCAAAAACTCTGGCTTGGTCCATCAACTTTCATTTGCAAGATTTACAAGGGAAGAAATAAATTCTTCGTGTTAATGGACTTATACTCAAAAAATATTTTTCTTCAAAGAACATGAGTTCTTTTGTACCATATGTAAATATTTTTATATATTATTTCCTTTTGTTATTAAAAGTACTACGCTTTTGGGAAATACATTGGAAGTTTCTCTTTATTTTTGAATTGTTAAGCTTATTTAAGGAACAATTTAGAAAGCAAAAATTTTAATTGGAATCTAAGTATTGAATCTATTTTAAAGCTTTAAAATAAGATAATCTTGTAGTTGTGAAATCTTTTGGTTTGAAACTCTTTAAAAAATATATTTGTTGTGAATTGGTTTTGAAAAGTTATCTTTATAAAAGCAGAAATTAGTATGAAGTCTTTAGCATGTTTTACTTAAAGAGGTCACCCAAGACTCGTAAAGAGTAAATGAAATCTCCCTGTCCATTTATTTTAAAAAAATTCGAAGTGTAATTCAAAAATATAAAAATGCTAAAAGTTAAGAGGTCTCATCATGAGCATGCTTACCATAATCATAGGAAACTAATAATATTGGCATTATCACTATTGGCAACCAAACCAAGATAGTGGTTCTTAGTCACTAGACTTTAAGACAAGAGAACTCATCACGAGTTGGCTTGTTCAATTTTATTACAACTTGTGAATGGCATTATCATTTTCTGGCTACCAAACCAGGATAATGACTTTAAAGTAAAAAGTAAATAATATAAAAAGAAAAAAGAAAGAAGGAAATTCATTGCCTCTAAATAATGTTATTATAATATGAATGGGATATTGGTTCATTTTGGTTAAATGGTAACCCTGTCAAGATTATGAACACCTATTGGCAGTAGTGGCTCTACTAATGACTAATAAGTTTATTCAATATGCTAAGCTTCTAATAGTTTTTACTTTGTCTTTTCAACCTATTAGTTACTGATTTACACACAACCACAAAATTTCGTCTATCACAAACCTTGAGAAACTTTATGATAAAACGAAATATGTCATTTCAAAGTTATCTACATCGATCTAGATTTCAATCAATTTTAAACTTTCTAAAGAAATTTCTTGATAAAGATTGACATCTTACATAGATTAATTGTTTCGTCTAATGTGTCGCCAATTGTTGTGGTACTCAACGATCCCCCATTATCTTTAGACTTAGGAGAAAGAAGAATGGGGACCCCTTAAAATTTTTAGGATAGAATCCTTCTTTGTTTAGATAAAATAGGATAAGTTTTATTTTTACTCTTTGATTTTTTAATAAAACAAGAAATTTTATGAATAAGGTCATAAAACCTTTTTAGGAATCCTTTTGTAATTTTAGGAGACAAATTACAAGTCTAAACGAATCCTGAAATCATAACAAATAAATGAAAAATCCATAAAAGAGTTGATCTTACTAAAAGATATGCATGGTGTCAGCGATTTCAAAGAATAACAACAAAAAGTCGATTGCAAAAAGCCGAAATGCAAAAATATGATTGCGAATAAGAAATGAGCCGATTGCAAAATGTCGAAAAGTCGAAATGCGAAATTGTGAAATGCAAAAGTTGATATACCGAAATACAAAATGCAAAGCCGATATCGCACTCCGTCAAAGGCAGATATCACATTTCGTCAATTGACGGATGCCAATATCACATTCTGTTAAACTCTGGTATTTCGCTAATATTGATCCCGTGCCTATATACTTTTCAAAAATTGCAGATCGCTGAGCTATGTAATGTCACTCGATATCACAAGCCAATAAAAGATTTTCCGATATAATGAAAAGTGTCGGTATCACGTGAAAAAACGTTTGGAAATTAAATGACCACTCTACGTAGTTCTAATTTCGAGGTTTTTGTTGATTTGTAATAATTTTTAGTTAATGTGAAAGGATTTTCATAAAGCTCGCATTGAATTGATATGACAATTTGCATCCTTCGAAGTTCTTGTTGTTTATCTTGGTTTGTTTCTTTACAGGTAAATTCTAATAAAGAGCAGTTAAAGGACATGCCAAGAATAATCAAGGCAAGGAGGAAGCCTGTAATACAGCAAGAACTAGTCTTGGCACCTGAAGAAGTGTCTGAGATGTATCCATTGTTTAAAGATACTACATGCACTCCGGATGCAGCTTCTGCCTCTTGGGAGGTGATATACAAACTATTCGAGGATGAAAATATGAGAATAATTGTGAAGCAGACTGCTACTGCTGATGATTCTCCTCCAAGTAACGGCACTGCATGGAATGATGTGGCCACTTAATTTCTTAACAGAATTGTTGCTCGCCCTAAAATTCTACCCTATACAGATATGGTGAGATGGGTTGTCGACCAGCTGGACATTACGGACATAATGTTTATAACTCCAAGGAAGACAATTATTGGATCTTTTAAAGCTGGGGATTTAAGGAAAATGTATCATCGACCTCAACCCTAGAAGAGGTATGATATGCAATTCATCCATAAATTCATGCAAGAGAATCCAAACCCTACGGACATGATCAGAGGAGAAGGGACCCGAACAAACACAATTGACAGGACAGGGATATGTATTCATTAGACTCTATTTTTGGCCATTTCTCTCATATTGTTTCTATGTTATGTCTCCACTATGGTTATCCAAGTACGCAGAAATTCTCTGAAGAATGGGTGTCATTGATAGAAGCATATGTTGATGGTTATATCATGGATTGGACGACTATATTATCCAACAATTTGACCACCCAAATCCATAATTATAGAAAAAAGCGCAATATTCTTAAAAGAACGACTCCTCCTTTCTTTATGAGTGCCTATGTCATGGACGCAATTTATTTTTCTTATGATTTTCCATCTATTTATCTCAATATCCTTTGGGAATCCAAATACCATGCTCACTTCTACAAAATCTGTCATGAGGTCATGCTCCCTGTCCACCAAGAGGTCTTTGGTAGAAAATCCCCTAGACTTACTACAAAAGCCAATAAATACATAAAGCGTATAGGAAAGTGGTTTGGGGAAGAGTCATTTACCTACATTCGACTTTTTGGTAGCCTTACCCATCCTCGTGTTTTTCCCCTTTTTGTCCCCGATAATTTGTTGGCCAAGGAATTAGATTATTAAACAGTTAGTAAGGGCTTAACTAAAGTACTTAAAGATGCCAATAAATTCGCATGGTCATGTTTTCCCATCTCCTATGGTACCTATGCCTTAGAAACTTTCAAGCATTCCTTAATTGAAATTGAATAGTTAAAAGCCTTTAGTTTTCCAACCATACTAAATAGGCCATATGACCCTCATGGTATAGCAAAATATGTTACAACACAGGCTAAGCTCAAATTGTTTTCAAGAGAGCCTGACAAGTTTGATGATTTGTTTGAAATGGTTCCAAATTATTATATGGTAAAGAAATTAGCAGCATACCGTTTAAGTCCTGGAGAATTGATTAGATTCAATGATTCAATATCGTCATCGAAGAATAGCCCATTTTCCAGAATCTCTGTTAAAGAAATTTCGATAGAACTCAGAAACTTCAGGTGCATCAACTTCCTCTTCAAAAGCTCCAATTATTTCCCAAGTCTCTGAAACAGCTACTGTAGTTGTTGAGAAAACAAGTGAAATTAAAGAGGAGAACAAATTGGTTGAAGTATGGGAGGATTTCAACTATGTTTTGACAACAGGAGAAGCTCGAGTTACAGGTGTCTCGACTAATATACAAGCAAAGAAAGTTACAGTCAGCAGAGAGACAAGGCAGGTTCCAGAAACTACAAGGACAACATCGTTTACTGTTGAGGTTTCCCAAGGGGATACTATTCCTAAGACTCCTGAGAATAATATTAATGTTGAGATTGTCAATCAATCAACTTTTGTCGATGATATGGAGATAATTCATGCATTTCCTACTGCCGAGATAGTCCTCAACATTGAAGAAATCCCGCCTTTGGATGTATTTTACAGTCCAAAGCACAAAGCAAGAATGAGCAAGTCAAGGAATAAAAGAAATCTAGAACAATCGCAAGCGCTAGTTATAAATGAGACTCCTTTTCAAGTTCTTTGGCAAGGAACTCAAACAACCCCTCACGTGGAATTGAACAGATTATATGAGTTCACAAGAGCTTATGTTAGAGCTACCATTGACAAAGCTATAGAAATACAATTGCTAATAAAGCATAATGATCAAAGGATTGTTCAATTAGAACAAACTTTCCAGATAGAAAAGCAAGCAATTGAGCAATAATGGCAAGCAAATATTGTTGAGCTGCAAAAAAGTTTAATGATTTAAAGCTATAATTTTAATCTAAAGTGAAGGACAAGGATGAATAGATACTACAATTGCAACAAAGGATAGACCAGTTGAGAGAAAATCCAGATATAAATGAAGTCTGCAAGGAAGCATCAGAACTGGACATACTCCTAAAAAAGCAGCAGGCTATCTTCTATCACAAATTGGCCTTAATTCATGACTTGTCAAAGACCAACGATTCTTTAGTAAATCAACTGTCTAATTTGAGGACATTTTATGAATATATTGACGAGAAAATATCTGAGTATATAGATTGGCAAGACAGTGCTCAGGGAAGATCATTTGATCTTCCTCAGATTGGAGAATCATAGAAGGATATCATGTTTGGTGACTGGGATATCAAAATGAAACAGGAAGGAATGGCTATTGTCAGAGCCATAAATCTTGCCTCAAATTTCACCGAATACATCACATATACCTTATTGCAAGCCAATCTAATTTAGGAATGCCCAAAGGACACCTTTCCAGATGTCAAAGCTTTGAAACAATCTTGGCAGGAAACATCTACAAAGAAGGTTCAAGACATTCAGAGTTTATCACAAGTGAACCTTGAAAGTTATTGGCATTTTCTAGTGAAGCCTCATAGTCAGTGGCTTGTGCTGAGGTGTCTCTCGAATACAACAGTATAGTTTCTTCCAGCGCTTAATGATGCAGTGTTTACAGGACAAATTTCCATGCAACCGGTACATCCCCCCCAGCTGAAGCTGCTCACAGACATATACAATCTCAGAGAGCAGATGAAGAATCAATCTAGATCACAGTCATGAGTTCTTGTTGCAACAAATTACTAATTTAGTTATCTATTATATTACCTTATTTTGTTGAAGCTTTTTTGAAGACTTTTATTTTAAGTTTACTATTCTTGTAATATTAATTGGTTATTTAAACCCCTTTCATGCATTTAGAAAGTGGTCCAGAATTTTGAGAAGACAGTTGTGAACTTGCACTATTGTTTGATCCAAAGTTATCTAATTAAGAAGTTGAGCCTGAAAGCTATATTTTTCATAAGCAGAGCGCTAATGCATCGGGTACTATTATCTTTGTGATATCGTTATGTATTATTAAATTAGATAGTGAATTTCTTATGTGTTATTTCATTATATAAATGCTTTGAAAACAATCAATCATTATCACTATTGATGTGCAGGATTGGATGATTTGTGATTATGTATGAGATAACGAGATATTTTTATGTGATTGAGTTTTAACTAACTAAATTAATTAACTATTTAATTAATTTAGTTTATCATATATGCTTTCTTTTCATCAAAGCATTGAATGATCTATATTATTATTTACTTTGTGAAATCTTTCTTTGAAGCACATATAAAGATGTACTATCCTAGAAATAAGTAGAATAAGTTTATTCATAATTTTACCATTATATATAAAATCATTTCATTAGTTTAATTTAGTTACTATTAAATTTCCTTAAAAAGGGAAATTGGTCCCTTTATACCCAGTCAGACCGGCTAATTTCAATGGAAACGGAGTTGCTTTAAGCTCTCGACCAAGTGGTGTTCCCTGATGTTGAGGTTGTCAAGTTCCGGCCTTCAACACACCCCTATCCATTACCCATAGGGTCGAAGATGTTGCTACCCTATCTTTTTCTATGCAAAGTATACCCAATTGAAATCATAACCAAAACCTAGCCATGTTGGGATTACCGTTCCCCATATGACCAATGGATTAAGAGGGAGCTTGGGGGTGTGTGATCCTTACCTTTGGTAAGTGGAGTATCTCACCCAAGCTGATTATGATGCAGGTGTTCTACCACATGACTCTTTAGGTGTTCTACCACATGACTCTTCAAGTGTTTTACCACATGACTCTTCAGGGTCCTTACATTTTATATAGAAAGTAGTATCTTGCCCATTGATTACATCATGGGATGTTTGTGATCCTTGCTTGGTAAGTTATATCTCGTGTCTTGCTCGATGAGATGAATTGGGGTGAGAGTGTCCAATGGGACCTTCCCCACCATCATAGACATGGGGTAAGAGTGTCCAATAGGACCTTCCCCACTGTCATAGACATGAGGTGAGAGTGTCCAATAGGAAATTCCTCATTGTTCTAGAGGGTGGTAGCTTTAGCTCCCCAATGATTCTTCTTGTTTAGATTCGAGAATCATTCAACGAATATAGTTGAGAAGACATGGGACATAATATGATGACAGTGTTAAATTTTTAGATTGTTCTGTGTTGTATCAATTACTTTAGCCCAATCCAATACTTCAATTAGCAATATTTCCAATAAAGATTAGTATTTCCAATCATCAATGGTAGTTGAAGATAGAAAAATAAATGCAATGACAAAGGAGACAATCAACACATCAACAAGTTACACCGAGTTTGGTCAAAGACAAGGGGAAAACCCTTTGAAATTATTCTTCTATTAGATTGTCATAAAATGTTTAGAGGAGAGTAAAATGAGCCCAATACAATACCATCCAACAACCCAATAACATTCAAAAATATGTTTACGACATCAAAATATATCAAAGGCAACTTTTTTTGTCTACGATCAACTTCCGTCAATGGTCAATTTTAGTCAAACTTCTCGGTCGCATGGAGGAGGAGTTGTGCGAGCAACTCAAGGATTCTAGTCACTCCCTTGAGCTTGTAAGATAGCAACTGTGGTCTAATTTTTCATGTGAAAAACCAACGACTGTAACCCAAAACCCTAAAAACATATGCGAGCTTCGGACCCTATAATTTCATACCTTTGTGAACTGCTTTTATCGTCCTAGCCTCAGACCTGTGCAAACCAATGAATGAAGAAGAGAATATGAATATGCTTGGTGATGTCCAAATTCACTTGAGATCAATTGTATTTATAGGCTTATAAGGGTGTCCAATTTTCTTTAGGGAAGAACTGTCTAGATGTGCATATGTGGGCTTTTCTTCATAAGTACACTTTCCCTTGTCCAAATTTGATGATCTTTTGGTTGATTTTGGTCCTCTCAAAAAGAGGAATTCAATGCAATCATCATCTCCATAAAAATGAGTTGTCCAAAGTGGAATTTGACCCTAGTTTCATAATTTAACACTCCCTCTCAACTAGGGAGAATTCTACCTGTCAATATCTAACCATCGATCAACATGTCATCATATAATGTCCCATCTCTACTCAACTCTATCTGTTGAAACATTCTCGAATCTAAAGAAGAAGAAGAATCAGCGAGAAAAAACTACCACCCTCTACATTGTTGGAGAGAACATATCAATGTGAAACAACATCGAGGAGTACATATCAACCAAGAATCTCATGGGGGAGCTAAATATCTCCAACCCCATATCGAGCAATAGGTGATATAGGGGAGAAAATCTCAACCCATCCTATTGCCTACTGATCTTCCCAACAATGACCCTCAAGAGCCAGGTGGTAGAACACCTGCATCATAATCTGAGCTAGGGCTAAATAACCAACTTACCAAAAGGTAAGGATCACATGCCCCAAGCATCCTCAACCCATTGGCTAGACGGGGAGGGAAAATCCCTAAGAGTCTGACTTGTGGGTATGATACCAACTGGGGTATACTCTGCAAACACCATGATAAGAGAGAAACATATCCAACCCTATGGGTAGCAGATAGGGAATATACCCTATTGTCCAGATATCCCTCAACCCTAAGAGCCATCCATCTCAATTCCTCACCCTAGGAGCTCAAATAGGGGGAAGAGTCGGATTAGTGTCCTCAATCAGTGATGCCCCTTATCAGGAGGGATCACATCCATTAGTCCAAGCTTCTCTCTGAAGACCAAGAACTTCCCTTTCTGAAAATCATTGGTGATAATATATGCAATCTGCTCATTTGTCGATATGTGATGGAGCGTAACGGCTCCTCTCTACAACATGTCTCGAATGAAGTGATATAAGATATCTATGTGCTTAGACTTGTCATGAAATATGGGATTCTTTGCCAGAATGATCTCATTCTTGTTGTCGTAATATATGATTGTAGTGTCTAGGACCTTCTCAAATAGCTCTCCAAAGAGCTTCCTCAACCAAACTGCTTCGCAACTAGCCATGCTAGTGGAAATATACTCTACCTCGACAGTACTCAATGCTAGGGATTTTTGTTTCCTACTCATCCAATATATATTGTCAAATCCAAGACTAAAACAACATCGAAACGTACTCTTCATGTTGACAAAAATTATTTACCAGTCAGCATCAATGTATCAATAAAGTCGAACATCTCCGGCAGAATATCTTAGACCAAGTGTGATCATCCCATGCAAATATCTCAAAATGTGTTTGGAAACAGTCCAATGTGCATGGAGAGGCTTGGTCATGAATTGACTCAATGTACTCACTGCATAACATATGTTTGGATGGGTGTTCACAAGGAACATTAAATCCCCAATCAATTGTCTATACTCGGATGGATTCGCCAAATTAGGTCCTGCAGCTTCTCCACATAACTTCTTGAAGTTCATTTCCATCGGTGTGGGTAGGGACTTGCATTCTTCCATTCCAAATATTTCCAACAGCTTCACAATATATTTTCCTTGTGAAAGGAAAATCTCACTGGACCTTTCCCACACCTCAAGGCCTAGAAAGTAGTGCATGAGTCCAAGGTCCTTAATCTCGAATTCAGAGGCTATCTCCCTCTTACACTCTATCATTAGGGGCTCACTACTTGTCAATAATAGATCGTCAACATGTAAAACCAAAATCAAGAGCATACCTTGGACTACCTTGAAGTAGAGGTTGGGATCGACATTGCTTCTTGTGAATCCCAACTTCACCAAGTAACTGTCTATGCGGACATACCATGTTTTTGGGGGCTTGCTTCAAACCATACAATGCCTTCTTCAACCTAAAAACATGTCTCTTTTGATCCTCTACTTCAAATCCTTGTGGCTACTCAGCGTACACTTTTTCTTATAGCATGCCATGGAGGAATGCAGTCTTCACATCCATCTGATGAAGGGTCCATCCTTGACTTGCGACAAGGAAAACTATTGAACGAATGGTTGTATATCGAGCCACATGTACAAATATATCATCATAATATTCACCCTCTTTCTGGGAGAATCATTGAGCCACGAACCTTGCCTTATATTTCTCAATGCTACCATCAACTCCATGCTTGATCTTGAATAGCCACTTTGAAGTCACCACAGATATCCCCTTCGGTCTCGAAACAACATCCCATACGTCATTCTTCATAATTGACTCATATTCTTTGGCCATAACATCTTTCCAAACTTGTTCTTTTACAACTTCTTCAAATGTGGGAGGTTCGTCTTCAATCATCGTGATCATGGCTACAACATATCCTTGTTACCTGAATGGCTTCTTCCTTTCTCTAAATGATCTTCGAATAGGAACATGTCTCTCATCATCCTGTAAAGTATCACGAAGCCAAAGTGGCCTCTTCCTGGTGGGAGGATCACATGGAGGAGGATCTAAGGGATCCATGGGCTCCATGGGATCATCAACAATGTTTGTCTCAGATTCGGGCACGAGAGGACCATCTGAAATATCCATATCATCATTCTTCTTAGGAGAAGGAAGCGAAGGAAGGTCCCTTGCTTTTCCAAGGGCGACATCTTCATCGAATGTTAAATCCCTGCTAATCTCGACCTTCGTTTGACTAGGAATATATATTCTAAAATCCTTATAATTTTCACAATATTCAACAAACGTACATTTTCTTCCAATGGCCTCCAACTTGTTTCTTTTGTTCTTCAGCACATGAAAGTATATGGGGAAACCAAAGCTACATAGATTACCAACATTGGGCTTAACACCTATGAACACTTCTTCAGGGGTCTTGTTGTATAATTCTTAATGAGGTACCATGTTTTGAACATATACGGTGGAATTTCTTGCTTCTCCCCAAAAAAACTTCAACAACTTTTGATCATGTAGCATGGCATGGGAAGCTTCTATAATGGACCTGTTCATTATTTCAGTGACTCCATTTTGTTCAGGAGTATAGGGCACAATTGTCTCTTTCTTGATACTTTCCTTCTTGAAAAAATGATTGAGCTCCTTTGATATGTACTCTCCACCATTGTCAGACCTGAATATTTTGATTTTCTTCCCTGTTTGATTTTTAATCAAAGCTTTTAACTCCTTGAACATTTCGAAGGCTTCATCCTTGTGCTTCAAATAATATATCCATGTATTTCTAGAGAGGTCATTAATGAAGGTGATGTAGTAGAGATGGCCACCAATAGAATGCATGGGCATTGGACGACATATATCGGAATGGATGAGATGGAGGATGTCATTCATCTTGTTATCACTAGAGGGGAATGGTCCCCTTGTCTTCTTTCCACTAGCACAACTTGGACATACTCGATCATGTTGGGATTTAACCTTGGGAATCCTTGAGACCAATTTCTCCAATTTCGAAAGAGCATCATAATGTAGATGGGCCAATATTCAGTGCCATAGCTCACTTAGATGATTAGTATTATGGACCAATTCTAGAAGTGGTATTCCAGTAACCTTGTAGAGTCCTTCATATCTTGGTCCCAATGTGAATGCATATCTCATAGGTGATCCAACAGGCCAAGTAAGAAAATTTCCCTTAATGAAGGAAACCCTCATCCCTTTGTATTTCAAGCGGATATTGATACCAAATTCTTCTTCAATCTCGACACATTCATCACATCATAGAGAAAAATAGATTCCTCGGAATTCAAATGAAACTTGACAGACCCAAAACCTTTAACCGGATGAGTGGAATTGTCTCCCAGGATAATTTTCAAATTTGACTCCCTCTCTACCAAATTAGAGATAACTTACTTATAACCAAAGAAGTGATGAGTGGCCCCACTATCAACCAACCAACTATCCCACAAATCTGGAGGAGATGAACTAGTAAGGGCGGAATAAGAATATATTCAGATTTATTCACAACATTCTTTCATACCTGGAGAATCTTGACTTCTTTTGTGAATGACGATCTTCTTCATGATCACTTGGAGTATTCCTTCTTCTTCTTTCATCTCTGCCATTACGATCATTCCTTTTGTCATCTCTCCTTCTTTGATCATTGAACTTGTTGTTGTTGCTTCTAGTATTGTAGCATGGTCCATTATTTTTCTTGGGGCAATCTCAAGCATAGTGGCATTTCTTATGACAATTGTAGCATTCAATGTGCAATAATTCCTTCCTTCTATTTGGATTTCAAGGAGGAGGCTTCCTTGAATTTTATGGACCTCCATTTCCTTTATTCTTCTTCTTGTCATGAGTGATGAATATAGTAGGCTCTCCTTCTTCATGCTTTTGAATCCTTCCTCTTGATATCATCCTTGATTCTTCTTGAGTTATATTTCCAACAATTTCATCAAATGATGGAAGGACTTTGTTTTTTATTATAGTAGTAATAAAGGTTTCCCAAATAGGAGGGAAATCTATTAGAGCCGCAATCACCAGTTCCTTGTCAGGCATTGGTTCCCAACTCTTTGCAATTGATCTCTAAGACGAGATATCCTCATAATGTAGGATTGCACAAACTCCCCTTTGTTCATCTTCGTGTCTTTGAGTTGATCCAAGGAGATTATTTCATTCAAATTGTTGACTTTTGATCTGAACTTATGTGGGAATGCAACAAAATACAAATATAAACATAAACACAGAGATGCAGCAGAAATAAAACTTCATTTCATTAATATGAAAGAAATGAACTATGCTTACATACAAAATGGAAATAAACTTGCTTGGGCGATGGTAGCTTATCTCTAAGAAGCGATGTGGTGGATACATGCCTTTGAACTGTGTTACAATGAGAATTGGTGGCATTTTTATCATTGAGAAACCCTAAACATCAAAAAAAAACTAACCCTAGGAGATGAAGCGCCAAAATCTTGTGGGCCCCTTTTGGGTAAGTTGGAACGTCAAATTATGGGGGTCGTAACTTTGGCATATGATCTTTGTTTGGCTTTCATAACACCTCGTTTTGAAGATCTCGAAGAGGAGGCCAAAAACAAACTGGTAAACTTGTTTGGCACTTTTTTTATCTCTCTTTTTTCCCTAAAATATCTTTTAGTCCCTCAAAACGAATCCAAAAGTTTAGGACCCAAAAAACTACCAAAAATAGTACGTTGTTCTAAAATTAAGGAAATTAAAAAGAAACAATGGTGGGGGTCCAAGTGGAATAGGTGGGTTGCCACCAATATACACCTAGTTTAGTCCTCCCCTCTTATGAAGCAATGGTCCCCATTGCGTTGAGTGTCTCCATGAGATGGGGAACTTATGTTGAACTTGGTCCCTAGTGAGTCACTTGCCTTGGTGCAGCAATTAACTAGCTTTGACAACCAGATACAATTAGATCTTCTGTTGGCGATATTTCTTGATTTGCATATCCATGATCCGATCAATTGTGGCATGTTCCATGTTCTATGGGTTTAGCTCTACTGGTGTGAGTTGTTCTGCAATGTCTGACGTGTCTAGTAATGGTGGAAAGTATGGGTGAAGGCGACCCACATTAAACATTGGGTGCAGGCCAAGGAATGAGGGAACGTTGAGCTCAAAATCATTGTATCCCACAGCCTTAGTGATGGTGTAAGGCCCATATTGGAGTGGGTGAAGCTTACGGTGGGCCCTAGTCAGACGCACCTTTTACAAATGTAACAAAATTGTGTGGCCCACCTAGAACCTCTGTGGCACCCGCTATTTATCATGTTGCTTGTACTTAGCATTGGCTCGTTCTAATATGTCATGGACCTGCTGGAGGATGTGTTGAATGTGCTCAATGATGTTATTAGCCCTGTCAGCTTCGACCTGGACATGATTCGAATCTACCTAAGTAGATGCAAATGGTATGGCCACATCAACGGGACATAGTGGTTGGAATCCCAATCCCACCTAAAAGGGGTTGTTTCTAGTTGAGCTATGGAGAGCTTTTTTGTAACTATATTTGACAGAGGGGAGGATTTCATCCAATGTTCATGGATGCTTTGAGTTGTACATGCGTAGAATGTGCATAATCATCATGTTGACAACCTCTGTTTGGCCATCAGTTTAGGGGTGGAAGGTCGTGGGCTTAGTGAGCTCGGCATCCAACATCGACCAGAGGCTTGACCAAAATGTGCTCAGGAACCTGTTCTCCTGATCTGAGATAATGGAGTGTGGGATCCCAAAGTGTACCCATACTCGTTCAAAGAAGAGCTTAGCAGTGACTTCTGTTGTGATACTTTTCTTGCAGGGCGCCAGAATGGCCATCTTAGAGAATTTGTCGACGACCATGAAAACGTAGTTGTTTACATGCTTAGTGGAAGGAAGGACTAACATGTAATCTATGGAGATGGATTCCCAAGGCCGACTAAGAGTAGGAAGAGGAGTATATAGGCCTTGCTTCTTGATGGTCGGTTTGGAAATGACACATGAAGTGTAGGATCTAATGTACTTCCCAACATCCTGTCAAAGGTTCAGCTAATAAAAATACTTATCCTGTCGAAGGTTCGGCTAATAAAAATACTTATCATGTCCAAGGTTTGGCCAATAATTTGTAGCACTACCACTTTTTCTCTACCCTGAAATGTCTAGCGACCCAACTGAAGTGCACCTCCTAAATCATCTTAGCATGCTCACTTGAAGGAACACATAGGTGTCAAAGGTGGCATAACATTGCACCATGGAGGTGAAAATCAAGAACTTGCTTGCCTTTTGGTAGCATCCTGTATGTGTTGTTGAATTCTAGATCGTTCTTGTAAATATGCATCCACCCCGAAGTCTCATGTCCATAAGAGTTAATCACAATGGTTATAACCATAACGGTGGTCAGCTGAGATAGTCTACAACATTATTGGTGCTTCCCTTCTTTTACTTAATGTTCAAATGGAATTGTTGCAGATATGTGGACCATTTTTTATGGCGATCGTTCTGCAAATTCCTTTGTGTCTATATGAACTACAGGGTTTGGTGGTTTGTGTGGATGATTATTTCCTTCCCCATAATGTAATGCTTCCATTGTCATCAGGTCTGCATAATAGAATACATCTCTTTGTCATAAGCGGGATACTTTCAGACTATATTTGAAGGTGTATCACTATGATATGCCACCGGATGCCTCTACTGGGTAAGAACTGCACCAATAGCATAGTCAAATACGTCTATCTCTATTTCAAATGGTTTTTGAAGGCCTGGTAATGTGAGCACTGGCGCATATCAGAGTGATGCTTCAACTCAATAAACGCCTTCTATTGGGATTCAGACCAAAAGAAATTTTCTTTCACTCCACCCTTGGTGACTTGACTCAAAGGCATAATGATATGAGAGAATCCCAACACGAAACTACGATATAAATTAGCAAGACCCATAAAGTTGTGGAGCTCTATTAGAGTGGTTGGGGCTAGCCAATCTCGAATAACTTGTATCTTGGTTGGGTCCACATGCATACCCCGCTCATTAACGAGGTACCCCAAATATTGAACCTGCGTCATACCAAAAGTGTACTTCCCCAAATTGGCACACAATTTGTGTTGTGAGGACCTGTTGAATATGGTGTATGTGCTTTTCCCAACTCTGGCTGATGATCAAGATGTCATCCAGGTACACTACCACAAACAAGTTGGTAAAGGTCTGCTAGATGTCTTCCATCACCCGCATGAAGGTTGCAGGGGAATTTTTCAACCCGAAAGGCATGACCAACCATTTGAAAAGGCCCTCCCTAGATTTGATGGTGGTATTCCACACATCGGAGTGTTCAATTGGTACCTAGTGATAACCGAACTTCAAGTCAATCTTGCTTAAATATTTGGCCCCCTTGAGATGGTCTATAAGGTCATCAATCCGTGGGATTAGATACGTATTTTGGACAATGATATTTTTTAGCACCTGATAGTCAATACAAAGTTTCAAGGTGTCATATTTCTTCTGTACCAACATGATCAAGCTCCCACAAGGTGATGAACTTGGCCTGATGTTCCCTTTCTATAACAACTCCTGAATATACCTCTTAATTTCATCTTTCTCCATAATAGAGCATTGGTAGATCAGTCTGTTGGGTAGCGGCACGCTCAAGGTCAAATTAATAGAGTGCTTCACCTGACAGTGCAGGGGTACCCCTGTGGGGGAGGTGAAGTTGTCCCAGTACTCTTCCAAGACCTTGTCCATCTGTTGCTACCATGCGAAGGAACCCTGTTTGGAGGATATGGATGTGGCCACAACCTTCTTCTTGCCCTAAGGGTGAATCGTAAGGAAGAAAAATTTTCCGGTCTGGGAAATGATCTTACTCCATTGCTTCACAAAAATCAAAGAGATGGCAATAGGCAGTGCTACCTCTGGTATCTTGTACAGCTTATTTCCCAAATAAATAATGATGGTGTGAGGACTAGACTCATACAAAACATGAAACTTCCACAAGTATGGTTTTCCTAATAATACATCACAAAATTCAAGAGGAGCAACATCACACAGTACCTCATATGTGAAGGGCTTGGTGTTGTAGGGAAGGCGGCACTGTTGGCTGACGCGGAGATCTCGCCCTTGGTGAAGCCACCCGATGGTGTACGGTTGTGGGTGTGGTGTGGTCAGTATGCCCAACCGCTTCACTACCTCTACTGAAATAAGGTTCTTTTGGCTTCCATTGTCGACAATGAGCTACAGCGAAGAACCCTTCACCCACATTTGTGAGTGGAAGAGTCACTCCCCCTCCTTTTGATCTTCAGTCTCAATCTTCTAGATCTTGGTGGTGGCAATGGTGGAACTAGGATCCACATCAATAATATGCTTTCCTTTGTCATTCCCCTTATCAGTTTCTAACTTAGAGTCAGAACATGCATCTGATTCAGAAGCCTTCAACTCGGCCACCAGTGACTACGTGGCTCGACACTCACTTGTGTTGTGAGTGGGGCTCTTATGGAACTCACACCATTTCCATATGTCCTAAGTTTGTCTTCGTGGTGTTGTTCTTTGCTTGTGGCTTTGGCGGGTTGCCCCACCTTGGATTTGTCCTTTTTTCTGCGGTTTGGGGTACCTTTCCCTTGCTTTGCATTCATATATCCAGTGTCTCACTTCTTCTGTTTTGAATTTCTGCTCGATCTTGACAATGTTTCGATAAGTAGTGCCAAGCGAGGAGATGTCCAAGAACTCCATCTCGTCCTAGATGTACTTGTGTAGACAGTCGTTATACTTGAGTAACAAATGTCGCTCATAATCCTTAATACCCAACTTCGTGCGAAGGGTATGAAAAATATTTGTGAACTTTGGAACATCTTGGTCCCTTCCCTACCATAGTGTGGTCCACTTTATGTATTTATCTTCATAGCTCCTGACAAGGTAATATTGTTCCTTGATGGCGTCTTAGAAATAATTCCAAGTGGGTATGGCTAAAAACAGTGAGGATTCTCTCTCGTCCTTTTGTTCACCGTAGGTTTCCCACCAGTCCTTGACATGGGTGGCAGCTTTGAGGAGTGTAAAAGTAATCTTTCCCCTATTGGAAAAGTCATGAACCGAAAAATATCCTTCCAATAGATTTAACCATCTATCTACAGTGTCTGCATCTATCTAGCCTTCAAATATGGGAATGTCAAAGTTAACTTGTACCTTAAAAGGAGTGTCGCCTCCAGAGTGGCTATTGGATGAATATATGTCGCTTGTGGGTAACCGTCGAAGGATCTAGGAAAAGTTATCCATCATCACGTTCCTCTCTCGCTCAAGGGCTCCTCAAGCATTATTTTGAAAGGATCTCTTGCTCTCTCATCTTTCTTTTCTTCCGCCATGGGAGGTTGTTAGGGTTTGCGAGGCTGGTCTTGCAAAGGTTCAACTAGTTCGAGCCCTAACTCCTTATACCCTGACCTCATTGGGGACATGCAAAGAAAAACAAAGAAAGAGAAGATCGCTCTGATACCACTGATCCAAATTTATGTAGGAACACAACAAAATACAGATATAAACATAAACATAGAGATGCAGCAGAAATAAAATTTCATTTCATTAATATCAAAGAACTATGTTTATATACAAAATGGAAATAAACTAGCTCGAGCGATGGTAGCTTATCTCTAAGAAGAGATGTGGTGGCTACATGCCTTTGAATTGTGTTACAATGAGGCTCAGTGGTCTTTTTATCATTAAGAAATCCTATACATACAAAAACCTAACCCTAGGAGATGAAGTGCCAAAAGCTTGTGGGCCTTGTTGGAGTAAGTTGGAACGTCAACTTCCTAGGGTGGTAACTTTTGCATACGACATTAAAGGATTTTTGAGGTCCAAAATGGGCCTCCTAAGGAAATAATAAAATAATAGCCAAACCAATAAAGTAATATTTATGAATTTGCAATTGTTTTTTGCACCACAATCCATGTAACCATAGTTAAATTCAATTGAATAGTTGTACCAAATAAAATTAATAAAAAAATTGTATTGATGTGATTATAAACAAGTGTTACATAGTAGCTACTCCCTATCGTTTAGTTTAAATATAGCTAAATTAAAATATATGTTATTGTTACATATGTTATTTTTATTATTAATTTGTAATCCACTGGCCATGAAGTCGATTCAAATATTCATTACCTTTAGAATAAGTGTGAAATAAAGAGTTGAAAATTTATATTCATCTAAAATTATGATGATTAGATATGATAATGTATTTGATAATTTTTAAATGAAAAGTTAACCAAGACAAGAATGTAAGACATATAGGTTATATATTATGAAATTGGTTAACGAGTAATTATAAATTTGAAATATAAACTTTTAGGAAATGTGATTATTTATTGGAAATTTGTAATTATGAAATTGAAATTATTGAAAATGTAGATGAGTTATCTTCTTTTGGAATGAGAGATGTAATTAAAACAAATAAAAAATATTAATATATGTAAGTGATTGTAGCCTAGTAAATGCAAGTAAGTATTCTGTGACTTGTCAAAGACCAACGATTCTTTAGTAAATAAATTGTCCAATCTGAGGACATTTTATGAATATATTGACGAGAAAATATCTGAGTATACAGATTGGCAAGATAGTGCTCAACGAAGATCATTTGATCTTCCTCGGATTGAAGAATCATAGAAGGATATCATGTTTGGTGACTGGGATATGAAAATGAAACTGGCAGAAATGGCTATTATCAGATCCAGAAATCTTGCCTCAAATTTCATCGAATACATCACAGATACCTTATTATAAGCCAATCTAATTTAGGAATGCCCAAAGGACACCTTTCCAGATGTCAAAGCTTTGAAGCCATCTTGGCAAGAAACATCTACAAAGAAGGTTCAAGACATTCAAAGTTTATCGCAAGCGAACCTTGAAAGTTTTTGGAATTTTACAGTGAAGCCTCATAGTCAGTGGCTCGTGCTGAGGTGTCTCTCGAATGCAATAGTACAATTTCTTCCAGCACTTAATGATGATTGTTTACGGGAGAAATGCACATGCAACCGGTACATCCCCCCCATCTGAAGCTGCTCAAAGACATATACAATCTCAAAGAGCAGATGAAGAATCAATCTGGAGCACAGTCATGAGTTCTTGTTGCAACAAATCACTAATTTAGTTGTTCATTATATTAGCTTAGTTTGTTGAAGCTTTTTTGAAAACTTTTATTTTAATTTTACTATTTTTGTAATATTAATAGGTTATTTAAACCCCTTTCATGCATTTAGAAAGGGGTCCAGAATTTTGAGAAGACAAGTTTGAACTTGCACTATTGTTTGATCCAAAGTTATGTAATTAAGAAGTTGAGCCTAAATGTTATCTTTTTCATAAACAGAGTGCTAATGCATCGGGTACTATTATCTTTGTGATATTGTTATGTATTATTGAATTAGATAGTGAATTTCTTATGCGTTATTTCGTTATATAAATGCTTTGAAAACAATCAGTCATTATCACTATTGATGTGCAGGATTGAATGATTTGTGATTATCTATGAGATAACAAGATCTTTTTATGTGATTGAGTTTTAACTAACTAAATTAATAACTATTTAATTGATTTAGTTTATCATATTTGCTTTCTTTTCATAAAAGTATTGAATGATCTATATTGTTATTTACTTTGTGAAATCTTTCTTTGAATCGCATATAAAGATGTCCTATCCCGGGAAATAAGTAGAATAATTTTATTCAGTAATTTTACCATTAGCTATAAAATAATTTCATCAGTTTTCATTCTGTTACTATATTAAATTTCCTTAAAATGGGTTTATACCTAGTCGGATCTGTCAATTTCAATGGAAACAGAGTTGCTTTAAACTCACGACCAGGTGGTGTTCCTCGATGTTGAGGCAGTCAAGTTCCATCCTTCAACATTTTTGGCACTAGAAGGAGGGCCCTCGACTATGAATTTCAATAAAGTCTAATCCCAAATCAAAAGGCCATCTGAAGAGTCATTCACCCTCAAAATCTCCCCCAACTTCCAGATCTCACTTGAAATCTCCAACACATAGACAGGAAGTTGTAGCCAAATATCCTAGTACACTCCCTAAGCCAACTGATCAAACTCCTTTACAGGAGTTACCTAAAGTTAAGACTTTAATTGATAAATTAGGGGGAATCTATATTTCCCAAGAAAAGACTCAACATTCTGAGTTATCTAAAGGTAGTGTATCCTCATCTTTTCCCACTTCACGTATTTTGACTCATTCTCAAAGTGAGAAATTTGGGATAACTCCATTCAAGTTTCCCTTACCTTCTCACTGAAGAAGGACCCAAAAGTATGAATTTCAATCATCCACTAGTGATATTTTATCTTCATCTCCACCAAAAACACCTTTATTTCATTCCACCTCATTAGCTTCTTCTCATCCAACTGATCCATTCATCCCTATCACTCATTCCCAACCAACATGTGTTAGTTCAAGAAGTACTAGCGCAGGGGCTACTTCTTCCACACAGTCAGCCTCTTCTACCACTATAGTTTCTTCTTTTCAAATTCCCATAATGGTAGGTAGGCAACAAAACCCACTAGCAGCTAGACCATGGACTAGTCCTAGAGCTGTTCAGATGGCAGCACCTATCCATCCTCTACCTAAGCATCTTGAAAGATGGTTACCAAAGTTCAATCCTGATGAAGGACTTCTTGCTGGAGAACATATCCATAATTTTATGCTCACCATTAATCTTCATGGAGTAGTAGAAGAAGATTGTGTAATGAGATTATTCCCATATACCCATGAAGGATTTGTCAGTTCGTGGTACTTCTCATTACCATCAGCATCTATCACTAGTTGGGATATATTTGAAGAACACTTTTTGACCAAGATTGGTGATGATCACACAACTGCTACTCTAATCAATGATCTATCCAATCTTAAATCCAACCCCAATGAGATAATCAAACATTTCAATTCCAGGTTTAATAAATTATTAAATAAAATTCCATATACCTCTAAACCTGGTGTTGATGTTCAAATTGAGTGGTATATTTTTGCTCTTCATTATAATATCGCAATTTTTGTAGACAGGGCTAATAGAGTCTCTTTAGTTGATAATATGAAAGAGTCAATAGTTGTAGAAAAAAGGATTCTTGCCTTAGAAAAGAAAATTACTCAAGAAGAGAGGAAATCTAAGAAAGTGACTTTAAAGAGGAACCAAAGAAGAAAAATCCTAAAGATCCTTTTGATCTTGAAGGATTACAAAAAGTTCTTAAATCTATGTCAAATGACATGGTAGATTTCAAAAAAAAGGTAGTTGAGTCTTCTAAAAAACATTTTCAATCTTTTAGGAGATCCCAGACAGCAAAACCTCAACCTCCTAATGTCATATCAAATGTTGAATCTAATCAAGAGGAAGAAGAGGAAGAAACAACATTATCTGTCGATGAATTCCAAGAAGAAGAAGAACTAGTTGAAGCACATGGATTATGGGATTTCATCCTCACTGCATCAGAAAATGAGGAAGAAGAATAAGCCTTACATGTAGAGACTAGAAGTAAAAAATCCATTGGTTCACCTTCTTCAAGTGAAAAACAAAGACCAGTTACTCTTGTCAATAAGGATAAAAACACAATGAAGAAATATCCTCCCAAATCTACTAAATCCATCCCATCCTCTTCCAATTCTCCTTCTACATAAAAAACTCTTATTGTTTCTGATAAAGATATAGAGTATAATATTGTGGAAGATATGAAGAAAGTGAAAGCCAATATTTCCATGTATGAGGTAAGTAAACTTAAGCAGCAGCAAAAGTTTTTGCTCAAAGAATTAAATTTTGTCCTTACATCTCCTTTGCCAACTGCAAAAGCCTCATTAGGAAAAGGAAAGCCTCCAGATGATACTCCTAACAAGATTGATGCCTCAAATGCAATTCTAATTGGAGATCGGTCCAATTCTCATACCCCTCCTTTCTTATTGACCTTTGATATTTTCAATAAAAATGTTCACAATTGCCTTATAGACTAAGGTGCTTCTTCAAATATAATGCCATATTCAATTTGTCTCAAACTAAACATAACACCTGAAAATTCTATTGTGCAAATTGTGCAATTATATAGAACCAAAGTCAAGGTCTTAGGAGAATTAAATTATGTTTTAATAATATTATCCTCAAATTCAAGGGTTTGTCAGATTATTGATATATTGATTGTTGATATTCCTGAATTCTACGCTCTTATATTAAGCAGAGATTGGTCTGAGAAATTACATGGTTATTTCACCACAAACTAGTCACATATCTAGCTTCCTTACAACGGCAAACCAAATCAGATTCGGGTAGAGAGAGAAAAGCATATGAAACACTCAGTTACTGATTTGGACGAAGAGAACGAGCTTGTAGTTTTTACGAATAAAATCCTTAGCAACTATTCTTCAGAATCTTTCTTTGGAAGTTTTACATCTTAGGAATCTCCTTTTTTACCAAACTTTGTTTCTTCTCAAATTGAAAATTATTCGCAAACAGATTTGACTCAATGTATTAATGTTGTAGATACTGTTGTAAATAAACATGAATCTTTATTTTGGACGCTTTATTTTGATGGTTCTAAATCTAGTGAAGGTGCAAGAGCTGGATGTATATTAATAAGCCCTACTGGTGAAAAAACTATGCTAGCATGTAGGCTAGAATTTGAATGTACTAATAATATTGCTGAATATGAAGCATTAGTACAAGGATTGTATAAAGTAATAAATCTTGGTGTTGAAAATCTTCAAGTCTTTGGTGATTCTGAAATCATTATAAAACAAGTCAGAAACAATATTCATTGTATTTCAAATCACCTTAGACATTATCAATCCTTAATTCAAAATCTTACTTCACATTTTGTAGCATTCAATTTTTCTCTAATACCAAGAATACAGAATGTGAGCGCTGATCTTTTGGCCAATGTTGCATCCAAGTTAATCCCACTTAAATATTTTAGTCCAAACAGATTTTATATAGATTTGATTTTTCGCCCATCCATTCCCGATAATATCACCAATTGGCGAGTATTCAATAATGATAGAGATATACTAGACTTTTTAACATCCGAAGAATCCTATCTTGACCAAGTAATTGATGAAGATGAACATGATTCTCAATTGAATAAATCAAAAGAAAAAATGATCTGCCAAAGCCTGTAGTTAAGCTTGATTATCTTTATGATCTTAAAGACAAATTTAAAAAGGTCAGCAATAGAAAACTTCAAAGTTCAACTTTGAGATTTGAATTAGTTAACCTAGGATCTGATATAAAACCCCAAAATATTAACTTAGGTTTTGGTCTCTCATCTAAAGAAAGAAATGTATTTGTTCATATGTTAAAGAAATATAAAGATATATTTGCTTGGAATTATCAAGATCTAAAAACTTATGATGCCTCCATCATTCAACACATCATCCCAATGGTACCAGGTGTTAAACCCATTCAGCAAAAACTTAGGAAGATACATCCAAATTTGGAAACTCAAATTAAAAGTGAGTTGAATAAACTTTTAAAAGCTAAAATAATCTTTCCAATGAGACATTCCAAATGGGTTTCCAATCTTGTACCGGTTAGGAAAGATAATGGTGATATTCGCATTTGTATTGATTTCAAGAATTTAAACAATGCATGTCAAAAGGACAATTTTCCTCTTCCATCGATGGAACAAGTTGTGCAATCAGTTGTTGGTTCTAAATTAATGTCTTTTTTAGATGGATTTTCAGGATACAATCAGATCCTTGTTCATCCAGAAGACCGATTAAAAACTACATTCAGAACAAAGTGGGGAACATATGCATATCATAAAATGCCTTTTGGATTAATGAATGCAGGAGCTACGTTCCAGAGAGCTATGGACATTGCTTTCAAAAGGTTGATTAAAAAAATTATTGTGTTATATCTTGATGATATTACCATATATTCAAAGAAGAGAAATAATAATTTGCATGATTTAAATCATATCTTTGAAAGATGCAAAAGGTATGGAATTTATCTAAACCCTAAAAATAATTTTTTTCTCTTAGTGGAGGTAAACTCCTTGGTTTTATTGTATCCAAACATGGAATTTGTATTGATCCAGAAAGAATTAGAACAACTTTAGAAATTCCATTACCACATACCAAAAAATCAACGCAATCTTTTCTTGGCCAAATCAATTTTGTTAAGAGATTTGTTCCCGAATTTTCTCAAATTGTCCTACCATTACAAACAATGATAAAAAAAAAAAAAAAAAAAAAAAGAAGAAGAAGAAGAAGAAAGATTCAATTTTTAAATGGGGTGATCATGAAAGAGAAGCATTTAAAGCAATCAAACATGTTGTATTTGATGCCCCTTCTCTATCAACCCCCATTTTTTCTGATCGATTTATTTTATATACCTTTTCCTCTAAGTTATCATATGCGGCAATCTTAACACAACCAAATGAATATAAATTTGAAGCTCCTATTGCTTTTTTCAGCTCAAATTTTCAAGGAGCTGACTTAAATTATTCGGGAGTAGAAAAACAAGCCTTTGCAGTTTACAAAGTTATCAAATATTTTAGAACTTTTCTTATAAAAAATCGTGTTAAATTTATTGCCCCTTTCTCAACAGTCAGGCAATTCCTTATTCAAAAGGAGTTAGGAGAAAAGAGAGTTAACTAGGTTACTGCATTGCAAGAATATGATCTAGAAATCAAACCCACTAAAATTGTAAAAGGTCAATGTTTTTGCAGGTTAGTCACAGGAATGAATGATATATCAATGGATGAAGTAATAGGTAATATTGAACAAATCACAGAGGTAATCCCTGTTAGTACTCAGTCTCAATATGTTGACTTAATCTTTTATTTGAAAAATGTTTATGCTCCACTTGAACTAGATGTTAAGAAAAAGAGAGCCTTGAGATTGAAAGTCAATCAATATCAACTCATCAACGATGTGTTATTAAGGAAAATTTATGATTCTATTTTATTAAGATGTTTGGAAAAAACTGAAGCAGAAAATGTCTTACAGGAACTGCTTGATGGACCGACAAGTGGACATTATAGTGGAGATACAACGGCTCACAAAATTTTGCATGCTGGATATTACTGTCCAACTTTATTCAAAGATACAAGAAGATACAAAATTTTTCAAATCACTTCAGGAAGGTAGTGGAAACCTTTCATGCCCTTATAACCATTCAACATCGAACAACCTTTTAAGCAATGGGAACTGGACATAATAGGTGAGATCGTTCCTCATTCTTCCAAACAACATAGAAACATTTTGACTGCAACATATTATTTTACAAAATGGGTAGAGGCAGTACCTCTAAAGCTAGCCAATTCTTAGAGCATCATTGAATTCATTAATCAATTTATTATTACCAGGTTTGGTTTCCCTCATGCTCTTATTTTTGGCAATGCTTATTATTTTTCTGGAAATGCAATGACTGAATTTGCTTTACAAAGAGGATTTAAACTTAAGTATTCTGAAAATTATTACCCTCAGCAAAATGGCTTAGCAGAATCCACTAAAAAAAATCTTATAAGGATCATCAAATGAACTATCGACCAAAATCAAAAGAACTGGCACAAAGCTTTAATATTTGCTTTATGGGTTGATAGAATAACCGAGAAAAGCTCAATAGGTACTTCTCCTTTTCATTTGGTATATAGGAAAGTAGTTATCTTACCTCCAAATCTAAATCTCCTGTCATCAGCCCTAGTTAAATTATTGAAGAACGACCTTATTCTACTTTACAATTACGAATGTCTCAACTCCTAAAGATGGAAGAAGAAAGAAATAAAGCTAAGCTAGTCCATGCTCACCGTCAACAATTGGTCAAAGCTTCATTTGATGTCAATTCAGTCAAAGATAATAAAAAAATGAAATTGGAGACTTAATTTTGAAATTGGATAAAGTGCATGAGGACAAAGGAAAACATACAAAATTTCAAAAACTCTGGCTTGGTCCCTTTCAAAAACTCTGGCTTGGTCCATCAACTTTCATTTGCAAGATTTACAAGGGAAGAAATAAATTCTTCGTGTTAATGGACTTATACTCAAAAAATATTTTTCTTCAAAGAACATGAGTTCTTTTGTACCATATGTAAATATTTTTATATATTATTTCCTTTTGTTATTAAAAGTACTACGCTTTTGGGAAATACATTGGAAGTTTCTCTTTATTTTTGAATTGTTAAGCTTATTTAAGGAACAATTTAGAAAGCAAAAATTTTAATTGGAATCTAAGTATTGAATCTATTTTAAAGCTTTAAAATAAGATAATCTTGTAGTTGTGAAATCTTTTGGTTTGAAACTCTTTAAAAAATATATTTGTTGTGAATTGGTTTTGAAAAGTTATCTTTATAAAAGCAGAAATTAGTATGAAGTCTTTAGCATGTTTTACTTAAAGAGGTCACCCAAGACTCGTAAAGAGTAAATGAAATCTCCCTGTCCATTTATTTTAAAAAAATTCGAAGTGTAATTCAAAAATATAAAAATGCTAAAAGTTAAGAGGTCTCATCATGAGCATGCTTACCATAATCATAGGAAACTAATAATATTGGCATTATCACTATTGGCAACCAAACCAAGATAGTGGTTCTTAGTCACTAGACTTTAAGACAAGAGAACTCATCACGAGTTGGCTTGTTCAATTTTATTACAACTTGTGAATGGCATTATCATTTTCTGGCTACCAAACCAGGATAATGACTTTAAAGTAAAAAGTAAATAATATAAAAAGAAAAAAGAAAGAAGGAAATTCATTGCCTCTAAATAATGTTATTATAATATGAATGGGATATTGGTTCATTTTGGTTAAATGGTAACCCTGTCAAGATTATGAACACCTATTGGCAGTAGTGGCTCTACTAATGACTAATAAGTTTATTCAATATGCTAAGCTTCTAATAGTTTTTACTTTGTCTTTTCAACCTATTAGTTACTGATTTACACACAACCACAAAATTTCGTCTATCACAAACCTTGAGAAACTTTATGATAAAACGAAATATGTCATTTCAAAGTTATCTACATCGATCTAGATTTCAATCAATTTTAAACTTTCTAAAGAAATTTCTTGATAAAGATTGACATCTTACATAGATTAATTGTTTCGTCTAATGTGTCGCCAATTGTTGTGGTACTCAACGATCCCCCATTATCTTTAGACTTAGGAGAAAGAAGAATGGGGACCCCTTAAAATTTTTAGGATAGAATCCTTCTTTGTTTAGATAAAATAGGATAAGTTTTATTTTTACTCTTTGATTTTTTAATAAAACAAGAAATTTTATGAATAAGGTCATAAAACCTTTTTAGGAATCCTTTTGTAATTTTAGGAGACAAATTACAAGTCTAAACGAATCCTGAAATCATAACAAATAAATGAAAAATCCATAAAAGAGTTGATCTTACTAAAAGATATGCATGGTGTCAGCGATTTCAAAGAATAACAACAAAAAGTCGATTGCAAAAAGCCGAAATGCAAAAATATGATTGCGAATAAGAAATGAGCCGATTGCAAAATGTCGAAAAGTCGAAATGCGAAATTGTGAAATGCAAAAGTTGATATACCGAAATACAAAATGCAAAGCCGATATCGCACTCCGTCAAAGGCAGATATCACATTTCGTCAATTGACGGATGCCAATATCACATTCTGTTAAACTCTGGTATTTCGCTAATATTGATCCCGTGCCTATATACTTTTCAAAAATTGCAGATCGCTGAGCTATGTAATGTCACTCGATATCACAAGCCAATAAAAGATTTTCCGATATAATGAAAAGTGTCGGTATCACATGAAAAAACGTTTGGAAATTAAATGACCACTCTACGTAGTTCTAATTTCGAGGTTTTTGTTGATTTGTAATAATTTTTAGTTAATGTGAAAGGATTTTCATAAAGCTCGCATTGAATTGATATGACAATTTGCATCCTTCGAAGTTCTTGTTGCTTATCTTGGTTTGTTTCTTTACAGGTAAATTCTAATAAAGAGCAGTTAAAGGACATGTCAAGAATAATCAAGGCAAGGAGGAAGTCTGTAATACAGCAAGAACTAGTCTTGCCACCTGAAGAAGTGTCTGAGATGTATCCATTGTTTAAAGATACTACATGCACTCCGGATGCAGGTTCTGCCTCTTGGGAGGTGATATACAAACTATTCGAGGATGAAAATATGAGAATAATTGTGAAACAGACTGCTACTGCTGATGATTCTCCTCCAAGTAACGGCACTGCATGGAATGATGTGGCCAATTCATTTCTTCACAGAATTGTTGCTCGCCCTAAAATTCTACCATATACAGATATGGTGAGATGGGTTGTCGACCAGCTGGACATTACGGACATAATGTTTATAACTCCAAGGAAGACAATTATTGGATCTTTTAAAGCTGGGGATTTAAGGAAAATGTATCATCGACCTCAACCCTAGAAGAGGTATGATATGCAATTTATCCATAAATTCATGCAAGAGAATCCAAACCCTACGGACATGATCAGAGGAGAAGGGACCCGAACAAACACAATTGACAGGACAGGGATATGTATTCATTAGACTCTATTTTTGGCCATTTCTCTCATATTGTTTCTATGTTATGTCTCCACTATGGTTATCCAAGTACGCAGAAATTCTCTGAAGAATGGGTGTCATTGATAGAAGCATATGTTGATGGTTATATCATGGATTGGACGACTATATTATCCAACAATTTGACCACCCAAATCCATAATTATAGAAAAAAGCGCAATATTCTTAAAAGAACGACTCCTCCTTTCTTTATGAGTGCCTATGTCATGGACGCAATTTATTTTTCTTATGATTTTCCATCTATTTATCTCAATATCCTTTGGGAATCCAAATACCATGCTCACTTCTACAAAATCTGTCATGAGGTCATGCTCCCTGTCCACCAAGAGGTCTTTGGTAGAAAATCCCCTAGACTTACTACAAAAGCCAATAAATACATAAAGCGTATAGGAAAGTGGTTTGGGGAAGAGTCATTTACCTACATTCGACTTTTTGGTAGCCTTACCCATCCTCGTGTTTTTCCCCTTTTTATCCCCGATAATTTGTTGGCCAAGGAATTAGCTTATTAAACAGTTAGTAAGGGCTTAACTAAAGTACTTAAAGATGCCAATAAATTCGCATGGTCATGTTTTCCCATCCCCTATGGTACCTATGCCTTAGAAACTTTCAAGCATTCCTTAATTGAAATTGAATAGTTAAAAGCCTTTAGTTTTCCAACCATACTAAATAGGCCATATGACCCTCATGGTATAGCAAAATATGTTACAACACAGGCTAAGCTCAAATTGTTTTCAAGAGAGCCTGACAAGTTTGATGATTTGTTTGAAATGGTTCCAAATTATTATATGGTAAAGAAATTAGCAGCATACCGTTTAAGTCCTGGAGAATTGATTAGATTCAATGATTCAATATCGTCATCGAAGAATAGCCCATTTTCCAAAATCTCTGTTAAAGAAATTTCGATAGAACTCAGAAACTTCAGGTGCATCAACTTCCTCTTCAAAAGCTCCAATTATTTCCCAAGTCTCTGAAACAGCTACTATAGTTGTTGAGAAAACAAGTGAAATTAAAGAGGAGAACAAATTGGATGAAGTATGGGAGGATTTCAACTATGTTTTGACAACAGAAGAAGCTCGGGTTACAGGTGTCTCGACTAATATACAAGCAGAGAAAGTTACAGTCAGCAGAGAGACAAAGCAGGTTCCAGAAACTACAAGGACAACCTCGTTTACTGTTGAGGCTTCCCAAGGGGATACTATTCCTAAAACTCCTGAGAATAATATTAATGTTGAGATTGTCAATCAATCAACTGTTGTCGATGATATGGAGATAATTCATGCATTTCCTACTGCCGAGATAGTCCTCAACATTGAAGAAATCCCACCTTTGGATGTATTTTACAGTCCAAAGCACAAAGCAAGAATGAGCAAGTCAAGGAATAAAAGAAATCTAGAACAATCGCAAGCGCTAGTTATAAATGAGACTCCTTTTCAAGTTCTTTGGCAAGGAACTCAAACAACCCCTCACGTGGAATTGAACAGATTATATGAGTTCACAAGAGCTTATGTTAGAGCTACCATTGACAAAGCTATAGAAATACAATTGCTAATAAAGCATAATGATCAAAGGATTGTTCAATTAGAACAAACTTTCCAGATAGAAAAGCAAGCAATTGAGCAATAATGGCAAGCAAATATTGTTGAGCTGCAAAAAAGTTTAATGATTTAAAGCTATAATTTTAATCTAAAGTGAAGGACAAGGATGAATAGATACTACAATTGCAACAAAGGATAGACCAGTTGAGAGAAAATCCAGATATAAATGAAGTCTGCAAGGAAGCATCAGAACTGGACATACTCCTAAAAAAGCAGCAGGCTATCTTCTATCACAAATTGGCCTTAATTCATGACTTGTCAAGGACCAACGATTCTTTAGTAAATCAACTGTCTAATTTGAGGACATTTTATGAATATATTGACGAGAAAATATCTGAGTATATAGATTGGCAAGACAGTGCTCAAGGAAGATCATTTGATCTTCCTCAGATTGAAGAATCATAGAAGGATATCATGTTTGGTGACTGGGATATCAAAATGAAACAGGAAGAAATGGCTATTATCAGAGCCATAAATCTTGCCTCAAATTTCACCGAATACATCACATATACCTTATTGCAAGCCAATCTAATTTAGGAATGCCCAAAGGACACCTTTCCAGATGTCAAAGCTTTGAAACAATCTTGGCAGGAAACATCTAAAAAGAAGGTTCAAGACATTCAGAGTTTATCACAAGTGAACCTTGAAAGTTATTGGCATTTTCTAGTGAAGCCTCATAGTCAGTGGCTTGTGCTGAGGTGTCTCTCGAATGCAACAGTATAGTTTCTTCCAGCGCTTAATGATGCAGTGTTTACAGGACAAATGTGCATGCAACCGGTACATCCCCCCCAGCTGAAGCTGCTCACAGACATATACAATCTCAGAGAGCAGATGAAGAATCAATCTAGAGCACAGTCATGAGTTCTTGTTGCAACAAATCACTAATTTAGTTATCTTTTATCTTAGCTTAGTTTGTTGAAGCTTTTTTGAAGACTTTTATTTTAAGTTTACTATTTTTGTAATATTAATAGGTTATTTAAACCCCTTTCATGCATTTAGAAAGGGGTCCAGAATTTTGAGAAGACAGTTTTGAACTTGCACTATTGTTTGATCCAAAGTTATCTAATTAAGAAGTTGAGCCTGAAAGCTATATTTTTCATAAGCAGAGCGCTAATGCATCGGGTACTATTATCTTTGTGATATCGTTATGTATTATTGAATTAGATAGTGAATCTCTTATGTGTTATTTCATTATATAAATGCTTTGAAAACAATCAATCATTATCACTATTGATGTGCAGGATTGGATGATTTGTGATTATGTATGAGATAACGAGATATTTTTATGTGATTGAGTTTTAACTAACTAAATTAATTAACTATTTAATTAATTTAGTTTATCATATATGCTTTCTTTTCATCAAAGTATTGAATGATCTATATTATTATTTACTTTGTGAAATCTTTCTTTGAAGCACATATAAAGATGTACTATCCTGGAAATAAGTAGAATAAGTTTATTCAGTAATTTTACCATTATATATAAAATCATTTCATTAGTTTTAATTTAGTTACTATATTAAATTTCCTTAAAAAGGGAAATTGTCCCTTTATACCCAGTCAGACCCGCTAATTTCAACGGAAACGGAGTTGCTTTAAGCTCTCGACCAAGTGGTGTTCCCTGATGTTGAGGTTGTCAAGTTCTGGCCTTCAACACACCCCTATCCATTACCCATAGGGTTGAAGATGTTGCTACCCTATCTTTTTCTATGCAAAGTATACCCAATTGAAATCATAACCACAACCTAGCCATGTTGGGATTACCGTTCCCCATATGACCAACGGATTAAGAGGGAGCTTGGGGGTGTGTGATCCTTACCTTTGGTAAGTGGAGTATCTCACCCAAGCTGATTATGATGCAGGTGTTCTACCACATGACTCTTTAGGTGTTCTACCACATGACTCTTCAAGTGTTTTACCACATGACTCTTCAGGGTCCTTACATTTTATATAGAAAGTAGTATCTTGCCCATTGATTACATCATGGGATGGTTGTGATCCTTGCTTGGTAAGTTATATCTCGTGTCTTGCTCGATGAGATGAATTGGGGTGAGAGTGTCCAATGGGACCTTCCCCACCATCATAGACATGGGGTAAGAGTGTCCAATAGGACCTTCCCCACTGTCATAGACATGAGGTGAGAGTGTCCAATAGGAAATTCCTCATTGTTCTAGAGGGTGGTAGCTTTAGCTCCCCAATGATTCTTCTTGTTTAGATTCGAGAATCATTCAACGAATATAGTTGAGAAGACATGGGACATAATATGATGACAGTGTTAAATTTTTAGATTGTTCTGTGTTGTATCAATTACTTTAGCCCAATCCAATACTTCAATTAGCAATATTTCCAATAAAGATTAGTATTTCCAATCATCAATGGTAGTTGAAGATAGAAAAATAAATGCAATGACAAAGGAGACAATCAACACATCAACAAGTTACACCGAGTTTGGTCAAAGACAAGGGGAAAACCCTTTGAAATTATTCTTCTATTAGATTGTCATAAAATGTTTAGAGGAGAGTAAAATGAGCCCAATACAATACCATCCAACAACCCAATAACATTCAAAAATATGTTTACGACATCAAAATATATCAAAGGCAACTTTTTTTGTCTACGATCAACTTCCGTCAATGGTCAATTTTAGTCAAACTTCTCGGTCGCATGGAGGAGGAGTTGTGCGAGCAACTCAAGGATTCTAGTCACTCCCTTGAGCTTGTAAGATAGCAACTGTGGTCTAATTTTTCATGTGAAAAACCAACGACTGTAACCCAAAACCCTAAAAACATATGCGAGCTTCGGACCCTATAATTTCATACCTTTGTGAACTGCTTTTATCGTCCTAGCCTCAGACCTGTGCAAACCAATGAATGAAGAAGAGAATATGAATATGCTTGGTGATGTCCAAATTCGCTTGAGATCAATTGTATTTATAGGCTTATAAGGGTGTCCAATTTTCTTTAGGGAAGAACTGTCTAGATGTGCATATGTGGGCTTTTCTTCATAAGTACACTTTCCCTTGTCCAAATTTGATGATCTTTAGGTTGATTTTGGTCCTCTCAAAAAGAGGAATTCAAAGTGGAATTTGACCCTAGTTTCATAATTTAACACTCCCTCTCAACTAGGGAGAATTCCACCTGTCAATATCTAACCATCGATCAACATGTCATCATATAATGTCCCATCTCTACTCAACTCTATCTGTTGAAACATTCTCGAATCTAAAGAAGAAGAAGAATCAACGAGAAAAAGCTACCACCCTCTACATTGTTGGAGAGAACATATCAATGTGAAACAACATCGAGGAGTACATATCAACCAAGAATCTCATGGGGGAGCTAAATATCTCCAACCCCATATCGAGCAATAGGTGATATAGGGGAGAAAATCTCAACCCATCCTATTGCCTACTGATCTTCCCAACAATGACCCTCAAGAGCCAGGTGGTAGAACACCTGCATCATAATCTGAGCTAGGGCTAAATAACCAACTTACCAAAAGGTAAGGATCACATGCCCCAAGCATCCTCAACCCATTGGCTAGACGGGGAGGGAAAATCCCTAAGAGTCTGACTTGTGGGTATGATACCAACTGGGGTATACTCTGCAAACACCATGATAAGAGAGAAACATATCCAACCCTATGGGTAGCAGATAGGGAATATACCCTATTGTCCAGATATCCCTCAAACCTAAGAGCCATCCATCTCAATTCCTCACCCTAGGAGCTCAAATAGGGGGAAGAGTCGGATCAGTGTCCTCAATCAGTGATGCCCCTTATCAGGAGGGATCACATCCATTAGTCCAAGCTTCTCTCTGAAGACCAAGAACTTCCCTTTCTGAAAATCATTGGTGATAATATATGCAATCTGCTCATTTGTCGATATGTGATGGAGCGTAACGGCTCCTCTCTACAACATGTCTCGAATGAAGTGATATAAGATATCTATGTGCTTAGACTTGTCATGAAATATGGGATTCTTTGCCAGAATGATCTCATTCTTGTTGTCGTAATATATGATTGTAGTGTCTAGGACCTTCTCAAATAGCTCTCCAAAGAGCTTCCTCAACCAAACTGCTTCGCAACTAGCCATGCTAGTGGAAATATACTCTACCTCGACAGTACTCAATGCTAGGGATTTTTGTTTCCTACTCATCCAATATATATTGTCAAATCCAAGACTAAAACAACATCGAAACGTACTCTTCATGTTGACAAAAATTATTTACCAGTCAGCATCAATGTATCAATAAAGTCGAACATCTCCGGCAGAATATCTTAGACCAAGTGTGATCATCCCATGCAAATATCTCAAAATGTGTTTGGAAACAGTCCAATGTGCATGGAGAGGCTTGGTCATGAATTGACTCAATGTACTCACTGCATAACATATGTTTGGATGGGTGTTCACAAGGAACATTAGATCCCCAATCAATTGTCTATACTCGGATGGATTCGCCAAATTAGGTCCTGCAGCTTCTCCACATAACTTCTTGAAGTTCATTTCCATCGGTGTGGGTAGGGACTTGCATTCTTCCATTCCAAATATTTCCAACAGCTTCACAATATATTTTCCTTGTGAAAGGAAAATCTCACTGGACCTTTCCCACACCTCAAGGCCTAGAAAGTAGTGCATGAGTCCAAGGTCCTTAATCTCGAATTCAGAGGCTATCTCCCTCTTACACTCTATCATTAGGGGCTCACTACTTGTCAATAATAGATCGTCAACATGTAAAACCAAAATCAAGAGCATACCTTGGACTACCTTGAAGTAGAGGTTGGGATCGACATTGCTTCTTGTGAATCCCAACTTCACCAAGTAACTGTCTATGCGGACATACCATGTTTTTGGGGGCTTGCTTCAAACCATACAATGCCTTCTTCAACCTAAAAACATGTGTCTTTTGATCCTCTACTTCAAATCCTTGTGGCTACTCAACGTACACTTTTTCTTGTAACATGCCATGGAGGAATGCAGTCTTCACATCCATCTGATGAAGGGTCCATCCTTGACTTGCGACAAGGAAAACTATTGAACGAATGGTTGTATATCGAGCCACATGTGCAAATATATCATCATAATATTCTCCCTCTTTCTGGGAGAATCATTGAGCCACGAACCTTGCCTTATATTTCTCAATGCTACCATCAACTCCATGCTTGATCTTGAATAGCCACTTTGAAGTCACCACAGATTTCCCCTTCGGTCTCGAAACAACATCCCATACGTCATTCTTCATAATTGATTCATATTCTTTGGCCATAACATCTTTCCAAACTTGTTCTTTTACAACTTCTTCAAATGTGGGAGGTTCGGCTTCAATCATAGTGCTCATGGCTACAACATATCCTTGTTACCTGAATGGCTTCTTCCTTTCTCTAAATGATCTTCGAATAGGAACATGTCTCTCATCATCCTGTAAAGTATCACGAAGCCAAAGTGGCCTCTTCCTGGTGGGAGGATCACATGGAGGAGGATCTAAGGGATCCATGGGCTCCATGGGATCATCAACAATGTTTGTCTCAGATTCGGGCACGAGAGGACCATCTGAAATATCCATATCATCATTCTTCTTAGGAGAAGGAAGCGAAGGAAGGTCCCTTGCTTTTCCAAGGGCGACATCTTCATCGAATGTTAAATCCCTGCTAATCTCGACCTTCGTTTGACTAGGAATATATATTCTAAAATCTTTATAATTTTCACAATATTCAACAAACGTACATTTTCTTCCAATGGCCTCCAACTTGTTTCTTTTGTTCTTCAGCACATGAAAGTATATGGGGAAACCAAAGCTACATAGATTACCAACATTGGGCTTAACACCTATGAACACTTCTTCAGGGGTCTTGTTGTATAATTCTTAATGAGGTACCATGTTTTGAACATATACGGTGGAATTTCTTGCTTCTCCCCAAAAAAACTTCGACAACTTTTGATCATGTAGCATGGCATGGGAAGCTTCTATAATGGACCTGTTCATTATTTCAGTGACTCCATTTTGTTCAGGAGTATAGGGCACAATTGTCTCTTTCTTGATACTTTCCTTCTCGAAAAAATGATTGAGCTCCTTTGATATGTACTCTCCACCATTGTCAGACCTGAATATTTTGATTTTCTTCCCTGTTTGATTTTTAATCAAAGCTTTTAACTCCTTGAACATTTCGAAGGCTTCATCCTTGTGCTTCAAATAATATATCCATGTATTTCTAGAGAGGTCATTAATGAAGGTGATGTAGTAGAGATGGCCACCAATAGAATGCATGGGCATTGGACGACATATATCGGAATGGATGAGATGGAGGATGTCATTCATCTTGTTATCACTAGAGGGGAATGGTCCCCTTGTCTTCTTTCCACTAGCACAACTTGGACATACTCGATCATGTTGGGATTTAACCTTGGGAATCCTTGAGACCAATTTCTCCAATTTCGAAAGAGCATCATAATGTAGATGGGCCAATATTCAGTGCCATAGCTCACTTAGATGATTAGTATTATGGACCAATTCTAGAAGTGGTATTCCAGTAACCTTGTAGAGTCCTTCATATCTTGGTCCCAATGTGAATGCATATCTCATAGGTGATCCAACAGGCCAAGTAAGAAAATTTCCCTTAATGAAGGAAACCCTCATCCCTTTGTATTTCAAGCGGATATTGATACCAAATTCTTCTTCAATCTCGACACATTCATCACATCATAGAGAAAAATAGATTCCTCGGAATTCAAATGAAACTTGACAGACCCAAAACCTTTAACCGGATGAGTGGAATTGTCTCCCAGGATAATTTTCAAATTTGACTCCCTCTCTACCAAATTAGAGATAACTTACTTATAACCAAAGAAGTGATGAGTGGCCCCACTATCAACCAACCAACTATCCCACAAATCTGGAGGAGATGAACTAGTAAGGGCGGAATAAGAATATATTCAGATTTATTCACAACATTCTTTCATACCTGGAGAATCTTGACTTCTTTTGTGAATGACGATCTTCTTCATGATCACTTGGAGTATTCCTTCTTCTTCTTTCATCTCTGCCATTACGATCATTCCTTTTGTCATCTCTCCTTCTTTGATCATTGAACTTGTTGTTGTTGCTTCTAGTATTGTAGCATGGTCCATTATTTTTCTTGGGGCAATCTCAAGCATAGTGGCATTTCTTATGACAATTGTAGCATTCAATGTGCAATAATTCCTTCCTTCTATTTGGATTTCAAGGAGGAGGCTTCCTTGAATTTTATGGACCTCCATTTCCTTTATTCTTCTTCTTGTCATGAGTGATGAATATAGTAGGCTCTCCTTCTTCATGCTTTTGAATCCTTCCTCTTGATATCATCCTTGATTCTTCTTGAGTTATATTTCCAACAATTTCATCAAATGATGGAAGGACTTTGTTTTTTATTATAGTAGTAATAAAGGTTTCCCAAATAGGAGGGAAATCTATTAGAGCCGCAATCACCAGTTCCTTGTCAGGCATTGGTTCCCAACTCTTTGCAATTGATCTCTAAGACGAGATATCCTCATAATGTAGGATTGCACAAACTCCCCTTTGTTCATCTTCGTGTCTTTGAGTTGATCCAAGGAGATTATTTCATTCAAATTGTTGACTTTTGATCTGAACTTATGTGGGAATGCAACAAAATACAAATATAAACATAAACACAGAGATGCAGCAGAAATAAAACTTCATTTCATTAATATGAAAGAAATGAACTATGCTTACATACAAAATGGAAATAAACTTGCTTGGGCGATGGTAGCTTATCTCTAAGAAGCGATGTGGTGGATACATGCCTTTGAACTGTGTTACAATGAGAATTGGTGGCATTTTTATCATTGAGAAACCCTAAACATCAAAAAAAAACTAACCCTAGGAGATGAAGCGCCAAAATCTTGTGGGCCCCTTTTGGGTAAGTTGGAACGTCAAATTATGGGGGTCGTAACTTTGGCATATGATCTTTGTTTGGCTTTCATAACACCTCGTTTTGAAGATCTCGAAGAGGAGGCCAAAAACAAACTGGTAAACTTGTTTGGCACTTTTTTGATCTCTCTTTTTTCCCTAAAATATCTTTTAGTCCCTCAAAACGGATCCAAAAGTTTAGGACCCAAAAAACTACCAAAAATAGTACGTTGTTCTAAAATTAAGGAAATTAAAAAGAAACAATGGTGGGGGTCCAAGTGGAATAGGTGGGTTGCCACCAATATACACCTAGTTTAGTCCTCCCCTCTTATGAAGCAATGGTCCCCATTGCGTTGAGTGTCTCCATGAGATGGGGAACTTATGTTGAACTTGGTCCCTAGTGAGTCACTTGCCTTGGTGCAGCAATTAACTAGCTTTGACAACCAGATACAATTAGATCTTCTGTTGGCGATATTTCTTGATTTGCATATCCATGATCCGATCAATTGTGGCATGTTCCATGTTCTATGGGTTTAGCTCTACTGGTGTGAGTTGTTCTGCAATGTCTGACGTGTCTAGTAATGGTGGAAAGTATGGGTGAAGGCGACCCACATTAAACATTGGGTGCAGGCCAAGGAATGAGGGAACGTTGAGCTCAAAATCATTGTATCCCACAGCCTTAGTGATGGTGTAAGGCCCATATTGGAGTGGGTGAAGCTTACGGTGGGCCCTAGTCAGACGCACCTTTTACAAATGTAACAAAATTGTGTGGCCCACCTAGAACCTCTGTGGCACCCGCTATTTATCATGTTGCTTGTACTTAGCATTGGCTCGTTCTAATATGTCATGGACCTGTTGGAGGATGTGTTGAATGTGCTCAATGATGTTATTAGCCCTGTCAGCTTCGACCTGGACATGATTCGAATCTACCTAAGTAGATGCAAATGGTATGGCCACATCAACGGGACATAGTGGTTGGAATCCCAATCCCACCTAAAAGGGGTTGTTTCTAGTTGAGCTATGGAGAGCTTTTTTGTAACTATATTTGACAGAGGGGAGGATTTCATCCAATGTTCATGGATGCTTTGAGTTGTACATGCGTAGAATGTGCATAATCATCATGTTGACAACCTCTGTTTGGCCATCAGTTTAGGGGTGGAAGGTCGTGGGCTTAGTGAGCTCGGCATCCAACATCGACCAGAGGCTTGACCAAAATGTGCTCAGGAACCTGTTCTCCTGATCTGAGATAATGGAGTGTGGGATCCCAAAGTGTACCCATACTCGTTCAAAGAAGAGCTTAGCAGTGGCTTCTGTTGTGATACTTTTCTTGCAGGGCGCCAGAATGGCCATCTTAGAGAATTTGTCGACGACCATGAAAACGTAGTTGTTTACATGCTTAGTGGAAGGAAGGACTAACATGTAATCTATGGAGATGGATTCCCAAGGCCGACTAAGAGTAGGAAGAGGAGTATATAGGCCTTGCTTCTTGATGGTCGGTTTGGAAATGACACATGAAGTGTAGGATCTAATGTACTTCCCAACATCCTGTCAAAGGTTCAGCTAATAAAAATACTTATCCTGTCGAAGGTTCGGCTAATAAAAATACTTATCATGTCCAAGGTCTGGCCAATAATTTGTAGCACTTTTTCTCTACCCTGAAATGTCTAGCGACCCAACTGAAGTGCACCTCCCAAATCATCTTAGCATGCTCACTTGAAGGAACACATAGGTGTCAAAGGTGACGTAACATTGCACCATGGAGGTGAAAATCAAGAACTTGCTTGCCTTTTGGTAGCATCCGATATGTGTTGTTGAATTCTAGATCGTTCTTGTAAATATGCATCCACCCCGAAGTCTCATGTCCATAAGAGTTAATCACAATGGTTATAACCATAACGGTGGTCAGCTGAGATAGTCTACAACATTATTGGTGCTTCCCTTCTTTTACTTAATGTTCAAATGGAATTGTTGCAGATATGTGGACCATTTTTTATGGCGATCGTTCTGCAAATTCCTTTGTGTCTATATGAACTACAAGGTTTGGTGGTTTGTGTGGATGATTATTTCCTTCCCCATAATGTAATGCTTCCATTGTCATCAGGTCTGCATAATAGAATACATCTCTTTGTCATAAGCGGGATACTTTCAGACTATATTTGAAGGTGTATCACTATGATATGCCACCGGATGCCTCTACTAGGTAAGAACTGCACCAATAGCATAGTCAAATACGTCTATCTCTATCTCAAATGGTTTTTGAAGGCCTGGTAATGTGAGCACTGGCGCATATCAGAGTGATGCTTCAACTCAATAAACGCCTTCTATTGGGATTCAGACCAAAAGAAATTTTCTTTCACTCCACCCTTGGTGACTTGACTCAAAGGCATAATGATATGAGAGAATCCCAACACGAAACTACGATATAAATTAGCAAGACCCATAAAGTTGTGGAGCTCTATTAGAGTGGTTGGGGATAGCCAATCTCGAATAACTTGTATCTTGGTTGGGTCCACATGCATACCCCGCTCATTAACGAGGTACCCCAAATATTGAGCCTGCGTCATACCAAAAGTGTACTTCCCCAAATTGGCACACAATTTGTGTTGTGAGGACCTGTTGAATATGGTGTATGTGCTTTTCCCAACTCTGGCTGATGATCAAGATGTCATCCAGGTACACTACCACAAACAAGTTGGTAAAGGTCTGCTAGATGTCTTCCATCACCCGCATGAAGGTTGCAGGGGAATTTTTCAACCCGAAAGGCATGACCAACCATTTGAAAAGGCCCTCCCTAGATTTGATGGTGGTATTCCACACATCGGAGTGTTCAATTGGTACCTAGTGATAACCGAACTTCAAGTCAATCTTGCTTAAATATTTGGCCCCCTTGAGATGGTCTATAAGGTCATCAATCCGTGGGATTAGATACGTATTTTGGACAATGATATTTTTTAGCACCTGATAGTCAATACAAAGTTTCAAGGTGTCATATTTCTTCTGTACCAACATGATCAAGCTCCCACAAGGTGATGAACTTGGCCTGATGTTCCCTTTCTATAACAACTCCTGAATATACCTCTTAATTTCATCTTTCTCCATAATAGAGCATTGGTAGATCAGTCTGTTGGTTAGCGGCACGCTCAAGGTCAAATTAATAGAGTGCTTCACCTGACAGTGCAGGGGTACCCCTGTGGGGGAGGTGAAGTTGTCCCAGTACTCTTCCAAGACCTTGTCCATCTGTTGCTACCATGCAAAGGAACCCTGTTTGGAGGATATGGATGTGGCCACAACCTTCTTCTTGCCCTAAGGGTGAATCGTAAGGAAGAAAAATTTTCCGGTCTGGGAAATGATCTTACTCCATTGCTTCACAAAAATCAAAGAGATGGCAATAGGCAGTGCTACCTCTGGTATCTTGTACAGCTTATTTCCCAAATAAATAATGATGGTGTGAGGACTAGACTCATACAAAACATGAAACTTCCACAAGTATGGTTTTCCTAATAATACATCACAAAATTCAAGAGGAGCAACATCACACAGTACCTCATATGTGAAGGGCTTGGTGTTGTAGGGAAGGCGGCACTGTTGGCTGACGCGGAGATCTCGCCCTTGGTGAAGCCACCCGATGGTGTACGGTTGTGGGTGTGGTGTGGTCAGTATGCCCAACCGCTTCACTACCTCTACTGAAATAAGGTTCTTTTGGCTTCCATTGTCGACAATGAGCTACAGCGAAGAACCCTTCACCCACATTTGTGAGTGGAAGAGTCACTCCCCCTCCTTTTGATCTTCAGTCTCAATCTTCTAGATCTTGGTGGTGGCAATGGTGGAACTAGGATCCACATCAATAATATGCTTTCCTTTGTCATTCCCCTTATCAGTTTCTAACTTAGAGTCAGAACATGCATCTGATTCAGAAGCCTTCAACTCGGCCACCAGTGACTACGTGGCTCGACACTCACTTGTGTTGTGAGTGGGGCTCTTATGGAACTCACACCATTTCCATATGTCCTAAGTTTGTCTTCGTGGTGTTGTTCTTTGCTTGTGGCTTTGGCGGGTTGCCCCACCTTGGATTTGTCCTTTTTTCTGCGGTTTGGGGTACCTTTCCCTTGCTTTGCATTCATATATCCAGTGTCTCACTTCTTCTGTTTTGAATTTCTGCTCGATCTTGACAATGTTTCGATAAGTAGTGCCAAGCGAGGAGATGTCCAAGAACTCCATCTCGTCCTAGATGTACTTGTGTAGACAGTCGTGATACTTGAGTACCAAATGTCGCTCATAATCCTTAATACCCAACTTCGTGCGAAGGGTATGAAAAATATTTGTGAACTTTGGAACATCTTGGTCCCTTCCCTACCATAGTGTGGTCCACTTTATGTATTTATCTTCATAGCTCCTGACAGGGTAATATTGTTCCTTGATGGCGTCTTAGAAATAATTCCAAGTGGGTGTGGCTAAAAACAGTGAGGATTCTCTCTCGTCCTTTTGTTCACAGTAGGTTTCCCACCAGTCCTTGACATGGGTGGCAGCTTTGAGGAGTGTAAAAGTAATCTTTCCCCTATTGGAAAAGTCATGAACCGAAAAATATCCTTCCAATAGATTTAACCATCTATCTACAGCGTCTGCATCTATCTAGCCTTCAAATATGGGAATGTCAAAGTTAACTTGTACCTTAAAAGGAGTGTCGCCTCCAGAGTGGCTATTGGATGAATATATGTCGCTTGTGGGTAACCGTCGAAGGATCTAGGCAAAGTTATCCATCATCACGTTCCTCTCTCGCTCAAGGGCTCCTCAAGCATTATTTTGAAAGGATCTCTTGCTCTCTCATCTTTCTTTTCTTCCGCCATGGCAGGTTGTTAGGGTTTGCGAGGCTGGTCTTGCAAAGGTTCAACTAGTTCGAGCCCTAACTCCTTATACCATGACCTCATTGGGGACATGCAAAGAAAAACAAAGAAAGAGAAGATCGCTCTGATACCACTGATCCAAATTTATGTAGGAACACAACAAAATACAGATGTAAACATAAACATAGAGATGCAGCAGAAATAAAATTTCATTTCATTAATATCAAAGAACTATGTTTATATACAAAATGGAAATAAACTAGCTCGAGCGATGGTAGCTTATCTCTAAGAAGAGATGTGGTGGCTACATGCCTTTGAATTGTGTTACAATGAGGCTCAGTGGTCTTTTTATCATTAAGAAATCCTATACATACAAAAACCTAACCCTAGGAGATGAAGTGCCAAAAGCTTGTGGGCCCTGTTGGAGTAAGTTGGAACGTCAACTTCCTAGGGTGGTAACTTTTGCATACGACATTAAAGGATTTTTGAGGTCCAAAATGGGCCTCCTAAGGAAATAATAAAATAATAGCCAAACCAATAAAGTAATATTTATGAATTTGCAATTTTTTTTTGCACCACAATCCATGTAACCATAGTTAAATTCAATTGAATAGTTGTACCAAATAAAATTAATAAAAAAATTGTATTGATGTGATTATAAACAAGTGTTACATAGTAGCTACTCCCTATCGTTTAGTTTAAATATAGCTAAATTAAAATATATGTTATTGTTAAATATGTTATTTTTATTATTAATTTGTAATCCACTGGCCATGAAGTCGATTCAAATATTCATTACCTTTAGAATAAGTGTGAACTAAAGAGTTGAAAATTTATATTCATCTAAAATTATGATGATTAGATATGATAATGTATTTGATAATTTTTAAATGAAAAGTTAACCAAGACAAGAATGTAAGACATATAGGTTATATATTATGAAATTGGTTAACGAGTAATTATAAATTTGAAATATAAACTTTTAGGAAATGTGATTATTTATTGGAAATTTGTAATTATGAAATTGAAAGTATTGAAAATGTAGATGAGTTATCTTCTTTTGGAGTGAGAGATGTAATTAAAACAAATAAAAAATATTAATATATGTAAGTGATTGTAGCCTAGTAAATGCAAGTAAGTATTCTGTGAGCAAAAGAATGTTTAAATTTAAAGAATGCAAAATGATTTACTAATCACCAAATTATTCATTTGAAGAATCCAAATTATTATTCATCTAAACAATCTGCTCAATTTTAATTACACACAAATAATACTAAAATTGTATCTATAAATTGATTTATACATTTTATGTATTTAAACAAAACTCTTTATAAATTGAAAAACTGTAATTAAATTTTTATATACTTGAGTTATTGGTATTAGATGTAAAAATTATTATTTAAATTTAAAGATGCAAAATGTATTTATAAATTTTCCTTATTATAAGAATATTAAATTAATTTTAAAAATCAAATTTTAATATTTATAATAAAATTTAATGTAAATAATAAATATCAATATTAAATATTTATAATAAAATTTACAATAAATATTAAATAATTAATTTAAATTCTATAAACAACTTAAAAAACAAAAAAAAAATATTAAAATTTAAACAAAGTTTTTTGGTAGAAATCACATGAGAGAATTTTTTTGTAAGTGTGGTTCATCATCAAAATGATATAAAAATTTAAAACTGCTTCAATTTTAATTTGTACATATAAATTTTGAGACTTTGTTACCAATCCAACCAATTTTCATCACTGCATATAACTGTATCATTATGCACTGAAGTTTATGATAATCCTCCTTCCAATTAACTTTTGTTTAGAAGTGATGGTCACTTTGATATTTATATAATTTCAAGAAAACAGAGGATCACCAAAAGCTTTTGGAAATATGAGAAGAGTTGCCCCGTGCTTTATTTCGAAAAGACACCTTTGCCCTGATCTTGTCTTGTTGGTATTTGTAGCGACTTTCGAAATCTGAACAAGAGAAAAAGGTGTTGAGTTAAAATGTGAGTGAGGTTGGCAGTGTTTTATATCTTAAATAAATTTATATTTTGGGGAGATTGAAACACCAAATTTATTTATTTATCCATAAACGAAGTATATTAGTATGGTAATACAAATTTATGATACGATATTTGTATTTTTGGTTTATTAATTTATAAGATTTTTGTATTTTTAATTTATTAATTTATGTATTGAGTAATAACATGTTGAATTTGATGGCCAATCACATTGTAAAAAGTTAAATTAAAATATTGACAAAAAAATATTAAATTTTAATGTGCAAAGTAAAATTATGGAAAATTTACTAATATTTTTAGTCAAGCCTAAACTAATATAAATTTGACCACACACTGAATGCAATATCACATATCGTAAGGCATGGATAATAAGAATGAGTTTTTCAAGAAAAAATCATTATCATTCAACAACTAATGCATTTGCCTTTTGTACTTAAATAATTTACAATATATTATAAATATAGATTCATAAATTCTTAATGGTATAATATATTATTAATTAAAATTTACATTGTTTAAATTTACAATTAAATTATATAATAACAAGTAACTAATATACTATATAAAAATCAAATAATATGATATAATATATGTAATATATTATTTTATGTATTAATTTATAAATAGGTTATTATTGTGATGAAATTTTGTAAGAGTTTATCAAATAATTTATAAAATCACATTAAAAATATTAATGTGGTTGATATAGCAGAAAGTTTCATTTGTATCTACCATTGATAAATATATAACAATAAAAATAATAATAATAAAAACTATTGCAACAAAAATATTATTATTATCATTAAACTGACTAATTTTTATTTCAAGTGTATTCTCTCATCTTCAAATAAACATAAATTTTAAATTTTTAAATTATCTAAGAAATACTCAACATTAACAATAAATCATCAATCATATATTAACCACCTCTAATAATCTTATCTTATCTTCTCATTCATATATAATCTTTTTATTAATTATGCTTTATATTTTTCAAAATTACAAAAAAAATATTATTATTAATATTAAATTATTTTATTAAAATTACATTAATAAACTTTTTTATAATTATATACCTTTATCATTTCTTTAAAATAATAGACCATAATTTTTCCTTCTCGATGAAGATGTCACTATTTTTTTACATTTTACATAAAATAGTTCAGATTGGATTTCTTGATAGAGTTTTATGGTCACAGTGCAATTGAGAATTGGGTATTCTCTAGGAGCACATATGTCAAAAGTTGTGCAGTGTATGCAGTATGAAATGTTGTGCAGTAAAAGGACGTTTACAAGATTAAAATGTTGAATATTTTATCAGACAATGGTTTTCGTTGTTAGTGGTCTGTATAAATGAAAATCATTAGCAAAGGATGAACCATGATCAATTTGTGGGAATTTGCGGAGTTTGGTGCAAAACAAGTTGGGGATGCAAGTGTGGCCCACTCAATCTTATTTATTTATTATTATTGCATGTATAGTGTTTCCGAGTTTGATTATGTTTTGTAAGTATTGTGAGGCTTTTCAAGATATTCACGGCGGGCAACCGAGGAAAATCAATGTTGAGACACCTTGCACTTGAAGTCGACACCTGAGGCAAATCAATGTTTAGACACTTTGCCCTTGAAGTTCAGACATCCTACCGGCAACATGAAGGTTAAGAAAGCGTTGATATCATGGGTAAATAATTTCATTAAAAGCCAATTGTTAAACCAACTATCAACCATTATTCTGCCAAATGCTACCCAGAGGCCCTTGTTTTGGTGGCCAGGTCGAATTTGGAGGTCAATCATGAGGTACATTGGAGTAAATGCAACATTTCAACCATTCTGACCTGCATTTTCCATTCCCACAATATTTTTCAGAGCTTTCTTTTCCATCCCACCACTGGCCAAATATCAGTATTCACTTCACCCCCATGAATTTGAACAATATTCCTTTCTCCTCCATGAATTGGAAAGATTAGCCAATTCTAGAAGAAGCATGGAAAAAGGGAAAATGGCAGGCAGGGGAGAACCAGGGAGGCCAAATGGCAGGAGATGGAAACTCAATTAACCAAGCCCTAAGTAACAATAGGTAGGAAGTAGCAATAAAGGAGTGCAGTAAGGAAGACTTGGGGATACAGAGAGCAGGATAGCGTGAGATTCCATACCTGAGGAGATAAATTCGGAGAGTTGGTCGCAAGGGTAGGAGAATCTAAAATTTGGAACGCAGGAATGATGTTTTGAGGACCACAGAAGCTACAACACCATAGGTTAGTAACTATAAACATGGAAGCTTGTAGGTTAAGGCTCTTACTCAGGCACTTTTCATCTTCCTTATACATAGACACTCTCTAGATCTCCACACTATACTTGCACAAGACCAACATCCCTTCTTGGTAGGAATAACAACCATACCTCTGATTACCTACTAGCCTCACACACTTCCACATTCTGTGGAGCTATCTGGTATCATTTATCTGTGCCCCTATCACAGTTAGCCAGTGCCACCTTACAATGCTTTTCTCAGTTTCTCTCATATCTCTATAGGGTGCCTCTTGTATCGTTGACTCAAGCATAGTCATTAGGGAGAAGAAAAGACAGTTGTTAAGGCACAATCTTATCACGAGATATCTGGGCACACCTCATGCACTCGAGAAGTTGGTACACTTCCTTACCTTTGCTATGAAAGGGATAACCTCCAGAATGCATGAGTAACTATAACCATGGAATCTTGTAGGTTAAGGCTCTTACTCTTTACATGGTAGATAGTATGAAGCCCAAATGTTTACTCTTCATATATCTAAGTGTCCAATTTTTTACTTCTGGAGGTTGTAAGGACATGGGGAAATCTCATATTAACAAACCTTGAAATTTGTTTGCAAACCCTGTAAAAGTGTTGAGAAACATAGTGCAAGCAACCTTTGAGTTTGGTATGATCTATGGGTGTGGTAGTAAAGCTATTCTACAGCTAACCAACTCATCTGAGTGAGCCATTGGTACACAAAGTCTAGGTTATAAACCATTTTTCTTAATCTCATCCTGCTAGTAGTCAAACTGTATTAGCCAACAAATAGAGCAAAGGCCCTACGAAGATGGCATATAGTCACTCACTTTTATTGTTGTTGTTAGAGAGGGCATATAAAATTTAAATGCTGGAATTTGGTAGTGATAACAATCAGGCTCAAGAATGGAACCACATATGTCAACAGAGTATGTACATGGCTACACTAGGAAAGAGTCATAAGTAATATGCCCCAATTGTGTACAATCTCTCAACAAAATATGTGTAGAATTACACCAGGAACAAAATTATGGTAAGCCTCATTAATATGTTCAGTTTGTAGAATTGCAACCATAAATAGTACTGAACATTAGGCATGAATCTGTAATCTTCTCCTCTACTGTACACCCAGATTCCATGACTACAGGATGCACAATCTATACGACCAACAGATAGTATTATTCTCAAGAGATAGTCAAATTCATCATAGAGATGAGTAGGTAAGGTCTTGAAAAGATAAGTTTAATTTCCCTTTTTAATGTTTATTTTGGATGACTCACAAGTCCATAATCATTATCTAAGTTAGCTACAATAGCCAAAAAAAATCGTTGACAATATGAGTCAAAGGTTTCTTTATCAACAACATTGACTTTTTTTCATAGATGACATGGTATTGGATGTCTAACACATTCCCTGAACCAATGAAATTGTCATACTTGTGAGGAAATGCTAGAACCATAGCCATGATGGACTTACAGGCCTCTGGCTCCTAGAAATGCCGTTATGTGCTATGCTTCACTACAAATTTGTCATATTGCTAGTATTATGGAAACATTTAAAGAGTCTACAAGATTAGAGTGAATGCATTATGGGTTCAATATTTCATAGGTTTTCAAAGATTAATACCTTGGATTGCACACAAAAGAATCAATGTGAAGCATTCAATCCTCCTCATGTTCGATATTACAAGTGTAACCTAGTATGGTTTAAACAAGATGCTAGCATATTCACAAGGAAATTGGTAAACTCTTGATCTTAATCAATCACCTAATTCTCACCAAACCATATTTCTTGAAGGAAAGATACTAAACATAGGATAGTATTTGTAACTAATAAGAAAGACAAAGAATCGTAAAAATAGATCTTGAAACATTTATTGTTCCTTCACATCAATGAAATATAAAGAATTTCTAGAACTTTGATGAAAGATTTATTTGATTGAATATTGCAAACTAGCCAATTGATTAGGGAAAAAAGAATTTCCACCCAATTGCAGGCTTTATCGCACTTGGTCTTTCTACAATAAACCACCCCCTATGTAACACACCCCCTCCTTATCACCCTCATAAAGTGAGGTGGTTACTGTGAAAAGTCGATTCCCAATGTATTGTCTTGGGAATGGAATCTAAGGTCTCCTTTCTTTTTCTTTTTCTTTTTTCTTCAACCCTCAATTATTTTCCAACTGCTTGCATGTACAGAACTTTTATAAACCATTTGTATTTATTATCAAATCCATTTTGGATCAGGGATTGTTGAGAGACATAGCCAATAGCCATTGTTCGACCTTGTGGCCTCACATCCCAGCTTGAGGGTGGATTATATGGCATGTTCCTGTGTTTAGGGATGAATCACTCCTCTGCAACTGATGTGGACCTTAGTGGAAACAAACATAATAAGAGTTAGGTACTTGTACTCTCTATGTGTTTAATTCTTTTCTTATTTCTATCAATTGATTCCAATAAATCTATTGATATGTGAACTCCATTAAAGAAATGTTTCCAGTAACAAAAAGGTTGTTATTAATAATTATTGTAAATTTGGGTGGAATTTCTACTACAAATTATGTCTATGGGTGGAATTGAGTTGAAGGCTACTTGTTAATATCAAACACTACAAACTAACCAATTAATTTTATATGATGCCCATGGTACATGTGCCATTTTTGGTTTGAAAGTTATTCAAATGTTGAGCTTTTAGAGTAACATTTCCCCTATTCAAGCAATTGAGAATAAACCACATATCATAATTCCTCACACATACATAGAAGCATACTATTGAGTGTAATTAAAGGTTATTAATTGTAACCTTATAAGTGGGATAAAGTTAATGATCTATAACAAATATGGTCCCTCAAGAAAACCAAAGAAGAACTATTTGAAAGGCAGGATAAGAAGATAAAAAAAAACATACTTACATTTCCAATAGACAATACATAGATAATAGATAAGTATACATCTTTATACTAGTATAACCTTATATGTTTCAAGGATCTAAAAAGCTCAATCATTGAGACAAACAATTCAGTTAAGTGATCCAAACTTGGGATTCAAGTCATCTGATAGTTTAATCATTCTGAATCAGCAGTTTGTTTTCTGAAAAAGCAGAATTAGTAGTTAAGAGTGCCATATTTTGTACACAAGGTTATTCCATGTATGACATCAGACTTTAGAACCCATCATCAAGCAATCAAATTAGAATTGGACCAACCTCCTTCACCATTGCTGATAAGTTTCAGACATTAATGCAATGTACCAAATTACCTCCAAGAGCATGAAGCAGCAGAAAAATGAGCAATATCAGCATGTGTCTCTAATATTGAAGCACGTTCCTTGCCATGTAAGGAGGTTAAATGTTATGAGCTTTTCTATCCTCCTGTAGATGTACACTCCTTAAGAGGATCACATCCTTAGGGAAGAAAAATGAATACTAGTGACAATCAAAGCAATTAACCATTGCACACCTTTAATGAGGTTTTATGTAATTGCATGAAAATGCTAGGGATTTCTATTGTACAGTAAGTCAAAGTCAACTACATATTTTCATTATGTGCATGTGAGAAGACATAACAACCCTTGATATGTTTAGTGATTAACTTATGCAATTTTGAGAGAAAAAGGCACAGATCCTTCCAAAAATGCAGCGAGATTGTTTCCAAAATTAAGCTCATAATTTAGCATCAAAAGGTGTTAACTTACTATTTTCTATTATCTAGAGTTTTAGAGGAGCACTCTGAAGGTTATCATGCAAAAGAGTGAAAGAGCAGACCTGTAGACTTCATCAATTGATATTCAACAACATCAAGGAAATTGACACTAGCCTTGAACATTTGAAGGATTCCTTTTACACAGTGCACAAGTGCATCAACAAAGAACTATTTTAGGTACAACGTTCAAATTTCACTATTGTATCCAGTATCTAGCCATTTAAATGTTTTTAAGAGAAAAATATCATTGTTGTAAGGTTGAAACTTAAAACTGTATAAGATTATTTAACAAAGTGGTGGGATCACTATGACATTCCTTAGGGTGGGATGAATGGTATTGATTAGGGTATGTTGCAATAACATACCATACGTTGTGTCTTATCACTCCATTACCTGAACTTGTGTAGATACACCATGTACCTGCATCAAGAGTGTAGTTACTTGTCTGGAAGCTTGCATTGAATATCATATGCATGACGGTGCCGAACAGGATGGCCTCTAAAGTTCATTATGGTGATGCCCTAATACATGGACAAAATTTGTGGTAAGCTAACTGTGATCAGCCTTCATATAACCTGCAAGCCATCTTAACTGCTCTAGTTCAAGGTCATGATAAGGAACTAGAAATATTAGTCCCTTATCAATTCCTATTACCTGGTAGGATGAAAATATAACTAGCATTAACCAGTGGCAGTCACTCTGGACAAGGGATCAGTCACCTACAATAAATATTTAACTATAAACCTCACCATTAACAAGTTTAACATTGCAGTAGAAGGGTCAGATAGGGATTTTCAAGTGGGCCACCCTACCAAGTTCAAATTGGTTGCATGCATGGTGTTAGTACTTATACTATGAGGTTTTCCATAAGCGTGAACTTCACCCATGAAGACCAACCTTATGTTCAATTTATGAAATCTCATTGCAGACTGGTCACTACACTTACCTGGCCCCATCCTTATGTTCAATTTATGAAATCTCATTGCAAACTGGTCACTACACTTACCTGGGTGGCCAACACATAAGCCATCCACTATCACTTTGGTGGCCTTGCTCCACATTTTAGACCACAAACATCCTAGTCTAGGGGTATCCCCAAGGTCTATCTAGCTAAATTTTGTAGATGTGGGAGCAATTTTCAACTAGGATTGATTAGGAATGAGATTGATCAAACAATCATATTGCCATAAGAGTGAAATAAAATATAACACAAGTTTCCCCATTGAAATGTGGATTACCATTAACCATGAACTTGTGTTAGAATGTTGGCAATGATTATGTTATGACAGTCCTGTGTTAGAATGTTGGCAATGATTAGGTTCCATACTCAAAAGTTTTTTTTACATTCTGAGCCTAAAAGAGATTTATTCTCATATGTAATATTTTATTTTATTTTATTTAAATTGTTGCTTTTCATATTCTATATATTTATCCTATACTAAATTTATTTTTTCATTATGTTTGTAGTTGCAGGTCCAGTCTTGGGGTAATGGACAATATAAAAGATACTTCAAATGGAAGAAAAAAATACACTATTGAAATTGAGGTGATCAAAATATGGCACCGTTACACAAGAGAGTGGGGAAAAATATTGACCTATGGGCAAAGGGAGAGTTATTCCCAATAGATCCTACCACAAATTCTCACCCAGACTTTAAAAGTGTAACAGGATTGGTCAAGTTTTTGTGTAATGGAAAGAATGGGTTGCTAGGATATTGTGAAAACTTAAAGGGAACTTGTAAATATCTTGAGAAGAAAGTGGACAACCTACTCAAAACAATCTATGATTTGGAATACCAAAACTAAAAGTTGGTTGAAAGCATTAATCAAATTCAGAACATGAATTTGGTTGCAAATAATCAGAATATGAGTTTACGACAAACCATCTTTCTACAAAATCAGAGTATTATGAACAACTTTGTAGAAAATAAAAGATTGGGTGAAGAGGGACAAAAGAACTTTGAAGAAAATAAAAGATTTGTCAAAGAGAGACAATATTTTAGTAAAGAGATTAACAGTTTAAAACTTAAGGTTGCTAGTTTAACAAGGAATTTGAAAGTACTCAAGAAAACACCATTTGGAGGAAGATATAGAATTAAAAAAGTTAGCAACATTTCTTCTTTGGTATCCATAGGGGGTGCTATGAAAAAGAGAGTATATGTTATGAACAAGAGAGAAGAAATCTTGGAGGGGGTAAACATGTCTTATATATTGAAGTCCATGTTCAAGAAATATGAGATAATATCCATGATTGGACAACCACGTTTTGATTCCCTTAGAACATGTCTTGTTGATCAAGTGATAAATCAACTATCAGAGTCTATGAATGTAGAGAAAGTCCAAAGTGTTTGCAATGATACTGGGATTAGTAGACGAGGTTATAAAACACTTTTTAAATGCTTACGAGAAGGATTGATAAATGTTGGAATCACTAAAGTTGTCATTCCTTGTCCTTTTCATATAAAAGGTGCTCGTGCAAGAAGTAATAGAAAAATTGTTGATCTTGTGGGTGACATGTATCATATAGAAGCAAAGAAAGAGATAAAACAGAAGGGTGGGAAGAAAAATATTAAGAATGAAATTGTGATTCTGAATTCAAAGAACAACATATGGTTAGATCTAGAGAAAATATTGCAAGCTATGGTGAAATTTTATGATATTTCTGTGGAGGAAGCACATGGAAAATTGATTTTTGTTGTCAAATTGGATGAGATGGAACTCATTAATAGTGAGAAATATGAAAGAGTTTCTATCACATTAATGAACAGGGCCATGGATCCTAATATTGAGGTAACTGATAAAAAAAAATATTCTGTCCAATCTGAGAATCACATATGGTGGTTGGGATTGTTTCACATATCTAAGGAGTCTCATGAAACATTAAAATGGGTTTTTTTTATCAAACTTTGATACCCACAACAATTGCCTCACATAGAATGGGAGAAAAACTAGTTGTTGATGGTTATGGATCATATGAAGTTGAATGGCATCTATTAGTTGATTTAAAAACATTAAAATGCATGTACAATGTTGGCCATGGTGCTAATGCAAAGCATAGTTGCATTTATTGTATGCACACAAGGAAAAAAGAAAAATTGCCAAGTGGCGGGTGGTCAAATGGGATTACAAGTTGTAAACAAGACATTTCTCCAAATCAAGATGAGATGGATGAAAATATGGATCCCATACTACCTATACCACTTACAAGAGTACATATATGTATGTTGCATGCATTTGTAAGAATTATTGATAAATTAGTGTACCTTTCTATTCTATTTTCTTGGAATAAAAGGCCACAAGAAATTGCATAAAATTCAATTGAATCAATTGAGAAGGTTCCTTCTAATGTTGGTTTGCATAGAGGTAATGTGAAAATTTTCAAATATACAAAATTGTCAGGAGCCCAAGGTAATGTTCCTTATAAACCATCCCTGGGAAGGGTTAAATCATGACACTTTATTGTAGATGTAAAAGCATCAAGAAAATTCCAATGGGAAATTTATAAAGACCTTATTAATGTAGAGGATGATCGAACTGATAATGGTAGATCTGCATTAAGAAAGAAAAAAAATTAGATAGCTCTTTCTTCTTTATTCTCATTAATGGACAAGGAAAATTTTGAGAAAGTGGATGATATGGCTTTCACTACAGCAGTTACACATTTTACAAAAGAAATGATTGGGGCATGGGGAGAGAATGAAATCACACATTACATGGTATGTGTCATTTCTTCCTTCTTTGCACATCATATTTAATATTTTTTATTATGTCATTTTTTTAATTAAAAATTTAATTAGTTATTTTTATGTTGGCAACACATATTGTATGCTCACGCACCATGGTTTTCTAAGGAGTATGGTAGCTTAGGAATTTGGAATACCCAAGGAATGGAAAAGTCTCATAAGCAAGCAAGGGTAGCATATCATAAAATACTCAACATGGAGGTGGCTCCAAACCTTCAAATCCACTTGTTCAAATGTTTGAGTGGTTTTATAGGTGCATAATATCAAAGTTTACTCAAGAAGTAGACAGTTCTAGTGAAGACTCTGTTGAAAAATGGGTAAGGGATGCACATATAAGACAAAATTGTGAAACATGGGAACAATCTAAAGGTAGAAATGCATGTATAGAATGGCATTCAAAAAGAAGAAGGGAGGGTAAAAAATGGGTTTTAAAAGAAGACATTGGCCAAGAATTACTGTGGTATGTTTTTTGTGTTAGGTTGTTTTAAGTGTTGAAAATACATATAAATATTGTAATTTTGATCCTGGATAACTTCTCTTTCTAATGAAAATCATTGTCCATCTTGCAGATAATGCCCTTCCATATTTGATGCATGCATGTAGGTTTAACATGCCCCACATCTAAATGTTACATGGTTAATTGATCTGAACTTAAACAAGAACGCAAAAACTTACAAATATAATCATAAACACGGAGATGCAAAAGAAAAACACTTCATTTCATTAATAAAAAAATATTGAACTATGCTTACAAACATAATGGAAATAAGATAGCTCGGGTGATGGTAGCTTATCTCTGATAAGAGATATGGCGGATACATGCCTCTGAACTGTGTTACAATGAGGCTCAATGGCCTATTTATTATTGGAAAACATGAGAAAACCCTAAACAACTAAAACCCTAACCCCAGGAGATGTAACACCGTTTTTTCCACTTCTTTTGAAGACTGGTAATTTGAAATTACCAGGTATCCATAATGCCTCTTATATGTTGGAAAGGTCTCTCTGAGTACTACAGGTTTCTTCACAAGCCCCTGCCTATGTCTGCAAACTTTCCACAAACCCCAAAAAATGTCGCTTAGGGTGTCAAAATTGTTCTGGAAGTTCAGGACCCAAAAAACTGCTAAAAATAGTAAATGTTGAAATGAACAAGGAAATAGATGAAACCGACTGCGAGGTCTAGGTGTAATAGGTGGGTGGCCACCAATATCCACCTGGATCATTCCTCCCCCCTTAGGAATCAATGGTCCCCATTGCGTACAGAGCCTCCATAAGGTGAGGAAATTTCTGTTGAACCTGGTCCTTAGTGAACCACATGCCCTGGTGAAGGAGTTAGCCTGCTTTGACAACTCGATATAGTTGTATCCTCTGTTGGCAAGTGTTATTGATCCTTGTGTCTATGATCTGATCATTTGTGGCTTGTTCCATGTAGTCTGGATTGAGCTCTGTTGGTGTGATTTGTTCTGCAATGTCATATGTGTCCAACAATAGTGGAAAGTATGGCCGAAGGAGATCTACATTGAGCACTGGTGCAGACCAAGGAATAGTTGGATTTTGAGCTCAAAGGCATTATCACTGACAGCCTTGGTGATGGTGTATGACCAATATCAGAGCGGGCGAAGCTTGCAGCAGGGTCTAGCAAGGCACTTCTTCTGCAAATGTAGCCAAACTTTGTCACCCACCTGGAACTTGTGTGGAACTCGATGTTGATCATGGCACTGCTTGTACTTAGAATTGGCTCTATCCAATATATCATGGACCTACTGGCAGATGTGTTGAATGCGCTCAATGAAGTTGTTAGCCCTTTCAGCTTTGGTTTGAACATGAGCTGAATCTACCTGAGGGGCTGCAAATGGTATGGTCACATCAATGAGGCATAATGGCTGAAATCCCAGCCCTACCTGAAAGGGGTTGTGGCATGTTGAGTTGTGTAGAGCTCTGTTGTAGTTGTGTTGGACATAGGGGAGAATTTCATCCCACATGCATGGATGCTTCGAGTTTTACATACGCAGAATGTATACGATCATCTAGTTGACAACCTTTGTTTTGCCATCAGTTTGGGGATGGAAAGTCATGGACTTAGTAAGTATTGTATCTAGCATCGACCAGAGACTTGACCAAAACGCACTCTGGAATCTGTTGTCCCGATCTGAGACAAAGTGGGATCGCAAAGTGTACCCATACTCGCTCAAAGAAGAGCTTAGCAGTGGCCTTTGCTGTGATACTCTTCTTACAGGTCTCCATGATGGCCGTCTTAGAGAATCTGTTGATGACCATGAAAATGCAATCATTGTTGTTCTTAGTAGAAGGAAGGCCCAACATGTAATCCATGGAGACAGATTCCCAAGGTCAGGTAGGAGTAAGTAGAGGAGTATACAGGCCTTGCTTCTTGATGGTTGGTTTGGCAATGGCGCAAGCGGTGAAGGATCTAATGTACTACCCAACATCATCACGAAGTTTCAGCCAATAAAAATAATTCTGCAATACTGTCACTGTTTTCTCTACTCCAAAATGTCTAGTGACTCAACTGTAGTGCGCCTCCCAAATCATCTTGACATGCTCACTTGAAGTTACACAAATGTGTCCCAGGTGGCATAACAATGCATCCTGAAGGTGAAAATTTGGAACTTGCTTCCCTTCCAGGAGTGTCCGGTATATGCTGCCAAATTCTGGATCACTCTTGTAAAGATGCGGCCACCCCTATGTCTCGTGCCCACAGGAGTCGAGCACAGTGATCAGCACCAAGACCGATGGTCGGCTGAGGCAATTAGCGACATTATTGGTGTTTCCCTTCTTATACTTAATTTTCAAATGGAACTGTTGCAAATAGGTGGACCATTTCTGGTGGTGATCATTCTACAACTTCCCTTGTGTTTGTATGAACTGTAGAGGTCGGTGGTCTGTCTGCATGACTACTTCCTTTCCCAGAATGTAATTCTTCTATTGAAAACAGGCTTGCAAAATGGAATACATTTCTTTGTCGTAAGTGGGGTACTTTCAGACTATGTCTGTCTCACTGTGGTAAGCCATTGGATGCCCATGTTGAGTAAGAATTGTACTAATAGCATAGTCAGAGGCATCTATCTCAATCTCAAATGGTTGTTGCAGGTCTGGTAATGTGAGCACTGGTGCAGAATAGAGGCGATTCTTTAACTCAAAGAACGCTTTTTGTTGGGTTTCCGACCAAAAAAAAATTTCTTTCGCTCTGCCCTTGGTGACTTGATTTAAATGCCAAGTGATATGAGAGAACCCTAACACGAACCTATGGTAGAAATTGGCAAGACCCAAAAAGTTGCAGAGCTCTCTTAGAGTGTTTGTGGCTAGCCAATCTCGAATGACTTGTATCTTGGGTGGGTCCACATGTACATCCTTCTCATCAAAGATGTACCCTAGATATTGAACCTAGGTCAAGCCAAAGGTGCATTTCTCCAAGTTAGCACACAACTTGTGTTGGTGCAGGGTTTGAAGGACCTGTCGAATATGGTGGAGGTGCTCTTCCCAACTCTGGTTGAAGATTAAGATGTCATCTAAATACACCACCATGAATGCATTGGTGAAGGGTCGCAATATTTCATCCATCAGTGTCATGAAGATTGCAGGGGTGTTCTTCAATCCGAACATCATGACTACCATTGGAAAATACCCTCCTTGGATTTGAAGGAAGTCTTCCACACATTAGAGGGTTTGATAGGCACCTGGTGATAACCTGCCTTCAAGTCAATCTTGATTAAATATTTGGCCCCTTGAGCTGGTCTAGAAGGTCATCAATCTGTGGGATTGGGTATCTATTCCGAACAGTAATCTTGTTCAACGCCCGATAGTCAATACAGAGCCTCCAAGTCCCATCCTTATTTTGTACCAAATACAATCAAGCTCCCACAGGGTGATAAGCTTGGCTTGATGTTCCCTTTCTGCAATAGTTCCTGAATCTTCCTCTTGATCTCATCGTTCTCTAGAAAAAAGCTTTGATAGATCGATCCATTGGGTAGCGGTGCACCTGGGGTCAGATTGATGGAGTGCTTGACATGACAAAGTAGAGGTACCCCTGTCGGTGAGGCGAAAATATCCCTGTACTCCTCCATGACCTTGCCTATCTTGTGTTGTTGTGTAGAGGAGACCTGCATGGAATCCATGGCCACAACCTTATTCTTTCCATGGGGACGAATCATAGGGAAAAAAAAATTCCTAGTCTGGTAAATGATCTTACTGCATTACTTTACAGTGATCAAAGAGATGGCGGTAGGCGGGGCTACCTCTGGTATCCTGTACAACTTATTAGCCAAAGTAATAATCACATAGCGAGGTCTAGACTCATATACAACATGTCGCTTCCACAAGAATGGTTTCCCTAACAATACATCAAAAACTTCAAGAGGAGCAACGTCACACAATACCTCATTATTGAAGGGCTTGATGTTGTAGGGAAGGTGGCACTGCTAGCTGACGCGAAGATCTTGTCCTTGGTGAAGCCACCCGATGGTGTACGGCTATGGATGTGTTGTAGTCTTTAAGCCCAGTCGCTTCACAAACTCTGTTGAAATGAGGTTCTTTTGGCTCCCATTGTTGAAAATTAACTACAGTGGAGAACCCTTCACCCACATCTATGAATGGAAGAGGCGTTCCCCCCCCCCCCTAGATCTTCAGGCTCAATCTTTTGGATCTTGGTGGTGGCCACGATGGCACTGGGCTCCGCGTCAATGATTTTCTTCCCTTTTTCATTTCCCTTATCAGGTTCTAATTTAGAGTTGGAACCTGCATCTGATTGGGAAGCCTTCAGCTTTGCCAACAGTGACTACTTGGCCTAACACTCACATGTATTGTCAGTGGAGCTCTTATGGAACTCACACCATTTTCTCGGGTCCTTCTTCGTCTTTGGGGTGTTTTTTTTACTGGAAACTTCGGCGTGCTGTCCTAGGTAGCCTCGCCTTGGCTTAGTCCTTCGTTCTGTGGTTTGGGGGTGCCTTTTCCTTGCTTTGGATTCACAGATCCAAAGTCTCGCTTCTTTTGTTTAAACTTCTGCTCAATCTTGACAATGTACTGATATGTCATGTCGAGCAAGGAAATGTCCAGGAACTCCATCTCGTCCTGGATGTACTTGTGTAGAAACTCACGGTACTTGAGCACCAAATGTCGCTCAATATCCTTGATACTCAACTTCATGCGAAGGGTATGGAAAGTATTTGTGAACAATGGCACATCCTGGTCCCTTCCCTGTCGTAGTGTGGTCCACTTTATGTATTTGTCTTCATAGCTCCCGATAGGGTAATATTGTTCCTTGATGGCATCTCGGAAATAATTCCAAGTGGGTGTGATTGAAAACAACAAGGGTTCACTCTCGTCCTTTTGTTCACAATAGGTTTCCCACCAGTCCTTGACGTGTGGGGCGACTTTAAGAAGTGAAAAAAGTAATATTTTCCTGATTGGAAAAGTCATGAACTGAAAAATATTGTTCCAATAGATTTAACCATTTATCTACAGCATCTACATCTATCAGGCCTTCGAATATGGGAATATCGAAGTTAACTTGTACCTTAAAAGGAGTGTTGCCTCCAGAGTGGCTGTTGGATAAAGATGCATTGCCTGTGGGTAGCCGTCGAAGGATTTGGGCAAAGTTATCCATCATCGCGTCCCTCTATCGTTCGAGGGATTCCTCGAGAAACATTTTGAAAGGATCTCCTATCCCCTCGTCTTTCTGTTCTTTCACCATGGGAGGTCATCGAGTTTTGTGAGGTTGATCTTGCAATGGTTCAACCAGATCAAGCCCTAACTCCTTATACCCTGACCTCATTGGGGACATGCAAAGAAAAACAAAGAAAGAGCATACCTCTCTAATACCACTGATCCGAACTTAAACATGAACGCAACAACTTACAAATATAATCATAAACACAGAGATGCAGCAGAAAAACACTTCATTTCATTAATAGAAAAATACTGAACTATGCTTACAAACAGAATGGAAATAAGATAGCTCGAGCGATGGTAGCTTATCTCTGAGAAGAGATGTGGCGGCTACATGCCTCTGAATTGTCTTATAATGAGGCTCAAGGGCCTATTTATTATTGGAAAACATGAGAAAACCCTAACAACCAAAACCCTAACCCTAGGAGATGTAACACGAAGAGTTTGTGGGCCCCATTGGGGTTAGTTGGGCAGCCAACTTACTGGGGCCCTAACTTGGTCATATTATCTCTGTTTGGCACGTATGATGCCTTGTTTGTACGGTCTCTTTGAGTACTACACCTTGCCGATGGCCACGTGCGGCGAACTCCAAAAAAACATTGTTTAGGGGGTCAAAATTGTTCTGGAAGTTCAGGACCTGAAAAAATGGTAAAAATAGTAAATGCTAAAATGAACAAGGAAACAGATGAAACTAACTGGGGGGTCTAGGTGGAATAGGCAGGTGGCCACCAATATCCACCTGGATCATTAAGTCATACCCATGTCTTGCAATATTTTCATCATACTATTTGACACCTATGCATTTTTTGGCTACTTTTGTGAATTTCTCTCCTTTCCAATAATTGATCTCAAATAACTTTAATCTTAAACCATGTCAAACCATACCGACACGTGTCAAAACATACCAAGGCATCTCAATGCTTGCCAAGCATGCTAAGACTTGCCAAGTGCCAACATGTGTTAAGTGCCAATGTGTCAAGGAGTGTTACGCATGTTATGGAATGGTAGGGCATGTCGAATAGTGCTAAGGTGTGCCAGAGCACCAATACATACCAAGGATTGTTAGGGAGTACTAGGGAAACACAAGGGAACACTAGGTCAAAATGCATGGAAATTAATGAATATGTGTTGACACTAGATAATAAACCTGACAGAGACGAATCATGTGTTGACTCGTAAGAAAACTATATTCTCATTACTTGAGGGAAATGATACACACTAATTACTTCTTAACAAATTGGTTGACTCTAACCATTATGGCCTTGGACACATAATGAAAAACACTCAATAACAATGGTCTTAAATCATTATCTTTTAACAAAAAATATAGCAACAATCACATAGCGTCATCAAAAACTCATTGGAATGATCAATGGTGTCAAAGTTTTTTTATTGTCATTAAAAGTAACTAAAAAGAGCATTGGTGAGGGCCAATAAAAGATCGTCACTAGAAGTGTCACCAAAGAGAGAATTAGTGAAGGACCTTTAGCAACGCTCACCAAAAGTGTCTCTAAAAATGGCTTTGGTGGCAAACCTTAAAGGATTGTCACTATATGCACTTATGCCAACGTTTTTTTAAGGAGCGTCATCATATGCAACATTGGTGATGAACCTTACAAGCCCGTCATAGGCATGACCCTCACCAATCACCTTTTTTGTTGTAGTGTATGGAAGTTGCTACTCCATACAAAAGGAATATCTCACCATTGATCAAGTGGAACATTAAAGAAACTGAAAACAAATTCAATAACATAAATAAAGGATGCATGACTTTTATATTGATGATGACACATTAGCATGAGTCATAGATGAAGTATCCAAATACATGACACATTTTGAAGTTATTTTATAACATAAATAACTAATTAAAAACTTATTTCACTAGTCTAAATTAAAAAATAAAATAAAATATGTGTGTGTGTGTGTGAAAAAACAATATTATTGATTTTTTAAGATAAACATCACAACACAATTTGAAAATTATTTTATAATTTCAAGTTAAATATAAACAAATTTGTAGGATCATTAATTATATTCACTTTTTATCATTAAATAAATATTTTAATAAAATTATCATTTTAATTAACATAATTAAATTTTATTATTTTCTATTTTGGAAAAACATAATAATTTTTTTTATAATCCTTATCATATTAATTTAAAAATATATATATATATATAATTTTACATATTACTCAATAACGTGAAATTAAGCAAAATTTGTTAGATCAATTTATTTAAAAACAAAATCATAAATCATACAAAACTAATATACCTTTTTTCTTTAATTTTAATTTGTTTATATTGTTATTAATATTATTTATAGATTTGATTTATCCTAAACTTACACGGTTGTTTTTTAATTTATTTTGAGTTCATATGTATAATATATATGTATAGATATTAACTTATAATTAATTTGAAATTGTAATATTAAATAAAATGAGATGAATATATAATTTAAAAACAAATATATGAAAATATATAATTATAATATTTATTGAAAAGTGTTTAAAGTCATGAAGATTGTATAGGGATATGCATTGTCTTTCAAAAAATATAAAATGACAAAAATAATATTTTATTCAAAACCTATGAAAGAACTTTTATTATGAATACTTTACTTTATGACTTTAAAAGTACTTAGAAAACTATCATGGTTAACCATGAGTTTTTATCCACCATTGAGAATGTGACAAGTAAGTATTTTTAACTCAAGCAATGTCCCCTCAACCATTGGAGATGATTTCATCCCCTAAAATGTGATTAGTTCTCATAAAGTGAATTTTAATTGTACATTTTCCTTAGGAGACCCATTTTAGACCTCAAAAATCTCTCAATGTCTTTGTTTGGCTATCATAATACCTCGTTTTGAAGATGTCAAAGAAGAAACACTTTTCCAATTTCTCTGTTTTCCCTAAAAACATATTTTAGTCCCTCAAAATGGCTCTAGAAGTTTAGGACCCAAAAAAACTACCAAAAGTAGTACGTTGTGCTACAATTAAGGAAATTGAAAAGAAACAATGGTGGGGTCCAAGTGAAATAGGCGGGTGGCCACCAATATTCACCTAGATAAACTTCATATATGTCAGCTATCTTATCATACATATCCTTTGACTTCCTCAAATTTCTAACATATGTAAGTAAATTATCTTGTAAACCATCAGCTATAATTTGCTTTGATTTCAACTCACCTTTCTTGTACTTATTCTTAGCAACAATGGAAGCATTCTCTGAAGTCTTAAGTACTTTTCCTTGAATGTATTCCAAAACATCATTGTTGTCAGCTGTGATTTCCAACCTGACTTTCCATGCAGTGAAATTGGATGAGTCACCCAACTTTTCATTTTCCTTGAAAAAATAAGACATCTTGACTTGGCTAGATTAGCTCCTTCAACTTTCACAAGATGATTGTTTCAATGCTTGTCTCCTTTTGGGCTTGTCCTTCACCTTACCTTTGATACCATGTTAAATTTTCATATTGTTCTATGTTGTATCAATTACTTTAGCCCAATTCAATACTTCAATTAGTAATCTTTCCAATAACAATTAGTCTTTCCAATCATCAACAATAATTGAAGATAGAACAATAAATGCAATGACAAATGAGACAATCAACACATCAACAAGAGACACCAGTTTGGTCAAAGACTAGGGAAAAACCCCACAAAGGGAAAACCCTTTGAAATTCTTCTTCTATTAGATTGTCATAAAATGTTCAGAAAATAGTACAATGAGCCCAATACAATATCATCCAACATCCCAATAACATTAAAAAATATGTTTACAACATCAAAATATATCAGAGGCAACTTTTTCTATCTGCAGTCAACTTTGGTCAATGGTCAATTTCAGTCAAACTTCACAGTCGCATGGAGAAGGAGTTGTATGAGCGACTGGAGGCTTCCAGTTGCTTCCTTGAGCCTGTAAGCCAGGGAATGTGGTCTAATTTGTCCTACGACAAGCCAGCGACTGTAACCGTAAACCCTAGAAACATATGTGAGCTTCGAACTCTGTAATTTCGGACCTTTGCGAACTTCTTTTGTCGTCCCAGCCTTAGACCTGTGCAAACCAATCAATGAAGAAGAGAAGAAGAAGATTCTTGGTGATGTACAAATGAGCTTGAGGTCAATTGTATTTATATGCTTCCAGGGTGTCTAATTTTCTTTAGGGTCAAACTGTCCAAATGTCCATATGTGGGCTTTTCTTCATAAGTACACTTTCCCTTGTCCAAATTTGATGATATTTAGGTTGATTTGGTCCTCTCAAAAGAAGAATTCAATGAAATCATCATCTTCATCAAATGATCTGTCCAAAGTGGAATTTTACCCTAGTTTCATAATTTAACAAACATGATACTTATGGTGATTACATGATGCAATTGAAATTTCTCCCTAGCTGAGAGGGAGTGTTAATTTGAAAGCTCGGTGACAAATTCCAACCATGGGACTAGATTCCTCTTTTATAGAGGATCAATTTTGACTATTGAAACCCACAATGTCGCATTTGATCAAGTCGTCGCTAACAAGAAAATGGACAGTCTTGGAAGCCTATAAATACAAGTGACATCAAGTTCATTTGTACAACACCAAGCATCTTCTTCTTTTCTTGTTCATTGATTGATTCGCACAAGTTTGAGTCTAGGTTGAGGAAATTGGTTCGCACATGTCTGAGATTATAGGCCCTGAAGCTCGCACGTGTGTTAGGGTTTTGATTTCTGACTACAGGCTTGACACAAGCAATTTTCGGCTATAATCGTAGGCATGTGAGCTCATCCATGCAGTTGGAAGCTCTCAACCGCACACATACCTCTTCCTCCGTGCAGTTCGGATCTAAGTTTGCATTTTGATAATTGGCTGCAGTTGACCACGGACAAAAAAAGTTGTCTCTGATCTAGATTGATGTTGGGAACATATTTTTGAATGTTGTGGGGTTAATTTGTTGGATTCTTTTGTATTGGCTCATTGTACTCTCTATTGAACATTTTATGACAATTTAATAGAAGAAGAATTACAAAAGGTTTTCCCCATAGTGAGTTTTTCCCTGGTCATTGATAGAAAATCTGGTGTCTCTTATTGATGTGTCGATTGTCTCCTTTGTCATTGCATTTATTGTTCTATCTTCGATTACTGTTGATGATTGGAAATATTAATTATTGATGAAAGATTGCTAATTGGATAATTGAATTGGGCTAAAGTAATTGAAACGACATAGAGCAGTCTGAAATTTAACACTCCAATGAAGACGAAGCATATGTTGGCCCTTTTGAAAGAGGTGACCTAGCTTCCTTCATAGATTACAGCAAGAAGAAGTTGTCAACCTTCACTTTCTCTCACTCTAGTGTTGTATTCTTTGAGGTGGTAAGGTTGGACAATGAAGTTTGGGCTATTTTCAAGGGTAAGCAAATCAAAGACCCTCCTATTTTTAATTTTCACATGGAAAATCATATGAACGCAAGAGGTAAGCACACAGTTTTCAAGAACACCCTTGACATAATGTGGCATATTCATTCCTTCATTGCCTCAAGCATTGATGATTAAAAGTATTATTAGGAACTAGTTAGAGAGCTCTGGGCTATCTAGAGAGAAACCTCATTCCTTTTTAAGGAGCTTCTCTAGCAAAACTAGAAGCTCAATGAAATCAAGACCATTGATTTTATTTCTTATGTAATATTTTTATATATACTATGATGTTTTTCTTATTTTTCATTTGTCCTCTTTTGATGTTGTTTAAACTATATTTAAAATCCTTTCTTCTTGATATATATTTTGTTTTCCTATAATGAATTCTTATATATTTCCTACTCATTTAAAAAACTATAATAACTTTATTAAAGATTGGTACACTCTTCATAGGTAAGAATTATTAAAAGAATGAATGGCGCAATCATTATTTGTAGCAAGGTCATCATGATGAAAGAAGCATTATAGGGAAAATTTTAGGGGCTAATATTTGTAGGTGGGCTAATTTTCCAAAAAAATAATTCCCCAATTACCATTTTTTTCTAACAATGATTCGCCAAATTTTTATAATAAAATTATTTTACCTTAAAGATCGCCAAAAATTTATATAGACTATACAAAAAATCATTATAAATTTGAATATTTTTACAAATATATCACCAGATATTTTATCGTTTACTCATTAGAGACTAGTAACATTTGCCAAAGTTCCTAAACTTTGAAATGAATTTCCATCCTTAAAATCTTCTCATAAACTGAAACAATCGTAAATTAAAACGCTAATAACTTATTATATCCACACTTAATTTTTAATTTCCTTGAAAACTTTGATAATCTTTGTTCTAGTAACTAGAGGACCACATCCAACGGGAGTTGAGAAAGCTCACAGAAATTTTCGAAGTAAATGTGTCGTTGGTTGTGCAAAACCAGATTGGTTCGTGAGACAATTGTAAAGCGGGAGGAGTTGTAAGTGTGCATGGTTAAAGTAAAAGTGGTGCATGCTGTGCTACACACAATAATGGTATTCCAAGTACCACGCATAGGGGAAATTGCATATGACCTTCGGAGAATTGGTTGACTTCGTGAAAGTTGCACAAATAAGTATGATCTTGATATGTTTCTCTATCCAATGATCTTGCTTCCTTAATTGCGTTCGTAATCATTTCACTTTTTTCAATTGATTTTTCCTTCTCATTCTAAAACCTTCACAAAATTCTCGAAATCTTTTAATCCATTGCTTTAAAAATAAGAGTTTGTAAGTAAGAGTGAGAGCATGGTGACACTAATGACTTGGAATGCATTTAAAAGATTTGCGATGCATGTGGGGATGAACATATATTTTTATTTATTTTCTGTTAATATATAAGTTTTCAGTGTGACTAGCACTATGTGGGTAATTTTAATGTCTAGCGTAATTGTCCAAACGATTTAGTGTTAAATGTTTATAGTGTTTATCATGAAAAGGGAGAAATTTTTATTCATTTGTGTTTCTATATATGTGTTATAATATGTTGTATGTTGTTTAAGAATCACATGGGTTGATGTATTAAATATTGTGATGATGATAGTGGTAGCATTTAAAGTAACTTTATTTGTGGGGGCATTTATATATATGTAATGGATATTATTATAATTATTAAGATTTTTTAATGGAGCATTTATGTGGCTCTTTGTTACTTAATATATGGGCAAAGTAATATGGTAGGTGAGGTCTTTTTATTATTTCATATTATTGTGGGAAGTAGTTTGATATGGCTTTAGTGGGTCATTAATGAGGTTAAATGTATATGTAATAAAGTTCACATGGGTGAGAATAAGTATATATATAGAGGTTAATGTAGTCATTATTGACATAAACATATGATTTGGATATATTAATATGTTGGGTCATTTGAAGAATGTTCTCATATCCTTTAAGTAGTTATTGTGTAACTCATCTTTATTAGTGTAATCTAACTAATATACGTTTTGGTTTTTTTTCCAGAATGCGGCAATACAATATTGGGCAAGATTGTGATTTATTGTTGTTTAAAATGTGTTTTTAAATGCTAAATGGATTTAACACCCTAAAAAACCACTAGGACACTCAGATGCTCTAGATTACACAATTCAAACTTACAATTCTAAGAAATCTCTGCCAGTTTTTAGGAAAAAATAACTGGGAAAAATGCTCAGAAAAGGGCCAAAACTTTTATTAGTTAGAATGTGCTCTATTTCTTTAGGAGTTGTGCTCCGTGTTCACATACATTGTACATTGTTCTCCGCTTTATTGTGCTCATTTAAGGATTTGGTACATAACATGGTATTCTCACCACTAAAACACATAATTCAAGGAAGTATTCTAATCATTATTCATCCATTGGTGTTGATCATCCATCAAGGTGATTCAATGCAAAGTTTTATGCAAGTTGGATTATAAAAATTCTTATGCAATGTGTCTTGATAAGGATTTTCATTAAAGGTGGTTCAATGTAAAGCCTTGTTCATGATGGTTTAGTGCAGATTTGTTTGGAGATTTGTGTTTGTGGAACTTCAGAGGGTTATTGTATCAAGGTTTGGAGTTGAATGGAATTATTCATATTTTGACAGTGGGCGTTTTCCCTTACACATATAGGGGATTTGCCACTAAAGATCTTCATGCTATTGTCTCTTGTGTTCTCTTGGTTTACTTATGTTGATGGTGTATACTTATAGGAGATTAGTTAGTGGTTGAACCTTCCTCTCTTGGTTTTTTAACGTGGCATTAAGAGAGTTGATAATTGTTGATCCTCGCTCTCTTAGAAAATTCATATATTGTTTAAGGTTATTGACCATGGAACATGTAGAAGATCACTCTTTCATGGATCTAATTTTGTAACGATTTAGGGTTTATAACTTTTTTGGCAAACAAGCCTTAGTTGGTCTATGCATGAGAATTCCTCCCTTTTATCATGCTCATTTTGAGAGTTTTATTTTTGTAGCAAAAATTGTGGTTTATAGGCCCTTATTAAGCAACAAAATTGTGCATTGACATGAGGTGCATTTAATATATTGGATCAATGTATTTTGGGCACAAAATTTGAAGTAAAGCTTGCATTTTTCTTCAACTAGATGGTGTTTTATGGACCAATAAAGGAATTGCAACTATAGTAGGGAAATTTTACGAGTGTGTGCATGTTTTGAGGCTTTTCTTCCATTTGTGTTTTGTTTTGTTTTGGGTTCTAACATTTACTTGTATGTTCCTTTCTACAAATGGATTATATCTTGGGTTACTAAGCAGTTTTAAGTAACTCTTCTAAGTAATTTCTTGCTAAAATTTTACAATGTCCTAGGGCCCTATTATAATATTTTTGTGCAGTACTTTTCCATTCTACCTTATCTAGGTGGTTTTGAACAAAACCATGGTTATTTTAAACTCTCTTAGGTTTAAATTTATTACAACTAAGAAAAAAATGAAGGTAGTAACTCTAAAATGGTTCAACCGTAACTTAGACATATCAAATGGGTCTAAAACCATCATTTAACATATAGCATTAGCATTAAGAAAGAAGGTAATAAATCTAGATACAATATAAAATAAAACAACAATGATCTTTCCCTAATATATTCTCGCCATTCATAGATGGATGAACAATTAATAAGGTCCACCTTGAATATAGGTTGAGAGATCACTTGACATAGTCAACCTTAGTCCCTTATCCTAAGTTCAACTAATATTCTTATTAATGAAAGCATTTTTATATACCCAAAATTAATGTCAAATATTTTATATAAGAACACAAGATACAATGAAAACCAAATTCTATTAGGAACTCAATCATGAAAAAAAAAACATTTTACATGTCAATACATAATGGCTGGAATGGTGGTAGCCTATATCCAATAAGACTTATACAACTACACTTATTATTAGAGCTAACCTTTAACTAGGAGTTGGAGTTTCCTTGAAATACAATGTCATGAAACCTTGGATTCAAAAACCCCTAAAAACATAAACTCTAAACGTAGGAGGTTTGTTGGCAAAATTTGGACCACAAGAAGCTAAGCATAAATTACACACTACCTTCCTTGGGCCATAACTCCCATATACACGCTCCGTTGTAGTGTTGGGCTTAAGGCACTTGATTTACATTCAAAATACAAAAGGTCCAAGTACATAGTCAACTAGACATCTAAACCAGACTAGAAGTTCAATTAACATAAACCTTTATAATTCATCAAAGAACTTAAAGAATAAAAAATAAATATCCATAAATATGTATACAACACAAAGATATTTTACCCGGGAGACCCTTAACTAGGAAAACCAACGAACCGTTGAACTTCACCACCCTTATATTCTTTACAAAATATTACAGTCAATTTACAATGAACATTGACCTTGGTCCACATCTAAGACTAATGCATTCATACATCACTTTATCTCTATAAATCATTAATATTCATCATACATCATCATCTCTCGTCGACCTATATCATGCTCTATTTATAGGCATATAAAACCCTAATTTGAAGCATCTCAAATCAATACAAGTAGCTGAAGACCATTGGTGAAGATCCCAACAATCTTAACTCAATTGTAAACTTTTTGTCCCTAGTTGATTGTTGTCTACCAGACTTTTTGAGGTCCATTCCTAGCCATCTTGCTTGACCATACAATAGATTGATTGAACTCCAGTCGATTGAGATTCCTTGCAAAGAGTACAACAACTCAATATTCTCCTACTTGTTTTCTTGTTTACGTGAACTATTAATACTTTGCTTCTAGTCAACTAGGGCTCCAAGGCCCAACTTCTCTATGCAAAAGAGAATTTACCAACACTCATCAACTTTGTTAGAAAGTCTACAACATTATTTACCGTTTTTTACTTTGACCGTCAACACCTTCTTGCTTTCCACCATGTTTCTAATGAAATGGTATTATACATTTATATGTTTTTTCCTTTAATGGTAAGTTAGGTTCTTTTCCAGGAAGATTGCACTTTAATTGTCACAACCCATCTTTATTATTTTTTTTAAAAACCCAATATTTGAACATAGTTACCGCAACTAGACTGCCTCCTTGGTTTCATGAGTGGATTCCATGTTTTTAGCCTCCATCATTTATAGTTCCACGATCACCTACAACTTACTCATTCAATTAATAGCTCTATCGAATAACTTGAATAGATATGTAGTAGTTTACCTTTTTCTATCCAAAATTCCAACCCAGTTGGCATTGAAAAATCCTTGTACATTTGTTTCATTATCATCCTCGAATCCTTCATGGTAGCAAATCATATGAACATTTTTGCCACACAAATACCTAAATACTCTTTTGACAATATACCAATGTTATTTTCCAAGTGTTGTCATGTATCTTCTCAACACTTCCACTACATGAGAAATATTTGGTCGAGTGCAGACCATTGTATACATTAAATAACCTACAACACTTGCATATGGAACATGAGCCATGTCCTCTCTTTCTTCATGTGCCTTTAGAAACTGTTCAACAGTTAGTCTTGTCCTAGCAAGAATTGGTACCTTCATTGTTTTATAATCCTATATGTTGAAATGCTTCAAAATTATTTCAATGTACTTCCTCTAACTTATCTAGAGTTTCCTAATTGCACGGTCTCTCCTAGTATCCATTCCAAGAATGAAATGTGTAGCTCTAAGATGCCTCATGTCAAATTTGGAGGATAGTGGAATCTTCATCTCCCTACACAACCTCAGTTAAGGATATTGATAAGATGGCTTCCCACAAATCCCAATCAAACTTCTCAAACCACATCCTAGGTGATTGTTTCATACCATAGAGGGACTTACCTAGCTTGTAGATAAACATCTTGTTTCCCTTTACTACAAATCCTTTAAGTTGTTCCATGTATATTTCTTCTTCCAAATCACCATGAAAAATGTTGTCAAGTCAAATGCCCCCCTAATTGACTTGGGTTCATCGTCAATGACAAACAAACAAAAAAATGGGTGGGGTGCACATTTTATGTTCTTTCCTTACTTGTCCAAAAATCCTTAGAACTAGAGTCTATCATTCCACCTCTTCATAAGACTCAAACAACTCATTTGAGTCACTTTGTTCTAACTTCAAGTCAAAGACCAGCTTTTATTTTCGTTTCTCCTTTTCTAGATTCTCTTTAGTCCTAGAAGCACACCTAACTTCCCTAAAGATCACACCTTGACTATAACTTGTCTTCATTGTCACTGAATCCTACAACTTATATATTTTCACTACGTCCTTTTAGCTAATGAAAATACACAAGACTACCTTTTTATTCAATGTTATCTTCTTCTCCTTCTGGAATGTAGACAAATGCCTCACAACCAAAGACTCTAATATGTGTGAGTGATGGGATTTTACCAAACCATACTTCATATGGAGTATTTTCGACCAATGATGATGATGGGGACCTATTCACTAGGCATCATGTAGTGTTGATTTCATCCACCCATAACTCTTGTGCTTATCCTACACTACCGAGCATGTTCCTTGCCTTGTCCATCAACATCCTATTCATTATTTTAGCAACTCCATTATGCAAAGGAGTGTATGGAGTAGTCTTTTGGCACATTATTCCATGTTGTTTGTATAATTTCTCAAGATCTTTACCATAGATTTCACCTCCATTATTAATTCTCAACACCTTTATCTTCCTATCTGTCGTGTTCTCCACAAGATATTTTAACTCTTGAAACTTCTCAAAAACTTCAAATTTCTTTTACGAAATACAACCATGTCATCCTAGATAAATCATAAATGAATACATAATATATGGAGTCACCAAGAAACTACACTAATATTGGACCAAATACATCACCATGAATTAGATATGAAATTCATTTTATCTTTGTAGTGTCAGACGGGAATCTAAAGTGATTTTGTTTTCCGCATAAACACAATGTTCATAGAAATTGACTTCTAGGGGGTCACCAGGTAAACCTTCTACCATATATTTGCTTTGTATAGCTTTAATTTTGTTGTCTCTAATATGTACCATTCATTGATGCTATGGCATGGTTTTTTCGACTAGAAAAAAGGAAGACTCATAAGTTTTACGAACAAATACACTACTACATCCACTCAGGTCGTTATGCCTCGAAAACATGTACAATGTCTCAATTTGAACAGCTCTCATAAATACCATCACTTCTTGAACCATCTTACATGAATCCTTCTCAAATATGTTATGCACACATGCAACACCCATTTGAATGACAGATATCGGGTTTCTAGCCAAATGTGGAATATGTATTAATATTGGAAATTTTCTACTCCAACCATCTTCGAAATTTTATACTCCAACCACCCTTCAAAACCCATTGGACTCAACCTCATTCAACTATATTGATTGTAGAGTTATATCCCAAGTAGACATACCCTCAATCATATTCTTCATATTAACATAAATACTCCCTATGGGGTTTCATATGATAGGATGCACCTAAGGTGATCAACCATGCCTCATGATTTGACAGTGTATTGGTTGAAGCTAAAAACATGTCTCCTCCTTCTTTCGAATAAGTTCTTCCTCTAGTCGATTTCTCGTCAAATACATTACTTTGCTTAGAAATATTTGACTTACAATATATTTTATAATGCTTTGTTTTACCGCATTTCCAACGTCTTCTTTTCAACTTATCTGGAGACTTAGATCTTCCTTTTGACCTAGATCTCCCTTTTGACCTAGATCTCCCTTTGGAGAGATTCCTTTTCCTTTGTCTATCAATTTTTTTTTTTCTAGGTAAAGTCTACTTCTATATTAAGGTAAGAAAAATATTTACATGGTTTACATCATCCGAGGGGGCCGTGGCCCGCCCTCTAATAGTAACGACCTGGACAGACTATCGATCCACTGAGACGGAGTTACAAAAACTTGTCCATTTGAGTTCCTTAGACAACAGACATTTTGAACATGGACAGACAAAATACAGACCCTTTTTACTTCATTGACTCTAACCTTTAACGGGCTAACTATACTGACTAGAAACAAACAGCCATGGTAAGGCTGAGAACTAGGACTGAAAATAACCGAAATGTGAACCAACAAAGACATTAACAACTGTGCAAAAAACCTTGAGAAGAGCACCCGAGAAGGTTCAAGTTGGGTGGCTGGGCGACGCTGGTGGCTTCCCCTGCTGCGGACTGGGCGTATCGAGCCATATAACGAACTCATCACCAATCTGAAGTTGCCCATCCGAACCCGGTTGAATGGAGTCATGTCCCTCGTCTCTGCCCTGAGCACGATTGAACGTCGGCGGAATTTCTTGCACTGACTCGGCTTGGGCCGAGTCCTCCTGAACCAGAACTTGCTGAGGCTGAACAATCTGCTCTATGGCATCCAGGGGACGGGGCGCACGATAAACCCTGCCATGCATGTCCCCCAGGAGTATATCGCTGCCCTGGATGCTTGCTGAGGCAGGGGAAGACGAGGAGGGGTCTTCAGGTGCCGCTTCCGAAAGATAAACTGAGAAATTGACAATTACATCAGACTGGATGAGTCTTCTAGGAATTCTGAGGCGGAATGTCTGGTATGTATCCTGCAAAACCAGAAACTCCTCTTCAGAACTGGATGACGAGGGGGGCACAGCAGCCATGGGAGCGATTGGGTGCGGCTCCTCCATTTCATTTGCAATTCGAGTCCCTGATCTACCACCTCGTCGAGGCACACCTCTGCTACGCATCATAGCTCCTAACGCAAGGGCTTTGAGGCGCTGCCCAACCACCTTGATTCGGCACTTTGGAGAATTCCCTTGCCAATTTCCAGCGTCGAGTGGCTTGCCCTGTACATTGCAAGTCTGGGCATTCCTACTAAATAACAAATTCCTTGCAGTCACCATAGGCAGAGGGCATGGCTCCATCATGCCTGAGCGCATCGAGTCTAGAGCAGCCTCGCTTGGCTTGAATGCGTCGTCCTCCTTGTTCTGAACCAACTTAATACCGTTTACCATGAGCATTGAATTAAATCCTGTCTTCATCGCTGGAATGTACATACCTGTCCTCTCGGCCTTGTCACAGATGTTGAGGCGAGTGCTTGCCTTAATGGCACGTAATGACACCCGCATCCGGGTCCTTTGTCTATCAATTGACCTCTCATGAAAAGTGCATATTTGGTTGATTCTTCCATGTTTCTTCACTTCATATCCTATAACAATAGAGATGCCACGACATCATCAATAATTAGTGTAGTCATATTACTCCCAATAGCCATAACTAGACTATCACATGAGTCTGGAAAAGAACACAACAAATTGATACACTTTTCCTCTTTTGTACTAGAGATATCCACACTTAATCACTAATTGATCATAATATGGAATGCATGCAACTGTTTTGTGATTGAATCACCCTCTTTCATCCTTATAAGGTAGATTTTCTTTTGAAGAAATAATTTATTCACCAATGATTTTGATTGATATAAGTTTCCCAACTTATCCCATAGTTTATTAGGAGTGCCCTCCTCTGAGACACTCAACATCATCAAATCAAACTTTTCACTTTTCTTTCAAGTTTATCCCAATATTTTGTTAACATGCCAGTGGGAGGTCTTCTAGGATGCACAACAATCCATTGTTCTCGATCTATTATGAGATCCTTTGTTTTAAGCTTCCAAAGCTCAAAATTATGGCCATTAAACTTGTCAATCTCAATTCTTGTATTGATAACAATCCTTCTTTAATTGAATTTATGTACCAAGGCTCCCACGTGATAGGTTTATCACAAATATAATTAAGAACTTCTTGAAGAAATACAAGTTCAAGATACTCGACTTTTAATGAGAGAGATGTCCATCTACAACAAAAATAAGCTTTGATAATCTTGGGCTTAAGGCACCCTATTTAAATTTTAGATACAAAAAGTCCAAATAGAGAGTTGAATAGACATCTAAATCAGATTAGAAGTTTAATTAAAATAAACCTTTAAATATCATTAGAGAACACAAATAATAGAAAATATATAGTGGCACTCCATAAATATTTATACAAAACACAATAATTTTACCCTGGAAACCCTTAATTTGGAAAATAATCTAGCCTTTTAGCTTCACCACTCTTATATTCTTGATTTAATATTACATCCAATTTAAAATCAATGTTTACCCTGGTCCACACCTAAAACCAATACGTTCATACATCACTCAATCTCTGTTGATTGTGAAGATACATCATGCATCATTATCTCTCATCAGCCTTACACCATGCTCTATTTATAAACATAGAAAAACCTAATTCAAAGCATCTTGAATTAGTGTAGATGGTTGAAGATTACTAGCTAAGATCTCATTAATCTTGAGATTCATAATCATTTTCCAACTAGTTCCAATTGTAGTCTATTCCCTTCAACCAGTAGTCGACCACCAATTTAATTGGACTATGCACGTATGCTCGACTACGATCCTTTTGACTACTCTAATGGATTATTGACTTTTCGTCAATTACACAAATACCCATTGACTTTGCAAGAGGTAACTACTATTGACTTGACTTTCGACCTATCGAATTGATTGTTGAGTTATTATACTTAGTTTATTGTTCTCAACTACAATTTTTTAGGTTCATTCCTAGTCGTCCTGCATGACTAGACCATCAACTAATTTAAATTTAGCCGATTGAGATTACCTGCAAAGAGTATAACACCTCAACATGTAGTTGCATGATATTAGCTCATTAAAGAGGTCTCAATGATAAAAACAATATTTTAGATCATAAAATATTTTATCACATTAGTTGGAATGAAGTATTAAAACGCATATTTCCTCACATTAACTGGAATGAGACATGAAATTTATCTTTGATCACAACGGTTCGAACGAGGCATAAAAATGTTGTTTAAGGCCTCTAATGCATTCAAAGATAAAATTTTACATAAGTCTCAAACCTATAAGAAAGAATGGGATTATTTGTACCTTGCTTATCCCATCAACACTTGGATCATGAAGAACCCTAATTAACAATTGACAACAAAAAAACATGTCATAAGGAGGATTTGAACTTAGGTGGAAAGGATAAAATTCCACTTCACAACCATTCAAGTTAGACCTAATTGGAAATTTGTATTTATTACTATATATTTATAAAATTGAATTTAAATATTAATGTGAAAGAATATTCCTCTTCTAGATTTCACAATATTCCTCTACTACTAGTAGTAGTAGTAATTTGATTTTCAAGGTATAGCCAAACTAAATAGAAAACTAATGTTGAGACCCCCTATTTATGGGACAAGGGAACCCCTTCGTGTAACTATTTGATGACATCGATGGTGATGATACTACATTACGGTTGAAAACAACAACAATAATAATAATAAATGTTTAGGATTTCAATATTCTTTTGGTAATTTTTGCAACTTATATTATATATCAAATAAAATTACATAGATGTCTCTCTTACTGTCGTGGTCTACCATTGCAAAAACCATTCCAGCGGTGGAAGAGTAAAGATTTGGACTAAAATTTGAAACATTGGTTGTACCAGCTATGTTTGAGTATGCTAGCATCCTTAACACTGATGACATAAGCATAGGGTAGTTGTATAGAAATAGTAAGCTAAAAAAAACAAACAAACATATTATCCCAATAATGGGAGATCAAACTAGTGAGGTTGCAGGCCATGAAAGTAACTTAGGGCGAGGTAAACACTTTAATGAGATCTGTAGGACCTTTGCCATGATTCAAAATAGCCTGTATCCGAGCAAGTATCAGGGTTGCATCTCAATGCTTGAGGCCCAAGTCCTGATGCTCTAGCCATAGCTTGTCCAATTACATTAAAAACTCTCTTTTGGATTCATTGTGCTCTAAGAGAACTTTGTTCAGTAGGGAATTGATGTTCCAGAATGGTTCAATACTGCAAAGGTGTTGGTTTTGGAGTCCGAGGGTGTGCCCCAGATGAGGGACCCATTCTGCCACTTAATCTAGTACCTCCACATATGAGAATTTATCTCTGTCTGCATGGACTTCCATAGTTTCATTCTCAATTTCATGTGATGAGCTCCTTGAGTTTTGTATGTGCCATGGTATCCATACCAGAGGAGACTCTATCTTCGGGAAAGACATTAACATTGCGCAACAATGGGTAAAAGAAGTGAATCAGAATTACCTAGCCATCCAAAAACACATCTTTGATTTGCTTTCAAGGTATCGCGGTAAATTCCAACATTACAATGTAAACAATGAGATGCTTCATGGATGATTCTATCAAGATAGATTAGGCAAGGATATATGGTCATATATGTTCAAAATGGCTCACCAATTTGACCCATCTGCAACTTTGTTTTTTAATGGCTACAATGTAGAAGATGGTTCTGATGACAGATCGAGAGAAGTATATTAATCAGATCATGGATCTTCAAGAACGAGGTGCACCAGTTGGGGGGATAGGGATATAGGGCCATATTACCTACCCTGTTGGTTCCATTGTACACACTGCTTTGAACACAATGTCTATTTTAGGGCTACCCATCTGGTTTACAGAGATGGATGTTTACTCAACTAATGAATTTGTGAGAGCAGACCACTTGGAGGTTATGCTTCGTGAAGCTTTTGGGCACCCAACAGTTGAAGGTATTATGTTATGGGGTTTTTGGGAACTCATGTCCATGGAATGGGGACACCTTCACCTTGTTGATTGGGATGGGACACCCAATGAAGCAGGAAAGAGATTCATTTCTTTGAAGAAAGAATGGACAACAAACATAAAGAGCCATACAAATCATGAAGGCCAGTTTAAATTTAGAGGCTTTCATGGGACCTATGAAGTGGAATTATCAATACATTTCAAGGTAGATATTTGTTTGTAATCATTTTTTATGTTTGTCTCTTTATTATGGAAAATCATGTAATTCATAAGTTGGAAGTGTGTTTATGTATTTCATATTATTCTTATCCTCAAATATATATATATAGTAAAAAATGATTGAACATGGTCTTCCAATAAGGTCATTGACAACAAATGGCACTAGTTGTTAAAATTGTTACATAAGGGGTAACGGGCTTACTTATCCTTGTATGTATATTTATTACCATAAATATAGCTTTTTTCATTTCACAAGGTGTTTCAAATTTATAATTACTCATTATTTTCTCCAAATCAAGTATCTAGATGGATTTATATTTTCATTTTGAATGTAATGGTATGGTTGGTCTATCATAAAACTTACAAAGAAATTAAAATGCTAAAAATAGGAAGAAAATGAGATGAATAGTAAAATTAAAAAAATCAGAAATATATTGCATAAACTCCTTCAATATTTGTACACTTATAACTATGAACCAATTATTGTTAATTATAAACAATTACCTTAAATGGTATTTATATTAGACACCATTATAACATATCATAATGATCAAAATAAAAAACACTCTTGTCGACTCTGGTGGAGTTGCCCCCTTGATGTAGTTATTGGTGGCCTTATTAATAGACTCTTTGGTATACTCAGTAAATAGCCCTATTTGTAGACTTTATATCCCTATCACTTGTCATATCAGTGGATTTACCCAACAACCTAATGGGATCTACTTTTAGATTTGATATGTTTTTAAACATTAGTACAACAATATTTACTTAAAAAAACTCTAAAATTATGTGAAGACTGAACATTCTTTTTGTTTCTTATTAACTTGAACTACCCCTCAATTCCAGTATATCATATTCCATAATTTATTGTTCCTTTCAAATGTTGGAAAACTCTTTTGACTGTCGCCTGAAATTGTGTAATTATGCTCCAAGATTTGTCATACCAATATTAGGTCGAGTGTATAGTGTCACATACATCAAAGCATGAACTACATGTTTTTTTATATATTTAGGTTAAATTATACTTTATTATAAGTTCCTTTTACACAAAAAAAAAATATTTGGTACTTTATGATAAAATGTGGTTTCTCATATCACATGGTTTTCAAGTTGAAGTTTTCAAAAAAAATTGAGAAGAAAAAATCATATTAACGTAAAAATAAGATCAAATTAATTCAATTCAAACAACAATACCAATGCAACAATATTTAGACATTCCTGGAAAGGAAGGAATAAAAACAATTCAGAATAATAAAAAAACAAATTTAAAACCAAAACCTTGTAAATCCTGAATATCCTACTTGTTCTCTTTTCTTTTATTTTGATTTTACTTTCTCCTCTCCATTAATTCAAAAATATTATAACCAACATTCAACCCATTTCCATTTAATTTTGGAGAAAGAACGAATGTTTGAGTAGTGTCATCGGGCCTATGAGAAAGAAAAGAGATATGGTGTGCTGGCAACAAGTACAAAGAACTAGTGGGATAAAAAGTGCAAGGTAACAAGACTGAGCAAGGAGGAAATCAATCGAAGAATTCAAGAAGCAAAAGAGAAAATATTAGACCTGCCTACCAACTAGGAAAACTAGTGATATGATAGTATAATATCTATATATGATAATAAACCATTTTCCCTATTAAAAACAAGAAAAAACACCCTAATATAATGGCCTCTATATGAAAAATTAAACTTGATAATGAGAATGAAGTATCCTTCTAGGTAGAACATCTATCTATATAAGGGTTTTTGTGAACTCCAATGTCCTCAGATCATTCATATCATTAGAAGAGGGTACTGTAACTACCTATCTAGAGAACCCTAATACAATAGTAGGAGGTCCTGGTGTATAGAGGCAACCTGTTATCAAATTAGTCATTCTCCCTTCTCTTAATTCCAACAAACCAACTTAGGCTTCTATTAATTGGGATTTTAGCTGTACATTCTGTGTGGCTTACACAATTCAGACTCGTTAGCATAGATAATTTTCAAACACGAGATGAAAAAAAAAGAGTTATTGGAGCATCAAGCAAAGTCAAAATTTTGATGAACAGTTGGAGCATTGGCTTATCACACTCAAGGTTTCTATATTTGTAGGCCCTATGTTTGACATTTATCAATAGATTTTTCTCATAGCCATGCAATGCCTCATAGAGTCGCTACCTACAATTAGCTTGCTATTGTAGGAGAATTCAGTGGGGAAATCAAATCATTTGTCTACAAACACATTGCATTTGACTAGACCTTTATAGAGTCCAAACCAGACATATTTTTAATAATAACACAGTTATATTATTGAGATGTAAAATGACATCAAAGAATATATGCATACATATGAATTGTGATATTCTAAATCTCCTTGGAAAATTTGAGCCTCCAACGAAATATCCAACCTCTAAATGATGGACTGGTAATGTTTGCATTGTTCTTAGAAGTAAATGGATGGAATATGGAGGCTCACAGAACGCGTCGACAAAAGATTGATTATGTGATTTTGCCAAAGATTATCTAAACAATATGGAGGCTGTAAAGTTTTCCATTATTCTAACACATGAGTTCAAAGTCACACGGAAACTAAATGTTGATTACTAAGGCTCGTATATGCAAATAGAAACACCAAACCCATAACAATTGATTAATCAAGCTATCTTAATGAATAGCTTGTGTTGAGTTGTCCTTGGCATAACATCAATAACACAAAGCACACACCTGGACACAATTAATTGAATAATTGTAAATTGATATCGGATTGGTTGGACGATTAATTTTTTATAAATTGGATACCTTATTATAATTCTACCCAATTCATTGGCATTAACTGATGTTTCTATTAGAAATTGAATTTGTACTCTTCATTCATTTAAATACATTGGTGTGAAGAGATTGATTTGTGATATTAGTTCATGCTATGTTAGTACAATTAATTTTAATCCACCAAATATATTCATAAATGTGATATTCTTATATAATTTATTTCAATCCACCAACTCCATTGATATTCCATTAATATAGCTAATTTTTATTCACCAAATGCGTTGACAGGGCGGTGCAAGGCAATAGAGAAAAATGGAATGCACCCATCAACAATAGGGTATTAATGACGTTTTCAAAAAAAAGCAGTCATCAAAAAAATGTTTTCTAAACTTTAATACACAACACAACAAATTAGAATATGAAAAATTCAACGTTAAATACGTTTAAAATGCCCTATGATGGGAAAAATGCCCTATGACGGGAAAAATGCCGATCAAATTCCAACCCTGCTAAGGGCGACTTAGTGCACAAGGTGGAGCTTCATAGGGGCAGTAAAGAGCAGGCCACACTAACTAGCACCGAAGATGAGGAGAGTTAACATCTCAGGTAAAGGGGAAGGGAAACAACAACACAGATGCACAGGGGTGGGTCGTGATGCATAGGGGAGTGTGAATTGAGGGGAGAGGCAAGAGAAACAAACTCACATCAACGAAAATAACGAACAAACATCCAAAATGTGATAGAATTCAAGTAAGACCATAGAGATCGGACTATACATATAAGACCACACTATGGCCACCAAACCTTAACAATGAACCAACATTCAAAATTATTGTATAGAGCAATGAAATTGAGGATGAGTAGTCAAAATATTTGCTTAAAAATGATTTAGTGGTATAGACCTCTATAGGAGCATGGACTCCACTCGTCTCCCCTAGTCCAATCACTGCACATGTAGCTCCCTCCAGTCACATACTACCACTCAGCTTGAAAACTTTGGGATAACATCTCTGCCACCCCGTGCATGCAAGCCCAACATGCATCTAAGATAATAGCAGAGAACCAAAGTTTGGGCTCGTTGGGGGAGGCTAGGTCAGGAGGACTTGATCTTGTCCCCCTATGGATTACAGAAACAACAATTTGACAATGGAAATTACTTATAATGTTGGAGCGAGCACAAACCAGGACAATGAAACTAATCACAATTGGAGTGGCCTTGTTTGTGCTTTCCTTATACATCTCCCTATTTCCTTCAAGAAAATTCTCCCACTCGCCAACTCGCAGCAATGAATGTGATGTGACACCCTGGCTTAAAAATTCAACAGAGGTTGACCCTGGGTTCTGACACAAGGTGTCAACGAAAGTGTTTGTTGTATTCTAGCATTATGTTGACATTTTCACCTCACTTAAGAAGAAAGACAGGCGTCTCACCTGAGGCGTGTTGAGACTTAGCAAAGTAAGGGACCATGCCATGGCATCAAAGATCAACACAATAGATAATCTATTTCATGCAGGCATATTACAAGTCTCTTATCTACAATCATCTAATATATAGAAATAACATATTCACAACATAAATAGAAAGAGCAAAGAATATTCTGACTCATACTAGACAAAAAAAATTGAAGGGGCCAACCATTCCATCATAGTTCAAACACATAGAATGTTCCTGCAACTCCCTTGCATTAACAAACAAATCATTACATCATTTCATCATATCAATCTTTATCACAAGCAAAAATTCCAACCATTGTTGGAACATATTACACCATAGAATTCAAAGAGAGAGAGAGAGAAATAATGAAAAACATGGAGTTTTTTCGAACAGCATATCAACAACATTTCAGCACAGACTCTCGATCTCTCTTTTCCACCATTTTCCCTTCAATTTTTATAGGTCACGCTTGCTTGCTCTGATCCTTATTGCCTCGGGTTCCTTCAAGCTCTAACACACTTATTCTTCCTTGGCATCCTCTATAAAACTCCACCTTGAATTCTCTTTTGTGCGCTTATATTTCTTTGGCGGTCTCTACAAACTCTGACTTTACTGCTCTTTTTGTTTCCTTTGTGCACCTTTTTCTAGTCATCCACGGCATCTTATTGTTCTTGACTTATTCACTTCCCTTTCCTCTGCAGTCTCCTGCGCAATCTTTTTCCAGTCAAATCCTGGTCAAACTTTGCCAAAAATTTTGTTCCCAAAAACGAAGGACCCAACAAGCCCCAACCACAATCTATTGACCCATCCTTGAGTTAATCCCATGTCGAAGCTTCTGCTTCTGCTTCTGCTTGTTTTTGTGGTGCCTCTTCCCATGTTGCTTCTTCTCTTGTCACGGGTTCACCTTCAAATGAAGGACCCAACTCAGGCACTAACTGTATAACATCATCTTTAAAACAAGCATATTCATTTATCATAGACCTACATGAATCCAAAAGAAATACACCATGATCAAGAAATTGTGTTCTGTGTTCGACAGTAGGGTGTTCAGGTTATGCACTCATCATTACTTGCCATTGATTCTTTGCATCAGAATTGAGTTGTAGCAACTTATTAAAATTATTATGAGCAAGCAACTTATGGTCACACAACACAACTTTAGTGGCATGTGAGTCTTTTTCGAACTAGTAAATTTGTTTTTCAACGAATCAATAAGAGCAAATAAGCCTTGTTGTTGGTTGAGATCTTTCGTGGCTATAGCTCGATTGAAAAAAAGGTTGTGCTTGCTGGTGCAACTCATATACTATCTTATTCTTCTTTTCAAGTAGTCCAACCCAATCTTGGACTTGCAAGAAGACCTCATGATCATCCTCAATATATTGGTGGAGATAATATTTAACAGAAGTAGCATCAACTATTTTCTACTCAATATTTATGTTATATTGAGTCGTTGGATCTGGGAATGCTTTTTGAGCAGCTACAACAGTGTTGCACAGCTCTCGATTGACAACAATAAGTTCAGTATAAGTTGCTTCAATATGATCGCAACATTCAAAAAGAGGACAATCACAAAAATCCTCTAGTCCACTAGGGACCACTTCAGTAATAGTTGGCCATAAACTATGGAATTTGTCACTAATATCTTCTATTTGGCGATATAGTTCTTCATTTTGATGAAGTAAGTGATCCTGCTTAGTTGTAAGAGAAAGGATTTATTATTGTTGTTGCTCATGGTCAGATACTAAATTATTATGTAAGGATTCTTCTTGATGAGCAGCAACCTGAATAAAATTGAAAAATTGTGAAGAGGACCAACTTTGAAGATCACCAAACGACATAGTACTAGGCAAAGGGAACCATGCCTAAAGAGGTTAGCCACTAGCCACAGACTTCTCAGAATGTCCCTGTGGGGAGGTCTCTCATTCTTAGCTCTACTTCTTGTGGAATTAGGTACGAATCTCATTGATAGTCTGCAATGGTAAAAAAGGGACAAGATTCCAAGTTTGTGCCATAATGCCCAAGACTTCGTGGCACCGGTCAAGGTATTAACTGAGCTGCACAATCTGTGCTATGGAAATTTTTTGGCCTAGTGCTAGAGTCAATGAATTGGGTACAGGTACATAGATATTAACAATAGGGGTGGTATGCACCTCTGATAAATCAAGGGTTCTTTCAGTGATATCATGAATGGTATAATAGACGTCCATTTCAGTGTCAACAATAGGAGGGTTGCTTGTATGTAGAATGTTAGAGATGGTAGCAGAAGCGGATTTTGTATATGATGATGGGTTATGAGATAAGTGAGAGTTTGCAAGTGGAGAATGAAGAGTTTCCTCAATTATCTAAGAACTAACAATAAACTCGTGGGTCTCTTCATTTGTGAGATCCACAATCTAGGAGTGGTGACGGGGTGGATTGTTCTGAGCTTTCAATGGAAAAAGGGCAGAAAAATCAAAAAAAATTGGCACTATCAGTTGGACGACAAAAGTAGAGTTTATGGTAGAAAAAGAAATGGGTAGTGTTCTAAGTAAGGGGTTGTTAAGGGGACTACCAGCGTGAACACCAGAAGAGGAAGGTTTGGAGCTTACCAAGGGACTAAAATCTTGTAGAGTGCTTCAAGCAGAGAAAATAGAACCCTTGAAGTGCTTTAGGATATGATTAACCTCCTCGGCTATGCACTTCCTGGATGATGAAGGACTCTCCCTAGGTGGCGGGTGTGACAAGATTCCCTCAAATGAATAAATATTCTTGCCATCCCAGACTTCAAAAAGGATTCGCTACCAGGAGAGGACCTCACTGTGAAAGGCTTCTTTATAAATGTAGAAAGGTAGAGGCTTCATATGGAATGTCTTTGCACTGACAACTTTGGGTTGAACATAGGTGGTACCAAGGCAGACGAGAAACCAAATATACTTAGAGTATTCATCTAGAATCAGTAGTGGTACTCGGGTAATATTTTTCGTGATGCTCATCATCTTGGTACACCAATTAGCGAAATATTCTTCATTAACTTCCATACTATTGGGATCACCTAATGTTCTCCACGAGAGGTACGGAAGGGCCAAAGTTTGATCATGAGACACTGGAGCCAATTTTCTCCCTTCAGGTGTACACCACTTCATCATGGTGATAGCTATTACTAAGTAGTCGTAAATAAAATAAGTAGCTTACTTATAGACATCCTCGCAAGCTTGAAATAGTTCGTTCAGTAAGTAACAACACCAATTCAGTTGTTCTCCACGGTCATAAGCTTCAACAACAGAGATGGAATCTAAGGTGTATTCACCCTTGGTGTATTTTCCCAGCTAAAATGTGACATGTGAGCTTTATCGGAGGATTATTAATCATGTCAATATCATCTCCTTGACCCCCTCATTGAGTACCATACTTAGCGTAAAAATTATCCTCGCTCTTCTTCTTACCCTGCTTGGAGATATCCTCGAAGGTAGACGAAACATATGCACTAACGACGAACAACCCTATTAACTTGTGAATATCATGGACATGTATTGGGTATTCCTAGTCAATCCATAAGGATCCTCTATGGATCTTACTAGTAAGGAATTTGGTACACTTCATGGCCACTCTGGTGGTACCGAAGACAAACTGGTTTCGTAGAGTTATCAATGTAGACCTTTGAAACGCTCGAAACTCTACCTTAAGACGGAAAGAACTACTACCACCATGCTTTGTTGAAGATTCCATGAAGACCTCACACTTTAGTACAGGGAAGTGGAATGATTCGGACAAATCATTATCAACTAGCAAGACCTTTTCATACTTTCCAAGAATATCCTCCATATCTATAATGCGGGAATCTAACAGACCTGGAGGAACAACAAGCTTAGATACACGAGTCATGGTTGTAACTTGATGATTGTATACAATGTGCACAGGAGGTTAGGATTTAGACTGAGAGACAGAAGAGATTGACACTGGAGCAACGGTGAACAATTCAACCAACCAACTCCTTACAATGAAGGACTTCAGCATCACCGTGCATACTATATAGAAAAATTTGACACGATGTTGGTGATTGGACCATTTAACTAATAAATACAGAAACTTCCCATAACTGATTAAAGTCAAGATAATAATTATGAATTTGATGTAGACCTCGGGTGGATAACGTAAAAGACTCGAAAGGCGAAGATAATTACGACCAATTAACGGGAAATGATGACAAATCTAGAAAACGGAAAACCAAAATCTCTCAGGGGGTATTATGGGAAAGATTATAATAATCACTTGAAAAGAGTCTAGTAATTATTTCAAACCTTGATAGATAGGACAATTGACACGTGCTTCTCCCCGACCACAATTAGTGCAGTGGGTCGCAACTAGACTAGGCTTAACAAAATGGATGCAAGCATACTTATTTTTATAACTGCTTAAATAGAAAAAATTGACATGACTGACTCAATCCTAAACCTAACTATGACCCCCTTTCAGAGATCAACAATTACTTAAGATTTATATTAGTCATATAAGGGCTTAAGGCATGCACCATTCACCCACCCTGGCAACATAATTCCATCCAGTTGTGCAAGCATGACAACTCCTGAATCTCATATCTCTACAACAAGGAAAGGGCTAAGCCATGCATTTGTAATTTCCTTGGATGCTTCAAATATTTGTTGTCATAGAGAAAGACTCAATCGCCAACAAAGAAGGACTTTTTCTTTATGTGTCAATCATGCTAGGCCTTTTGTCGTTCCTTTTCAATGGTTTGGTGAAAATTTTCTAGGAACCTCACTTCATCCAATTCCCATAGCTCCTGTAATCATCCTTCAATGGATTCATCATTTGTCATCTTAGTGGCTTGTGCAATAAAGATATTAGGGACAATATACTCAGTTGGTACCACAACTTCTCCACTGTAAACAAGTTGGAATGGAGTGTATTTGTGCAGTCGCTTGACAGTGGTACAGTAGGCCCATAATGTAGCTGACACACATTCTTCTCAATCGTCCCTATTGGTAGAACATATTTTAGTAAGTCCTTTCTCCAAAATCTTATTAAAGGCTTTGACTATACAATTTGCTTACAGATAATAAGGGTTGCTCTTATGGTGCTAAATCATAAAATTCTGAAGCAACGTAGTGACAGTCTCATTAATGAAATGTGACCCTTGACTGCTGGTAAGGCCCCTAGGACACCCAAATTTGGTAATAATATTCTCAAAAATGAACTACCTAGCAGTGTTAGTAGTACAATCCTTAACATTTGTGGCTTCAGCACAATGAGTTAAGTAGTCTATTACCGTTATAATATATTTGGCATGAGAATGTCGTGTAGAATGTCACATGATTGATGGGACTCACAAAATCAATAGCCCACTTTTCAAAAGCTTGTAGTGCATGAACAGGATGTAGTGGAAGATCATCTCTCTACGATGACCTACCAAACCGCTAGCAGACATCACACTTCTTGGCATACTCTTTTGCATCCTTGAACAAAGTGGGCCACCACAAGCCATCTTGCACTACTTTCTTGGTGGTGGCTTTTCCTCCAACATGACCTTCCACAACATCAAAGTGATGCTCCCATGAAACATCTTCCTTCTCTTGGTCTATAACACATCACCATAAAATATGATCCATTCCCATCTTATACAATTTCCCTGCAATGAGTTGGTAATCTGTAGCACAGACCACCATGTCTTTTCTGAGTTGTTGTATAGTCATCAGGGCATCTACCAATAGTAAGGAATATAACAATATCTTCTAAATAGTCAGGAATGGCTTCAACTCGAAATAAGTTTGCATCAGGCAATTGGTCATCCACTATTCCTCCCGCTTCTCCATACTCTAACTGGGAAAGATGGTCAGGTCCTACATTAATTCACCCCAGTTTGACAATAACTTCAAAGGTGAATTCTTGAAACAACAAAATCCACCTACATATCCTTCCTTCCAAAACAGGTTTATTCACCAAATATTTTAGCGCAGAATGGTTGGTAAATAATTTAAAAGGCCCTCCAAGTAGATAATGCCTGAACTTATGAAGAGAATACACCACAGCAAGGGCCTCCCTCTCTGTGGTAGTATAGTTATTTTTAGATGTAGAAAGCTTCCTGCTAGAAAAGTAGGTGGGATGATCTAAGTTGCCTTCATTTGGTTGAGTTAGAATGGCACCCACTGCAATTCCATAAGCATCTACGTGCACATGGAATTCCTTGTTCCAATTAGGATAGACAATTATCGGAACACTGGCAAGTCTTTCCTTCAAGGTATCAAATGAAATACCACATTCATCAGTCCACACAAATCATTTTTCTTTCTTCAACAACTTTTTTAGAGGGGCAATGATCAAGGTGTAGTTGTGAATAAATCGGCGATAATAACTTGTATGTCCCAGAGTTGAACACAGCTACTTGACATTAGTGGGCAATGAAATATTCAAAATAAATATGAATTTGGCCAGGTCTACACATACTCCATCTTTGTAGACAATATGACCAAAAATAGTACCAAAGGGGCAACAAAGATACACTTTTTCAAATTTAAAGAAATTTATAATTGCCAACAACGATTAAACATCACCCGTAAGATACTAGAATTATTTTTCAATATGTTGTAGACAGTCCAATCATCCATTTAAACTTCTAAAAATTTATGATTATATTCTCGGAAGGCTACAATAACAATTCTTGAGAAGAAAGCTAGAGAATTTTGTAGGTCGAACGACATCACATGATAAGCATAGGAACCCTAATCGGTCATGAATGTGGTCTTGCGCTTATCCTCTTATGCAATGCGTACGTGGTGATATCTTGAAAAAACATTTGTAAAGGAGTAGGTCTCATTCCCGGCAACATTGTCCAATACTTCATCACTGAAAGGAGTAGGAAATGAATCATGTACACGGAAAATATTAAGGCTTCGATAATCCACACAGACCCAAATATCATCTGAGTCTTTCTTATCTTGAATTACAATGGGATTAATAACAATGGAAACTTTGAAACGGGAACTAATACAATTACCCATTTCGTTGAGGTAGCAAAAAATTCAACCAATTTTGAAAAGTGGTGACGTAGAACACACCTCTTTTCTCCGGAGCATATTTTGGACACTTTAAATTTTGCTATGTATCAAATATGAATATTTGTTTTTAAATGTTAGTGATTTTCATGCTAATTTTGAAACGTGTTGATGCAGCATCAACCTTTTTTTTTAGAGGGCTTGTTTTTAACACTTTAAATTTTCTAATGTATTAAGTGTTAATTTTTTTTTTAATATTACATTTTTTAACACTTTAAATTTTTTATGTCCAATTGTTTTTTAAATCATGATTACTTAGCAAATTTTCTAGTTGTCTTATTTCTTTTTTTTGAATGTTGATTACTTAAAAAAAAAAAACAAACAAACAAAAACACACACACACAAAATAATCTTGCAAACCATAAAAAAAATTAAATTAAATTAAATGGGAAAAAACACAAACAAACAAAACAAAACAAAATTTAAAAAAAAAAACTATAAAGTAAAGTAAATAAAAATACAAAATTTTAAAAAACCATTAATATATATATATAAACAAACTAGATTAAAAATAAAATAAAAATAAAAATAAAACGATTTAACTAATTTAAAAAATAAAAATTAAAAACAAACAAATAAAAATTAAAAAACTACTAAAATTAAATTAAAAACATTAAAAAAAAAATCAAATTTAAAAAAAAAAAAAAACAAAAAAACCATTAATTATATATATATATATATATATATATATATATATTCAAACTTAAAAAATAAAATAAAATAAAAATAAAAAAATTTGCGCCCACACAAGCCGTGGGTAGTTGACGGCCTATTCTCACACAACTCTGCCGCCCAGGGTTGCACCCACATGGGCCACGGGTTGCTGAGGGCTGATTTTGAGAATCAACCCTCAGCCACCTGCGACCCATGGAGGCGTGACAACCCTCAGTCGTCGGGCGGCTGAGGGCCGATTCTAAGAATCGACCTTCAGCGGCCCCTCTAGAGGCACAATTTTTTATTTTTTTTTGAAGTTTGAAAATAATTTTTTTTTTTAATTATCATGGTTTTTTTGTTTTTTTTTTTTTTACTTTGAGTTTTTTTATTTTTTAGGTCTATTATAAATTTTTTATGTTTTTTAAATGTTTTTAATTTAATTTTAGTAGTTTTTTAGTTTTTGTTTGTTTGTTTTTTAATTTTGTTTTTAAATTATTTAAAACTTTTACTTCTTCTTTTTTTTTTTTTTTTTTGGCCCTTTTTTAGTTTTTTGTTAATTGTTTTTTAAATTTTTGTATTTTTATTTACTTGATTTATACTTTTTTTAAATCATATTTTTTTTTTACATTTTTTATGTTTTTTTTTAAATATGTTTTTGTTATTATTTATTTATTTATATTTTCTTTTTTTAGTCTTTTAATTCTTACCTTTTATAGATTCATTTTGTTTTTCTTTTTTAACATTTTTATGATTGAATTAAGCAAAGTATTTCGATAAAAATCACATAAGAGAAATTTTTGGCCGACATGTTTCGAACCAACAAGTATGGTTCATCATCAGGACCAAATGATGATGAACCACACTTGTTGGTTCGAAACGCATCAGCAAAAAAATTTCTCTTATGTGATTTCTACCGGAAGACTTTGCTTAATTCATTATGAATCACAGAAGTTGAATGCAGAAATTTTTATGATTGATTTTTTTTTTTTTGTTATTTTTTTTGTTTTTTATTTTATTTTTATGTTTCATTTCTTTTTTGTCTTTTTTATATATTTGATATTTTGTCTTTTTTATATAGTTGATTTTTTTGTCTTTTTGATTTTATGTTTTGTTTTTAATATATATTTTTATTTACCTTTTATTATTTTTTTTCATTGGTTTAATTTTTTTAATTTATGTTTTCATTATTCTTTTGAAATTTTAATGTTTTTTGGAGACATGCTAAAATCTTTTACGCCATTATTTCAAAATATTGAAAATTTATCCTAAAAAAAAAACAACAACAACAACAGACCTTATTTCATCAACACGTGTTGAAAATTTACCCTAAAAACAAAAAATGTTATTCTAGCATCAATACTTTTCGTGTGTTTTTTGCACAATTTTTGCACAAAAAATTGGTTTTCACTGCCATTTTTAAAACATGTTGAAAATTTACCCTAGAATAAAAAAATGTTATTCCAACATCAACACTTTTCGTTTTTAGCACTGCCTTTCATGGTTTTTGGGGGTTTTTTGGCTAGAGTTCTCGTTTTGAGTTTATAATTCCTGTTTCAAAGTTTACAGTGTTTAATCCATTCATCTTCATCAACCATAAAAATGAGACCAACTGCTAACATCTTGTCTATTTCCTTCTTTACTTTCTCCTTTACTCTAGGATTTAGTCTATAACATTGATGCTTCGTTGGTCTTGCATTTGGCTTCACGACGATTTTCATTTCTCCTAAATCTCCCTTAATGCCCTTAAGCTTTGCAACTGAAGCGGGAAAAATATCTTCATATTCTTTTAGAAGATCAAAGATTTCTTTTGTAGACTTCTCATCCTAATAGTCGCCAAAAGAAGCTAACTCAAGTTTCTCCTCAATGTCAATATTATGTTTCCACAACTTTAATGGCTCTATATGCAGAGCATCTGTAATAGGCCCATCTTTTATATCTCGCTTCCCTTCCAACTGCTTGAATCCCAAGTGCCTCAATTCTTCTAAGTCATTGTCATTAGGGTCTAGATTTACCTTCCCGCAAGAAACGACTTCATGGAACCCTGATTCGTATATGTGTTCAAAAATATCTTGGTCAGTATAATCCGCAATAAGCTTCCTTGCGAGGAATAGAACCCTCTTAAGTTCTTTCAAATCTCCTGCAATCTTTCCATATTCATCTGAAAAAGAGAAATCATTGGAAACTAGGCTACCATTGGTTCCCATGTAATTGTTTGTCTCCTCATTTCCTCCTTTACATACCAATCTTGCGGAAATGTTCCCAGGGTATTAATGAATTGATGTACCGACATCTCTTCAAGAAGTCCTTCTTTATTCCACTTAATTTTGCAATTCTGAATAGTTTCTGTGGATCAATGTATCCCTCATATTTAGGAATTCTAGTTCAATAATCCCTTGGGCCACCAAATTGAGATAGCAAAGCAGACCTGAAAGATTCCCATCCTTGAATTAGTTACGATGAGCTCCCCACCACCTCGTCGATGTTGCTTGAATGGAAACATCCAACAAGGGGATCTTTTATGTCTACTCAACTTTCAAATCAATTTCATTAACAAAATTAACAACATAACCTATAGTATTGTTGAAAGTAGGAAAATATCGTACTTATGTAACAATCCAACGCGCACAATGAACAATTGTGCATCGTCTAGAATGTAACTCATGATCTCCCTATCACCAATCAGCCCACACAACCTTTGAACCAACCTTTGTGCTTTGAATGCTCCTCCAACTAATAGAACCATCGGTTGTGAAATTGATATAATCTTTTGTTTTCCCTACAGTGAGCTCATATATCTAGTCCAAAAGACTAGGCTCTTCTTTGTCATTCACTGGTTTTGTAAATTTGGGAACTTGATAAGGATCTAATGGTTGATTCACTCTGACTCCATCCACCTCAAAATTCATTTTCTCCCATTTGAGATCAATAATAGTGTAATTCTCAAAGGCCTAAACTATCCCTAACAATACAGGATAGGGATATTTATCTCCCATAATATCTATCACTTCAAAATTTGCATATGTTTTTACCCCTGCAATATCCACTTCAACATCCTCCAAACTCCCAATGGGAAGAATACAATATCGATGGGCCATACGCAACTAAATTGGGGATAATCCTTGTTTTGGTTTCCCAAGAGCTTCCCAATTTTTCCTTGGTAGGATGTTAACATCAGAGTATAAATCTAGCATAGATTCCTTGATATGGAATCCTGCAATTTGAGTGTCGACACATAATTCCCCTCCAGTCCTCCTCTTATTTTGTTGAACCCTTCTGGAGTGCCTATCGGAAAATTTTTGATATATAAGCCTCTCCGAGAGCTCTCCATCCTTAACAACATTATTTAGTTTCTTTTGCAATTGGCCTCACATCTACTCATCACTCATAATTTGTAAAAATAATGTAAACCATTCCATGACAGGTTGGGCATGTCTTGTGAGAACCTCAGGCTCCTCAACTTTGATTGTTCTAGTTGTTCCAATTGCAGGTTATGGGGTGGCATCAACTGCTTAAAAATTTCTACCGCATCCCTATAATACTCCTTTTGCTAGTTAGAGACATAAGATATCTTAGGTGATGCAGGTTTGATTACCGTTGATTGTTCAGGGACACCTGAGTCTACTCTAGTTCTCTTTCCTCCTCTAGTAGCTCTATTAATATTTGACAATGGGACTAGCTCAGGTTCTCAAGGCTTTGCATTAATTAAGTTTGCTCCTCTTTTCCGATTACACTCCTCCCACCTATTGATCCTCCCACTTATTGATCAACTTAGGACAATCCTTTGTTGCATGTGTGTTTATTTTGCATTGAGAACACCAAGTCCTTCTAGGCAACGAACAATCACATGCAACATGTCCTTCCTGATCACATTTATAGCAATGAATCAAACCTCTCCCTCCAATTGCCCTCCCCCTCTGTTCCTCTACCTACTCTCCCTCGAGAAGTTACATTCACTCTAAATGCATAACGATCAAGTTGGCCAACCAGAGCATCCAAAGCTTTACATTGATCTATGTGATAAGTCGATGACCTGCAAAATTCACACAAAAAAGAAAACATTTGAATATTTCTATAAGCCCGAACATATGTGGGGGAGATGTCCATACATATGCCATATTTCACAATACTGAGTCAGAGATGTATTTTGTTAATTGGGGAAAGCATGGAATTGAATGCAACCTTGATTTAAGCCATTCGTACCGACTTACGCAACTCCAACATAGACAAGGGTGGAGTTGGACCCACCGGTATGGAGGATGTTCTTGGACCTCTCAGTCTCGGGCACTCTGTAGCATGATGTCCTTTAACATGGAAATTGGTACACCATGCCTTAGGACGTATGGGTCGTGCAACATGCATATATTTTAACTTTTCTATCAGGTCAACAATTTGATGTTAAAATCCAATGAGGCAGGATCATTGGAAACAAATTCTCCTATATGATCATGTGGATACCCTGCCATGGATTCAATTCGTGTGGCTTGTCCAATTTCATCTTGCAACATATCGATCTTCTGCTAAGTTAGAGGTGTCCAAGTTAATGGAAACAGGGCCTTAATAAACCAATCCCACAAGTGGTTGGGATCAATAGGATAACTTCATTTTCCAATAACATATTTGAATCGTTGCATCATATCCCATGTAGTTTCTGCTTCACATTGTTTAATATCCCACAACTCAAACAATCCCTATTGATTTGTCTATGGAAGCTTAAACTCCTGAACAAATTCTCGTTGAACCTCATCAATAGTAGGATTTTTATGCATAGAAGACCATTTAATAAACCACCTAATGAACCTGCTATGTTACAAACCATTGTGGATTAACTAGGACATATGAGTATAAACCCCTATGAACTAGGTTGTGAAGACCTAGAAGAACCTGAATGGAAACTACTAGCACCACTAGAAGTACCTGTTATATATGTACTATAAACCTTCTAAACTTTTATGACTTTTACTAGCTTTGAAATAAAATGAGCAAGATCTTGATGAGGTACCAAATGGAGATTAGGGAAGGTGATACTTGTGTTGTTGGGCAATGAAGTATCACTTATAGGGGATGCATCATCTTTGGAAAATAGTTTCCTCGTCACAAAATGTATTTCTTCATCAGGAGGGATATCTTGGTTTGTTATTCCAATTGTAGGCCCTGATTCGAGTTGGTGTCTTTACTCCTTTTGGTACATGCGAACTTTCGCTACTTCCTTCTATTTGTTTCACGGCAGGAGTTACAACACCCCCCATTTGACCAAAACCTGCACCGTCACTCTCCTCCATTCACTACAACTCCAAGATACTTGTTCGTCCTATCCGCACCCTTGGACTACTCCACGCCTCCCCTATTTGGTGTAATTCCCTCTATCACCTTTAGACTTCACAAAAAGTTTTCTCCCACCATTCATCGACTATCTAGGACCTCTTTTACACCCTCAAATATTGAACCCTTCACAACTCATATGCATCCATCACAACAACACCTTCATCTTTTGCAACCAGGTAGCATCACCTCCCTAGATCCTACCCCCGATACTTAAAGTGTTAAGCTGCCAAATTTTGTCCCTGAAATGACAGTAAATTTTCTTCCACCAACAAAACTTTAATCCGGAGGGGGGTTTCCTTCAACAACATTTCGTGCAACCTATACCTAAACACAACTTTAGCTTTGGAAAAGGATAAATGATCTTTTGCCACAAATTAAATAATATAACTCTCTAGGGTTGTTTGTACCTAGAAATCAACAGATCTTGTCAATTTTGTATCTAGCCTATGTATCTCAGTTAAATCAGTCGTAGTCTAAGTATGAGGATATCCACGGCAATTCCTAGCACCTCCCTTGATCTACAGTCGACACAACCAATTGCGAAGTTTTTAAGGGGACTTACACCGGAATATTTTGTATTGGTCGTCAACAGGTTCCATGTACAAAACCTTCTCTTTTACCCACTCTAACTTCTTCTGAGGTAACTGCACCTACTGGAGAACAAATTGATCAACTTTCTCATGCCATCAATCTTGAAGATCTCCTTTAAGGATCCTTGATACCATGGTCCAGATCCCTTGAGAATACTTAGGGTCCCGGAAACGAAACCATTTGTTGGCTTAAAATTTCAACAAAGGTTTACCTAGGGTTTGGACACATGGTGCCAACAAAAGGGTTGGTTGTAGTCTAGCATTACATCGTCATTTTCACCTCACTTAAGAAGAAAGAGAGGCGTCTCACTCGAGGCTCGTCAAGACATATCAAAGTAAGGTATCACGGCATGGAATCAAATAACAACACAATGGATAATCTATTTCATGCAGTCATATTACAAGTCTCTCATCTAAAATCGTCTAATACACAGAAATAACAAATCCGCAACATAAATAGAAAGAGAAAATAACATTTTGACTCATACTAAAGTTTTTTTTTAAGGGGGCAATCATTCCATCATATTTCAAACACAAAGAACATTCCTACAACTCCCTTTCATTAACAAATAGATCATTACATCATTTCATTGTATCAATCTTTGTCACGAGCAAAATTTCCAACCATTGTAGGATCAGATTACACCATATAATTCATAGAGAGAGAGAGAGTGAACAACATGGAGTTCCTTGAACAACATAGCAACAACATTTCAGCACAGATTCCCGATCTCTCTTTTCAGACATCTTCCCTTCAAATTTTATAGATCTCGCTCACTTGCTCTAATCCTTATCGCCTCGAGTTCCTTCATGCTCCAGTGTGATTATTCTTCCTTGGCATCCTCTGCAAAACTCTACCTTGACTGCTCTTTTACATGCTTATCTTTCTTTGGTGGTCTCTGCGAACTCTTGTTTGACTTCTCTTTTCATTTCCTTTGCACACCTTTTTCCAATCAACCATAACGTCTGCTTGTTCTTGACTTATTCATTTCCCTTTCTTCAGTGATCTCCTTCGCAACCATTTCCAATCAAAATTTGCCCAAAATTTTGTTTCCAAAAATGAACAACCCAATATGTTGTGCTTCATGGCATGGTGAATCATGAGATTGAAGGGATAGTCAAGCAGAGGGTGGGACAACCATGTCTCTCCCATTGATTGAGCATGGTGATGGTGGTGGATCTGTCCTCCCCCACACATTTCTTATGTTCATCACCACCTCCAAGGCTTTGATATTTCAATATTATTTAATAAAAAGGAGAAAAAATAAATTTTTATAACATTTAAACCTCAACCTCAATCTACATCAATTATGATTTATTGTTTTGATTCAATATAATGTATGTATTTTCAAAGGAAACCTTCTAAGCATTTTTCTTATTTCAGAGATGGTATACAAGAAAAACCAAAACTTATAAAAGCATGAAGCTTTGTCAATAATATATTAATTGAAAATTCAACCTTTTTTTATTTATTTTTTCTTGAGGGAAGAAATCAACCTCTCACTCAACGTGAGGGCTAGAGTAATATTGTTGGCACCAGGTCAGCCCTTAAGTATACTTAATTAAGAGTTCACAAGGCTCGGAGTCAATACAACAATACTCATAGGCAAAAAGTCACTACAAACATATTTATCAAGGCATTATAGCTCATAATGTCACTAATGAGGATTTGAACCTCGATGGGGAAGATAATAGTCATTCAACCCAACCACCCAGAATAACCCCAGTTGACTAATTGAAAATTCAACATATCCTTTAAAAGAATTGAATCTAGATAAGGAGGATAACATTTCTCTCCACCATCCAAACTACATTCAAATAACATTAAACAATATTTATATAATATTAAACTCTCTGCAATAATGTCATATTATTTCGTTCAAACACTATTATGATACATTAGTTAGATGACATACTTTAAAAATATTTAGATTTAATATCTAGTACATATATTCTATATACATTAGTTAAATGGCATACTTTAAAAATATTTAGATTTAATATTTAGTACATATATTCTATATACCTATGTGTATAAATAAAATGACTATATAGTGGATTTATTAATTTTAATTTTTGCTATTATTTTAAGAATTAAATATATGAATTTATTTCTCCCCAGGGGAAGCTCAATCGGTTAATTCGAAGCTTGTGAAATCATGGAAAAAAGGAAACCCAAGTTCAAACCCCCCTTGAAGTGACCCAGTTTACAACGAGGACAGGTTGTAAACCCTCAAAGGTTTACTAGTAGTTACATGTCAGGCAGGTTGTTGGGTTCCTTTGGGTTACAATATATATATATATATAGTTGTAATGGGAGCTATAGCTACTTGAGCAGATTGCTCTTTTTCTTTAAGCAATTTCTCAATTTTCTCTTCCATGGTCTTTATCTATACATTCTGCTCAATGATCAACTTGAGCATTTCTTCCTTGTGTTGCTCACTTTCTGCTATCTCCTTGGTTTGAGGATCCTCTGTAGAAGGTAGTTTGAGTTGCTTCCTTAATGTTGTAATGTTTGCATTCTTCTTTTTGATAATGTCCTCTGCAAGCTTTAACATCAGTGGGTTTGTTGGGTTCTTTTGGGTAACAATATATATATATATATATATATAGATAGATAGATATAGATATATATATATATATATATATATATATATAATATATTTTTAATTTTTTTATTATGTTTAAGAGTGTTATACATAATTTATACCCACGGATAAGTTTATCTTCCCTAAGTGGGTAGTTACACTTAGAACAACCGAAGTAAATATGTTTAACCTTTTCCTATAATAAACAGATAAGATAAAAGAACCTACTTGTGATCCTTTGCTTCCTCTGATCTCCTTTGAGTTGCTCCCATTGCTCCCACTCAAACTGAATTCGCTCATTTAGTACCTGCCAACATAAACAAAAGACGGCAACAATCAAAGCATATGATCTATTTATTGTAAACAAATGGAATCGAAAACATTTGAACATACATTCATCATAGATATAGACAAAAGTATTGGAAAAGGAACAAACAACTTTATTGATTGGTAGAAGGAGAAGTTACACCCAATGTGGTTTGATCTCGTGTCACTCATCCAGCTTAGTCCAAGCCCTCATCACACCAATAGCAACATCAATCCAGCAGCATAACATTACTTGACAATGATTTCAAGTCTCTAAACCAACAGTGTTTCTCTATAATATCCAAGCTCCTTGGATATATGATGGGAGGCCAATCTATAGATGAATGCAAGTGGTTTTTTCATTAATATGGTATTGAATGGTTTTCCACAATTGGTTGATTAGTTTCCATGTTCAAAGGGATGACAAGATAGAGGATTAGATGATCTAAGGCTATCCTAAGTTGAGCTCATCTTGATAGGATATGAGTTGGGTTCCTTCTAGAAGGCTCTAGAAAGGAGGAATATACTCAGGATCCAATGAACATTTTGAGGATTCTCGACCAGTGCAGGATTGAGTGGTCTTAGGTAGTCTGCAACACAACCTTGAATGGGGCTACCTGCTCTGTAGAGCACTTAACCCTGACCAGGGGTGCCCTAGCAACCCAAGGAAGCACTTCAGCAGGGTTTGAAGTCAGGAAACTCTCATGGATGAAAGCACTCAATGAGGTGGCATGTCTAGGGCATGTATCAATTGAATTAGGGTTTGATAGACCCTATTTACACTAATCTGATTATCAGGAGTGATGTGCCCAAATAGACCTGTAATAGCTACCCCCTAAAGCATGAAGTCAAAAATGATAATGTTGAGTGACATGCTTTATGATGTGATGAGGAGGATCTGAAGCAGACAGTGACCTGAATAAATTATAATACATAATATCATGATATCTTTGAATTTTTCATGAATTGCTAAGGGAAGGCATACCCATGCTCAGCATATAAACTTTTCATTACATGTACATAAATTAGATAGTCGTCTACAGATATAGACCCATGATAAGATGACTATCTGTGTAAAGCCATCGTACAAATGATTTAGTACTCTCCTGAAATCGCAGCCTGGATGGATGAAACTAGATCTGGGGTCCTCTATCTCGTCCAATTGTTTGCTCAAGTACGAGTCTAACCATGTGAAAATGTGATCTGAAGTCGAACATGGGAAGACATCGTCTAATTACCAGCCAATGATGTAAGTTGTTAACAAACGCAAGAGAAATCACCAATAATGATAATGATTCTCAAGGTACTACAGTACATTCTGCATGGTGTGAATAGATGTTTTGATGTCGAACACCATACAAAGTCTTTCAGTCGAAGGCCTGTGATGTCAACCTATCACCGGAAGCAAGAAACTTTCCATTGATGTATGCAAGCCTCAAGGTATTAGAAGGGTGTTTCTAAGTCAACTTCCTGGATAAGGTGTTGATGTCGACAAGAAGTAACTCGTCACAGGAGGGCCTTGATGTATCCCCCATCAACGACGCGAAATGAGCGTAATGATTTTGAAGACAAAATGTGACTAATGACACAATTTTCAGGAATGGCAGTCATGAAAATGAAGGTTTATGAGTATTACAAAGGATGAGGTTTACTGAGTGGCTTCTCTTGAACATGTCGGCGACACTGAAAGAATTGGAAGCATTGACCCAAAACCAAAATGATGGATGGTGTGATAGACCATAGGTATGATAACCATCAAGCAGATAACCCAACCCAAATAGTCACAGAGATGAAGTGAAAGTGTCATGTTCAAGAGCGACTTGCTAACATAAAGTGATTTATCCCTTTTCCCATTTTCCCCAGTCATTGTTGACTAGTACCTCTTTATTTTTTAACAAGCTTGAGGAGGATAACATATGCTTGATGTATAATTTTACCCTTCAGGTGAATCCATCGCTATGTGATGTTTTAACGAGTCTAGCGAAGGTGAAACTCGGTCTTGTCATGATGGACAAGTTTGTCGCTATTTAATTCTTTAACGAGTTTACCGACAATGAGAACTCGGTCCTTTTCATGTTTAGAGAGTTTGAAAAGGGAAAAAAAGAAAACTCCACAAGTTCTTTTTCGTAAATTTGTCTCTCAAGTCTGAAAAAACGTAAAATAATACAAGAGAGAACCTATTGACCATGTTCGATCAATGTATTCCTTTTTCGTAAGTAATATATCTCGGTCTAGAAAAGGGTTAAACTTATATTGAGTAGATGTTGTTTCCATTCTATTTATGAGCTGAAAAGGACAAGCGCCCGGCAATCTTTTCATATTTTGAGAGTCTGAAAAGAGTTAAAAGAGGACTCTAGGGGGATTCCTTTTTTCGATGTTTAACAGAGCTCGAAAAAGAGATAAAAGTATGCTCTATGGTCAAAAGTACATTTTACGATCATGCACATCAAATTCACTATGTCATATGTAAACCTTCTCAGAGAACCACCATTTGACATTTACCATTCAATTTTGTGCTCTGAACCAGTTTTCTACCTCAAACTTCTGTAATTGATTGCAGGAGATTCTGTGGATCATTCTTTGTGCCGTCAGGACCAGGTAGGAGATCTACCACTTCTCTTTCATTTAAGATCATTCTTTTCCAATTTCAGGCAAATTTTTTAGGGTTTTGGGGTCCCTAGGTTAAATATATCACGTCGTAGGATCAACGCACCCTTATGCATCGAAAATTGCACTACATAGCAGTAAAACAGAAGAGAATGTAAACATAACAATAAAAATCTAGTTTGATGGGAGGATGGCCGCAGGTCCTAGGACATGGTCACAGGTGCAAGGGTTGCGGCCAAATGGGCCGAGGGCCTAGGGCTTGTATGTAAGGTAAAGCGTGATAAGGAACGCCGTCGAATGCAGCGGAGGCTAGACGAAGGATCAGCTGGTGAACCAAGGCTTCAGAGGAAGACATCTGGCAAAGATCTGAAGGTCCGGTTTGAATTGTGGACAGTTAGTATTTAGATCGTGGACGCAGTTGGAGGCTTCACGTTCCCGACCTCAGAAAACCGCCTGAGTCTCTGTCACCCGGTCGACATAGCTGTCACTCTCTCCGTCTAATCCGAGGTATTACCCTGTCACTGAAAACCGAAACGGTTCGTTTTGATGGTTTTAGCATTTAAGAAGGTAAATTAAACATGGTTAACCCTAATGAGGCCATCGAGCTTGACCCTGAACCAGAAGACATACTGTCGGTGTGGGGAAAGGACCTAACAGCATAGAATATCGAACATTTCTTCAAGTCAAGCGGTCTTCATGGGACTTTGAAGTCGAGTCCAGATCTGGATGAGTCATGGAACAATAGGACCTCAATCGAATCTCTGGAAGAAAGGTTGGGGCTGGTAGTGCAGGAAAACCAAGAGGTCCCTGTTCAATACAACCACCAGGAATCGAGAGCTCAGAAGGAGGGTTTCCCTCAGGCCGGAGTACTCAGCTTCCCACAAGTAAGTAATTCAAAATCCCTCTCTCATGCTCATCCTTATACTGGAGGCCTAGAAGATGTGGTCTTCGGCCAGGGCCCAAAAAATAGGTACTGGCATAGCCCGATTGAAGGGCTCAAATCTGACCTAGGGACGGAAAAAGAAGGTAGATCATCGGTTATAACTAGATCATCTATAGCAAGGGTTTTTGTAAACCCTAGCGCGATACCAGAGACAGAGATAGTGGGATGTGAAGCGGAGGAGGGTCAAAGGAAGGATGGCTCGGGAAGCAAAGCAGAAAATCAGCTAGAAGAGGAGGGCGTAGAAGAAGGAGTGGACAAAGGAGCAAGGATCAGGGGTGTAGAGGGAATTATTGTGTCTAAGATCCCCTAAGGATCTGTTCCAGCAGGCAAAAAGGATTTCTCGCGGCAAATAGAAGCGGAAGATGGGGTGGCTGATGCTCAAGGAAGGGAAGAGGATTCTAGCAATAGGCAGGTTGGGGAGAAGAGGAAGAAACAAAAACTAATCAAGAAAAAGACAAAAGCAAATCTTGTTCTGGGAGTGGACGCCCAAATAGAGGAAGCTATGGAAGTGGCGGAGAGCACATTGGTAGGACGAGCTCGAGGAAAGAAATTTTCGGCCCAATTCATTCAGAATTGGGCAGATCAGCAATGGCGGGCAGCCCTAGAAAACTCCTTCAAAGTTTCAGTTCTAGCAAAAGGATGGTTCATGATTCAGTTCGATAAGAAGGAAATGGCGGACTGGGTGTTGGTGAAAAATTGGGCTTTTGGGAATCAGCCCATTCTCTTCAGGAGATGGACACCATTGTTCGATGCACAACGAGAGAAGGTAGACTCCTTCCCGGTATGGGTCTGCGCCCCTGGATTACGTCCTTTTCTATGTGTGGATTCAGTTTTAGGTCTATTGGTAACATGCTTGGCACCTATCTAGAAACGGATATGTCTTTCATCGAAACAAGGAACAAAGCCATGGCCCGGATATTGGTAAATCTTAACCCCAGAGAAGGCCTAGCGGAAAATATAAAAATTCATTATAAAGACCTCATTTTTTATCAGCCATTGGACTACGAACACCTGCCTTTCAGGTGTCATAGATGCCATGAGTATGGACATCTTGCAAGGGACTGTCCTTTGGTTTTCACCGCAGAAGGAAACAAAAGAAAGTCGAAGCAGAGGTGATATCAACAGGAGAAGAGATAGTCCCCAGATATGAGGCGGTTCAAGTGGATGACGCCATGGAGGTGGATAGGATCGAGAAGAAGAAGGCTCTGATGCAGGCACAATAGACCATGCACCTGGAATTTGGAGAAGGATCTCCTATTGGATCAAGCAATGGTGTTCCGGAAGTCACAAGAGAAGTACCTGAAGGCACGATGGGTACGCATCTGGACTTTTGTTTTCCTTCTATGCATCCCCCAAATGAAGTAAAATATGCATGCTTAAATTCAAACTTGCATAGTCATTCATCTATAGAACACTCACGGGTTGAAAACATCATTGCATCTATCCCAAAGATCAATCTGAACTCTGAAGAGGCTCCAAATGATATCGGTGATATTAAAATCTCTTCTTCCAAACCCGTATGCCATTATAACCTGCATTCCCTTGACAAAAGACCGGCTTCCAGAGACTCAATCAAAGGCATAGGCATGGATGTACCTCAGACCTCTAGGAAAAAGTCAAGGGGACGGAAGTCTTTCCTGTCTAAGGCTCAGGTGAAAGAAAAATTTGACGTGGCAGATGGTAAACAAATATCAATTCCTGGGGTGCTTAGAGCGGCGAAACCCTGTGGGGATGTGTCAAAATGATCTGCCTTTCGTGGAACTGTAGGGGTTTAGCCAGTAAACCCAAAAAACTGGCTTTGAAGGAGTTGGTACAGCGTTATAACCCAGAAGTACTCATGTTGTAGGAGACATTAGGCAGGAGTTCAGAAGTGGTGTCACCTCTGTGTTCCATCTTCCCGGGGTGGCAGTTTCAAGCATTGGACTCAAATGGACACTCGGGAGGCTTGGCTATGGGCTTCAAGGAAGGAAGAATGAAACTCATAAATTCGTGGGGATGGATCATGTTTTGGGAATGGAAGCTATGACCCCTGATTTTGATTTCCCCCTGACAATATTAAATATATACGGGCCATGCCAAGAGAGAGTCTCGTTTTGGAACAACCTTCTGGTTAAAGCAGTGATGACAAATAAAAACCTGGTGGTAGGAGGAGATCTAAATTTTTCCATTGGGAATGCCGAGGCTTGGGACCCCTCAGCTAGAGAAGATCCTCTATCAGACTTCTCTTTAAATGCCCTTGCTGCACATAATCTGTTTGATGCAAACATGTTAAAACTAAAACCTACATGGATAAATCGTAGAACAGGGGAAGCTAGAGTCGCAAAAAGATTAGACAGGTTTCTTCTAAGTGAAGATCTAGCTTCCAGAATCGCGGTGTTCAGACAGTGGATATGAGAGGGGGGAAATTCGGACCACTTCCCAATTCTTCTCGAGCTGTCCAAGCCTCCCTTTAAGCCGGCAGCACCCTTCAAATTCAATGCAGCTTGGATGCAGGAGGAATCATTCAGACGGCTCTTTAATGAAACTTGGCAACACCCATGTAGGGATGCCACAGAAGATAAGAGTTTCCTTTTCATGGAAAATTTGAAAAGGATGAAGAAGGCCACGATGGATTGGGCAAAAAAGAGGAAGCAGAAGAAAAACAAATCCTTATTCAGCGTCAATCTGGAGCTTGGGGAATTGGAAAAGCCTGATTCGAATGGATATGAATCTCAGGAGTCGAAGGATAGGATATTGTTGTTAAAAAAGCAGAGAAGTCAAATTCTTTTGGACAGAGAAGAGGAATGGAGGTTGAAAAGCAGGGCAATCTGGCTGTTGGATGGAGATGAAAATACAAAAAAAATTCACAATTATGCAAAAGGGAGGAAGATAATGAATACTATCTGGAAGTTAAAGGACGAGGAAGGTAGAGAGGCCAATACCTTTGAATCTCTCTCGTGCATGGGGAGGAACCATTTCCAAAGACTTTTCTCTGAGAAGGGAGAGCCTACATTAGCAGAGGTTATCAAAACAGCCCAATGTTTTCCTTGATATGTGGAGGAGGATGAAGCTGAGGGCTTGCAGGGATAATTCACTCCGGAAGAAGTGGAGAACATTATAAAATCTATGGCCAAAGATAAAAGTCATGGGCCTGACGGGTGGCCTATAGAATTCTTCCAGTATTTCTTCAATCAGATTGGCTCAGAATTAACAGAGGTGGTTGAGGAATCTAGAAGGAAAGGTACGGTATATGCACCTTTTAACTCAACCTTTATAGCCCTTATTCCCAAGAAAGAAGACACTGAGTCGTTTGAAGATTTCAGAACCATTTCGCTCTGCAACAGTGTTTATAAAATTATTGCTAAGGTCATTGCTATCCGCTTAAAAACAATTATGTCCAGATGCATCTCAATCGAACGGTTTGGTTTTCTGGATGGGCGCCAAATTCATAAATCCATAGGGGTGGCTCAAGAGACAATTCATAGTGTGAAACTGATGAAAAAGAAAGGAGCAGTGGTGAAAATCGACCTATCAAAAGCCTACGACAAAATCAGTTGGACCTACCTCCAGATGCTGCTAACTCACCTGGGTTTCAAAATTGATTTTATCAATTGGATAATGGGATGTATCACCAGTGTCAGATATGCGGTACTTATAAATGGAGTAGCCTCTCCATTCTTCAGAGGGAAAAGAGGACTAAGACAAGGCTGCGCTTTGTCTCCATTACTCTTCCTCCTGGTAGCAGAAGGGCTGAGCCAGCTAATTCTAAAAGCCAAAAGGGAAGGAACAGTAAAAGGTCTTGAGGTTGCTGTCAATTTATTTATCTCGCATATTCTATTTGTTGACAATATTTTACTCTTCAGTAATGGAAACCTGTCAAAAATAAAAGAGATTAAGAAGATTCTTGAGCTGTTCATGAAAGCAACTGGGATGCAAGTAAATTATAGGAAATCACAGCTCATTCTGGAAGGCTTTAATAGACAGGAGGTAAGCCAAATTACTTCTGTCCTTCCTTTAGAGGTTTTTAAGCTTGGGGACCCTTTCAAATATCTATGGTTTTGGCTGAAACTAGACAATTATAGGAAGCAAGTCTAGAATTGGTTGGTAGCGAAGATTGAAGCCAGAATTTCTCACTAGAGCTTTAAGTGGCTTTCCAGAGCAGGAAGGTTAACTTTAATTAAACCAGTCCTTCTAGCAATCCCAGTTTACTGGGTTGCGCTGACCTGGGTTCCTAAAGGTATACTGGAAAAAATAAGAAGAATCTATAGCAGATTTCTATGGGATGGATCAAAGGAGGAGTCAGTGCTTCCCTGGATTGCCTGGGAAAAAGTGGCGAGACCAAAAGAATGGGGAGGGTGGGGAATAAAAGACATCACTGCTTTTGGATCCTCCCTGGCGACAAAATCGGGGTGGAGAATCATCAACATGGAAAACCTCTGGACGAAAGTGGTGAAACGGAAATACATTGACCCCACTCCTCTTGAGGATTGGATAAGGAATCCAGAAAAGAAAGGAGGAAATGTGTCGATAGTCTGGAAGGCGACTATTGATGTCTTCAAAATTATTGAACAAGGATTGTCCTGGCAAATTGGGAACGGTGAAAATATTCAAATTGGAAGGGATCCTTGGGTGGGGTGTAACAAGAACTTTGCTCTGCCCCTAGCCTGATTAGGCATCTCGAGTCCAAAGGAATTCTCTTCCTAAATCAGGTAGAGAAAATCGGTCACTCAACCATATGGGACAAGCTTGGAAGTCAGGGGAGGAATTGGATCTTCATCCCCATTGGTGGAATGATTGGAAGCTCTACATTCAAGAACTATCCAGATCAAATGTAAGGTTTAAAGACAAACTAGATCAGCTGGTGTGGGTTCATGCTGATTCTGGAAGGTACTCCCCAAAATTTGGATACAAGTTCCACATGACAAAAAAAGTTGGGAAGATCCGCAATGGTGGGCAAAGTCAATATGGAAGTTAAAGTGCCCTACTAAAGAAAAACTGCTCTTCTGGTCTATTTTGAAAGGGAAAGTCCCTACAAGGGACATTCTGCAATCCAGATTTAAATCAGGGTCGGGAAGATGCCCTATGTGCAAAAATGACTCTGAAACTATAACGCACATGTTTATTGGCTGTCCTGTAGTTAAAAAAGTATGGATGGAGGTCGAGAAGCTTATTCATTCACCAATAGCCTAGGAAGGGGAAAATACCACTGAAGCTTGGCACAAATGGTGGCACCAAAATACAATTTGGAAATTGAGGAATCTGCCCCCTATTATCTGTTGGGGCATTTGGATTGCAAGGAACAGATGCATTTTTCAGGACAAGGAAACCACTGTTGAATCAATTGCCATTCAGTGTTCATCAATTTATTCGAATATTCCAGATTCAGAGGAAGAAAGGATGCCCAGACAGGTTAGAGAAGAACAAATCAAGGAAGGAGTGCCATGGGCTTACTTTGACGGAGCCTCTCAAAAAAACAAAGCTGGAGCAGGTTTAATCATCCACATAAACGGAAGACATTCTCTAAAAGCTTTTGTAGACTTGGGCAGTGGCTCGAATAATTTTGCAGAATTATCTGCTCTTAAGTTTCTTCTATGCTGGTTGATACACAGGGACATCTTCACAGTTCAGATTTTTGGGGATTCATTAAATGTTATCAAATGGACAAATGATCAAAGCAGTTGTCATAATTATATCTTGCATCCTTCATTAGAAGAAATACAGCATTTAAAATTATTATCTTTTTTATTCATCACATCTACAGGGAACGAAACGACTCTGCAGAAAAGCTTTCTAAAGAATGTCTTCAACAACATTTGGGCAGTTGGAGAATAGTGGAGGAAATCAATGGAGACATCCACCTCTCAGACTAGCCTCCTTATATACAGTTTGCATGATCCTGGCACATAGCAGGACTGGTCATACTAGTTTTATTTTTGTATACAGCTGAAAAGTATCTCATCTGAAAAATCTGTTTTAGTCTTTTATGCTAGTGTTGTGCATTATTTTTCGTCTTGGGTTACTTTCCTCGACAGAGGAAACCCGGGGAAAGATGCCAGCTGCTATTTTTGCTATCAAACATAAGGAAAATATTGACTCTTTTTTGACAATGCTGAGGAAGGGAGTTGTTTTCCTCTCTTGAGGAGGCTCTGCTTAGGCTCAAAATAGTTTTCTAGCAGGTTTTATGATGTACTACAGCAAAAGGAAAGCTGCGGCATGTATATGTAACTTTTTATCATGGTTATAAAAAGTTCATTTTCTTCTTTGGAAAAATAGCAGTCAAACAGAAGGGAAACTTCTATGCATGGCATTATATAAAGATCAGGGGTGCGTTGTGCGCAATTTAGAAATTTGATTCATCATTTCCACCCAAATTCTCTTCAGTTTTTTGCATGAAATGGATCCTAACTAAGCCTATGGTGTGATTTCAAACTTTGATCAGATCAAAATGGCTATCACAGAAAAGGATAGGGTTGCCCTAAATGATCTTGGTACTGTTGATGCCCTAAGAGATTGTGAGTTACTCAAATATTTCAAGTTATCTGGGATGAGGCAACAGTTAGAACCATTTCAGTTCTTGGTTCATTCATGGGATCCAGCGGAATAGGTTTTTCACATAGGGGACAAAGTGCTCCCTATATTGATCGATGATATTTACTTTCTCACAGGATTGTCGAGACGTGGTGCCCCCATTTCTCTTTCAAGTTCTGCCCATGGGGTGAATCAGTGAGGGACTACATTTGACAATTTTGTCGGCCAGGTACACAACATAGCAAAGATGGAAAGATCAACATCAGGGATGTTTGTGATTTGCCCTTGTGAACAATCCTCTTTACTATCGCAAAGTTGGCGGGTAGCGTGACACTTCTTGTCGCAAATAGATCATACATGCAATATGCGCTCGAGTGCCTCAAACCAACTAGGTTCAACTGGTGTGAGGCAGTATTCTCTTTTATGATAGAGCAGTTGACTAAAGTAAAAAGCGATAAGAAGAAAAATTTTAGCTATGGATTGATCTTGATCACTTTTACTTTGGAGAAAATTCCACTGATGCAACCTCAGCATGTGACACTAAGTTTAGTTGGTCCTAGAGATCCACGGATGCAAAGATGGGTAAATTTAATGGCTAGACATGTTGGTCAGTCATCAATCTCATTTTCTACTGCATTCTTTAGTTGGCTCCGTCAAAAACATATTGTCATAGAGGAGCATCCATATGCAGGGATGGATTTCTGTAGAGATCCAGATTTGAGATTACTAGTGGGTGCTCAATGGGGTGCTATAAGTAAATTTTTTGACCATGTATTTTTTATTTTTTGAGTTTTTGAATGTTTTTGTGTTTTTTTATGTTTCCAAGACTAAACTAAAAATGTTCTCATGTATACAGATGTTGGCACTGTTCGACCAATGGGTCATCAACAGGAGGCGGGTGAACCAGCGGGGAGAAATGTCGGAAGAGCAGTTCTCCAGGATTTAGATCTGATCAAGACACTGGCAGAGTTTCAGCAACATATAGAGGGGTTAACTCTCGGTATACTGGATGTTCGGGTCGAGGAGTTACCGATGAGACTTCAGCGTCATATTATTGGTGTACCTAGCCATTGGATGAGGCTATTACACATGATAGCTCAGGCAGTGACCTGTTATCATGAGCATCATTAGATCTACTTAGGATGATTTACTGTATGCATTTTGAGGTTTTGAGGTCAGATGACCAACATGTCTTGGACACAATTTTTTGTAAAAACTATGAACATTTATCTATTTTAGTTTCAATGTTTTGTATGGTTATGTGTAATTCTATTCAACTGTTGATGTGAATTGAAAATTTACTCTTTACATATGTCATAAATGTCTGTTTAACACATAATTCGCTAAAGAATCAGTCAATGTGTTAAAGTTTCTGGAAATGTGTTGATATTGAATGTAATCAAAATGTCTTTCCAAGAGACGAACTCTAAGGAATATACGATGAATAGTTGGATTTCGGACGGTATAAACATTCATAAGTTGTAGTACGACAAGTTGTGAGTCTAGCCTAATGATGATTCAGCAAATGCCAAGTGAAATGGCATCAGAGAGGAGTTCGATCAATGTGTTATACTCAATGATATTGTTCGTAGAACGACCGATACAAATCCCTTGAAAACTCACTAACTCGCCACTTGGAGCGAATATGGCCCATGCTGCAGAGGATAGGTTCTGCGTACTACGACTAGCACCATCGGCATAACCAACAAATGGTTCCAAAGATTCTGACATCTGCAACAAATGCAAAGTGGATTACTAACCACATAAAAACTCTAAAAGTCACACTGTGACACACACGCAATCAAACATATGTACCGTGTTTTTACTATGCACAATCAAGCATAGTAACGTTTAAGATACTACCCATTTCGGGGCTACGACAATGGAATTCCATCATAACTAACCAACTCGTAAGCGTCTTTTGCCAAAACACGCTTGACAATGTAGGGGCCCATCCATAGTGGTTCAAATTATCTTATTCCTAATTTATCGGCTTCCTGATCATAAAGCAAGACCAGGTCTCCTTCTGAGAATATGTGAGGCTTGACATTGTGGTCATATTGCGCCTTAATTCATTTCTTATGTGCTTCGTTGGAAAATGCGGCTTCACGACATGTTTCATCTAGATGGATGAGTTCTAAGAAACATTCTTCCTCATCAGAAGTGTCAAGTAACAAGTCAATTGTGAGTTTTAGTGATGAAATCTCACATTGTATTGGCAAGATTGCCTCAAGACCATACACCAATTGAAAAGATGTGAATCCAGATGCGTTTCTTACCGAGGTTTGATAAGCCCACAAAGCTGAGTACAAGATCAAATGCCAATTTCGTTTGTGAACTCCCATCATTCATTGAAGCATTCGCTTAAGGACTTTGTTGATGACTTCAAATTTTCCATTAGCTTGTGGATAATAAGGAGTAGAAATATCATGTGAGAGTCCTAACTTGGTAGTTAATTCATTCATCATGTGATTGTGAAAATGCGAACCATGATCTGTAACTATAGCTTGTGGTACACCAAATTGTGCAACCACATGGTTAAAGAAAAAAAGTGCAGTTGTCTCGCTAGTGTTGTTTAATGTAGGCATCGCCTCGGCCCATTTCGTAAAATAGTCAACAACGACAATAATATACCCATGCCCCCCAGCCGAGTGAGGGTTACATGTCATGAAATCAATGCCCCATTTTGCAAATGGTCCAACAACGACGACAAGATGTAGTGGTGCAGGTGGTAATCGAGTTTTACGGTAAAAAATTTGGCATGCATGACAACTTCTGACAGCAGTAATGCAATCATTAAATATGGTAAGCCAGAAGTAACTAGCACAAAGAATTTTCTGTGCGGTAGCATAACCAGATAAATGTCCACCACAAGCACCAGAATGGCAATCATTTAGAACTTTCTTGACTTCCTCATGTGTGAGGCACCTACGAAAAATCATATCAATATCGCGACAATAAAGGGTGTCGCCAATGATCAGATAATCTTTGGCTTGATATCGAATACGTCGTTGTTGCAAGCGAGAGGTATCAGACAAGAAAGTTTGGGTTTGGAGATGGATCAGAATATCTCCATATCAAGGGTCAGATGACAAGATCAAAAACAGAGACTCATCCAGAATTGATGGTTCCATTGTTGAGTCGATGGCGGTAGAGGGATGGTCGCAAAGAAGCTCAGCAAAAACTAGAGATTTCTTTGACTTGGATTTGATGAATTCCAAATCAAATTCCTGCAAAATTACGATCCATTTTGAATATTTTCACCCTAGCAATTGACATGACAAGATGTATGTCATAGGGTTGCAATCCGAAATGACAATGGTCTTTCAAAGCAGGATATAATGGTGAAATATTTGTACATCTTGAACAGAAGCCAAAGCTAGCTTCTCCATGTAATAATACTTAACTTCTGTATCATTGAGATTACGACTCAAATAATAGATCAAATGTTCAATCCCATCTTCTTCCTGGACTAAAACCATAGCAATGGTTGTATCTACAGCGGCGAGATACAGGAAATAGTCATTTTGATAATTAGGGGAATACATTAATGACGCTCAAATCAGGGTATCTTTGGGAGCATCAAAGGAATCTTGCGCAACCTCGTCCAATGGAAGGGAATTTCCTCTTTCAAAAGACGAGTAAATCCTTTAGCCATTTCAACATAGTTGGGAATGAATCTCCTTAGAAATTTAGCCTTCCCTTGGCGTCTCTGTAACTAAAGTAAATTGGAAGATGGAGGAAGATCAAGAATTTCCTTAACCTTCAAGGGTCGAGTCGAATTCCATATTTGGACACTATGAAACTAAGCAAACGACTAGAACCAACACAAAACACACATTTATGTGGATTGAGTCGAATTTTGTAGTGTCAGCACCGTAAAAATATGGCTCTCAAATGTTGCGGGTGATCAGCCCGTTTCCGTGAATGAGCAGGTAAGTCATCTAGATAGGGTTGAACGATGTGTTTGATGTCGTGGAAGGCATAATTCATTGCCCTCTGAAAAGTTGCCCCAACGTTCTTCAAACCAAAAGGGAGTTTCCTATATGCGAATGTGCCCCAGGGACAAATAAAGGCAGTTTTAGATTGGTCTTCTAGGCAGATATTGATCTGATTATAGCCAGAAAATCCATCCATAAATGAAAATATTTCACATCTGGCTCATTCATCAATTATCTTGTCGATAAAGGGAGTGGGATAGCTTTCTTTTGGACAAGCATGATTAACATCCCTACACACTCGTATTGTTCCTTGTTTCTTCATGACAGGAACTATATTGGAAACCCAATCGGTAAGAGGAACGGGGTATATAAAACCAGCATGCAAAAGTTTTTCAACTTTTGCTTTTATGGCAGCAGCCTTCTTTGGATGAACAGGACGGAGGTGTTGTCGTACCGGCTTGACATCAGGATACATTTTAATCTCATGTTCAACTATACTAGAATCAATAACTAGCATTTCCTCATATGACCAAGCAAATATATCGTGGAATTCACAAAAAATAGCACGGTAAGTTTCAAGTTCCGATGGACAACAAGATTTTCCAACATGGATGTTTTCTACAATTCAAGGTTTGGTCGAAATATCGATAGAAATGGTTTCTTCAATATTCGATAAGTTTCATTCTGAATCGACTGCCTATAAATACAAAATTTGAAAGGAAATCAACGATTGAAGGGCGATTTAGTTCATTTGGAATATCTTCTATGTGATCTGGAAGATGGGATTGATGATGATAATCTACCCATGGTTGTTCTTCTATCATCATTGATTGGATGATTCATTCATCCATAGAAAATGTACGTGAAAAAGGATCAGAGGAAGTACAATATTCTAACGAACAATCAACCCATACAATCGGTGATGATGGATTTGGATTCACTGCACAAGCAAAAAAGATTGATTGTTATGCGAGCTCAATTGGGCTTAGTGGCATGGTTTCATTACACATATCAATTTCGGAATCATTGGAAATCTTCCATGAGTCAGAAGAAGTGGAAGATATCATGTTACAGGTCTCAACTTTTGCAACTTCCGACGTTTGTGATGGTGATGGTAGTGAAAAGGTGCCCATTAGGGAAGAATATTTGAAGAGACCTAATCCAATGTTCTGAAGAGATAGCGGAGGTCCGTGAACTAACGGAATGCTTCCAATTGCCTATGAACTAGAGGCAAAGAAAGCAAGTTGATCAATTGTTGTGATTCTGCCTTTATGAGGGAAAGAGATCATACGAAAGTATGTCTAAACCACAACAGCCATAGTGTAAACCCACGGTATTCCTAGTAAAATATTGTAGTCAAGGGGTTTGTCAATGACCTCAACTTCAACAGTTACAGTTTTTCCCCCTAGTTCTATCTGCAGGTTACTTAAAATTCCACAAGGTGTATAAGTGTGACCGTCAAAAGCATTTAATGTCGTAGGTGATCGTGACAAAGGTGGTGACCCAAGTATTTTCCAGCAATTCATTGACATGATACAAATAGATGCACCTTCGTCAACAATGGTTCGGTGAATGAGGTGATTCAAAGAATTTACTTGGATCAAGAATGCTAACTGTGATGCTAATTGTGACGTATAACCGACATGGTTAAATACTACGAGATTGGAATCCATTGGATCAATTCCACCAATTGCTGACAATAAAGCATGCTTTTGGGAGGGACAATTTTGAAACACCTCAAACCTCGACATAGCAAAAGGTGACTGAGCCAAATATTCTACTATGTTATAATTTTTCATTGCTCGAGCTCGAGGGTTGAATGTAGATTTATGAACAACTCCCTTAGGCGGTTTTATTGTTAACTCTGGTGCAATGGGTGGTGGAATGGAGTCAGACGAAGTCAAAGTCAAAGTATTGGGTTGATCTATAGCTTGGTTATTCGACGACAATGGTGGATTACTGTAATCTTTACTTCGTGTAGTCACCAAAACATCAGTCTTAGGCTTAGTGGTGGATAGCATAAGCACTTGTGAAGTGGAAGCATGATATGTAGCAACCAAATGAGTCTCTGGGTTTGGAAAAGGGTTTGTCAACACAGCGGATGTACTAGAAGTCTTAAGAAGTTTTGAGACTTCAGAGCAATGAGGACAGTCTCGTGTAAAGTGCTCCTCATTACAAATTAAACATGGGTAATGAGGTTTCCTAGCCGGAGAAGAGGAATCAGATGATTTCTCTTGAGGGGGAGAATTTTGTTTCTTTTTGGTTTTCCCCTTTTTCTTGCTTCCAGGTTGCTTTTCATTTTTACCTTTGTCAGATGACACGACATTTATTTCGGAAGCAAGTGTATTATCAGGTGTATTAGAGGTTTGATTTGAAATAGCAAGTGTTTAACTAGATGGTTTACTTATTGTTTGAGTGCTTGAAGAACCTATCACACCGTCACCGACATGAGAGTCCTTACTGGATGGAGGTGGTGGAACAGTGAAAGTTGGTATAGTTGCATTTGGAATCTTATCATAGAGCGTGCCAGACTAGGTGTAAATCAAGTCTAAGTATTAGGCACGAGCAATTAATTTCTCTTTAGAAACAACTCCTCCTTTAGCCACATCCTCGGTGATAGATGGCAACAAGGATTTAATAAACCACTCAGCTAAAAGCTGATCAAGAACAAAAGTTTTGACCATTCAACGACGACGATGCCACTCATGAATATGATCAGAATTGTGTGTAGCAGTGGTCTGTTTAAAGTTGGTCAACAGTTCTGTGCCAGTTTCATATCTGATGGGTAACTGGAAATGGGTTAAAAATGTAGTGGCTAAGGTTGTGAAGTTGTCAAATGAAGTTCGTGGTAATTCAATATACCACTTTGCAGTCGGACCAATGAGCGTTCGCTGGAAAAGGCGTAGTCTTACTAAATCATCATTTAGAGAGTTGGATGAACACCATAAATGAAAAGCCATAACGTGATTGGTCGGATCTTCTCCAGGGTTTCCATTGAACTTAGGAATATAAGAAGGTAATTTTCATGGAATCACCGGCCACCAAGATGAATAAATAATGGGATCATTGGTAAGACGATTTAAATCCAGTAATTCAAGTGTTGCGACAAAAGGCAACTGTCGATTTAGGTCAGGTTGAGCGTAACCATGGTAAGATGGAATTGCCTAGGAAATAGGCCTTTGCATACTAGCATAAGGAATCTGTTGTTGGTAACCTTGATAGGGGTAGGTTTGTTGAGCATATCCAGTATAAGGTTGTTGTTGGGAACTAGGATAAATTTGTTGTTGACCAAAACCAACATAGGCTTGTTGACTAGAACCTGGGTAAGCTTGATGTTGACCAAACCCAGCATAGGCTTGTTGACCAAGTCCAGGATAAGTTTGGTATTGTTGGAATTGTTGTTGTTGGTATTGTGGCTGCCACGGTTGTTGATACAACAGTTGTTGCCCACCAGTATAAGTTTGACCAGGTTGTGGATAAATTGGACCAGTATAAGTATGAGTCATCCCAGTTAATGGTAAAATAGCCTGAGGTTGTTGGATTTCAGACACAAATGGTTGTTGTAAAATGGCTTGAGAAGACTGAGTTTGTAGACCTAAAACATGAGGGTAAGATGTTGAAGTATCAGCTTGCAAAGGTTGAGATACAATCAAATGAGCTTGCGACTATGGTAAAGTCGTAACGACAAGCATAGTAGATATGGATGAAACAGATTGTATTGGTTGTGATGGATACACAAGCCTTGGTTGAATAGGCATTGTAGGCTTCCATTGGCAAACAACCATTCCAAAATAAGTTGGACCTAAAGATGACGGTATATTGTCATACGATGACCCTCCATAGTGTGGAGAATAAGCAGATTGGGCATATTGTTCTCCATATGGAGGTAATCGAGTGTTAAGTGGATACATTGGACGGTAACCAGATGGAGCAACTTGATATTGACTTGATGGATCAAACTGTTCAGTATACGTAAGTGAAGAACCAGGTAAAATTCCCGTGGATGACATGGGTGAAGACCATGGACTAGAAGAAACGCCAGAGTGAGTTCCAGATAATGATTGGTAACCCAGTGAGATGGACGGACCACCATATAGATGTGACTCAGGTGTTGTGGTAAACATCAAAGAAGTAGCGATAGTAGATTTTGTCGCAACTGTAACAGATGATACAGTTTGGGATGTTGTTTTAGTCATAGTCAAATGACCCAATAAATGTCCTAATGAATCTATGGGAGTTTGAAAGTAAATAGGATTAAGAGGAGCAGTATAAGTTAACCGAGGAAAAGAAGGATAAAGATAAAGCCCTGGTCCAAAACAAGTTGGAGTTCTAGGTGAAGTTTCTTCTTCAAATTCCTCTTCAATAGCAATCAAACCGGGTGGAAGGATTTCACCGTCAAGTCCGTAATAAATTTTCGGTGTTTGACTCTGCAATAAAGGAGAAGTCTCAACAGTTACAGATGTCTGAGGATAAACTAGTCGATCGTCTTTCGGTACAATAACAACTTTTGGTTGTTTAACTTCAGGATCCAAGTGTTCTGGTAAAATAACAACGGGTTCAGGATGAATTTCTTGAACAACTTATGGTTGAGAATCAACTTCTTGTTGGACAACTTCAGTTTCCGTTTAATTGTAAAGGTTCCACTTCAATAGCAGATAAACCAGTAACAGTAGGAGTAAATGGAATCACAATAAGTACCAGTATAGGTGACTTTGGTAAATCAGATGAAGAACCAGAAGTTTGTGATGTACTGGACTCAGTTAAACGAGACCAATTTCGCTGACTAGGTGTAGCTTCAGGCGGTAAAGGCAGTTTACTCGTTGTCCTACGTGAACGACAGGGTAAAGGTTGATTTTCTTCCACAATTGCTGATTGATTTTATTATAAAAAGAAATAAACAAAAAGAGGGCAATCTCAGAAAAAGAATTACCAAGTAACTGTGAAATGCAATATATGGCCTCGGAGGATCCAAGGACTTAACATACGTGCAGGTAATCTCCTCGAATGTTGTTTTCGATGTATCACAGTATACGAGGCAGTTGACTCAGTTAACTATGGATGGATAGAAACCTAATGTAGTCCTTCCAAATATACCTGAATGTACGTGGAGGCCCAATCCGTGTTAGCGCTGTCTAATGTGAAACCACACAGTGAGAGCATTCCCTTATATTTTTCGTACTATAACACCGCCTGATATACCCAAAAGTATGTGGATGAGCTACAATATACTTACATACGTGGAATGAGGTATCACACTCGGAATGTATCGCAGACCATTAGTGACAGTTGCTATGTTTAACAACGTCGGAACACGTCTCTAGCCTAGACCTTTAAATTTTATGTGTTAAGTTACAATGCTCCATTAGGTTAATCGAGATACATTTTAGTTGATCTTGTTTAAAAGTTTGCCTTTCAGGTTCACCGCGTGATGTTTCTGAAACTCCTAGAATGCAGCTAAGGTGGGAAACATTCTTTTCATTTGGTTTAAACAATGAAAATCGTAACTAAAATGGATAGAGCAATCAGAATCTCTAAACAAAAAGCATAGAGCACATCTAATGCAACTTTCCCTATACCATTCCTACAAGCACACACAAACTTATAAATGCTTTATGCATGTTTTTCTTTGCATTCCTTTAATGTTTATATGAACACAAAGAAACTAAATGCACAAATGATCAATCAATGCTTTTCACAAGAAATGAAGACTTTACGACAGTTTCTTTTTCAAAGAAATGAAGACTTTATGACAATTCTTTTTCAGAAAAGTAAAGGCTAATCAATGTAAGCTAACTTTGGGATTGATTCAACATTGATAAAGAAAACATAAAGAAACATTGAACAAACAAAGCCAAAGTGGGCATGGAAAAGAAATGTTAATTTGGACTTTAGGGATAGAGAAACATTGACCATTGAGCAAACAAGATGTGAAACAGTTTGGAAAAAATCAAGCAAAAAGATGGGTTTTTGGCTTGACAAGGACTAGCACAGCCCTGACTGGGAGACAATGCGTTGCAGAGCACTATCTCTAGGCTAAGGCTGCTCTGTAGAGCATTGTGTCAAGAACAATAGTGCGATGATGCTAGAGAGCACTATCATCACACAAATAAGCACACATTTTGACCAAACAAGCTTCAAAATGACTGAATATAGGTAAATGAACTCAAGCAAAATATATTGTTGTTGCTAAGACAAGGAATAGCTATGAGGAACGATGGTCGTTCCCCAGTATGGTCGCCAATTGTTATATGGAATTTATACCTACAGATAAGTATATCTTCCCTAAGTGGGTAGTTACACTTAGAACAACTGAATTAAGGATGTTTAACCTTTTCCTACAATAAACAGATAAGATAAAAGAACCTACTTGTGATCCTTCGCTTCCTTTGATCTCCTTTGAGTTGCTCCCGTCGCTCCCACTCAAACTGAATTTTCTCAATTGGTACCTACCAACATAAACAGAAGACGACAACGATCAAATCATATGATCTATTTATTGTAAACAAATGGAATCGACAACATTTGAACATACATTCATCAAAATATAGACAAAAGTATTGGAAAAGTATAGAAGGAGAAGTTACACCCAATGTGGTTCGATCTCGTGTCACTCATCCATCTTAGTCCAAGCCCTCATCACACCAACAGCAACATCAATCCAGCAGCATAACATTACTTGACAATGATTTCAAGTATCTAAACCAACAGTATTTCTCTATAATATCCAAGCTCCTTGGCTCTATGATGGGAGACCAAGTTATAGATGAATGCAACTGGTTTTTTCATTAATATGGCATTGAATGGTTTTCCATAATTGGATGATTATTTTCCATGTTCAAAGGGATGAGAGGATAGAGGATTAGATGATCTAAGGCTATCCTAAGTCGAGCTCATCTTGATAGGATAGGAGTTGGGTTCCTTCTAGAAGGCTTTAAAATGGAGGAATGTACTCAAGATCCAATGTACATTTCGAGGATTTTCGCCCAGCGCAGGCTTGAGTGGGCTTAGGTGCTCTACAATTCAACCTTGAATGGGGGTACCTGCTCTGCAGAGCACTTACCCCTGACCAGGGGTGCGCTGGTGACTCAAGGAAGCACTTCAGAAGGGTTTGAAGTCAGGAAACTCTCATGGATGAAAGCACTCAATGAGGTGGCATGTCTAGGGCATTAGAAACTAAATTAGGGTTTGATAGACCCTGTTTACATTGATCTGATCGTCGGGAGTGATGTGCCCAAATAGACCTGTAACAAAGGGTAGAAACATTTATCATAATTTCTTTTTTAATTGATAATAAAGACAATTATCATTACGTGTTATCCATAAATGTGGGTTGGCTCTTTGTAGTTATTTAAAAAAAAACCTTGTTGCTTGAAATACTCTACTATTTTCAAAAGAAAAAACATATTGTTCATATTTCACAGGAAATCAAAAAGTACAATCCCTTGGCCACATAGCAGAACACCTAATAACTTAAAAAATTGGGCTAAGAATAAAATCCCAAATATATCTTAGACCTTAAACATATATTGAAGCTTAACTAAGTCCTATTTGAATAGGATTAAAAATATTAAAGAACAAAATAGACAACACATTACCACGAGATGGCTCTAAGATGGAAACTAACACAACATCTAATAACAGAGCTTCCTTGGATAACATATCAGCGATGGTATTATTTTCCATGTATGTGTGAAGAACTTACACATCATCATATTGCTCATGGAACTGGCATATTTTCCCTTACAATGATTATAAATAAAGGAGCCTTAAGTCAACTCTTCCATTGAACTAGTCCACAAGGAATTTTGAATACCCATATAATTTGAATACTTTTACTTGCTTCCAAAGGGCAATCGGCATGGCACACCACATAGTAAGGAGATTGACTATAAAAATTGTGCCTTCGCCAATGCCTAGTTTGCATTTAATCATCAAATTTTGGGAGAAGAAAAATACTATACCCCCACCACAAACATCTCTTTGATTAGCTCCTTCAAACAATCCCCATACTAGATCATTTGACAGCTCCACATCTTTGATAAGCCTAATCTTCTTCCCTTTTAGCAGTTTCACTTGCTCAATATAAGATGATCTTGCATTATCTTCAGTAACTTCATAGAAAACCACATAGTCTTCAAACAGATAGCCATTTCACCCTAGCCAAATTCTGCATAATACAAAGATTGGAAGGAGTTTAAGGGAAGAGGAAATAAATATTTGATTCCAAGTCCAGAGACATGCTTCAACCAAGTTTCCATTCCACCAGGAATCAAAGTTAAAACAAGAGAAAACTACCTTCCAAACATAAATTACAAAAGGACAATGAATAAATAAATGAGCAATAGACTAGGCATTCATTCGAAATATAACACAAAATGCAGGACCTACCCATCCTCACTTAACAAGAATATCTTGAGGCAATATTTTCCCTTCCAACAACAACTAAAGCAACAATCCGCATTTAAGGGAGTCTTGCACCTTCCATACTAATATGTGCCACCATTTTGAAGAAGCAAGAGGACTATCTTGAATCAATGCATCATATCCAAATCTAGTTGTTATAATTCCACTTTGTTTATTCTTAGACCACCTGATGATGTCTTCCTCCTCCCGATTAATTACAATACCAACTTTACCCAAATTCAATACAAAAGAGCTCCATTCACCTGCATAAACATGAGAAAGGCCTAAATCTTGAGCTAAAAGCCACTCTTGACTATCTAAAGTTGCATCTACCCACCTAGCAACATCAATGATATTAATATATAACCCGAATGATTTAAAAACTCCACCAGCCTATCAAAGAGTTTATGGTGACCATTGCATCCTATCCATGGGTCATGACCAAGAAGAACTTTAGCCCCATTCCCAATCTTCCACAAAATCCATTTCTCCAAAGCTTACAGACCACTTACCAAATTCCTCCAAATCAAAGAACCTCCCCTAGCCACTTTTGGCTTTTGCCTGAGCCAATTTATAACCGACATGAATTTCCAATATTACACCATCATTACCAGGCTCTGCGGACTATTGTGAAAAATCATACACCAATAGCTCTTAGTTGCAAGAGCTAGTCCAAATTTCTCCATATTATGTAAGCCCCAACCCCCAGAGACTTCAGAAGTTCCAGATTGTTCCAAGACACCAGAGTCATTCCTCTCCCCTGCTTCTTTCCATTCCAAAGGAAATGAATACATATGTTTTTTATAGCACCTAAAATACCTTTAGCAATTTTTTCTAAAGCCAACCAATTCATTTCAAGACAAATTTGATTAAAATGAGACAACCTCCTAATGAAATCCATTGATTGCACCAACGACAAATGTGTTTTTCTACCTTTTTAACAAGCCAAGATCAATTTGTGGTTCAATAATTTTTAGGCTTTAAGAAAAACCAAGATATTTAAAGCCATCATTTAATGAACCAAACTTGAGAGGAAAGATTTCTTGGATCAAATTCACTTGGGCTTCATCCATGTTGTCATTGAAAATGTAGGTTTTAACCCCATACATAAATTACCTGCATACGAATTCTAAAAACAGAAAATAAACAATGGCGAGAGCATAAAACATAAAACAAACATACATAGAGATTTCCCCTAGATCCCAAAATCGAGACTACTAGATTGATTTTTCATTATATTCCTTTCAATGTTACAATACATATATATACATGTCGAAGCATCCATAAACCCCCATCCATTAACTCTGGATTAGAACATAATCGTAGTTACCTTGACCAGATCTACAAAATACCATGGGCAGAAAACCATCATGCCCAAAACCATGTGTGCAAACCACGCACAAAACCATAGGTAGGTCCACCCACCTAATATAGGGTCCAAAAAAAAAATGCAAAGTACCTTTGAAGCTTTGTCATTCTTCCACCATCCCCAAGCTGAAGAACAAAACATCATTTACAAATAAAGTATGAGTTATCACCATCTTTTGGCCAAAGTCTACTCCTTTAATTCGATCCTCTGATTTTTTCGTCCATGATTAATTTAGTCAATCCTTCAATGATGAGTAAAAAAAAGAAAAGGAGATAAGGGACAACCTTGACGAATGCCACGTGAAGCTCTGAAAAACTTTGATGGCTCGTCATTAGCCATAATAGCATAATTGGTTGATCTCACATAGCCCATTATCTAGGAAGCCACATCAAACTTCAAACCAATCTGAAGCGAGACCAGCCTGAGAAAGGACCAGTCCACTTTATCATAAGTTTTCCTTAGGTCAACCTTCATCACAATAACTCGAACATTTCTGCATTTAATGAAGTGTGTGGCTTCTTGAGCTGACCCAATAACATCGTGGATCTGTCTATCGAATAAAAAACCAAATTAGCCAAAAACATATGATTTCCTTAAGTCATAGGAAAACTAGTTTGTAGCAAACAAAAAATAGTTGTAAGACTCCAACCAAAAAAGTATGATGAAAAAAAAACAAATTCCCTTCTAATCATTGCTCAAACTATTATTATATCTAATAATGATATCATATATAAAATTAAATAACATCTTAATTTAATTTTTTATTTTATTTCAAATTAGATAGTATGATAAAAAATAAAAAAAAGCAATTTCCCTTCTGATCATTGCCCAAACTATTATAATATCTAAAATGATATCATATATAAAACTAAATAGCATCATAATTTAATTCTTTATTTTATATATATAAATAAAATAAAATAAAATATATTAAATTTCCAAAAAAAATATTTTATTAATTTAAAATGGTTAATGTCATCCATTTTATATCCTACATTTTTATATTGTTATATTTTAATAGCTCGTGATGCTTTAATATCAATCCACTTAAGTTTCTCTTATTCATAATATCATGCTAAACTAAGTTTAATACTAAGTTGTATTTACATCATATTTCACCACACTACCATTTTTATTTTATTTAATTTAGTTTTGCATACGTACAATGATGTTTGTTTAACATGGGTCAAAACAATGTTAATTATGACACATATAATGATATTCTCGTTTAATATCAGTCAATGTTAATTATTTTCATAAAGACGGGTTTATCCTCCTAGAACGGTTGTTATATGAAATTGGTCGTTACGTGTAACTCTAACATTGTTTTTTTCAATGAGGTAAAATATTGTTTATTATGCGGAAGGTGTTTGTCGAGTATTTATAATTTAATTTTAAATATTGTTAATTAAATTAGCGTAGATTTATTTTAATTTCAAGTTCATCAAGTGTTAAGATGGAAAAAAAATTTTCAAGGTGTAAACTTTTTTTTGAGTGTAAAAATTGAGGAAAAGTTTGCACCTCGAGAGATTTGATCTCTCAGCACTTGATAGATCCGGGATTAAGATGAATCTAGGCCGGTTTAAGTTGTGTGCAGGTACACAAAATTTGTTGAACATCTAATTATTTTGATCATTTTAAATATATTAAGTATGTCTAAATTAATCTGGTCATTTTAATTTAAATTTGTTGAGATGATAGAAAATATGAATAACAAGAACGTAGTTAATTATATATAGTATTCATTGTGATCAATCTCAAACTATTTTTTTCTACTGTTCTTATTGTCACACATGTTAGTTTTGTCATCTTTTCATATCGATCATATGAATAGACCATTCAAATCTTTAACTCAATTTATTGTAGTAAACGTCATACTTGTCTCTCTTGCTCTCCCATATAATAGTAGTTTTCTCCAAAGTCAATCATTGTGACTTATGGAAACTTAAACCCCCAAGTTTCAATGATAGTTGTTTTTTATTACCTCGTTTGAATGCAAAGTGACTAACAATGTTGAATGATAGAAAATGAGAATAATAAGAATGTAGTCAATTACAAATAGTTTACAGTTTCAAGAAGCAAACATTTAGGTAAATGAACATTTTAATTAAGATGAAAATCCAAGTATTTTATTTATAATTGAATTATTATAACATAGAGATCAATACATGTTGCCGATAATTTTTTTATTCTTACACTGAAAGCAATGCACAATATTAATCTAATGACTTTGAAATTAATGATGATGACGATGAACATCCATTGAGACCAATAAGGCCTATCGAACCTTAAGAAAAGAGATTAATTGATACTTTTTAATATTTTATTTCTATAATCAAATAGAAGGGAAAGAAGCGTTCCTAGATCGCTATAATTACGCTGATTTAACAAGTCAAGAAGGTTGGTAGTGTGGCAGATGTTTTGGAAATGAGAACGGATGTGAGTAAGAGCCAAACAATCCAAGAGAACGTGATTTTCATCTTCAATCCTTTTAGTATTGCAGAGTTGACAAGTTCTTTCTTCCCAAGGTGTTTTCAGAATGGGCTAAAGCCCGGTCTCACGTCGAAGCTCATGGGAGCTAGTTCTAATCTTTGTAATGTTCATTTTCTATTTAGTGTTGGTCAAGACAGAGAGATAATTATGTTTAGCGAGATTGGGGTTGATCACCTCCTTATAATACCTTAGCTTCCTTTTCGCCTCTAGCCCCTTATCATCCCACATTTTGTCCTTAAATTTGGAAGTAATAGTGTTTTTAATATTATCTTTATTCTCTGAGATGATCTCCTCCTTTATACCCCAATATTCATGTCAAGGTTGGCCATCCTTGTGGCAACCCCGCTTCAGTTGGAGGTGGGGGTTTTGGCTAGAGTTAGAAGCAATTTTGGTTAACCTCTTGGTTCCATGTTGTAAAGCTTCTTCTTATACATCAAGTAGTGAAACATAGCCATGCTTTCAATGGGGGAAAGACTAGCTTCATTCAAGAGGATAGGATAGGGAGTATTAACTTTAATCTTGAGGATGTAGGCTACAAATTGCTTTTGGATCAGCTCAATCTTCCTCCATGATTCTCTAGATATACTACAACCTCAAACCTCACATCCATATAAAGTAGCAAGGGTGACAAGGGTCTCAAAGAGGAACCTTTTTTTACTCCAAACCAAAAGATTAGTTGTCTTGTAATTGTTTTCAAGCTCATAATAAGCTTTCCAGCCATTGTAACCAATCCCCTTACATAACCAGGAGTGGACACTATGTTAACTCAAGACTCAACGTGTGGTTAAAACAAAAAAACAAAAACAAAATATTTTTTCTTTTTCTTTTATCAACTCCAAAATTTAATTTACATACAATAATGATGTAAACATCATGAAACCAATAGTGACTAATAATTATCTATCCAACTCTATGCCAACCACCTCCACCAACACAAACCCAACTGCACTCAAAGATAGATGCATATATAATACACGCTTGAGGAAATATAAAGTATTTCATTTCTCCCTTTCATCTATCACATACTATATTAGTGTATAGGAGTCAAGAAGATGCAAATATTGCGTTAGGACAAGTGAGCTTCCATTCACAACCATCCATTAAGTTGTATGCTACATTAGTGTGCTCGTGTTGAACAAAATTGTTTGTATTATCATCGATGATATGCAGCTAGGTCATCATGTGGGTTTGTGCAATTAAAAGACAAGCACGTTTATAACACAACTTATTCTTGGTTTGATGCATATGAAGCCATGCATGCCCATACTTATTCATCTTCAAGGATAAATATCTTTCTGCCACAACTCAGTCATGAACTTCACCTACTGCAAATAAAAATGATAGAGTTGAATGCACTACGACCTATCATATTGGGTTATGTGTGGTTGTAATTATGATGTGTGAAATCCAAATTCTCATCCTAAATTTGTGGGTGCTTTGGATTGGACCTGCAAGGGAAATGCAAAAGACGCAGGCTCACAAGCTCTATTTGCCTATCAATTTGAGGATTAAAGGTCAGGGATGTAGTGAAGGAAGTTTATAAGAATTCGTGCAGAGATTTTGATGCTTGTACCTATCATCTACTACAAACCTTGAAGCTATACATCCTAAGGGTTTTGATGTCAAGTAATTTTTCCAAAACCTAGGAATTTTATGTCCCTTCAAAGAAACATAAGGATGGAAATGCCATCAGTGTAGTGAGAACTATGCTACACAACCATAAGCTCTAACTCAAGAATTGTAAATTCATGACAATGTGTTTAACCACTACAAATATCACACCAACTTTGTGCCTTATATTCAATCATACAGAAAGGTGGTAGGAATAATCCATTGGCTAGGTATTGCCTTTAAGATGACAATACATGCATATGTTCCAGAAACAAAAACTACACAAGGTTAATGAATGAATTTAGGGAGATCAAGGATGACATAAAATAATCGAAATGCCAATCCTATGGTCACTCAAACCAACAAGAACCGTAGTTCCTCCAAGCACAAGAATAATCAAGACCCTTCTCTAACATGCATGTAATATTTTTATATACATCTAAACTACTATGGTGAGACTAAGAAATCAAGTATCAATCCAAGGTTTTCCAAGTTTGAACCCTTCTATAGACACAAAAATATATACTTTGGCATTGTTATGCTTCCAGCAAATATGGAAAACTAATTCACTTAGAGTCCACCTTACTCACTCAAATGATCAAGAAATGGGCTTGATACAAGATTATTCGTCCTCAAACTACCCATCACCCTTTCTATAACCCCTTTAGAGTCCCCGCCAAATTTGTAACTGTCTAAATTCTTTTTTTTTGTGGCTAATTCCAACTGAGATTTGAGGACATCAAATATGCCGAGTTATTGTGTCCCCTCCGCAACCAATTTGATCGGATTTAAATAGGAACACAACAAATTACAGAGATAACCATAAACACAGAGATTAGCAGAAATAATACTTCATTTCATTAATGTAAAATACTGAAATATGCTTACAAACAGAAATGGAAATAAACTAGCTAGGGCGATGGTAGCTTATCTCTAAGAAGAGATGTGGCGGCTACATGCCTCTGAACTATGTTACAATGAGGCTCGAAGGCCTATTTATTGTTGAGAAACAATGGAAAACCCTAAACATCCAAAAACCTAACCCTAGAAGATGAAACACCAAACTGTGGGCCCCGTTTGGGTAAATTGGTACATCAACTTCCCAGGGTCGTAACTTTGGCATATGATCTCCGTTACGCGCACAATATCTCGTTAGAAATATCTATTCGAGAACTACCAATTTTGCTCCCAGTTTTCCCAAAAAACGTCGTTTAGGGCCTCAAAACGGGCTCCGGAAGTTCAAGACCCGAAAAACTGCTAAAAATAGTAAGTTGTGCTACAATTAAGGAAACTGAAAAAGCTAAGAGAAACAATGGTGGGGGTCCATGTGGACTTGGCAGGTGGCCACCAATATCCACCTGGATTATTCCTCCCCCCTTAGGAAGCAATGGTCCCCATTGCGTTGAGTTCCTCCATGAGATGAGGAAACTTCTGCTAAACTTGGTCCCTGGTGAGCCACTTGCCCTGGTGAAGGAGTTGGCCTGCTTTGACAACTCGATACAGTTGGATACTCTGTTGGCGAGTGTGCTTGATCTATGTGTCCATGATTTGATCAGTTGTAGCTTGTTCCATGCAATCTGGATTTAATTTTGTAGGCGAGTTGTTCTGCAATGTCGAATGTGTCTAGTAATGGTCGAAAGTATGGCCGAAGGCGATCCACATTGAACACTGGGTGCAGGCCAAGGAATGGGGGAATGTTGAGCTCAAATGCATTATCTCCCACAGCCTTGGTAATGGTGTAAGGACCATATTGGAGTGGTCTCAGTTTTCGATAGGCTCCGATAAGGCGTTCCTTTTGCAAATGCAACCAGACTTTGTCGCCCACCTGAAACTTGTGTGGCACCCGATGTTGATCATGTCGTTGCTTGTACTTGGCATTTGATTTCTCCAGAATGCCATGGACCTGCTGGCGAATATGTTGGATGTGCTCAATGAAGCTAGTTTCCTTATCTGTTTCGAACTAGACATGAGCTAGATCTGTGTGAGTAGCTGCAGATGGCATGGCCATATCAATGGGACATAGTGGCTGGAATCCCAAGCCCACCTGAAAAGGGTTGTGGCCAGTCAAGTTGTGAAGAGCTCGGTTGTAGCTGTGCTGAACATAGGGGAGGCTCTCATCCAATGTGCATGGATGCTTTGAGTTGTACATGTGCAGAATGTGTACAATCATCTGGTTGACAACCTCTGTCTAGCCATCAGTTTGAGGATGGAAGATTGTGGACTTAGTGAGTTTGGTGTCCAGCATCGACTAGACACTGGACCAAAATGCACTAAGGAACCGACTGTCCCAATCTGAGATGATAGACTGTGGGATCCCAAAATGCACCCACACTTGTTCAAAGAAAAGTTTAGCAGTGGCTTCTGCTGTGATACTCTTCTTACAGGCCAACATAATGGCCATCTTCGAGAACCTATCGACGACCACAAAAACACAGTCGTTTCCATGCTTAGTGGAAGGAAGGCCTGACATGTAATCCATGGAGATGGATTCCCAAGGTCGACTAGGGTTAGGCAGCGGGGTATATAGGCCTTTCCTCTTGAGGTCGGTTTGGCAATTGCGCAGGCAATGCATGATCTGATGTACTTCCCAACATCTTGTCGAAGATTCGGCCAATAGAAATACTTTTGCAGTACTACCACCGTTTTCTCGACCTCGAAATGCCCAGCAACCCGACTATAGCGTGCTTCCCAAATCATCTTGGCATGCTCGCTTGAAGGAACACAAAGGTGACCCAAGTGGCATAACAGTGCATCCTGGAGGTGAAAATCTAGAACATACCGACCCTCCAAGAGTGTCTAGTATGTGTGGACGAATTCTGGGCCACTTTTGTAGAGAAGTGGCCAATCAGAAGTCTCGTGCCCACAAGAGTTGAGCACGGTGGTTAACGCCATGATCGGTGGTCAACTGAGGAAATCTGCAACATTATTGGTGTTTCCCTTCTTATACTTGATATTCAAATGGAACTATTGCAGGTATGTAGACCACTTCTGATGGCAATCATTCTGCATTTTCCCTTGGGTCTATATAAACTGCAGGGGTCGGTGGTCTGTGTGGATGACCGTTTCCTTCCCCAAAATGTAATGCCTCCATTGTCGGCACGCCTGCACAATGGAATACATCTCTTTGTCACAAGTTAGATACTTCCGGACTGTGTCTGAAAGTGTCTCACTATGATATGCCACTGGATGCCCGTGTTGAGTAAGGACTGCCCCAATAGCATAGTCAGAGGCATCTATCTCGACCTCAAATGGTTGTTGCAAATCTAGTAACGCGAGCACTGGTGTCGTGCAGAGGCGATCTTTAAACTCTGTGAATGCCTTTTGTTGAGAATCAGACCAAAAGAATTTTGCTTTCGCTCCTCCCTTGGTGACTTGACACAAGGGCCAAGTGATATGAGAAAACCCCAACACAAACCTCCGGTAGAAGTTGGCAAGACCTAGAAAGTTGCGGAGCTTTGTCAGAGTGGTTGGAGATGGCCAATCCCGAATGACCTGGATCTTGGCTGGATCCACATGCACCCCCTGTTCATCAATAATATATCCCAGATACTGAACCTAGGTCATGCCAAAAGTGCATTTCTCCAAATTGGCACATAGCTTGTGTTACCGCAGTGTTTGGAGAACCTGTTGGATGTGGTGGAGGTGCTCTTCCCAACTCTGGCTAAAGATCAAGATGTTATCCAGGTATACCACTACAAATGAGTTGGTGAATGGCCACAAGATGTCATCCATTAGCCTCATGAAGGTTGTAGGAGCATTCGTCAATCCGAAAGGCATAGCCAACCATTCGAAAAGGCCCTCCTTGGCTTTGAAGGCAGTCTTCCACACATTAGAGGGTTTGATTGGTACCTGGTGATATCCTGACTTCAGAACGATCTTGCTGAAATATTTTTCCCCCTTTAGTTGGTCCAGGAGGTCATCAATCCGCGGGATCGAGTACCTATTACGGACCGTGATCTTGTTCAGCACTGGATAGTCAATACAGAGTCTCCAAGTCCCATCCTTCTTCTGTACCAACACGATCGGGCTCCCACAGGGCGATGAACTCGGACGGATGTGACCTTTCTGCAGCAGCTCCTGAATCTTCCTCTTGATTTCATCGTTCGCCAGAACGGAGTGTCGATAGATTGGTCCATTGGGTAGTGGCGCACCTGGGGTTAGATCGATGGAGTGCTTGACCTAACAGTGCAGAGGAACCCTTGGGGGGGAGGTGAAGATTTCCTCGTACTCCTCCACAACCTTATCCATATGTAGTTGTCGTGCGGAGGGGCCCTATTTGGAGGTCGTGGCCACCGTCTTCTTCTTTCCTTGAGGGCGTATCATCACGAAAACAAATTTCCCAGTTTTGGAAATGAGCTTACTGCATTGTTTTGTAGTAACCAAAGAGATGGCGGTAGGCGGTGCTACCTCCGGTATCTTGTACAAATTCTTTCCCAATGTAACAATAACAACATCAGGCCTTGATTCATACACAGCATGTCGCTTCCACAAGTATGGTTGTACTAATAATACATCACAAACTTCAAGGGGAGCAATGTCACACAATACTTCATCTGTGAAGGGCTTGATGTTGTACGGAAGGCGACACTGCTGGCTCACGTGAAGATCCCGTCCTTGGTGAAGCCACCCAATGGTGTACGGTTGTGGATGTGTTGTGGTTGGTAAGCCCAACTGCTTCACGACCTCTACCGAAATGAGGTTCTTTTGGCTCCCGCTGTCGACAATGAACTGTATCGAGAAGCCCTTTACCCACATCTGGGAGTGGAAGAGATGCTCCTCCTCCTCTGGATCTTTGGGTTCCTCCTTCTGTATATTCGTTATGGCAACGATGGCGTTGGGCTCCGCATTGATAATCTGCTTCCCTTTTTCATTCCCCTTGTCGGGTTCTAACTCAGAGTTGGAACATGCATCTGATTCTAAAACCTTTAGCTCAGCCACCAGTGACTGCTTGGCCCGACACTCACTTGTGTTGTGAGTGGAGCTCTTATGGAACTCACACCACTTTCTGTGTCCTTTTTCGCCTTCACGACATTGTTCTTTGCTTGCAGCTTTGGTGGGTTGTCTTGGGTTGTCCCGCCTTGGCTTTGTCCTTTGTTCTACGGTTTGGGGGCACCTTTCCCTTGCTTTGAATTCACAGATCCAAAGTCTTGCTTCTTCTGTTTAAACTTTTGCTCGACCTTGACAGCATATTGGTATGTCGTGCCAAGCGAGGGGATGTTCAAAAATTCTATTTCTTCCTGGATGTACTTGTGCAGGTAGCCACAGTATTTGAGTACCAAATGCTGCTCTGAATCTTTGATACCCAACTTTGTGTAAAGGGTATGGAAATATTGCTAAACTCCGGCACGTCTTGGTCCCTTCCTTACCGCAGCATGGTCCACTTTATGTATTGATCCTCATAGCTTCCGACAGGGTAGTACTGCTCCTTGATGGCATCCCGAAATGAATCCCAAGTGGATGCGGCTGAAAATAGTGAGCCTATACTTTCATCCTTCAGCTTGTAGTAGGTTTCCCACTAGTCCTTGACGTGGGGGGCTGCATTGAGAAGAGCGAAAATAATCTTTTCCCGACTGGAAAAATCATGAATAGAAAAACAACCCTCTAGCAGATTTAACCATTTATCTACGGCATCTGCGTCTATTTGACCCTCGAAGATGGGGATTTCCAAATTAACTTTTACCTTAAAGGGCATGGAATTTCTAGAGGAGCTGCTGGAAGCTGATGTGTCGCCTCTGGCTAGCCGCTGAAGGATCTAGGCAAAGTTTTCCATCATCGTGTTCCTTTGTCGCTCGAGGGCTTCTTCGAGTAAGATTTTGATAGGATCTCCTTCCCCCTCGTCTTTCTTTTCATCCGCCATGGGAGGCCGTCGGTATTTGTGAGGCTAGTCTTGCAAAGGTTCGACCAGTTCAAGCCCTAACTCCTTATATCCCGACCTCGTTAGGCACATACAAAGAAAAACAGAGAATAAAAGCAAGCCGCTCTGATACCATTGATCCATATTTAAACAGGAACGCAACAAATTACAGAGATAACCATAAACACAGAGATGTAGCGGAAATAATACTTCATTTCATTAATTTAAAATACTGAAATATGCTTACAAACAGAAATGGAAATAAACCAGCTAGGGCGATGGTAGCTTATCTCTGAGAAGAGATGTGGTGGCTACATGCCTCTAAACTGTGTTACAATGAGGATCAAAGGCCTATTTATTGTTGAAAAATAATGGAAAACCATAAACATCCAAAAACCTAACCCTAGAAGATGAAACGCCAAATTGTGGGCCCTGTTTGGGTAAATTGGTACATCAACTTCCCGGGGTCGTAACTTTGGCATATGATCTCCATTTGACGTGCACAATATCTCGTTAGAAAGATCTATCCGAGAACTACAACTTTGGGAAGAGCAACATTGGTCCATGGACCCATGTTGCTCCCAATTTTCCCAAAAAATAAAAATCATTTAGGTCCTCAAAATAGCTCTGGAAGTTCAAGACCCAAAAAACTGTTAAAAAATAGTAAGTTGTGCTACAATTAAGGAAACTGAAAAAAATTGAGAGAAACAATGGTGGGAGTCCTAGTGGACTTCGCAGGTGGCCACCAATATCCACCTGGATCACAATTTGAATTTGGAACTTCCCCATTACCACAAGGTGTGAGATTACTCTATATTGCACCATGAAAAAAATATCCAAGCTAAACATTATCAACAAGAATTCCAAGTGAACTAGGCACAATATTACTCTATCTTGCACCATGAAAAGATATCAAAGCTAGACATTATCATCAAGAATTCCAAGTAAACTAGGCATCATATTCTAGGTACAAGTTGGGCTTGATGCAAGCAAGATGCCTTTCATGGCATTGTACATGCATTGTAAACCCTAAACATTTCCTATTCTATAAAGGAGATATAGAGAAAACATTTCAATGGTCCATTGGGGTTATAAGCTAAGTTTTCCATTTGTAATTCTTTCCTTTGAGTTAATAGATAAATATATGATTGAATGTTGCAACAATTCTTTCTATCCACTATTTCTAGAAATTGGTAATGGAGATTAGTACATAACAACATGCTGACATGAACCCCCCCATATCTTGTTGTCCATGTCTTTAGTATGTTCCTATACATGGATCTAGCGTTCATTGTTTATTGCTTTCAGAGGTGTAAGTAATTTCGCTTTCCAATTCACTTTTGTGGCCTAATTTGAATACTAAGCTTGTATCATACATTGAAAAGTCAACAGTAGCATCATGAAGGCTTAATCTTAAATTATTTCTTTACAAGTAAAGATAGACATATACACTTATTTTCCTACTCTACTCATGATTAATTGTCTAGAGTTTGTTGTTGTATGGTTGCCTCCAGTGCTTGCTCAAGAGAGTGATGAGAGCATAACTACTACCGATAGTTCAAAGCTCTACTTCTCAATATTACTTGGTATATGGATTACAAAATAGTATGTGGTACTAATTTGGCTAAGGTAGTAGAGTAAAGGATCTCCTAATATCCCATTTCTTTCACCAATGCAAATACTTATGGAACTAGTTCTATATTTTCAATCTTGTATAATGACCTTTACCCTCTTTTGGCAACAAGCTCTATGCTTTCTATCTATTCCCAAAAAAAAACTACCCTACGACAATATTCAAGGTTGTTAAGATGACCTGTATTTTGTTGTAACCTGCACACCAAACTTGCCTACAATGCAATCGTAGTCAAGGTTCTCAGTTGAAGAAGCTTTGTCTTATGTACTAGGCAGACATTGAAGAATGACTATGCCTCCATCTCACATCAATCCAATAAGAGTGATATAATTTGAGAATGACTCACCGCTAGGGTTCATTACTTGTAATTGGATTTATGACAACATTGTTTGCCATATAAGAGGAATGGTTTTGATTCCAGACAATCATTACATTAAGGTTTAACAGCATCATTGTAATTACACCAAGGCTTGAAATGTGTAGCCACTTGCCACATCTAAGAAAGGTGGTGTTCCTTTATTCCCATATTCTTAAGGCATTCAGATTTAGAATGTTGGTGATATGGATATCAGTGTACTACCATGAATACAACCTCTTCTTAAAGCGCTCTAAGGTAGATTTCTCAGGTCTCGATTAGGTGGGTACAACTGATTCATACAACAAACTTGAGCAATATTTCACCTTTAATGTGAAAGGATTCCATCATAAATTGTACCAAAATTTCCTAGGACAATCGCATTAAGAAGCTTCCAATTATAAGGGTGTTAACCATACAGTGTACTAATCATCACAGGAGGCTAACACTCAACAATACTCATATTAGCATCCTCCGGGGACCATGGAACACCATCTTCAACCTATGCAAGTGCATTACCAAGGAATCATATCACCCAAACATCATCAAGGAAATCTACCAAAGAGGTTAGTAAATAGCATAAAAAACCATCAACAATTTCAATATCATAAGAAAACATGTCTCACACAGTCAATTTGCATACTAACAATTCCAGGAATATAACATAAGGTTAATTATTCATAACAATGGGAAGAGGTACTTATCTCAAAATGAGACTAGGGAACTAAGTCGGGGACTGCAATTTTTTGCCCAACCATAGATTGGGTTGCATTGTGGCCTTTCTTGCAGCCCAATCACCCCTTAGATAGATTCCATAGCATGAGGAGGTTTGCGCAAAGGATGAAACCAATATTGCCAATTTAATTAGGGACTCCACCCGCCAGCTGATTTTTATGTAATTAATCCTCAATTAGGGATTCTAGTGGTCTTCCACCTCCACCCTCAACAAACCCAAGGGGCTCTAGAGACCTATATCTCCACCCTCCAAACAACAAGGAATTCAGAGCTCCCCATTCCTCACCTGAGAGAATATCTTATATTCATCCTTATTCTCATATTCAAGAGTTTCCAAAGACATAAAAAAGTGAACCCTAAAGCCCATGGTCTACTTTAGAAAAATGTCTTGCCCCTTACTACGTTTCAAGCTTTCTCCCACTTAAGGACCCTTACAGTCTCCCAACTAAACTTAGAAACCTCCCGACCAAAGTAGCCATATATTGTTGTTTTCTAAAACCTCTCATTACCTCCCCATTTTAATTCAAGGTTGATAGAAATCATGCTAGGGCTGAAGTTAAAGTTTCCTTTGATCAACTTCAGGATTTCAACATCTAGAATTTTTTCGGTTCAATATGTTTCAACAAACACGGAAAATAGCTCAGGTACACCAATGGCATATGAATCTTGTATAAGGAAATGACGTACTAGTCCAGTAGCAACAACACTCTTGGCAACTTGTCTAACAATGTAGGCACCACTACGATCCAACTTGGTGGAATCATTTATTGAAAAAACCCCTTCACCATGAGCACCCCAACCACCATATGGACCAACAATAATTTTCCTCCCAATCAAATTTGCATCTCCAAGAGGCCCTCCAATCACAAAACACTTAGATGGATTCAAATGGAATATTGTATTTCATCTAGATATTGAGAATGGATCATCGACTTAATGACATGTTTCTTGAGATCAATTGTGATATGATCATTAGTAATAGGTTCATTATATTGGGTAGAGATGATCATAGTGTGAAATCTAAATGGGACCATTGCCCCACCCTCATTTTTATAGTCAAAAGAAACATGGGGAGTCAACCCTTATCCATGCCTGGTCGCTAGGACGTGAGTAAAAATATTAATGTTGGAATTTCATATGTAGCACATCTAAACACTTAGCTCTGATTTCCTTCACCAAACTCTCTGGATTCTCAGTAAGGTGACTATGGATGCCATGTGCAATGTCAAGGATGTATTGTTCCATATGTACCAAGACCTTGCAAATGTCATGTTTGTCTCCATACAGGTTTCACAGGCGGCCTTGCTTTTAGGATTTCGATCCAAGAAATTATCCTAGATGGTATATGAGAGCTGATCTCCAAGTTTGTTAGGATTTCCTCCTTTTTTAGACTCAAATGTCCCTAGAAGGTATCCCCCTGATTCTTTTTCCCCTGATTTTTATTTGTTTGTTAGTTTTCTTGTTGCAGTGGGTGGCCAACTCACCCCTACATGCCTTCATCCACCAATGGGCTACTCCTTGAATGTCCACATCACCATTATGTGGTTGTTTCACACCTATTAGCCTCCCTAGCTAAGACATAACCATAAAAATTCCCAAGCAGATAATCCTCCTCAGCTTCGGAAGTGTATGTTCCTTGACTCAACCCATTTTCCCTTTTTATCAAAATATTTACATTATTTACACTGGTGAAGAAATAACGAGGGGCTATTACAACTACCAATAATCCTTTTCTCAATTCTATAATTCCAATTGAGCTGATGATGAACGTCAATACCTAAATATTTGTATGAAGAATCCTTCTCTAAGTAATTATTATCATAGATGAAATTTTCATGGTTGACCTTTTTGGATCTAATTATCATGACTTTAGTATTTTCGGTATTAACAGTCATACCCATCTCGAAGCAGTAATCATGGAGGATTTTAAGTTGATTGTTGAGATCCTCATGGCTTCTGGATAGAAGAACACTATGATCAACATAAAGGAGAAGAGTAATGACCATACCAACGAGCTTGGGACTGGTGCATCCCACAGTGTCTAGATATGCTTCTAGCTTATCATTGTAGATGTCCAAAAGGGTAGGGGATAGGGGACACCCTTGCTTAAAGTTGATATTGCATTTAATTTCTTTAGACCAACCCTTCATGGTCTTAAGCTTAGTGACAACATTCTCATATAGTCGAATCACAACAAACCTCAATGCAAGAGGAACCATTATCTCTTCAAGCCTTTTCCATAACTTGATTAAGTCGTTGATTTATATTTTCTGTGAGATGATTGCATAACATTTGGTATGAGAGCTTTGGATTCCAGCACTTTGCTTCTTCAAACAGGTCATCTTGGCATTTTCACTATAAAGTTTTTTCTACGAGGCTTCAAAATTTGAAATTTTTACCACGTGGAGCCGAAATCTTGGTGGAATTCGTGTAAAATTTTTAGAGCTTGGTTTACTATATTTTCAAAGATATGATCCGAGGAAGTTAGGGTTTTTGAAGGCTCTAGAATTATGTCTCAAACAAGTGACCTAGGGAAAAATGTCATAACTTTCATTTCACGCATCGAATTTGAATTATGTAAAAAGTGGTTGAAATTGCACAGACTGTAGTTTTTCTCGTAGCAATTTTAGGGCTGAAGGTTGAAAACAATGACACATGGCACTCCGTACAAGTTCGCTCTACTGAAACAGTCCTTAATCAGGTGGTCGTGGGATATTGGGCATAATTTTATCTTGAAGAATCCAAATTTTGTCTGACTTGTGGAATTGGAAAGAAGACTCATAGGGCCAAATTTCAGATCTTAGAGATCCAAAATTACAAAGATACAATAGTTTCAATATCGAGCTCCTAAAAAGCAAGAAAAATGTGTGTATTTAAAAAAAAACTACATAACTTTTGTTTGAAAAATCAGTTTGAAGTGATTCAAGGGGCATATTGAAGCATAGATATCATTGTTTGATTCCAAAATTCCTCGAAACAAAAAAATGGACACACCTAGTAAGCAACCATAAATCTCTTCTATGACACATGAAGAAGAGGAAGAAATGCAACATGATATATCAAATTTACAAGACCAAGTGCAACAAATTTCGCTCTCGCAAAAAGTAACAAAAAATGAATTGGAAGCCATGATGAATGTTAAGATAGATGGTATAAAAAGGGACATGGGAGTTAAGATAGATGGTATAAAAAGGGATGTGGAATTTTTTAATGATGGTTTAAAAGCAGACATGGAAGTAATGATGAATGTCAAGATAGAGGGGTTGAAGGAAGGTTTGACAAAGTTGCTAAAAGAAAGGCTTCCCAATGGTGACAAGGTAATCCATGAAAATCATGATGAAGACAAAAGAAATATGAATTATGATTTTAGAGACTCCAATCTAGGTTTTAAGAACCACCACATTCCAAAGATATATATGATGAAGTTTGATGGCAAGGATCCGGTAACTTGGATACTACAGATGGAGCAATATTTTAATCTACAGGATGTGCAAACCTCACAAAATGTACATATTACATATTTATATTTAGAACCCAATCAGTTTGTATGGTATAGATGTCTTTGTTCATGTAAACCACTTGTCAACTAGTCAATTTTTATGGAGGAAATGATAGCACATTATGAAGATACAAAGAGAAACACCTTCTTTAGTCAATTAATAAATCTCAAACAAAAGGGTTCAATGGCGGAGCGCATTAAAGACTTCCAAAAATTGAATATTAGGGTAACTGATATTCCAAAGGGGCATAGGATTGATGTCTTCATAGGGACTTTAAAGATAACATCCAATATGAGGTTCACCTTTGTGAACCTGATTCATTGGAGAATGAATTCAGGGTGACAAGAAAAGTTGAAAACGAAATTATGAAAACAAGGAAGTCTACCACTCACAACTATAAATATGGAAGTGTTACTGCTCCTAGTCTTCCACAAACTACAAGGTTGACACCACAACAATTCGAGGAAAAAAAGAGAAAAAGGGCTTTGTTACAGTTGTCATAGCAAATACACTAAAGTCATAAGTGCATTAACAAGAAATTATTCGACATAGATTGTGAAGCGGAGGAAGAAAAGGAACAAGAAACATCAAAAGAGGAGGATAAACACGAGGAACCAACCCGAGAGAAAGAAGAAATGAATCCGACCATATCTTGTAATGCATTGGCAGAAATTACCACTCCTCAAACTCTCAAGATAGAAGGATATATCAAGAAGAAAAAGGTAATATTATTTATTGATACATGTAGTACCCATAATTTTATTCCTTGTAATATAGCTAAAGAATTGAATTGCTTCCTATATCTAGCACTAGAGTGTCAAGTGATGGTTGCAAATGGAGGAACTATCAATTGCTTGGGAAAGTGCCATAATATCAAGCTAACCATGGGGGAATATGTATTGAATAGTCCAATGATTTCCATTCCAATGGGTGGTGTTGATGTTGTACTAGGAGTCCAATGGTTACAATCTTTCGGGATGATAGCTTTCAATTTTCAAGAACTTTTCTTGAAATTTTTTTGTGAATGAAAGGAAGTTGAATTAATGGGTATCGTAGGGAAACTAGGAAAGATAATCAGCTCTAATGGAATGAAAAATCTTGTGAAGAAAGAAAAACGAGGCATAATTGCACAATTATGCTCAATAGGGGTTCAAACATCAAAAACATCTATTTCTCAGGATCTCCAAAAAGTCTTGGACAATCATTCCAAGGTGTTTGAGACTCCCAAAGGCATCCCACCTATTCGTTATCATGATCATGTGATTCACTTCATTCAAGGAAGTGTTCCTCCAAACAGCAGGCCTTACATATATCCTTATGCCCAAAAGAGTGAAATTGAACGTATGGTTGCAGAAATGCTAGAGGATGGTATAATTCAACCTAGTCAAAGTTTTTTCTCTGCTCCATTACTATTGGTGCACAAGAAGGATGGATCATGGTGTATGTGTCCATATTAAAGAGAGATCAACAAGCTCACTATTAAAGATAAATTTCCCATTCCTGTCATTGATGAATTGTTGGATGAATTACATGGAGCAATTTACTTCACCAAGTTGGATCTTCGTTTAGGATATCATAAAATTGGTCATGCCTTTTAGCCCTACTAATGCACCTTCCACATTTCAAGTTTTTATGAATTCCATTTTCAAACCCTTCCTTAGAAAATGTGTGTTAGTATTTTTTGATGATATATTAATGTACAACAAGTCTTGGAAGGATTATGTTCAACATGTTGACAAGGTGCTCAAACTATTAGCGGAGAAACAATTATATGCAAAGACCTCTGAATGTTTCTTTGGATTACAATAGGTGGAATATTTGGGTCATATTGTATCTCATGAGGGTGTTAAGGTAGACCCTAACAAAATTAAAGCCATTAAGGACTGGAAAGTCCCCACAACCATAAAGCATCTTTGAGGATTTCTCGAGTTGACAAGGTATTATCGCAAGTTTGTTAATAATTATGGGAGAATAGTGGCACCTCTAACATCATTACTGAAGAAAGATGCATTTTCTTGCACTCTAGAAGCAATGCAGGCCTTTGAACATCTTAAAGATGAAATGCGCCAAGCACTAGTCTTAGCTACCCCAGACTTCACAAAAACTTTTGTTATGGAATGTGATGCTTCAGGAAATGGAATTGGTGTTGTCTTAATGTAAGAAGGAAGACCCATTTCTTTTGAAAGTTGACCAATCAAAGAAAAGTATTTACACAAACCTATTTATGAGAAGGAAATGTTGGCAATACTACATGCACTAAAGCAATGGTGACCTTACTTAATGGGAAGACACTTCAAGGTAAAAATAGATCATGATAGTCTTAAATAATTTTTGGTACAAAGATTCTCTTCAGAAGAGCAGCAAAAATGGGTGACAAAGATGTTGGGTTATGACTTTGAAATCATCTACAAAAAAGGGAAGAAAAATGTTGTTGCAAATGCACTCTCAAGAAAGGATGAGGATGTGGAAGAACTACCTAGTGCCATTTCTATTATCCAACCTGAATGGATAACCGAAGCAAGGGATGGATTTAATAATGATGAAGAGGTGTGGTCACTAATTCAAAAATTGCAGCAAGATCCCAGTACATCTCATACATTTAGCTGGAAAAATAATTCATTATGGTACAAAGATTGCTTATATCTTTGTAAGAATTCCCAACTCAAGCAAAAGATTATTTTGGAATTTCACACCTCTCCCTTAAGAGGGCACTCAGGATTTTTAAAAACTTACCATAGGGTCAATAAGGAATTTTTTTGGGATGGACTTAAATCTGATATTCCGAAATTTATGACAGAATGTTTGGTTTTCCAACAAAATAAAGTTGAGACAGTTAAGACCTCGGGTATGTTACAACCTTTCGGGTGTTGGGAGGAGATATTAATGGATTTTATCACAGGTTTACCCAAGTCTAAAGGAAAGAGTTTCATCATGGTGGTAGTTGATAGACTTACAAAGTATGGACACTTTTGTGCATTATCTTATCCTTTTAAAGCTAGCATAGTTGCTACTGCATTTATGGAAACAATTCAAAACCTTCATGGAAATCCAAAGATAATAGTAAGTGACAGAGATCCCATTTTCACTGGAAATTTTTGTACAAAATTATTTTCTTGTGTTGGTACTCAATTATCTCATAGCTCATCTTATCATCCTCAATCTGATGGGCAAACTAAGATAGTGAACAAATGTTCGGAAGGATATCTTCATTGCTTTGTATATGACAAACAAACACAATGGGTCAAGTGGTGACCTCTAGCTGAATGGTGGTATAATACTTCCTTCCATACAACAACAAAACTGACCCAATTTATGGCACTTTATGGATATCATCCACCATTCATCACATCATCTTTAAGAGAAAATTCTAAGGTTCAAGTAGTGGAAGATCACATCGAGCATCAACAACAAGTTCTCCAAATCTTAAAGGATAACCTCACTCTGGTGCGAAATCGAATGAAACAACAGGCATATCAGCATCGTAGTGAAATAAGTTTTGATGTAGATGACTAGGTATTTTTACGGCTACAACCATACAAACAAATTTCTATCAGGCAAGCTAAGAAGGATAATACATTATCACCCAAGTACTAAAGTCCTTACAAGGTGTTGTAAAAGATTGGTATTATGGCATACGAATTGGAGTTTCCTACATCTTCCTGAGTGCAGCCAGATTTCCATGTTTCACGATTAAAGAAGGTTATAGGTGACAAACTTCCATTTCAAATAGTGTTTCCAGAACTTGACAAAGAAGGAAAAATCATATTTGAGCTTGAAGCGGTCATGGAAACAAGAACCCGACAGCCACGGAATCGATCAATTTCAGAGTATCTCATTAAGTGGAGGAACTTACCCATTGAAGATTCCACATGGGACGATGAAAATTTTGTACATAAGCATCCAAAACTACTCAAGCGTCGAGGACAACATGTTTTTTAAGGAGAGGCGCATGTTAGGTACCTATAATACTAATGTATCCCCCTTATTCTTATTGTTGTGCCCATTTAGCCCCCATATTGTTATTGTTTTGCCCCATAGAAGCCCACTATTGTTATTGGTGTGCCCTTACAAAGGAGGTATTGTCATTTGTATCATCCAAGAATTGTCCATTTATGTAATGTAAAGGAGGTTTCCCCCTCAAAGAGGATAATTTTTAAGTCGTTGATCTATCTTTTCTGTGAGTTGATTTCATAACAATAAATACAAAATGTACATTTGATTATTGTATATTGTAAAATATAATTATTATTATTATTTTTGGAGCATGGGTTTCATGCTTTAGGTCTTTTATTTTAGAGCTCAAGCACCCATTGAGGGCTTCCAGAGTTTGTCCTAGATCAAGAAGTCCAAAGAGTCATTGTCATACGTTGAAGACCCCATCAGGCACATTGTAACTTGTAAAAAAGATTATTTCTGTCATTAAAAGTGTGAAAATTCCCTTCAATACCAAGTCGGCCTAGAAGCTGGGAAGTCTGCGTATTTTGAGGAGCCATGTCCACCTTTAGAAGCCTATATAATGGAGGGAACTCAACCTACTTGGAGGACATTCAGCACTCACTCATTCAAGTGAAGAAGGAAGGCAAAGAAGGAAGCGAATAAGGAGAAGGACGAAGAAGAAGTGTTTATGGGCTATTTCTCTCTCACACATGTAAAGGAAGGTTAGGGTTTCTATTAATGGACTAGGTTTTTGCTTTTGCAAGTTCGATTTAGAAGAAAGAAGAGAAAGGAGGTCAACGAAGGTCACATTAGGTCATCCTCAAGCACTGGAAGAAGGAGAAAGCCAAGCAAAGGTTTGAAGAAACCTGGGGAGGCCAAAATAAGCTCACAATTGTGGCAATAATTGTTGCTAGGAGGGCTGAAAATTTTAGACCTGCAGTACAGGCCAAATTTTTGAAGTTGGGGATCGAAATTGTGTTGCTAGAAGAGATTGATTGGGTTTTACTTGGACAAATGAAGCACATCATCCGAAATGGTTGGACTTGGTCTTTTAGGGTATTAGTCTTGGTCTAGAGGTCTTGGAATTCATTAATTGAAGAATTTATAAGAAGATAAGAGATTTGCAAGTTTTCCTCTCAAGTGGAGAGGTTTTGGCCCTAGCTTGCAGCCTACATTCTTTGTTCTTGTGTATTATTGTTCTTCTTGTTTTGGTAGTTGTTTGATGTTATGCAAGCATAATAATAAGTGAAGAAGCTAACAGGTAAGAAAAAGTAAAAAGGCATCACAAGTAGCTATCAAGAAAAGAGAAATCATCCTAACTATTTCCCTATATATTTCTCAACATGGTATCAGAGCTAACGTTGGCTAAAGGCATAATGAATATCTCTACTACAATGAATAAGTTCCTAAAGAAGTGCATGAAGATGGAAAGTCAACCCAAGAAGGGCATCAAAGCAGTATGGGATTTCCTATTTTCTTCTAAGAAGGAAGTGACTAAGACATCTACAAAGGATGAAGGATTATTCTCATCACTCATTAGTACATTTCAAGATGAGAATATTTCGGTGATTGACATTGGAGCATCAAGGCATATGACTAGTCAAAATAAGAAATTGAAGACGTTATCAAAAGGGAAGTCCTCTTACTTTGTAAAACTTAGTGATAATAAAAGCTAACCTATGAGAGGAATTTGATCAACTTCGATTGAGCTACAAATTGGAGGAAACATTCATCTCCAAATATCTTATTTGTTTTAGGTTTGCACAAGAATTTACTTTCCATTTCATGCTTATACAACAAGGGTGATCGAGTTTCATTCATTGATGGAAAGGTTGTAGTATGGGGTAAAAACTCAAGCATAGAAGATGTTAGAATGATTGGGATTCGTGAAGGAAGACTCTATAGTTTGATAACTCCCCTCGCTCAAGATTTGGTTCACATTGAAGTTATCCCATGTGAAATTTCGTATAGAATATCTGGTCATCCCCACTACAAAATCTTAACAACCATAAATACCATAGTAAATGACATCCCCGAACTGAAAGAAGATCATGAAGGTGTTTGCAAGGGATGTGCATTGGGTAAGAACATAAAGAGACCATTTGGAAGCAGTGCTTCAAGGCCAAAAGAAATATCAGATCTTATTCATTTCAATGTTTGTGTTACTATGACTCCAAATTCACTTGGATTTCATGTATATTATCTCACATTTATAGATGACCACTCTAGGAAAACTTGGGTTTACTTAATTAAATCCAAGGATGAAGTCTTTACCAAATTTTAAAAATTCAAAGTTGGAGTAGAGAACCTTACATAAAGGAGAATCAAGATATTGAGATCTGGTAATGGAGGAGAATATACTTCAAAATAACGTTTAGCCTTCTGTAAGGAGTCTGGGATTAAGAGGGCTTTGATAGTCCCATATAATCCCGAGAAAAATGGAGTTGCAGAATGAAAGAATCGATCCCTTGAATAAAGTGTGAAAGCAATGTTACATGATCAAGATTTATCGAAATTCCTGTGGGGTGAAGCAACAAAGATAGCTATTTACATACAAAATCGAAGTCCCCACAAGTCACTAGATAAATTGACTCCTGAAGAAGTATTCACTTGGAAGAAACCAAGTATAGATTATCTTTGAATTTTTGGTTGTTCTGTTTATATTCATATACCAAAGGACAAGAGAAGGAAGTTGGATCCATCAGGCATGAAGGGAACATTTGTTGGCTACAGTAATTATTCAAAGGCCTATAGGATCTACATAAAAGAAGGACACTGAATAAAAGTCAATCAAGATGTGATATTTGACGAAAGCGTTGCATTCAAGAAACCAAAAGATCTCCCTATGGACTCTGATGATGAAGAACTTTCGGTATTTGAAGAGGAATTTGCTAGGGAGGAAGAAGAATCAAATCATGAAGATGAAGGTCCCAGTAAACCTATACAACCTGTGGTAATCCCTGAGACTAGAAAGAGGCCTAATTGGTTGAAATCCACCCTATTAGATGCAAAGGGTCATGGAGTAGCTAAAGGCACATTTAGAGAAAGCATGAAGCCCAAAATATATTCAGGGTGACAAGCATATATCACAAAGTTAATAGAATCATAACCATCCACTTTTGAGGAAGTTGTCAATGATCAAGGATGGAAATATGTTATGAATGAAGAATACCAATCGATAATGAAGAATGGGGTATGGGAGATCGTACCTAGGCTTGAAGAAAAATCTGTGGTAACTTCCAAGTGGTTGTACAAAATTAAACATGTGACAAATGACAAATGGAGGTATTGACAAGTATAAGGCAAGATTTGTGGCTAGGCTCTTCTCTCAACAAGAAGGCATCGATTATGAAGAGGCGTTTGCTCTAACAGCAAGGTATACAACTATTTGGTCATTGGTCTCTTTGGCAGCATAGATGGGATGGAATATACATCAAATGGATGTTAAGACTGTGTTCCTGAATGGAACATGTTATCTCAAAATCAGGCCCTGGAAGGCTGCAGACCAGGAAGACTTCAAGTAACTGTTTCAAACCAATCTTTTAGCTAAGGCTTAGCCTCCTTAGCCTGAGAGGGCTCTCTCAAAGGATTAAAGGTTTTGTGATTATGATTAAGATGGCTAACTCTTTGTGAAACAAATAGGAATGAGGCTGGTGAAATCAAAATTAACAAGCATCCATTGGGCTTATGGAGTCATATGTCATTTATCATTAACAGTAGAATTGGCTTTGCAATAAAATCAAGGCATTCAAATTTCAATATAAACAGAGTACACCAAACATAAAAGGACAGTCTATGAGTATATGAAGGAAATTAGAACACTGCAAGTGATTTCTAAGTAATAAAATACTCATAATACTGTAGACAACATGAAAAGACAACAAGAGGAATTCATACATTGAAGTCTCTATGATTGTTGAGCAGCAGAAGCCAGTACTGTATTACCAAAAGAAACAGAGTTTTTACATAAGCTTAATAACAGAGCTTTTTTACATAAACTTCCAACCTTTATTACATTTCCCTTTCTCCTATTTATAGAGTTCTGCTACCTCACTGAGATTCCTCCTCAAACCTGAGGGGAACTCGAAATATATTTCTAATGAAACCTGTTCAACTTTTCCCTGCCTATTAAATGTAACAAACTATAACTAGACTTTCTAGAGATCTAAATCAAGTAGGAGTCTAACTCCTTATTATGCTAATAATAGCCTTGATTACAATCATTCTCGTTCTTTGAAAACTGGTCCCTTTTTAGTTTGGTTGTGGTGAATGTTCAAAACTCCATGCTGGTCTTCAATGTCACATCTTCTCCATTTCCCTGAAACATAGGAAATTACCCCTGTTTATCGGTCTTTGGTTTGCCTCAAAATGTTCGAATCCAAAGAACCATGCCCTTTATCTTTGATTATCCAAAATATAACAAATTGCCACGTCTTTGATGTGTTGTCAACCTCTTTTATGTGTAAAGGCAAAAACTCTTCCATGCTGTCTGACATATCTTGGACTGTAGTAAATGTGCTCACTTTATGACAAAAAGTTAAGAGTTTGGATTCGAATACATGTTTCCTCCACCTGTCTTGACCTTGTTGAAAGCTGATAGCTTCAGATGATCTCTTGTAGATATTTCCTTCTCAAAATTCCTGCTTGTATTTCAAAACCGGTTGACTGATATTAGATTATTTAGCTTCAGCAGTTTCGTAGCGCGCTACGAAACTGCTGTGTTGTTTCAAAAATCACAGTTTCAACCCAAAATTTTGCTATTTGAGCCCTTTGTTGTTTAAACATTCTTTCAATTGTTCCAAGGCCTTCCAAAACTGAATGGAAATGTAGGATTCTTCAAGAAAGATTATACCAAGCAAAATCATCAAAATTTGAAACATAGCCTTACTTGAAGTGGGATTTCTTTAAGGAGATTCCTTCAGCTGGCTTAACTGTATTTTTAAATCTTCAATTTGTTTCTTCATGACCTTGATTCCAGATCTGAGGTTTGTATTAACCTTTCTGATAAATTGAGCTTCCTTTATTGCAGGAGTAGTCCAGCTACGGAATTGAACACTAAAATCAACCACCTCAAGAATTTGAAATGTTTGGTCCTCCCACCGAGCTTGCATTTGGTTAAAATAAGCCTCCTTAATTGCAAATTTTCTGGCAGCTTTCTTCAGTCTAGCAATTTCAAAGTTGGCCGATTCCAATCTCTTTTTCAAGTCTTCCACACTACCTTCTTCTTGAGTGGCAACTGTTTTGCCTTTATCCTTTCTTTCATGAGGCCATGTCACCTCCCCTGTTTCATCTGCTCTTGGCGGTACCTCCTGTACTTGTTTGAACTTCCTCGTTATGGGTCTCTTGTGCTTAAAAACAAATTGATCAACTTGATCATCGAACTTGAGTTTCTTTGAGGCTTTGACCCTCTTAGCCTTCTCTTTTCTTGACTGTATCAAATCAGCTTGAACTAGTGGGGACTCTTTAATGTCAATTGCTTGCAATAAATCATTTAAGTCTCCCTTTGAAACAGGGCTTTCTTCAATACTCACTGACAATCTTGGTTTGGTTGATATATCCTGATCCGTAAACTGTTGTGGATATTCCATTGGATAATTTGTCACAACAGATATGTTAATATTATATTAAAGATATGATATTCTACATTACTGTAGTTTTATTAAACTTTAAGATCTGTAGATTTAGCTGTAATTAGTGCATGCATGTGAATGGAAATTATGTAGAAAAATAAAGAACGACAAAATAAGCGCACACACATAAGACACAAAATATGTTATGGGAAACCCTTTTGGGAGAAAACCCAGTTGGAAGGTGAGGCCGCTTCACTCTCTTTCTCTGTCTGGAAATTTGGCTGCAAGTACAAAGAAGTAAGCCCTGTGGTCCGTGGGTTGTTACATTGCACAAATCATCCTTTTGTGCTCTACCTCTTATCCCTCTTGGCTATCTTATCTCAGCTATGGAGCAAAATTCTCTAGAAAAAATGGAATGCCTCTTCCTCCTAGTAGCATTGTTATAACAGAGCCCGATAACCTACTAGTGGTTAAGTTTGACTACCTCAACTCTTATGGTTAAGTTACAATATAGACTCTTCTAGAGTATTTTATATCACAATCATGTGACTAGCCCCTTTTTACATGAATAATGGGGGTTGATGTAGCATCCTCCTGAATTTTAGGTGTGAAAACAAGAAGGTCAACTTCTGAGTGGCATAACTTTTTCATATGAACTCTAATTGGCGCGCTTCTTGTGCCATTGGAAATATATCGGTGTGTAGACGTCATTTGATGGCTCAAAATGATCATGAAAGGTTTCAGACCCCATTTCACCAAACTAATTCCTTCCGATAAAAATGGTCCCATGAGGTGATTCCTCCATTCTTTCCACTCTTAATGCATCGAGATAGATGAAAAACAATATAATAATCCAATCTGGATCATATCCTCCCTGGTTGAGAGGGAGATATAGGCACATCATTCTTGTCTTCACTTGGAAGATGGAATGGACGATTGGGTAAGCATCTCGCATCTGATACTCTTTGATGATGTGGTATGGCATCCAAGATAAGAATAGTCGAGGGTTGACACTCTTTGAGGACTAGTTATCCAATATAAGAATAGTCCAAGGAAGGACATACTCTGTGAACACTTGGGTGGGTTATGTGCCTTGAGAGACAATGATGATGGTGTCTATAAATCATTGGTCTCGCCAGCGTTGTGCTCTGACCTTATGGAGAGATAGAGTTGTTAGTCAAGGCATTTCTATATTACAATGTTGGTTGTTATGATGCTAAATAGATGGGTTAACAGTCTGACTCTTCTTATGATATCTCTTTAGATTGATAATTTCCATGTACCTTTTATGAATACCTCCCTAGTTAAGAGGGAGTGTTGAAAAATGTGTAACTAGGTTTGGTCTTCATAAATATGAAATGTACTTTTGATTCTTGTATATGGTAAAATAAAAGAAAATTATTATTATTATTATTGGAGCATGGGTTTCATGCTCAAGGTCTTTTATTTTAGAGGTCAAGTACCCATTGAGTGCTTCTAGGGTTTTTCCTAGGTCAAGAAGTCAAAAGAGTAATTGTCATAAGTTAAAGACCCCATCGGGCACATTTTAACTTGTAAAGAAAATTATTTGTGTCATTAAAAGTGTCAAAATACCCTTCAATACCAAGTCGTCCTCGCAGTTGGGAATTAAGCCTATTTTGAGGAGCCACGCCTAGCTTTAGAAACCTATATAAAGGAGGGAAATCAACCTCCTTGGAGTAAATTCATCACTCACTCATTCAATTGAAGAAGGAAGACAACAAAGGAAGCGAAGAAGGAGAAGGATGAAGAAGAAATTTTTCTGGGCTATTTCTCTCTCACACGTGTGAAGGAAGGCTAGGGTTTTAGTTATTGGACTAGGGATTTTCTTTTGCAGGTTAGATCTAGAAGAAAGCAAAGAAAGGAGGTCAACGAAGGTCACATTAGGTCATCCTCAAGCACTGGAAGAAGGAGAAAGTCAAGAAAATGTTTGAATAAACCTTGGGAGGCTAGAATAAGCTCACACTTGTGGCAACAACTGCTGCTGGGAGAGCCGAAAATTTCAGACCTGCAGTAGAGGCTGAAATTCTAAAGCTGGGGGTCGAAGTTGTGCTGCTAGAAGAGATTTGATTGGGTTTGACTTCAACAAAGGAGGCACATCACCTGGAAGGGTTGGACTTGGCCTTGGAGGGTATTGGTCTTGGTCTAGAGGTCTTGAAATTCGTCAATTGAAGAATCTATAAGAAGAGAAGAGATTTGCGAGTTTTCCTCTCACGTGGAGAGGTTTTGGCCCTAGCCTGCAACCTACATTCTTTGTTCTTGTGTACTATTGTTCTTCTTTTTTTGGTAGTTGTTTGATTATATGCAAACATAATATTAAGTGAAGAAGCTAACAAGTAAGAAAAAGTAAAAAGACATCACAAGCATTTATCAAGAAAAGAGAAATTATCCTAACTATTGCCCTATAGATTTCTCAACCATGGGCACAACGAATAAAACTCTGTAGTTTTTCATCCAGTTCTTTCAATTCAAAGATATATTCTACCACCTATCAACTTTCATGTGCATATAACACTACTCTTCCTACTTTTTCCCAGATAATTAGTGAGGGTCTCAATGATTCTAAATATCCCAAATGCTTCTTGAGATTAATTTTAATTATGGACTTAGATACTTCGTGATAACTAACATTGTTGTAGGTGGATACCTGCTTTTTTCGTTGCCCATCTCCATCTTCAACATAGTGAGATCTCATGTTGCAACCTTAGTGGTCTTTTGCATCTTATTCGATAGACTGAGTATGCATTGATTCATATTGCTCGGGGGAATTTTTCATAATGTTTGGATTTTGGAAGTAGTGAAGCATGGAGATATTATAATTGCAAGTGATGGTAATTGTGGGCACATCTAGAGCAACAACCACAACAACAATAGTGTATGTGGACTGCAAAGGAAACATTCGCTAGCACTAATTGGTTCCTCATCTTTCAATAGTTCAATTCATTTTGTAACCAAGCCATCGATCTTATCAATTCATCCTTCACTATAGTGGTAATCCTAGTTCTCTTTGTTTCGTTAACTGCTTCAAATCTCAACTAGAAACGACTAAACTTCTAGTTTTCCAAATATGATAGGTATAGGTTTATATCGTTATATATTTATGTCCTTATGTGGTATTTTTGTGTCTGCGAGGTTCTCATGTCTCCATCTTTTAGTGTGATGTAAGGGTTCATCTTTAGTGTAACCATTAGTCTTCCAATTAAGAACAGAGCATCTTTTTGCTCAATCTCAACTTCATCATGTGAATGTATATGTGGAAATCTTCCACATTGTATTTAACTACTACGTTTTTAAATGCATCATGATTATTTGATTTGGAAGAATTATAGGATTAAATTTAATGAGTAGATTAGTTTTTTTATATTTGTCTTTATAAAATATTACAAGTGGAAATTTACGGGTGGACCTTGATGCTTTGGTCTACGTACCTTTGGGGTGTGACTAAGGAATCCAATGAGTTGGCTTTTCAATTATTGAAAAAAAAGTTAGAAAGGTTTTTTCAAAATCATAATTATATGTTTGGGTTTAAGATCCATGATTTCATCTTGATGCATAACGTCAAAAGAAATAGAGCTGGCATTTATTTAAATGTTTACATCTAACATCTAATGCCTACACATCTCCCCCATACTGGGTTGTAGAGCACCTCTCAACTCGATTACAAAACAATGCTAATTATGTTAATTATATTGAAGATTGCTTTCTTTTCATTAAAAATTGTTGTATAAATTTTGTATTTGAAAAAGTTTAATTTTAATTTGAATATTTTAGATAATTATTATCAAACTTTTACCACACAATTTTGATTTAAATTGTAGTTTTTATGCTGAAATTATATTTTTTAATGTATATAAATGAATTTGGCATTCTCAATTTTTTTTAGTGCATTTGATTCTTACAACCTTAACAAGCAATATCTATAATTTTAACAATTCTTTAAAAAAATTAGCTAGATTTTTTTAGTGAAAAAATTATTAATATTTTTATTATTATTATTTTTAAATCTTGGCATGTTTAACTTTAAACAATGCTAATAGTATTTACACATAATAGATAAACGAGTTTATGAATTCAAACTTAGGTAACAAATATAGTGAAAAATGTTACCCATGAGGTGTAGACCAGTTGGTTTGAGTGGGGTTTAGTCTCTGCCAAGTCATAGATTCAAACTTTGGGGGAATTAAACTTATCAAACAATCCTAGTGATAAGCATCCCGTTGTGGGTTGATCGTTCTTCTTCCATCCAATAAACGAGTTAGCCTCGACTTAGGCTCAACGTAGTCACAATAGTGAAAAGTGTAATGTCAAACTTATGCTCATCAAAGAGTTACATAGTTTATTTAAAACTTGAGACACTTGCCTTAAACTTCATGAAAATACATTTAGGTGCTTATACGTTCGTGTTGATGTTCAATAAAATAACACTTCTGAAAACTTAATATTTAATGAAATTTCTCTATAAGAACTTCTCCATCCATCCCATAATAATGCTTATGTTGCATCCAATGATATTGTGAAATTTTTTAAAGTAATGAAATATTTAATAAATGAAATTGCAAACTCTTCTTTAAGATTTTTTTTTCCAGAAGGATAATATCATCCTTTTCTATTAAAACAAAAAAGGAGTACATAGCTAAGAAATATGAGCAATACACTTTTTGTATGACAATTCATTCTTCCTAGGAATGAAAAAAAAAACATAATATAAGGAATTTTACAAGAAAAAGTGTCCAATGTAACCTACATCATCCACTATATTCACATAAGAATATATTATACCGATAATAAAAGGCAGTTGTCTTCAACAGTTTGTTCTTTATTCAAAATACACTAAGAAAACGAAATTCCGACGAGATGACAAAAATTGAGAATCCCAATTTTGCTTGCAGATTGGTGAAAATTTTGTTAACAAAAGGCACGTTGGCATGTACATCAACAGACAATGCCACTCAAGTGGAAATTGTTGACCTGTGGAGATGAGGATTCTCCCAAGACTCAATAGTGTAGAATTTCCTTGTATATTCAAGTTGCAAATTGTAATATGCTAAAACAATTGACTTTAATCTACTCTACTCATAAGCGGAAACAATAAACGATTGATGAAATCACGAAGCATAAAGGAGAAAGAATTCAATCACATATAACACAATAATTTTATGGGGAAAGCCACAACTAAAAACCTCTGCTATCTATATATTACATTAGTCAAAGAATCAGGATTAATACAATATGCTCTGCACAAGTATTCTCTATCCTCTGCCTGACTGACTACCTTTGGCCAATGCTTAGCCAAATTTCCAAAACTCCAAGCTCCTAATTCCTTCCATTGTTCCCTTGGGAATTAGCCTCTATTTAATTTGGAAATTCCTCAATTATGAGTTGTGAAATCATCATAGGCCTTCCTCTGACTGTATGCACCATCGGTTTAATTTAGATGATTTTACAACTGGTAGTACATTGTCCCTGAACTCCAATCTCAACTAGGTCTTTCTCTGATCTGACATGCATGAGTTAATTATGAGTGAATCTTTAGTTTACTAATCATTGCATGTTACACCCCACTACTGCATGTTACACCCCATCACTACAAGTTACACCCCACTATCGCGGGTTACACCCCACTACAATAAGTTACACCCCACTGCTATAGGTTACACCCCACTATAGTAAGTTACACCCCACTACAGTAAGTCACATCCCACTGCAGTAAGTTACATCTCACTACAGTAAGTCACACCCCACTACAATAAGTTACACCCCACTAATTCCTCCATCAGTTGGAACTAGTTTAACTGACTTTAACTCAGTTAGACTAAATTAATTAATTACAACTCATAATAAGCTCAACTAGTGCTCCTAATTGTAGGAGACACTCTACATGACTCTAGATAGACCCTCAACTCGAATTAGCTGAGCCAACTAAGTCAAATTAACTTAGTTAACTATTACAAATTGTCATGAGATGTGGAATTACAATTTTATTCCCAATTTAATTCAAAGACAAATTAAATTAGGATTTTTCTTGGTGCTATTTTTTAACATTTCTTGTTTCTCTTTTCAATAGTCCCTCTCAACAAGAAAGGGATTCACATCTATCTCAATCCAGTACCTTTGGAATGTTCTTCATTCAACTATTGTCATTGTTTTTGTTTCTACTGCAACATTTGCAACAAAAAAGAATCCAAACAGAATAAATTAAATCAACTGTGTCTGCAACTACCTACTAGGAAAATTGTGTTGCTGGTTACTCTGCTATTGAGCCTCCTGCTCTATTGTCAACATTGTTATGCACTTCTCAGTATATGACTGACATTTATCCTCCTGCTACCAAATATTGTGGACCTTGTAGCAAGGTAATGATCCATGACACAAAAAAAATTTCAATGGTCCTTGCCTAAATTTCTACACTCTTGGGACTATTGCTTCACATCACCCCACCTCTCACCTAGAGGTATGGTTGCATGTGCTACCTCTACCCACTTGGCTCGAAATTCCCCCCTATTGGAGGTCTCTGCTTGAGTGGATGGTTCCACCCTGTCTCCTCTCTGCTTCTCTAATTGTGGCTACTCCACAACTTTCTTAGGTTGTGTGTTGAGAGGTAATTCATACTCCCTCTGTTATGAAACTAGCTCACAAAAAGATAGAAAAGAGAGATAAACGCCTTAGAATTCAACCTCTTCTAGGGGGAAACCTGCTTTACATTACACAAAAGAACAATTCTTGGATGACACAAATGACAAGACCTCCTTTCTATATATAGGAGTCTAAGGGGTCATAATATAATCAGAGCCGACATAATAATAATAATGTAAGGGAACAATAGATATATCAACAATACATCTTGCATCGTTCCTGTTGCGCCTGCGCGTCCTGCGACTACGACTGCGCGCCCTGCAAGCGATCCTACGTGAGCAATGTGCAGCTGATCGGACCTGCTCGATCTCTGCCTACTGAACCTGCGCTTTGCATGCAATGATTGGCCGATCCATGGATCCTGCCGGGTTCTGATCCTCCAGCCCCTGGGGTTTGATTCAATGGAGGGGTTGGGCTCTCCTCAGACGCTTCCCCCGCCTCCTCCACCGAGAACGCCAGCTGAGGCTTTCTCCCAGCTCCTGGCTGGCCTTCCAAAGAAGAGAACAACAGATGCAGCAAAGTTTGTCAAAAAATTAGATGAAATCCCAGTGATCTCTCTTCCTCCAGAAACCCTAATCCAAGTCACACTATCGTTAGCTGAACGGGCTCTCATCGGCCAGTTTACAGCGCTATGGCCATCTCCAAAGTCCACCGAGAGCTGGGTCAATAGGAATTGGGCGCCACTAATCAAAGAAAATGTCACCTCATATTTTCTGGGGAGAGGATTTTTCCTATTCGAATTCACATCGAAGGAAGACAAGGAACTGATCTTCCAAAACGGCCCCTACTTCGTGGGTCCTCAAGGTTTGTACCTGAACAACTGGACCACGGACTTTGATCCGACAGTTGATGTGCCCAAAGTAGTCCCGGTTTGGGTCAGGCTCCCAAACCTCCAGATACACTGTTGGAATTGGGACTCACTGAGACATATTGGAAACGCCCTAGGGAAATTCATAGATCGAGCAAATAACAAAGATCAATATGACTGTGCCAGGATCTGCGTAGAGGTTGATCTGGAGGTGGGATTACCAGAGGCCATCACACTAAAGATCGGAATTTGGACGCATCTACAGAAACTGGATTATGAACAGCTACCCTTCAAATGCCGGAAATGTCATGTTTATGGACATTTCACCAGAGACTGCCCTAACAACAATGAGATGGTGCAAGGGAGGGAGGACGGATGGAACCAAGTCAAGAGATCCAAAGCTCACCTTAAGAATCAGAAACCGGGAAGCCCTACCGGCAAAGCGACTCAACAAACTACTGCTCACCAGATACCGACCAAGACCGTGCCTGAAAACAAATTTGACCCTCTGAGTTCGAAAACAGAGGGCACCCAGGAGATCGAGCTCCAAAAAGAGACAGAAATGGCTCAGGAGACCGAGGTCCATAAAACAACTCCTCTAGAAAAAGGTACCCCCTCAGCCTCCTCCAAAGGAGTTGTAGATCCCAACGACAAGAATCTAGAAGAGGCGGAAGAAGAACATGAATCTGAAGAATCAGAAGAGGAAGGAGAAATAGGAGAGTCCCAAACCTCAGTAAGAAGATCTACAAGAGGATGGAAAACGGACAGAGAAAGAAGGGAGCAGGAGACCTACAAAGAAAAACTTCAGGGTAGCCAACCAACCTTGGAAAAACTGCTGGCACCAAAGACAAAGACGCTGAAAAACCAGATCCAAGGCTCCAAGGGAGCCCATCAGAAACACAAATAAAGAAGATCATCTCCTAGAACTGTAGAGGTATGGGGAGAAAAGTTAAGGAAGAAGCTATCAGAACAGAAACCCCAGACATACTTCTTGTCCAGGAGACAAAGCTGGAAGACATTGTCTTCCTCCAATCAAGTAAGAAAATCTGGTACAAAAGTGAAGCAAGAGAAATCTCTGCCCCGGGAGCCTCGGGAGGAATTGGCACTGTTTGGAACATCAGCAAATTTGGAGTTCAATTTGAGGTTAGAAATACCCACTGGTTACTGCTGAAAATGCAAAATCTAGTCACCAAGGAAATTTTTTGTCTTTTTAATGTTTACTCTCCAATCAATATTGGGGAAAACAAGAACTGTTGGGACTCCATAAGACAACAAGCAGATCTGGCAAACATGGAGAATATAATAATAGCCGGAGATCTCAATCTCACTCTCCATTCTTCCGAAAAAAGGGGAGGCAGCATAGTACGAGATCCAGCTAGGGAATGGGTGGAGGACATCTTGCAGGACTGGGACATGCTGGATATCAAGCCCTCTTCCGGTAAGTACTCTTGGTCTAATAAAAGATTAGGCCCAGGCCATATCGCTGCCAGGCTAGATAGATTCTTTATTCAAAGCTCCTTCTTGCTGCTAGGTCTAGAACCAAGAATGCACATTCTTCCTAATAGCACTTCAGACCATAAGCCAATTAAACTAGAGCTTCTAGCTCATCTTGATCTGGGCCCTATCCCTTTTCGTTTTAGCCCGCTTTGGATCAAGGAGCCAGGCTTCATGCAAATTGTCAAAGATTGTTGGAATCAGTCGGTCAAAGGCTCGCCTTTCTATGTATGGGAAGAAAAGCTCAGAAGGGTAAAAGGAGCTCTCAAAAGATGGGAAAAAACTCTGTCTAATCCGGCTACAGACAGAAAATCCTTGAAAACCTTGCTTGATTCCCATCAAAAGAGCATGGAGAAGGACACAATCACTAAGGAAGTGATTGATCAGGAATCTCATCTGCAGCAGCGATACCACAAGGCTTGCCTAGCTGAAGAAGAATACTAGAGACTGAAATCCCGCAATCTCTGGCTCAAATTTGGGGATAGGAACACTGCCTTTTTTCACAAACAAACCCAGGCGAGGAAATGTTTTAACACTATCTCAGAGATCAAAGAAGAGAATGACATCTATAAAGATTTTGAATACATAAAGAAATCAACCTTTTTACACTTTCAAAGCTTGTATAGTGAGGACAAAGATCAGAACCAAAATTCAGATCTGCTAGATGTGGTACCCACTATAATATCTCAGCAAACACAGGAAAATCTTGAGGCCAAAATCACCAAAGAGGAATTGGAAAAAACCCTATTTGATATGGATCCAGATAAGGCCCCTGGGCTGGATGGCTTCTCAGCTAGATTTCTCCAAGTCTGTTGGCCGATTATAGAAAAGGACTTGCTCAGAATGGTGCAAAAATCTCAGAATACCCAGAAAATAGGAGGCAGCACAAATTATGCCTTCTTAGCCCTTATCGCCAAGGAAAAAGGCGCCAACACCTTCAACATATTTCGTCCAATCTCCTTGTGTAACACTGGATACAAAATAATCACTAGAATAATTGCAAACAGATTGAAGCCCATTCTTCCTAAAATAATCCCTGAGAATCAAGGAGGCTTCATCCAAGGAAGGCAGATCGTGGATAACTACTTTCTCGTCCAAGAGGCAATTCACTCAAGTCTTCTCCGAAAAGAGCAAGGTATGGCAATTAAACTCGATTTAGCCAATGCATTTGATAGAGTAAATCATAGTTTTCTGTTAAATGTTATGAGAAAATTTGGGTTTGGAGAAAAGTTCATTAAATGGATCCGGGCATGCATCTCGGAGCCATGGATTGCCCCATTAGTGAATGTAAGAGCCACCGACTTCTTCAAAGCTTCGAGAGGACTTAGACAGGGGTGTCCTCTTTCCCCTCTGTTATTTGTCATTCAAGCATCCGTCCTCAGCTTCCTGTTAAATAAAAGGATGCAAGATCAAGACATTAACGGATTGTGCATTGCAAGAGGGGAAAAAAACATAAATCATGCACTGTTTGCGGACGACACACTGTTGCTGGGACCTGCCACAATCTCCTCTGCATCAAAATTCAAAGTGGTTTTGGATGAATTCAGTAAGGCCACAGGCAGTGCTGTAAATAAGAGAAAATGCCACATATACTGCTGGAACATTACCCCAAGGGCGTTATCTGATATTTCAAGATGCCTGGGCTTCGTAGCCTCCTCCTCCTGGTCTTCTTTTAAATACTTGGGATTACCTGTACACCATAAGAAACTCACAAGCAAAGACTGGCTACCACAGTTGGAAAAATTCAAAACAAAAATTCAAGCCTGGGGCTACTCTTGGTTAAATACAGCTGGAAAATGGCCTCCTTGCTCCAGCACATCATCAAAAAAATGGAAGAACATATCTAGAGGTTCTTCTGGAAGGGAGGAAAACATAATGAAAAAAAAATTCCTCTTATTAGCTGGGAAATCATAACCAAGCCGTTGTGGGAGGGGGACTTAAAGCTTAAAAATATCTGCCAACAGAACGTGGCAATGGCAGCAAAGATCCTTTGGAAAATCACTTCCCCCAATCCAGGCTGGGCTCAAGTCGCAGTCTGGAAGAAATACTTCAGGGGCCCCTGCACCAAGTGTTTGGAAAACGTCATTCATAGGCCCAATTCAGCATTCCTGAAACTCCATGCTAAAGCGGCCCAATTAATAACTGCGCACTCATTTTGGATTCCAGGCATTGGCAAAAAGGTTCGAAAATGGAGCAATCAAATCATGAATAAAGATTTGGTCGATAGCAGAGTTTCCCTCAGCGAGCTGCGCAGCTGGATGGACAGAGAATGTTTGCGCACATTGTGGGACATTTCACATTGGAATAACAGTTCCTGGGCAAGATGGAAGCAGTTCGATGTGCCGGAGCATCTGGTAAAAGACTGGGCCACGCTTCTGGACTGTCTGCATGGTTTGGCGCCCATTCATAGGAGAATAAAAGACCAGAAAGGATGGGGCACGAGCGTCAAAGGCTACACTGTCTCACAAGGGTATAATAAACTGAACGAATGTCCATATGTTCCTCCCAGTCCAGCTCCGTGGCGAGGCGTATGGCGCATTCCCTCACTGCCTAAGGTTGATTACTTTGCCTGGCAGCTCTGTCACACCAAAATTCTCACCTACGACATTCTTCAGAAGAAAGGCTTTTATGGTCCCTCCATCTGCCCATTGTGCAGAGAAAACGCAGAGTCAGCTGTCCATTTGTTTCTTGAGTGTATCTTCTCCAAGCAGGTATGGTCCTCTCTCATTCCAAACCCGAATTTCAAGCTCCCTGGCACCATGGCGGGTCTCTTTGCAACCTGGGCATTCATTTACCCCGGCCCAGCCCCTAAAAATCAGGTAATCAGAACAGCGTGGGCAATTCTTCCTAAGATCATAAGTTGGCAGATATGGCTTGAACGCAACAGAAGAATCTTCAGGAATACAAAGCATAGCCACAGGATTTTAGAAAATAAAATTAAATGTCAAATTAAGGAGTGCTTGGCGGATACCAAAGATGACTCTAATCTGAGCCAACAGGACATCGCTTGGGGATCGACTCTAGGCCTTCAATTCCAGCCAGCAGCCAATATCACCCCAATTATTAAAGACTGGCAGATAAGGAAGTCTGAAAATGAAATGCAAGGCTGGATCAAAATGCAAGCAAGACATTCCCTCTTTTTCGACGGGGCAGCAAAGGGTAATCCGGGCAAAGCTGGAGCAGGAGGAATCGTTCTAAATCCAATAGGAGAAAAATTCCAATCCTATGCCTGGGGTCTCGGACATGCTTCCAGCATTCAAGCGGAGGCCTTAGCCCTCCTTCAAGGTCTTCAGAGCCTCAAAGAATTAAACATAAAAGAAGCTAACGTCATAGGAGATTCCCAGATCATCATCAACGCAATGGCTACCAAATCCCCAGCTTTGGATCTTAATCTAGCAAGATTGATAACCAGAATCAAGGGCTTGGAAAGTTATTTCCAGAATTTGAGATATTATCATGTGTTGAGAAATCATAATAAAGAGGCGGACAGAGAAGCCAACAAAGTTGTCCTCCTCCCTACCGAAACCAAGATGAAAGACGGAAAAGAAACATGGGAACCCATTCCATAACCGGATCGCTGCCATGTTTTATTGCTGGTTATTAAATAAATTTGTCTGCATCTTCAAGTGGGGGAAAATCACTGAATTGGATTGCATGGACTCTATAGCATTTAGGAATTCTGCAAGCTCCAGCTACACTCTTAGTCACTGCAGAGGGCGGCAACAGGGCAATGAGTTTCCATATGTAATAAGCTTTTTGGCATTCAGGCCAAGATGAATACAAACAACCCATAACCGTTATTGTTAAAAAAAAAATGTAAGGGAACAATAATAACAATAGTGGGCTTCTATGGGGCACAATAATAACAATATGGGGACTACATGGGAACAACGATATAATAATGGGGTTGTACTAATAACAATAAGGGGTTACACTAGTAGTATAGGGACCTAACATGCCCCTCTCCTTCAAAAAGTGTTGTCCTCAATGCTTGAGTAGTTCGTGATGCTTTTGTATAAAATTCTTGTCCTCCCATGTGGAATATTCAGCGGGCAAGTTCTTCCACTTAATGAGATACTCCGAAATTGATCAATTTCGTAGCTTTCGGGTTCTTGTTTTTGTGACTGCTCTAGGTTCCAATATGATTTTTCCTTCCTCGTCGATTTCTGGCAATATTGTTTGAACTAGGATCTTCTGCAACTTTTGAATGAGTGGCCGCACTTCTTCGTCCTTCTTCCATTCATCCCTTGCTTTGTTTATCCAATCTGGTTGGATAATAGAAATAGCACTGTTGACACCTAATCCGAAACGGATGAGGTGAAGCTGGACAGTCATCTAGAAGATGAACTGATCCATTTTTGTGTATATATAAATAATAGTTGTCTAATGAGAAATATCACCAGTTTTTTTCTTGCGCTCAGTAATTTCTGTGTTAACCTGGCCTGACATGGTATCAGAGCACAGGTCCCAGGTTCCAGAAATAGAGTAACTCCTGTCTTGAGAGCTGCTCTGGCGTGATTCCCTGGCTCTGCCTCTTCCTTTACCTGAATTCGCTGCGCTCTCTGACTGCCAGAGACTGCGACCATGAGTACCCTCAGACCATGAGTAATTGATGTGCGTTTTTACCTGAGCGTTGATGCGTTCATGTATTCCCTGGAACGTTGCGTCTCTGCTCCTTTACCTTGATGCGTTGAAGCCTCACGTCCATTTGGATTAATCCATCCAACCAAACCGAATGTCGTAATGGTCTTAGTGTCTGTCGATTTCTGAATAGTAGCGGAAAAGAACTTTCCAAAAGAGCCCTCGCTCCCATTGTACTGCCTTTCATGAATGTCTGGTATTTTCTGGATTAGGTTTTTCTTGATTAGGTTTTCCAATTGGCTCCATGGAAGATTGCGTAATCTTACTCCGAAGCAGCATCTCCTCTTCCAAGGCCTTCTCAAAAGCACGACGATTGGAACCCTTAAAACTTTCCTCAGGTTCCGCAAACGGATCTACCCACGCATAAATGCAGCTCCCATAAAAGCGAGCTAGGACTCCACCATTCATTCGGTCGTTAAAATTGCAGTTTCGACTTATAGTTCTCTCGTCCACAATTTGTACAGGCCACCACGGAGACGGGTCCATTTTGGCCCACAGGAGTCTCCCTCGAGCCAAGTGCTTTCGCTTTTGGAAAATACATGACGCTACTCTAATACTCCGATTCCTCTCTGCATCGGTTGGCGACTGCGTTTTTTTATTGACTGTGTAATGGTGACTGCGGTTTTTTATTGAAGACTGCGTTGATGCATTTCTTTTTGAACAATGACTGCCTTGCGTTGTATTGATGTATTGAAGACTGCGTTGATGCATTTCTTTTTGAAAAATGACTGAAGCCTGTACATGAAGATTGCGTTGTATTGATGACATGAAGACTGCGTTTTTTTTGTAAAGAGTTGAGTATTATATGGTAATCAGTTTTGTGCTGGCAGTTTGAGTATTGTATGCAGTTTTCAAAAGCAGTAAGAGTGTTTATATATCAGAGTGTTTATATCAGTCAGAGTATCAAAGCATGTGTAGTATTGCATTGATATATATTGAAGAGATATCTTGAGCGCCATCTTTTTTCAAAACATAATATTGTAGCAGTGATATATGTTGAAGAGATACCTTGAGCGCCCTCTTTTTTTTTCTCAAAACATAATATTGTGGAAGTGATATAAAGAAATGGTGATATAAGAAATGCTGATGATATGCTGATGAAATGTTAGAAGAAAAATAAAATGCATAAGGCTGTGGCATAAGGATTTTTTTCTCAGCAGAAATTTTTTCTATCAACAGAAGTTTTTGGCAGAGATATTTTTTTTTTTACAGAATGCATTCAATCATTTCAATGGTCGGAATAGTTCTCACTGGCAAGGAGAACTATTTTGAATGGTCTCGGATGGTGAAACACACCCTCATCTACAATGAGCTGTGGAAAGGAGTGTGTGTCGGAGAAGAAGACAGAGACCCTGTGCAACCCACATCAGACAAAGAACTCGCCATTTGGGAAAACAAGAACAGCAAAGCCTTTGCATTGATCGCAGCATCTGTAAATGAGGAAGTAAGTCGTCATATTTCATCCTATTCCACTGCCTTTGAAGCTTTAGAAAAGCTGAAAGAACTCTATGATACACATTCTGCACTTGAATTTGTTCAGCTCATGATTAAACTCTTCACTCTTGAACTGAAAAATAATGATCCTCTTACTCTTGCATCTGAAATAAAGTCTATAGTGCATGATATTAAATCCACTAAGGTTGAGCTGGATATCTCTCTTATTGCCTTTCTCAAAGCACTCTATCCTACCTACTCTAACTATCTTGAGTCTTTACAAGCAAATGGAAATCTTAAAGATATAACCTTTGACACTCTTGTGAAAAAGTTTGCTGAAAGAGAGAAAGCCTTTGGAAAGAAAACAGTCCCTGAATCTTCTGAAGAGACTGTTTGCCTTGCTCATAAAGAAAAGCAGCCTGCTCAAGATTCTACAAGAGGAAGAGGTGGACGAAGAGGAAGAGGAAGATACTTCAGAGGCAGGGGGGGCAGACATCCTCAAGCAGAAAAGGCAGATCTGCATTGCATTCGCTGCAAACGAAATGGATCACATGATGCTTCTACATGCAAGCTACCATGGGACAAGGTTGAGCAGAGAAGAAATCAGCAGAAAGGTAAAACTGATGACACAGACAAAGGTAAAGCACCTGAATCCGCTCACTATATTGAGGCACAATGTAACATTGGAGTAAATGAAGATCTGTTTAATGCTTCACTTACTTCTTCGAAAAATGACTGGTTGCTTGATTCAGGAGCAACCTGTCATATGACTCACAGGAAAGATTTTTTTGAAGATTTCACTGATAATGTTGATGGAGCAGTATACTTTGCAGATCAGTCAAAAATCAAGCCATCAGGGCTTGGCACAGTCAGGCTTAAACTGCCTGGTCTTCCAGACTTTCTTCTGGATCATGTTCTATATCTCCCACAGCTCAAGAGAAACTTGTTGTCCCTGGTCCACATCCGCCAGCAAGGTCACTCCATTCATATGTTTGATGGAAAGCTTGAGGTAAGAAAGGCATCTGACCATTCACTTGTCATGAGGGGTATAGAAGAAGAAAGACTTCTTAAACTGCGAGGAACCTCTGCTCATGCACAGCATTTTTCATATATTTCTCATCATGATGAAGGTACATTTCCATCAAGTTTATTATGGCATGCTAGATTTGGACATTTAAACTATGATAGTCTCCGCTTGTTGAAGAAAAATGGTGTTGCTGGTTTGCCTACAATTCCTAGAAAACATAAACAATGTGATGCTTGTATTCTAGGAAAGCATAGCAAACAGTCTTTTCATGATTCACATTCAAGAGCACATAGGAAGCTTGAACTTATTCATTCAGATTTATGTGGTCCAATGCCTGTTCCTTCTGCAAATGGAAATAAGTATATCATGACATTTATTGATGATTACACCAGAATGTGTTGGGTTTATCTATTGAAGAACAAATCTGATGCTTTTCAAACATTCAAGAATTTTCATAAGTGGATTGAAAATGATGCACAATCTCATATTGGGTCTATTCGCACTGATAATGGAAAAGAATATACATCAAATGAATTTGAACACTATCTTCGCCAACATGGGATTAAACATCAAACAACTGTGCCTTATAATCCTCAACAGAATGGTGTAGCTGAAAGAATGAACAGAACAATTTTGAATATGGTACGATCCATGCTTTTCTTCAAAAATGTAAAGACAATGTTTTGGGCTGATGTTGTTCTATGTGCTGCATATATAAAGAATAGATGTCCATCTAGTGCTATAAGAAACAAGACTCCTTATGAATTGTGGTATGGACATGTTCCTTCGGTAAAACATCTCAGGATTTTTGGTTCCACCTGTTATGCTTTAATACCAAAGGTACATAGAAACAAACTTGGTGCTAGAAGTCGTAAGTGTATCTTCCTGGGGTATTCAAACACATCTAAAGCATACTGCCTCTATGATGAAGTAAATAAAAAGTTTGTTTTATCTAGAGATGTCATTTTTCTTGAATCATCCAAATCTGACAGTGTTGTTGAGCAGCAACTTGATCGCTTGGATAGATTCACAAAACCGAAATCATTTCAAGAGTTTGATAATCAGATTCCACATCTTGAAGGGGGGATTCCTATACTAGATCAACATGTGGAATCTTCTTCTGAAGAACAATCTCCCCTGCATGACACTCCAACAACGGATGATGCTTTAAGTGATGTAATTGGGAGACTCAATCTTGATTCAGACCCAACTCAATCAACGGAGCAGCCTGGACCATCTCAGAAAGGTCCCCCAAAGTGGCTGACAAAGACACTTGAAAGTGTTCATCCTGATGAAATTGAAAAAACAGGAACCAGAAATACAAACCGACAAGATGGAGGTGATGTAGATAACTCTAATTCACCTGTTGATATGGATGTTACTTATGATTGTGAATTGAATTTGTCTACAGATTTTGAACCAACTTCCTTCAAAGAAGCTGCTTCTCATGATGAATGGAAAGAAGCGATGCAGAAGGAGTATGATGCCCTCATAAAGAATGGCACTTGGAAGCTGGTTGATCCTCCATTTGGAACCAAACCAATTGGCTGCAAGTGGGTCTACAAGAACAAGTACAAAGCTGATGGCTCACTTGACAAGCACAAAGCTAGGCTTGTGGCAAAAGGTTTTGCACAGAAGGAAGGGGTCGATTATGAGGAAACTTTTGCTCCCACAGCAAAATGGGCCACCATCCGGACACTCTTTGCACTAGCTGCTCAGAACGGTTGGAAAGTCCATCAAATGGATGTAAAAACTGCATTCTTGAATGGAGATCTAAAAGAGAATGTTTTTATGTCCCAGCCTGAAGGATTTGCTGTGAAAGGACATGAACACAAAGTATGCAAACTTGTGAAGTCCTTGTATGGCCTCAAACAAGCACCACGAGCCTGGTATGAAAAACTAACTGAGCATCTTCTGAAACTCAACTTCAATCATTTTGATCTTGATGATGCAACTTTATTTGTCAAGAAAGTTGGCAAAACAGTTGTATATCTTGTGGTATATGTAGATGATCTTTTAATGACAGGGAACAATGAAAGCTATATTGCATCCATAAAGAAAGAATTAGGAATTTTTTTTGAAATAACTGATTTGGGCTATGTTCATTACTATCTTGGCATTGAAGTAACCCAACATCCAAAGTCCATATTTCTTTCTCAAAAGAAATACATTGGAGATTTGTTAAACAGATTTGGCATGACAGAGTGCAATCCCCTTTCTACTCCAATGGAACAAAACTTGAAGCTCACATCTATTGAAGGAAAGGAATTTGAGGATGCAACAAAGTATAGACAGCTTGTAGGAAGTCTCATCTACCTCACTACTACCAGACCAGACATTTCATTTGCTGTTGGAATCCTCTCCAGGTTTATGCAAAAGCCTTGTGAGGGACATTGGTCTGCTGCAAAAAGAGTTCTAAGGTACTTGAAGGGAACTCAAGACCTTGGAATCAAGTATACACAGGTGGACGACTTCAACTTGATTGGATACTCTGATTCAGACTTCGATGGAGACAAAGAAACTGGGGTATCTACTTCAGGATATGCTATGAGTCTTGGATCGGGAGCTGTCTCCTGGAGATCACGCAAACAATCAGTACCAGTAGATTCCACAACAGAAGCAGAATATGTGGCAGCAGCTGAAGCAACGAAAGAAATTGTGTGGCTCAGGAAAATTATTGAAGATTTGCAGGTAAAACAAATACAATCAACTCCACTCATGATTGATAACACCTCTGCAATCAATTTGGCCAAGAACCCAAAGTTCCATGATCGTACTAAGCACATCAATACGAAATATCATCTGATCCGACATCATGTTGAGGCCAAAACAATCCATCTCCGTCATTGTTCCACAAACGAGCAAATTGCAGACATCTTCACCAAAGCGCTTGGAAGAGAAAAGCTTGAAAGATTCAGAACGATGCTTGGACTCACCAACATCCCTTCAGATTAAGGGGGGGAATGTTGACACCTAATCCGAAACGGATGAGGTGAAGCTGGATAGTCATCTAGAAGATGAACTGATCCATTTTTGTGTATATATAAATAATAGTTGTCTAATGAGAAATATCACCAGTTGTTTTCTTGCGCTCAGTAATTTCTGTGTTAACCTGGCCTGACAAGCACAAAACAATGCTTCCACATCCTCATCCTTTCTTGAGAGTGCATATGCAAGAACATTTTGCCTCCCTTTTTTGTAGATGATTTCAAAGTCATAACCCAACATATTTATGACCCATTTTTTCTGTTCTTCTAAATATAATCTTTGTTCTAAAAAGTATTTAAGACTATCATGATCAATTTTTACCTTGAAGTGTCTTCCCATCAGGTAAGGTCGCCATTTCCTAAGTGCATGTAGTATTGCCAACATTTCCTTCTCATAAATAGCTTGCTTGAGATGTAGCCATAAAAATACCCAATCGCCTACATCAAAACTTCTTTAACTATGATGTTGATCTGCTCGTTGTTTCATTCGATTCTGCACCAAAGTGGCATTATCCTTTAAAAGTTGGAGAACTTATTGTTGATGCTCGATGTGATCGTTCATTGCTTGAATCATTTTCCTCTTGATATGTCCTTCTATCTTGAGAGTTTGAGGAGTCGTAATTTCTTCCAATGCATTACAAGATATGGTTGGATTCATTTATGGTTGCTCGATGTGATCTTTCACTTCTTGAACATTTTTCTTCTTGATATGTCCTTCTATCTTGATAGTTTGAGAAGTAGTAATTCCGGCCGATGCATTACAAGATATGGTCATATTCATTTCTTCTTTCTTGATGTGATTTTGCACTTGTTGAACCTTTTTCTTCTTGATATGTCCTTCTATCTTGCGAGTTTGAGGAGTGGTAATTCTTGCCAATGCTTTACAAGATATGGTCAGATTCATTTCTTCTTTCTTTGGGGTTGGTTCCTGGTGTATATCCTCTTCTTTTGATGTTTCTTGATCCTTTTCTTCCTCCTCTTCATAATCTATGTAAAATAATTTCTTCTCGGTACACTTATGACCTTTAGTGTATTTGCTATCACAATTGTAACAAAGCCTTTTTTCTCTTTTTTCTTCCAATTGTTGTCGTGTAAACCTTATAGGTTGTGGAAGGCTAGGAGAAAAAACGCTTCCATAATTATAGTCGTGAGTGGTGGGATTCCTTGTTTCCATAATTTCGCTTTCAATTTTTCTTACCAACCTGAATGCCTTCTCCAATGAATCAGGTTCCCAAAGACGAACCTCATGTTGAATGTTATCCTTTAAAGTCTCTATGAAGACATCAATCCTTTGCTTCTCTGGAACATCATTTACCCTTATATTCAATTTTTGAAATTCCTCAGTGTGCTCTGCCATTGAACCCTTTTGTTCGGGATTTATCAATTGGCTAAAGAAGGTGTTACTCTTTGTATCCTCATATTGTGTTATCATTTCTTCCATGAAAATTGACCAAGTGACAAGTGTTTATGAGAACAAAGCCCTTTATACCATAAAAAATGATTTGGTTCTAAATAATTAGATGCAATACATACCTTTTGTAACAGTGGTACACCATGTAGATCAAAATATTTCTCCATCTGTAGTATCCAATTTACTGGATCCTTGCCATCAAACTTCCTCATCTCACTTTTTCTTGATTTTAGGAGCTCGATCTTGAAACAACTGTAACTCTGCAAATTCAAATCTTTAAGTTCTGAAATTTCAGCCTGTAATAACCCTCTGAGTCCTATTTCTAACTCTACAAGTTTGATCACAGTTGGATTCCCGAAGAAATATTTATTCCCTATCTCTCATGATGACCTAATTATAGACAAGTTCAGTAGAGTGAACTTGTACGACATACCATGTGCCATTGTTTCTCCCTTAGGTTCTAAAAATTATACCCAAACAAAATACAGTCAATCCTCTTTCTGTATCTTCTTACGAAATTTCAGTCTGATGCTCAGAGAGAAATTTATGATGATTTTCCCAAGGTCACCTGTTTAGGATGTAATTCGGGAGTCTACAAAAACCCTAGCTTCCTCAGATCATATATACGAAAATATAGTGAGATAGGATCTGAAATTCAAACCTGAAGTTCTGGGCGCTTTCTTCTCAAACGGGTTTTTTTTATCTTCTGAAACTTTGTAGAAACAAAGTTATAGCGAAAATTCCATGATGACCTGTTTTAGATGAAATTTTGGAGCTTGCACAAACCCTAACTTCCTCAGATCATATATCCGAAAATATAGCGAGACAAGATCTGAAATTTGGACCCGAGGTTCAGCAATATTTCGTCTCAAATGGTTTTTTTTTTAGCTTTTGAAACGTCGCAAAAAAAAAAAAAAAATTATAGTGAAAATGCCATGATGACCTATTTGGAGCAGCGAAACCCTAGAATCCAAAGTTGTGATACCAAATGTTATGAAACCAGTTCACAAAAAGATAGAAAAGAGAGATAAACGCCTTATAATTCAGCCTCTTTGAGGGGGAAACCTCCTTTACATTACACAAATGAACAATTCTTGGATGATACAAATGACAAGACCTTCTTTCTATATATAGGAGTCTAAGGGGTCATAATATAATCAAAATTGACATAACAATAATAATGTAAGGGCACAATAATAACAATAGTGGGCTTCTGTGGGGCACAATAATAACAATATGGGGACAACATGGGCACAATGATATAATAAGGGGGTTGTACTAATAACAATAAGGGTTGCACTAGTAGTATAGGGACCTAACACCCTCTCAACCACCAAGTCTCTAACCTTTGCCTTGCTTCTCAAGGCTTTGCATGCATGAGCTAAATCTGATCTATTCATATTATTGTTGCTATTGTTATGTTGCTTCTTCTGCACTTCTGCTACAACTAATGCAATAATGAGTCTGATCTCCCCATATCTTGAAGTACTAGCTTCTATAGCGATGCTCCCTCTAAAACTAGACTCCCTCTGAGTCTCGATCTCCCTATAAGAAATATCTATGCTCCTCATTCTACTATTATCAATGAGAAAAACTTATTTTGTGTCACTAAACATTGGCTCATTGATCTACCCACTAGCAACCTTCTTGATCCATTACGAAGTCTGCACATAGGGTCTTCTGGATCTGCCCTGAACTAGAGCTCCATCAATCTACAAGAACAACTTCAAACTCTTCTATTCTATTGTGATTTTGGGCTAGATACCATGTAGAAATTTCTGCAAATATGGTTGTGATATTATGTAGAAATTTCTACAAATCTAGCTTTGATACCATGTTGAAATTTCTACAAATCTAGCTCTGATACAATGTAGAGATTTCTACAAATCTAGCTTTGATACCATGTAGAAATTCCTTGTAGATTCAAACTATAGATTGTAATATGCTAAAAAAATTGACTTGAATCTACTCAACTCATCAGAAAAAACAATAAACGATCAATGAAATCACGAAGCATAAAAGAGAAAGAATTTAATCACACATAATACAATAATTTTCTAGGGAAAGCCATAGCTAAAAACCCTTGCTATCTATATATTGCATTAGTCAAATAATCTAGATGAATACAATATGTTATGCTCAACCTTGAGCTCAACCTGCACAAGTATTTTATATCCTCTACCTGACTAACTGCCATTGGCCAATGCTTAGCTAAATTTCCAAGTCTCCAAGCTCCTAATTCCTTGTGTTTTTCCCTTGAGAATTAACCTCTATTTAATGTGGAAATTCATTAATTATGAATTGCGCAATCCTCATAGGCCTTCCTGTGACAACATGCACCATCAGTTTAATTTAGATGATTTTACAACTGATAGTACATTGTCCCTGAACTCCAATTTCAACTGGGACTTTCTCTGATATGACATGCATGAGTTAATTATGAGTGAATATTCAGTTTACTAATTATTTCAGGTTACACCCCACTACTGCAGGTTACACCCCACTACCACAAGTTACACCCCACTGCAGTAAGTTACACCCCACTGTTGCATGTTACACCCCACTCCAGTAAGTCACACCCCACTATAGTAAGTCACACCCCACTATAGTAAGTTACACCCCACTGTAGTAAGTCCCATCCCACTACAATGAGTTACACCCCACTAATTCCTCCATCAATTGGAACTAGTTTAACTCGCTTTAAATCAGTTAGAATGAATTAATTAATTACAACTCAAAATAATCTCAACTAGTGATCCTAATTATAGGAGACACTCTATATGACTGTAGTTAGATCCTCAAATCGAATTAACTAAGCCAACTAAGTCAAATTAACTTAGTTAACTATTACAAGTTGTCATGAGATGTGGAATTACAATTTTATTCCCAATTTAATTCAAGGAAAAATTAAATTAGGATTTTTCTTGGTGTTTTTTTTTAACATTTCTTGTTGTTGTTTTCAACAAATAGATGATTGCCCTATTTTTCTTCAAAAAAAAATCCTTCTTCCACATTGAGAGCCTTGTTTGAAAGTATTCACCTAGTTTTTCCATTCCCTATGAACATGCTCAAAAGAGAGGAAAATAATTTTTTCCTTCAAATTTGTTATTTTGTCCTTTAAATAGATCAGATTTAAAACCTGAATATTGTTTCTCCTTGCTAACCAGTCAATAATACATTTGGAATCACCATAAACCTATGAGTCAATTTTAAAGTGAGAAGAAAAAAATAGAAGTGCCCAACAAGTTGCAATTTTAGCCTTGGCATTGGTGTCGGTCCCCAAGTTTAACCAAATATGATAGGAAAGAGCCTCCTAGAGCAGTAAGTGAGCCCCCTGCCACATAAGCCATCCTTAGAGGCTTCGTAAAAACAAAAACAAAAATAAACCAGTAACAAAAACAAACAAAAATAAAAATAATAATAATAAATAAATCGTGACATGAAAGAGGGCTCGAAGGATGACAAAAAAACCAAACTTTCTTGATTTTCTAGGGCTCAAGAAATCCTTAGAAAAACTTATGATTTGAGAAAGGATGATAGGAAATTGATAGACTGGTCTTCAAAGATGAGTTTGTTTCACACCTTCCATATACCCCAGGCTAATAAAATAGGTAATGAATTGTAGTTAGCCATGTTGAGATCCCACCAATGAAGACAATATTATAGGGATGAAAAGGGGCCATTATCAAGGATATTAAGAGATGTTAAAACTTCATTCCATATAGCTTTGGAATAGACACATTAAAAGAAAAGGTGATTTACAGGTTTTGGCCCTCTCAAGCATAAGAAACAAACATTCAAACCCAATAAAACCCCTGCGTAACACATTATCCCATGTGAGTATGCAATTTTCTAGGGAGAGCCATACAAAGCGTCCAAATTTTGGTAGTAGAGACCATTTCCAAATCTTCCTACGCCACCATATTTTCTTTGGATCAAGTGAGGAAGCAGCGATAGAGTATGTCTGGCTATGACCTAACCAGAGGATGTTTTCCAGCTCCAAACAATGGAGTCTTCCTCATTTTTTAGAAAAAAAACCCGCTTGGTAAGAAATTTTTAACAAAGGAATCCCTTTCAACAACCAGGGATCCCTATAAACCCAGTTCAATAGATCTTTTCCAGCAACAATGCCTAACCACTGAAGAGCTAGGCAATGAGGCATGACATAGCCTAGAAACTCCCTTAGCATTGAGAGAGGAGATACGTTTCAGAGATAGCTAATGGCAATAATTACCCCCTATAAATAGTTCCTTCCCAAGGATAACCTTAAGTCCATTGCTCAATTTCCAGGCAAGCCATTCAACTATCCAAGGTAAATCCTTCACTAGACCCCTATAGGTAATCAACTTCAAAGAATACTTCTGTAGATTATAAGACCTTAGTTAATCTGAAAATGACTTGTTATGTAAGTATTTATGAAGCAATAAAATTGAATTTTCATGTTATGTTCACTTCCACTAACATGCAACCTTAAGAATAACGAATAATGATATATTTTCTTGCATTCACAAAACTAATAATCCACAATTTTGTGCTAATTCAATGATCCAGAGTTTATTGGATTGGATTGATATGTCAATCACAAAACAAGTTTCCATGCTTTCTTTGAAATCAAATAATCAGATCACACTTCACATAGATTTATGAGATTCACAATTTCGCATGAACTCTCATTCATTAAACTAGTTGTGTGTATACATATGCTCAGAGGCATTCATTCTCTCTATGGCTTGATTTCCCATTCATTTAGCCATTTATTTTCCCCTTAGGCTTACAATGATTAAATACAAAGTTACAATAAAAATAGATTTTTCTAAATCCATAAATCACTCCCTAATTTATTCCCTAAAGCTCTCATGATTTATTCACTAAAGATCTCATGATTTATTCCATAAATATCTCATGCTTTTCAAGGCAACTTTGCTTTTTCCTTATGGAAAAAATCTCTCTTATCCATAGCTTTTCTAAAACTATTCTATAATAATTAAAAGAAACTAAGAATATTTACAATTAAGGAATTATAATTCCTTTACAATATTGAAACCCCTTTTGGAGCTTTTCTTCAAAAAGCTTGATGGCTTGGAAACTTTAATTCTCCTGCATCAGACTCCCAAGGTAGAAAAAAATTATGACCTTCTGGTCATGTGTCATTAATGTCTGAATCCTCCTGGATCCCAAACTTTGTTTTGTAGTTGTCCACATTATTTACAATCTTGTTGTTGTTCTTCTACATCTACTTTTGTCACCTTCCTTCCTCATGGTTTCCAAACCTTGTTTTGCAGTCTTCTATTAATTTTTTTGATGTACACTTGTGCAATCAATTGTATCATGTTGATAAGTGTCTCCTTCTTCCTACAATACCTCTTTTTATGTGTCTTCTTCATCAACATCCTTATTTCTTCAATTTCAATGTCCAACTTATGCTTTTGTTGGAACATGTTGTTGGTATTTTGGAATTTAAATTTTTTATGGTTGCCATTCTCATTTCATTATCTCCATAATCACACATTTTTTCAAAGAGGTGTAAGACACTTGAATTCCTTCTCCATAATTTCTTTATGAAAGATTGACTTTCATTTTCTACACATTCACTACAACAAATACTCTGCTCATTAAATTCTTCCTGATCTTCCTGTTTACCTTTTGCAGCCTGTTGACTATCCTCTTGATTTTCCTCTAAGACAATTTCCTAGTTTGTATCTTCCTATTGAAAATAAAATAAAATTTCATTTTCATGAGACAAACTTGCCTCATCTTCTCTCATCTCATCTTCTTTTGATTGCCATTGTTGTCCTTTGTCTTCATCTCTAGGAAATAACATAGATTCTATCTCCTTTATTACAAATTCATCTTCATCATTTTTTTTGTACCTGCAAGCATATAATTAGTTTGAAAACTAAAATTCACCTTTGTTTCCTTAGATGTAATAGGCAATTATTCCTTGCTAGGCATTATTAAACATTTCTCCTCTTTGGTTGTAATGTCAGGTTCTCTTAATAACCTTTCCAAAAATTTTATTTCCTCCTCAAACTTCATGAGCATTTCATCTGAATTCTTCTCTTTGTCCTTGCTTTGACTATCTCCATGAACTAATTTTCCCATGTTCTCTTCACAAACAGGTTCTTGCAATTGTGCATCACCAACTGCATTTATCCATTGTGTATAATTTCCACTCTCACTACCTACATGAAAAAATGTTGTCTTATCTTCTTTCATAACAAAAAATTGCTTATGTTATTCTCTTATACCTTTGGAAAGCATATCTCCACTTCGTATAATAGTTTTAAACAATTGTTCGGCTTCCTCAACACCTGCAACCATACACAAATCATTAGTTTTAAAGTCATAAGACTCTATGGTCTCATTTGATGGCTCAATGAACAATTCCTCATACTGCTCTGAACTTTCCACATAGTTCAAAAGATATTTTGTAGATTTCTTCTCTTCATCCTCGTCCATATCCTCGCCAAGTAATCGTCCATGATTTGGTTCACAAATGCAGACATTCATCTTGGCTTCCTTAAGTTGTTCACTCCTCCACTGAATACTCAATCTATGTTTCAACTTTAATTGCAACTTATGCCACTTCACCTTTTTTCTATAGCACCCATCCGCATCTACGGTCTTCAACATCTTGTTGTAGTAGTTCCATAAGCACATTCAACCATGCCTTCATCTCAATCAACTCTTTCTCAAATTCTATATCCCTCATCTTCCTCATACCAATTTCTTTGGCATTTTCTTTTATTTGATTGTGACTTCTCACTAAACCCTTATTATGACCCTTTGTGGTCATCCTTCTCTCTATCTTTGTGAGCTTCTCCTTGCTCAACAATGAACTGAAACCAAGCCTCTCCTCTGTAGTAAGTCTCCTTTTCTTGTTACTCAATACCTCATCAAGGTTTCTTCACTAGCTTCACCTTTTGGCATTTCTCTGGTTCTCTCCTTCGAACCTTCTCAAGCACTTCTTTGCTCCTTTGCTTGTTGCACTTACTCAGTTTACTTCTTTTGAGAACTTCTACTTATTCCCTGCTTCCTCTACTACAAGGTTCTTCTGCCACACTTCCTTCTTCACTTGCTCTCTCTGTCATAACTTCTAAGTTATGATCCACTATCACTCTCCTTCATCTGCTACCTACAAACATCAATTCTTCTGCACAAATCAATTCAGAAATATAAAGACCAGTTTACCTATTGCACTGTTGCAATAATCCTATCTCCTTTTGGTACGCAACTCTTTTCTCTCTTCTCTAACTCTTTTCTTTGAATATCTAACCAACTTTGATACCACTTGATGCAGGAAAATTGACTTTTCCTGCTATGTTCACTTCCATGAAACTACAATCTTAAGAACAACAAACAATGATATCTTTTCTAGCAGTCACAAAACTACTAATCCACAATTTTGTGTTAATTCAATGATCCAAAGTTAATTGGATTGGATTGATATGTCAATCACAAAATAGGATTTCGTGCTTTCTTTGAAATAAAATAATCAGACCACACTTCACATAGAATTCTTAGATTCACAATTATGCATGAACTCTCATTCATTAAACTAGCTTTGTATATACATATGCTCAGAGGCATTCATTCTCTCTATGGCCTGATTTCCCATTCATTTAGCCATTAGTTTTCCCCTTAGGCTTATAATGATTAAATACAAGGTTACAAGAAAGGTAGATTTTTTTAAATCCATAAATCACTCCCTGCTTTATTCCCTAAAGTTCTCATGATTTTTTCCATAAATCTCTCATAAGGCACCTTTGTGTTTGCCTTATGAAAAAAATCTCTCTTATCCATAGCTTTCTAAAACTTTTATATAATAATTAAAAGAAACTAAGAATATATACAATTAAGGAATTTGAATTCTTTTACAATAGTGAAACCCCTTTTGGAGCTTTCTCTAAAAAGCTTGATGGCTTAGAAACTCTAATGCTCCTGCATCAATTTATCATAAATAATATGGCTCCAGATACCCGAACCTATGAAAGCCCTCCAAAAACTCATCATAGCAATGGCTGGACCAAACCAATGGAGATTTTAAAACCCCAACCCCCTAAGCTATTGGGTTGAGAGAATAAGTCCCATTTGGCCAAATGAAATCCTGAGTTGATCTTCTTGCCAGACCAAAGAAAATTGAACATGCACTCGCGAATCTTCTGGATGGTTGATTTGGAAATATTAGTGAGTCTTAGTCATTATATCAGTATACTATCAAGGAAACAATTAACCAAATTCATCCTACCACCTAAGGAAAGCCACTTATAGCATTGGTTGTTAATTTTGCTTTCGATCCTCTTGATGATCTATGACCAATCTTCCACATGGTAATAATTCAGTTTAAGATGATAGCCCAATTAGGTAATGCCATGTTCAATGGGGACTACCTTGAATGGAAGAATAGTGATGATGGAATCAATGGTTTATTCCATAATATTGTTCTAGAGGAAGGAGGATTTATGGTGGTGAATCTGCATACCATTCACAAAGCAAAAGGAAAAAAAATGTGGTGAAAATGAACCCATTCAGTGGCATATCTAACCCCAAAAATTAAAACATCGTCTATGAAGAGTAGATGTGTTAAATATAAAGACTTGGAAACCTTAACCCCATTAATGAGACCATCATTTTTAGCCTTGTTAATCATCTTGTTAAGGCCCTCTATGATAAGAAGAAATAAAATGCGAAATAAGGGGAAACCATGTTTCAAGCCTTTGGAGCAAGGGAAAAATTAGATGGGGTTCCATTAACAAGCAGCATGAAGTTTTCAAATGTAATGCAAACCATGATCCAATTAGTAACCTTTAAGTCCATATCGATATGGAGGAAAAGGAGCCTAAGAAAGCTCTAAGGCACTCTATCATATGCTTTGACCAAGTCCATTTTAGGGATCAAAGCACTCAATTTTTTAGTCTTGATGGAGTGTAAGGCCTCTCGTGCCATTCCAATAACATCATGAATCAGACGACCAAGAAGGAAGCCAAATTATTCAGGAGATAGAGAGGAAGAGAGAAAAAAATTAATCTTTTGGAAATGACTTTTGCAATGACCTTGTAAATCAAGTTACATAGAGATATTGGACTAAAGTCATTTAAGGTGATGGGTTTAGAGAAATCGGGTATAAGAGAAATGAAAGTATCATTGATTTTTCCAAACACCCTCCCCGAAGTCCTGGCCTCCTCCACAACCTGCAGAATGCCATTCCCAAACAAGTCAAAAAGATCTGGAAAAAAATCAACGGTCCACCCATATAGACCAGGATCCTTGTACTTAGCAAAGGATTCGAGGACACATTTAATCTCATCCAGGGAGACAAGACCACCCAAACAAGCTGAGTCATCCTTCGAGAAGAGATGAGTAAAATGTTGGATAACCTAAAGTTGTACATGAATCATATTATCACTAGGATCACTGAATAGACCAAAAAAATGAGCCTTAGCAACCTTCTCTAATTCCAGTTATGAACAATGAGTGTTTCCATAGGCATCTTGCATGTCCCAAATTGATTTTTTTAGCCTCCTATGGTTGTCGAACTTATGGAAAATTTTGGTATTTCCATCTCCTTCCTTAACCCATATTTCTCTATCTTTTAATCGCCAATGCTCCTCTTCATCTTTGAGAAGTTATGCTTTCCCCTCTGCTAATGCATAAAAATGACTTTTGATAACATCCGAGAAACCTAAGGATATGAAGGAATTTTGAGAGGATATAAAAATTGACTTGATATCATCCAACTCCCTCTTTTGATCAAGAATATGATTCCTTTCCCATCAATTGACATATTTTTTAAGTTCCTTCATTTAAAAAATCCAAGAATCCATAGCAAACAACGTGGAATCAACCTAAATTTGCTTTCAACTGGAGTGTATTAAATAAATGAAAGAGTCCTCTTTGAACCAAGTATGATTAAATTTAAAAGGGAACTTAGAGGGATAGGCATTGAAATATAGTTGGGGAAAGATAGGGAAGTGGTCAGATATGTCCTTCAGCCCAATCCATGAGCAATATCTACCCATTCTAGCAGCCAAAGAGTCTGCAATCAAAAAATGGTCCATGCGCTTGGCAATCCCTTGATCTCTCAACCTCTCATTCCTACAGGAAGTAGAAAGAGGGACAAGCCAGGCATAAGTGTGATTTGAATCTATAATAAGTCGAAAGATGAAAGGATCAAACGGGTCAATCCTGACACTTACTCCCAAACCTCATTGGTTAAAGTCGTGAAATTTAAATCCCCAACAATAATACGAGAGTGTTCCCAAAGCAATCCAATGTGATTAAGTTGGCTCCAAAACACATATTTGTGCTTGTAAGGCCCATAATAGTTTACAATAATAACACGATGATCCTGTCCCATGAGATATACTTCTAGTATGATACCAACCTTTGAGGAATATGGTTTGAGTGATGCATCAAGGGGGTTCCATTAGACTGTGAGGCCCCCATAGCAACCCACAACATCAATATTGCAGATATACCATTTAAGACAAATTTGAAGGAGTTCCTCCCTAAATTTATCACCTGGGACCATGGTTTCCTAAAAGAAGATAACAAAGGGATGGTGTGTCCAACCAATCTATAGAGGGCACGTTTTTAGGAGGGCCTCCTACTCCTCGAATTTTTAAGGACATTAAGATCATGGGGAACCCTTATAGGAGGACATCTCATCTATAAGGGCCTTGGGGGAAACATAAACATTCAAGATCTCCTTAAAGATACCACCTTGGATGACTCCTTCGCAGGTGAGTTCTTTTTTATTTTGTTTTTTCTTTCGGATGGTGACATTTTTGAAAGAAAAATCATAATCACCCTGGAAGGGTGAACTAGGGAGAGGAGAGGGAAAGGTAGGTATGGAGGAAAGGTTAAGAGATGTATGGTAGGATGGGTCCAAAAAATGACAGTAAGATACATAAGATACTCCAACCTTGAGATCAGATCCCTAGAGCAAGAAAAATAATGGAGAAGACCTAGCCGACTGGCTAGGGTACCTACCAAAGGAGGAATCAAAGATTCTGAGAAAATCAAAGATAAACAATGTAGACCATGGTAAGCCAGAGGAGTGAAGGAGAGGGTTTATACAAGATGATTAGCACATAAACAAAGGGTTTATAGGAGGGGCAAATGTACCTATTAAGGGAGGAAATTTCTCATGATAATATTTAGAGAGGTCAATTTCCTTAGATACAGAGGGGACATTTTGAGAAGGCACAGAGGATTTAATAGCCAAGTTATCAAGCAAGAGAATATCATCAACATAAAGTGATTGCATGGACTTACTTGGGAGGGCATCAGATAAGCCAATGAATTCCCATAAGAAAGAGGAGGAAGAGACACTACATTTGCATCATCCAGTGAGGAATCTCTCGAGCCCTCCAAAGTATCTGAGACCCCAACATCTCCAGAAAAAGAGAGGAAACCTTTTGTAGTTGAACCCATGTGATTGTGAGTTGTGACATCTGGAACCAATTCCCTAACAAAAGACGTGGTGGTATTCGAATCCCCATTACATAAATTATCATAGGAAATTTCACCACGTGCAACCTAAAAATTATTCACAGTCATGTCCATTAGACTGGAGGGAGTCTAACTCGGGGGGTGCCATCCCCACTCCACTAGGAACCCCAGGCATTTGACTACTACAGGGAAATGATGAAACATATCGAGAAATGTTAGGAGCCTTATCGTCTGAGATAGGGTTTGAGAGCCCAAGCACGCCACTTGAAAGACAAGGTGCTTTGAGATGACCCATCTATCAGCATTTAGTGCACCTGAAGGGGATATTCCATAAATCCAAACTTTGAATGAAGGTCGTGCTCCCGAGAGTGATCTCCAGTCTAGCTGGAAGACCCTAAGACACGTCCATCTCGACCAAAACCCACAATATTGGAAACTACCAATATTGTTTGCAATCTTCATTATAATCTCATGGGTCCAAAGTTCCAAAGGGAAGTTGACCAACTTAACCCAAATATTTTGTGATTTGGGTTTTTTAGAGAGTGAGTTGAACCCAAAATGCTATCTTTGTAACCAAAGATATCCCCTACCAATGACCCAATATCTTTGAAGAATCATGAGAAGATATCCCTCATCCAAGAAGTGAAAATGAAGCTATTTATTCATGAGTAAGCTTATGTTCGGAGAGTAACCAAGAAAGGGTTTCCAATGAATAGTCACCCATGATTGAATCTGGGTCTTGCTAAGAGTGATGTAGAAAAATTTACCCATAAGAGCACGAGACGACGGGATAGAAACCCTACTAATGTTGATATCACAACCTAAAGAAAGCAATGAATTGTCGTCACGGATGCACAGAGCTTTGGTTATGCGGTGAGGTCTTGTTTGAGAGGCCCAAGGGCGACGAAGAGGGAAGGTAGGAATATCCAGGAAACCAATGCCCTCACCACCAGATGTATGATCCAAACTACAATGAGCCCCACTCGGGGGAAATTCTGAAACACCCAGCTCCATAAGCGAGAAAAATGATGGCAAAAAAAGACAAAGAACACCAGATGTCAGACTATGTAGATAGAAAGGTGATAAAAGAGGCAGAATGAGCCCAGAAAAAAAAGGTAGTATGGATGAATTAGGTAAAATCCCCCAAAGAAAAAACGAGACATTGTGCATCCAATTCTACATCAAGTTCGCAATACAAAAGGGTCAGCTTTGTACGACCAAAGAGAAAAACCTCTCACCTTTAAACTTCCTTAATCAAAGAATCTAAGCTTCATAACGACGTCGTGAATTTCAACTTTGAAGCACATTGCAATTCGACATTTCTTCATCCTTTTGCTGGTGCTTAGTTACTAAGGAATATTTCTCCGAAAATCTCAAAATTACTTGCGACTCCCCCCTTGTCACAGGAAACTCATCTTTAAGATATCATATTATATGTGGAAACTCAGACAATAACTGATATGTAGTAAAAGATTAAAAATGCTTACATCAATGTGAATTGATTGCTAATAGTTTGTATCAAAAGTAGACCAAAACTAATAACTATCTACATAGATTCTCAAGTTACTCTGTCAAGTCCACATAATGTAGAAATTTTCGCTCAATACAATACATTGCAATTTGATTCATTTCAATATGAATTTGCTTAACTCTAACATCATTCATTTACATATATGATCAAATGTGTCCAAGAAGTAATACACATTGCGACGAGGTGTATTTGCTTGACATATCATAAGTTTCATTAATACATTTGATAAAAGAGGCTAGTAACGAGACTTCAAACTTAAGCAAATTTATGTATTGTATGGAGATAGTTATTCTTATTCTCCTATCTCAAATATTTATAGATAATGAAAAAAATATAAAGTCAAAAGGTAAGTTAACTAATATTCAATGATGAATTGAATGCAATATGCCTACAAAGCTAGGGATAATAAGATCTCCCCTTTGATTCCTCAACTAATTTTGTCAACATGTTAAAAATTTAAAAGCAATTTTTATTTAACAAACTCAAACTTTGTTACATGAGAAAAGATAGTACACATGCATTATAATTTGACAAAATCCTAGCCATACTTGATGAACTTGAATTTTTAATTTAGTGACAAAGCTTTATAAGTTCTAGATGAAAACAAAGCAAACCAAAAGAAAGGAATCATACTACCACATTTTTTCCTCAAAAAATGCAATAGTCCAAAAATATCTCTAACTTGGAAGATGAAAACAAACCTTTGTGAAGAACAACGACATTCAACGAAGAAGAGAGCAAGAAATCTTGAGAGCAAATGAAGAAACAATGTAGTAGTAGATAACAAAGGATTTAAAAGAAGAACATATTTGAAGATCAAAGGTTGTCTTCGAGTCAAAGCCATTTGCAATTTTGCTAGTGAATAAGAATGTCGTAAACTCTCACTAAGAACGCAAGTCACCATTGTAACCATTTTTTGAGCAGAATAAAACCCCCATTCAAATGTTGGTTTTGCTTTTGGGATTTATAGAGTAGATATTATGTTTATTGTAACAACCCTGCTAAAAATTCCATGTGATAAAAGTTAAAAACAATAACTACGGTTGATGGGCAAGACATCCTAGGGGGTGTTCATTTCGTTGTATATGGCTAAGGAAATTGGAAAAGGCAATGGCTAAGGCTTTAAGAAGGAAAAATGGCATTTTTGGCACATTTATTTATGAAAATAATGGAAATTAGGATAAAAGGGAGGTGAAAGGTCATAGGTTGCATGTGAGGAGGAAAATGAAGGAAAATAATGGAAAATGAAGAAAATAGAGGCCTCATTCATAAAAATTCTTTTGAGGATCAATTGGTAACCTTTTGTCAGTTGATTTTTGGAGCTCTCTCATTATTCACTCTCTATCTCTCATACTCTTGGACACTTCGAGTTTCTTGGAGCAATTTTGGCATTGGAGCAACAAAGGCAAAGAAGGCAAAAGGAAGCAAAGATCAAGTAGGGAAAGGCAAGATCAAGCAGCTACATCAGGATTCATTGCAGGTACCGACTTGCATGTGTATTTCCTTACTATATTTGGCATGCATGGCATTGCATGTGGCTCTTTTCTATCATGGCATGGGTTTTTCCAGGTGTAATAATGTTTTTAGCCTAACCTTGCCATTTATGGATAACCATGGTGCGATGGGATTCTCATGTCTTGGTTGAGTTGGATTGCCTAATGGATTTGAAGCTGAGCGGGGTGGATCTCCAAATGATAGAGCACATGGCCTAGTGGTCCCTGAACCGGACTATGGATCATAGTAAAGCCACTGGCCTAGTGACCCCTGAGCCAAACTGTGGGTTGCGGTAAATCTAGTATTGTGTTGCCTCGGTGGGCCTAGAAATCCTTGGTGGTGAATGGTAGGATACACGGTAAAGCCAAGAGGTGGATTTCTCTCTGTTGGGCTTAGTAATCCCAAGTTTGGGATATGCGGTAAATCCTGGAGAGTGGGTCTCGATTTAGGGCCTAGTGATACGGGTTTGGATTACGGTAAAGCCTGAGAGACTAGGAGACGGGAAAATTCCTCACGATGTAGGTGGAGAAATCCGCTGGCATCCATGCTTGTTTGGCCTAGTGATCGGGTGGAGATCATGGTAAATCATGTTATGATGTGTTCATTGTGTTGTCCTAGTGATCCAGGATGGATTATGGTAATGCCTAATTTCTTTTGATGAGGGTGAGGTGGCTTAGCCTTGGTATTCCCTGGTTGGTTCTTTTGGTTTGAGTCCCACATTCATGCTTGGAATATGGCATGGGGGTGAATGGCTGAAGAAAAATTATGCTCAACCATTCTATGGTCAGGTGGAACATAGTAGTCCCATCTCCGGTTCGTTTATTGCATTCATTAATGAGAAATTCATTCCCTTGATTACCCTGTGCAAATGTATTGATGTATATGTGGATTTTGATGGCTGATATGTTTATGGTAATTATGTTCCTATTATGTTGGTTATATGCATATTTTATGACAACTATGTATGGCTCTCAGCATGTTTTTACTTGTAAATGAATGGATAGTGTATCTATGGCCTAATAGATGATAATGCAGCAAATGACACGAGGGAAAAATGGTTCATAGAAATTCTTAGATAAGTATGAGATCCCTACACTTAATTATGTTGTTTACACCTGTAGATTGCATGTTGATGGTATGTTTGACTAAATGTTTGGTATGGCTAGTAGGGGTTTGGTTATGGTCTTGTTCAACTTATTGCTTTTACATCATTGTTTCCCTGTATTTTTAATGATTTCAAGCTATCACTGCATTCTAGGCTTTGGGCCTGAAAAAATGTCTTAAATCCCGGGGTCGCTCGCACAGAACTGGCAATTTTTCTCTCTGTTCGCTGGCAGGCAAGCCTGTGAGAGCGAATTTAGGTTGTTGGTCACTCCCTTTCCCATAGCATGAGAGCGAATATGGCCTAAGAGATCCAGAACAACAGTGGGACCCAGGGACAGGATGTATGAGTGGCCAACATGTCTCCTGAGGGTTCTGTTGCTGATGTTGGATGACTGTGTGTGATGTTTCTGTCAATTCCACTTCCTTAAGGTCACATAGGAGGTTGAATATGATCATAGTAGTCTCTTGTCTCATGTTTACCCCGATTGGCATGGTTACTTGGGTGGATGTGGAAGGAGGGTGTTACAGAGTGGTATCAGAGTGTGGTTCAACTCTCGGACTTGATGGGCGGCGTGTGTTGGTCATGTTGATTTTGGGTAGCATCGAATGCACTCTAGATCCAAAATTTGGTGGAGGGGCTAGAACACATAAGATATCTAGAACCTAGAAATCATTTGGAGAAATTCCACCCGGATGAGGAGTTATTAAAATAATTAATATTTTTAATGGGTTCCTAAGTCTAGACGTAGGGAAATAAAAATATTAATGTGTATTAATAAAAATATGGGTGAGAAGGTTCTAAGTGACGAGGATCAAGCCTATTTTAATCTTAGCCATTGACTAGAGAATAGACCACGACCATTGATTCATCAACAGGAAATGTATAAGAGGAGGCTTGAGGGTCAGTTAGAGACATCGAATTGATCAAAGAGTTTGATTTTTTCTAGGGCGAGGTTTGCTAAGAAAATCGAGCTAAGTGATCTAAGTTGCAGTTAGGGGCAGTTCGGCAAAGGGACTTCGGTCCAAGACCGAAGAATACATAGCAGAGAGGCATAACAGTACCAAGAGAGACAACACAGCTCCAGAGAAGGTGACGTAGAGGCCAGAGGGGCTAACCCAAGTGACACAAAAGTTGGAAGGGTTGACGCAGGCCCTTAGATGCAACGTTGGGGTTTTTATGTGGGGCAGAGAGAGAGAAGTTTAGAAAATCGACATTTTGAGCAAGGGAGGATCACTGAGAGGGTGATGCAACTCCTAGAGGAGGTGACGCAGTTCCAGTGCAAAGCTTGGATCAGCCATCACTGCCCAGCACTAGGGACAACATTTGTCATCTATGGAGTTTGATCATCCAGTTGTTGGATTCACTGAAATATCTGTCTCAGGATAGAGGTACTTCTACCAAGGTTATTCTCTGTTGGGTGAGCCACATTTGGCACCCTAGTTGTATTCAAGAATCTTCTTAATAATACAAACTCTCTATATGTTGCACCGATTTTCCTAGATTTGGTTTTTCCGAGGACAATTGTCTAAAAATAACGGTGTCCTTTGTGTGATTGTCTCAGTTTATTTCAGTTCATGACATTTATGTATGTGTAGGCTGCAATAATGTTTCATCAATGTTTAAATAATTAAATAACTTGTTGAATGTAAAGTAAAAGTAGTAGATGATAAACCAGTGATTGTTGTAGGATTTCTGATGTCTAGATTCAGAAATTCTCACATGGTATCAAAGCATTTCAAACCATAGGAGACTGAAGACACCAACCAAGAAATTTGGAGAATTTGCTGCAAAGAAGCAGTTGTCCCAAGTGACAGTGTTGTTCCAGAGCCAGAGACGCAGAAGGAGGAGAGACACAGTGTAGAAAAGGTGACTCAAAGGTTCATGCAGTGCCTATGTCAGCACTCTTAGCCAGGAAGGATTGACGCAGTGGCCTGGAGGAGCTGATCCAACTCACGCAATGATTGCGCAGAGCTAGAAGGGATCAAATTCTTCAGTTGTCGGGGCTAACAGAGCAAAGAAGATTTCGATTTGAGGAGTTGGTGGGACGTTGTTTCTATTGGTGCAAAATAAATTCTAAGGAGATTGAACCAAGGTAGAGGGAATCACTGCCTTGACATATTTCTAGCCAAGAAATCTAGATTTGGGTTGCAGCAGCAAAGGAGGATTGAGAGGAGTGATTCGGTAGTTGGCTAGAGGATTTCAGTGAGGGAAATCAGGACCCAGAGGGAGTCGAGAAGAGCTTGTTCCTTAGAGGGTTTCTTACGCCCAAGGAATCCAGATCCAAGTCTTGCTAGATTGACAGCGGGAGAGGGATAAGAGAACCAGTCCTATTTTTTTGAGCAGATATGGCAATGAATGGGTTAAGGGATCAGGATAGATTGGATGGAGTATCCAATTTTGTCATCTGGAAGGCTAGGATCCTGGCAGTCCTGGACAAACATCGTATGAAGGAATATGCCTTGAAATTGGTTATTGTTTTGGTTGATGTTGATGCAGAAAAGAAGTATGAGGAGGCCCAAGCAAAGGCCAAGTGCATGATCTTAGACATGGTCAAAGATCATGTAGTACCAAACACTATTGAGAAGGAAACAACAAGGGAGATGTGGGAGACCCTGACCACCTTGTACCAGGGATCTTCCATGCAACGAAAGATGTTATTAGAAAATCAGCTGAGACAATACTAAATGCAGAAAGGAGAGGAGATAGATCCCTTCCTTCTCAAGTTGCAAGGGATTCATGACCAGTTGATTTCCGTGGGGTCTACACCAGATCCTAAGTTCATGGTCAAGACTACCCTGAATGCAATCACCGAGGACTGAGAGATGTTTGTCCAAAGTATTTTGGGCAGAGTGAATCTCCCCAATTGGGAGGAGATGTGGGCAGATCTTCGACAAGAAGAGCTCAAGAGGTTGACCAAGGCAGGGAGCGCGAGTCAAGAAGGAGGAGGAGGAGGATGCAGCTCTCACATCGTCAGGATAGAAAATGCAGTAGAAGAGAAAGAAGAAGGACATAACCAAGGTCAGATGCTTCAGTTGTGGGGAACTGGGACATTATGCCACTCAGTTCCCCCGAAAGAAGGGCAAGGGGGAGGCTTCTGACTCAAAGGTTGCTTTAGTGAAAGCTGAAAAGGAAGGCAAGGATGACGATTGTGCGATGAGTGCTCATGCGCCTCTGGAGAAAAGGTGGGGCGACATGGAGTTCTAGTTGAGAGGACTACATGAAGGGGCAGGAGCCTTGAGGTGCCTAAACTCTTGGATCAAATACGAATACGGGAGCCCTTAACGACAGTAGAAAAATGACGGGTGTCGGTTGGAGCGAGGTGTGATGGAGCAATAGTGGCAGAGCTAGAGTGCCAAAGTCTAAGGTAGCGCGATGGATGTTGTAGCAGTGTGAGCGGCATAGAGCAGTTTGCAATAGCGCAGTGGCAACAAAGGGTCAACATAGATTAGTGGTAGAGGTAGCTTCAGCATCACGAGTCGTCCATACTGACTAGGATGTCAGTGTTCGGGTGAATTTTCTATTGCTTACTTCTCAGCAACTGAGTTGCAATACAACAATTAGCAGTGGTAGTGCTATGGGCAACATGATGCAGCATTTTGAAAGGGCGATGCACTATAGATGTAGCAGTGGCAGTGGCAGAGTCATGGGTAGTAGTACAGGAAGCAGTGGTGCAGTGGATGAAGGGCTGCAGGCCAATCATCAGCAGCACAGATGACCGATGTAGTGGATCAATGTAATGCTTACATGGGGAAGTATTGCTAGAGCACATTCCTCACTAAGAGGGAGTGTTGATTTGGGGTAGCATTGGATGTGCTCTAGCTCTGAAATTTGGTGGAGGGACTAGAACACATAATATCTCTAGAACCCAGAAATCGTTTGGATAAATTCCACCTGAATGAGGAGTTATTAAAATAATTAATATTTTAATGGGTTCGTAAGTCTAAACTTAGGAAAATAAAAATATTAATGTGTATTAATAAAAATATGGGTGAGAAGGTTCTAAGTGACGAGGATCAAGCATGTTTTAATCTTAGCTGTTGATTAGAGATTAGATCACGTCCATTGATTCATCAACAGGAAAAGTATAAGAGGGGGCTTAAGGGTTAGTTGGAGATACACCAAATTGATCAAAGAGTTCAATTTTTTCTAGGGCGAGGTTTGCTGAGAAAATCGAGCTGAGTGATCTGAGTTGTAGTGAGGGGAATTTTGATAGAGGGACTTCAGTCCAAGGCTGAAGAATACATAGTAGAGAGGAAGATCAGCACCAGGAGAGACAACGCAACTCCAGAGAAGGTGACGCAAAGGCTAGATAGGCTGCCGCAAGTGATGCAGAAGCTAGAAGGGCTAATGCAAGCCCTTAGAGGCAGCACTGGGGTTTTTCTGTGGGGCATAGAGAGATCAGTTTAGCAAATCAACTTTCTGAGAAAGGGAGGCTCATTGAGAGGATGACGTAGTTCCATCGCAGAGCTTGGAGCAACCATCATTGCCCGGCACTAGGGACAACATTTGTCATATGTGGGGTTTGATCATCTAGTTGTTGGATTTGCTGAAATATCTATCTCCAGATAGAGGTACTTCTGCCAAGGTTATTCTCTATTGGGTGAACCACATTTGGCACCCTAGTTGTATTCAAGAATCTGCTTAATAAAACAAACACTCTATATGTTGCATCAGTTTTCCCGAATTGGGTTTTTCCGGGGACGATTGTCCAAAAATAACAGTGTCACTTGTGTGATTGTCTCGGTTTATTTCAGTTCATGATATGTACGTATGTGTAGGCTGCAATAGTGTTTTCATCAATCTTTAAATAATTAAATAAATTGTTGAATGTAAAGAAAAAGTAGGAGATGATAAACCAATGATTGCAGTAGGATTTCTAATGTCTAGATTCAAAAATTCTCACAGGTCATGCATGCATGTCAGTTGCATGTGTGTCTCTTACACTTGCATTTCATGTGCTTATTGCATTTGCTTGATAATTGATTATAGTTGTAGTAAGGTTGTCATGGAGAATTTGATATTGATTTCGTGAAGTGTCTTTGTCATGAGTATGTGACTAGTTACATATGGATTATATGTCGCTTACATGTTGATTTTATGTCACCTACTTACATCCTTGTATGTTAGGTTACATTCTTGAAAATTTTGATTACATGTATCAGTCTTGTAGGTTGATTACAATAATTGATCGCTAATGTTCGACTACATGTGTTTATGTGTATGTGTAGTTGATTAGGCATTGCTTATGCATGTTGTTGGTTGCATGTGGAAATGTGTACAATGGAGTAATGGTTGTTGTCACGCATGAGGTCATAGCATGCATTGTTGATATGGTCTTGCATTGATGACTGGACCCTAGCTAGAATGATGTTTATGCATTGATTCACTTACTTTTTGTATGTCTATATGCTATTATGTCTATGTTATACATGTATCATGTTGATTTGGTGATCTTGTAGACAAGGTATCCTCCCCGAGCTATACTAAGGTACGTTGATTTATTGTGATTTAGTTTATCTGACATATTATGCATTGCAGGAAGAAATATCAATTGGCTTGCAAGATGGTTGACTACAAAGACTCTCCCTATGAATCTGAAGAGCAGTATGGTGTTGGGAACTCTTCCAATGTGGAAGTTAGATTGAGAAGTTTGAAAGAAGAGATAAGGAGTTGTGAGGTAGATAATGACCGGATCCTACAAGCAAAATAGAAGCAAGTAGAGGTTAATGCTATACTTCTTCAGAGTTTGTCTGACTTGCTGCGACAAGGGTCGTTTCGGATCAGCCATGGACATGGGGATGGAACTAATGGGGCATATGGTAGCAGGTCCCCTTGTAAACACAGGTCAGATATATCTGATACAGCGAGAGATGGGGATACTATGGATAGGAGGGACGATGAGTACAGGTACTATTCTAGTTCTGGTTCTGATAGACATCATGATCATCATCGTTATCATCCTTACAGGAGGAATGACAAGGGATACTTGGCTAATGAGTTTAACAAAGCGAAGCAGCCTACTTTTGATGGAGATGTGAAGAAGCCAGAAGATGCAGAAGCTTTGATACTTGGAATGAACAAATTCTTTGAGTTACATGAGTACACAGATAACATGAAGGCCATAATAGCTATCTTCAGCTTGAAAGGTAAAGCAGACATCTGGTGGGAAGATGTTAAGCGGGTCAGAGACATTAGGACAGATGACTTGAGTTGGCGGGAGTTTAAGAGGCTTTTCAGGAAGAAGTACTTGTCATAGAGGTACTACGACAGTAAGGCCAAAGAATTCTATGAGCTAAAGATGGGGTCAATGATAGATGAAGAGTACACGACCAAGTTTTTGGAGCTATTGAGGTATGTACCGTATCTTACTGATGAGAAGGCTAAATTTCATAGATTTGTTAGTGGTTTTCCATTAGAATTTAGAGATCGGATTGAGTATGAGGAGCCTCGGTCACTTGAAGAAGTCATTGGAAAAATGAAGCATTGTTATGAATAGTCAAAGCGTAAAAATGAATCTCAACAAGGATGGAAGGGAAAAGACAAAGGTAGAGGTAAATGGCAGCCTAAGAGAACAAGGTCTCAGAATGCAGAGGGAAGGAAAATATGGCACCGCAAACGAAGTTTAATGCAGCTATATAGGGACAGGGGTCACAACAACAACATCATAGAGGTGAGGGCACTGGTCAGTTGGAGTGTTGGAAATGTGGTGAGGAACACCTTAGGAGAGATGGTCCGCAAAATCAAGGTGGTAGGCCTAAGATATACAGTGCATAGGAGGTTCAGTGACCCGGATTTAAACAATAACGCAACAAATTACAGATATAACTATAAATACAGAGATGTAACAGAAATAACACTTCATTTCATTAATATCAAATACTAAAATATGGTTACAAACAGAATGGAAATAAGGCTAGCTCGGGCGATGGTAGCTTATCTCTGAGAAGAGATGTGGCGGCTACATGCCTGTGAACTCTGTTACAATGAGGTAGAAAGGCCTATTTATTATTGAGAAACAATATAAAACCCTAAGCATCCAGAAACCTTACCCTAGGAGATGAAGCGCCAAACTATGGGCCCCATTTGGGTAAATTGGTACATCAACTTCCTGGGGTTGTAACTTTAGCATACGATCTTCGTTTGATGCGCACAATACCTTGTTAGAAATATCTATCCGAGGACTACATTTTGAATGGAAAACATGGATCAATAACCCATGTTGGCCCCCCTTTTCCCAAAAAAACGTCGTCTAGGGCCTCAAAACTGCTCCAGAAGTTCAGGACCCAAAAAAACTGCCAAAAATAGTAAATGGTGCTATAATTAAGGAAACTGAAAAACTGAAAGAGACAGTTATGGGGGTCCAAGTGGGATAGGAAAGTGGCCACCTATATCATTCCTCCCTCCTTAGGAAGCAATGGTCCTGTTATAGCTCCAAATCTCACTCTTATGGTTTGTGATGCTGCACTTATGGCCTAGGGCAACCCCTCCTTCCAGACCTGGTCCAAAAATTTAAAAAACAGTGTTTTATTCCCTATACGCGACTTTGCGGACCTGGCTTTGGCTTAGCTAAATCAACCTTAGATCCAGGAGCATCTGGCAAGTACTTTTGGAGGATCCCAGACTGAGAGTAGATCAGTTCTAATTGCTGGGCCACAAGGCTTGCCCTTTGGTTCAGCTGGTTCTACTGGTCACTTGGGGCAGCCTGGTGCCTCTCAAATCCCAGGACAATCTTTTCAGAACTTGGGGAGTTCTGCCCAGTCTGGGTGGAATCCCCTAGGTCCTCCTAGGCTTCCATTTCTGGCAACGTTAAACTTGCCAGATCTCACTAAGCTAACGAACGACCCTATCAGATACAATCCGGCCTGGCCTCCGGTCCCAACCAAACTCCCTTCGGACATCCCAAAATTCGAAGGGAAGAGTGGTGAAGATCCGGGCGATCATGTAACCACATTCCATTTGTGGTGCTCATCTAACTCCCTCATCGAAGATTCGGTTAGGTTGAGACTTTTTCAGCGCACCTTGACTGGTAATGCGGCTAAATGGTACATAGAGTTGCCAGGGGGCAGCTTTACATCGTTCGCTGACTTAGCCAATATCTTCTTGAATCACTTCCAGTTGCCTGTCCGCTATGATGCCGGAACTGAACTTCTGGCTACCTTTCATCAGGATAAGGCAACCCACATTTCTGATCACATACAGGAATGGAGACGGAGAAAAAGGCTCATTAAAGCCGAAATCCCTCCGGAGTACCGTCTAGAGTGGTTTTTGAAGTCTTTGCAACCTGAGATCTCCAAGGATGTCTCCATGTCTGGGGTCTATTCTGAGGAGCAAGCCATTTTCAGGGCCCAGCAATTAGAACTGATCTACTCTCAGTCTGGGATCCTCCAAAAGTACTTGCCAGATGCTCCTGGATCTAAGGTTGATTTAGCTAAGCCAAAGCCAGGTCCGCATGCGGATGGTATCGTGGGGTCTGTAGACTCGACTACAGTGAACTTGTTGAATCAATTGCAGCAGTTGTCATTACAAACTGCTCCTAACAACCAAGTCACAATGTCTAATCCTCCTGCTTCCCAAAATTCTTCCATTAACGCCGTCCAATCCGATAACCCCAAAGGAAATCAAAATTCCAATGGGAAAAAGAAAGGACGTGGTAAAAAGAAGAACTCGGATGGGAAGCCCGATGCAAATAAATCCGGCAACAACGCTGGTGGTGGTAAGGGTGAGTCGAGAAAGAAAGTCAAGTTTCCTTGCAAGTTATGCAGTGGGGACCATCTAACTCATCTTTGCCCTAGAATCGAAGACGCTCAGCGCTTGTTAGCACAGCAAGGGACTTCTAGTTCACAAGCTATGTTGACTAACCCGTTTCCCCAAGGGCAGCAACTTCTTGCTGGCGCAAATTCGAATCCTGGGACCTCCTCAGGGGGCAACCAGGAAGGGGAAAAAGCATCAAATGTTTTTATGGTGGGTTCAAACGTTAACGTGACTACTCGGTCATGTGATTATGGTGAAGCCGAAACATCTAAGGATAAAACGGTTCCCGGAAGTAATGACCTTCATATCGAGCGACCTCCTGTTGAGACTATACCTAGGATACCGAAAGGTTCCGCCAAACGCGCGACAATTAACCCCAATGCTAGAGCTGCTCAAAATTACTCCATTGTGGAGGATTTGGCTCAAAGCCCATGTGCTATGTCCGCTTTGGAAGTTCTCCAGTCGTGTCCGTCTCAGAGAAGTGCTTTACTCTCCGCCATTGGAGCAGTCGATCCAGCTAACTCTCTAGTGCTCTCTTTTGACATGTCAAATGTCAAAAAGAGACTCCCTCATCATATGGCTTTTCAGGTAAAGTCAACATACCGGAAAATCAATATTTTTCGCACCGTTATAGATGAAGGAGCTTCCACATGCGTCATGTCCATGTCTTGTTGGAAGGCTATTGGTTCACCTTCGGCTGTTCCTTCACCAACCGTCTTAACTGCATTTGATGGCCATTCTCACAAGCCGCATGGGATTATCCCGGCCTTTCCTATATGTGTTGGAGGGAAGGTCGTTAATATCGAAGTTGAAGTCGTAGATGCTAACCTAGACTATAATCTCCTATTAGGAAGGAACTGGGTGTACGAGATGGAAGCCGTTGTTTCGACTTTGTTTCGTGTCATTTGCTTTCCTCATGAGGGGAAAATCGTTAAGGTTGATCAATTGGACTATGCTCCAATCGATCCTCAAGCAACCTCCGACTCTACTGTTCCTTTGGTGGATAACCCTCGCCCGCCGACTGAGAATTTAGGAGTAGGGATGTATTCCTCATTGATGGGTACGTTTGATCTTCCCTCTCCTTTTGCAAGAATCAATGCTATTTCATCATCCAAGGAATCTTCTCGAGAGGAGTTCTTCCGAACTCATCATTTTTCCGACCCTTGGACCTTGCCTTCACCTACGACCACATTAGTTGAAGGGCAAGTTAATGGAATGGCATTTCCTATATCTGCAGCTGAGCTTAGATATCAGGCTATCGTAGACTCTGCAGATAACCATTCTACTCCCTTTTCCGAAGAGGAGCTAGATGGTCATGTGGCCCCCGCTTGGAGCTTTGATTCTAACTCTACCTTGGACTGCTTAGATTCGGTTCTACCTTCTGAAGAAGCAATCCTCGAAATTATGATGGGTATAGATCGACCTTGGGAAGACTTACACCATCGCTCATATTTTCTTCCTCCATTGCAGGAAGTAGAATCTAGATTCTCCGAGCTCGTTGGTAGTGATGTTTGTACGGTATCGAACCCTTTGGCTCCAACACACACACGTGCTGAAGGTAATATGTCGGTAATCTCAAAAACGATACCTATAAACATCTCTAAAAATCCTAACATCATCGAGAATATCTTCATCGGAAGTGAGTGTTCCCCTGAAGAAATTCAAATTTACACCGACCTATTCAAGGAATATCGTGATGTATTTGCTTGGTCTTATGAGGAAATGCCCGGCATTGATCCTTCTATAGTCCAACATGAGATCAAGACGTACGAAAACGCAAAACCGATTCGTCAAAGGCTTCGGCCGGTTAACCCTAGGAAAGCAGCGGCTATCAAAGCTGAGGTTGAGAAGCTGCTAAGGGCGGGTTTTATATACCCTGTTCCTCTTACGGATTGGGTTTCGAATCCAGTCCCTGTGGACAAAAAGCAAGGAACAATCCGCGTATGCATCGATTTTAGGGACTTAAACAAGGCTTGTCCAAAAGACAATTACCCCACACCATTTATTGATCAAATTATTGACGAGTGTGCGGGTAATGCGATTTTCTCCTTTATGGATGGTTTCTCAGGTTATAATCAAATCTCTATTCGTCCTGAGGATCAGCATAAGACTGCCTTCATATGTCCCTGGGGTACCTTTGCATATCGAAAGATGCCCTTCGGTCTTAAAAATGCTGGAGCCACCTTTCAGCGGGCCATGTCTTACGCTTTCCACGACATCAAACATATCATCGAGGCATACTTAGATGATCTCGTTGCCCGTTCTCGAAAGAGAACTGATCATCCTAGTCATCTTCGATTAGTCTTTGAGCGATGTCGTTTTTACAAAATCCGGTTGAATCCTAATAAATGCGTTTTCGCGGTTACATCAGGTCGGTTGTTAGGGTTTATAGTTTCCAATGAAGGGATTCGGGTTGATCCCTTCAAGGTTGAGGCAATAGTTCAGTTGCCTCCCCCGTCTTCAATTCGTCAACTTCAAAGTCTTCAAGGGAAGGCCAATTTCTTAAGAAGGTTTATAGCAAACTATGCCGAGATCACTAAAGGGTTCATGCGTTTGCTACGGAAAGGAGTTCCATTCCTGTGGGACGACTTTGCGCAGCGGTCGTTTGATGCTTTGAAAAAGGCATTAGTCTCTGCCCCGCTTTTGAGTCCACCGGATTACGGTAGAGACTTCCTTTTATATCTCGCTGCAGCAGAATCTACCATTGGTATGGTTCTAGTTCAGGAAGACGATGCTCTTGTCGAGCACGTGATTTATTATTTGAGCCGAGGCTTGATAGGCCCTGAACTCCGCTATTCTCCAGTTGAGAAGTTGGCCTTGGCAGCAGTCCATGCTGTCCAGAGGCTCCGTCATTACATTTTGCTACGCAAAACTTTTGTCTTAGCGGCGGTCAATCCATTCCAATTTGTCCTCAGTAGGCGAGTGATTGGGGGCAAATATAATAGATGGATAGTCATTTTACAAGAATTCGACCTCGAGTTCTTGTCCGCCAAGTCTAAGAAATCTATGGTCTTCGCGGAGCTAATTTCTTAGCTTCCTTGTGGAGAGGATGTTGTTTATGAGGAAAGTTTACCCGACGAACATATATTCCTCATCTCTTCACAAGACCCTTGGTATGGAGATATCATTGTTTATCTCCAGACTTCGAAGTTTCCCTCTACTTCCTCCAAGGATGAACGTCGCAAGTTACGTCACCTGGCTAAAAACTATGTTATCATTGGTGACACTTTATACCGTCGAGGGGTTGATTCAATTCTTCGACGTTGTTTAACCTTAGAGGAAGCAGAGTCTGTTCTTAATGATTGCCACAGTGGAGCTTGTGGTGGTCATCTATCCGGGCTTGCTACAGCCCAGCGCATCTTACGTGCCGGCTACTTTTGGCCTTCACTCTTTAAGGACTGTGTGGAAGCGGTAAAACGCTGTCACCCGTGTCAAATTTTTACTCGCAAGATGCGCGCGCATCCAGCTCCCCTTTTTCCCGTTGTCACCGTCGGTCCCTTTACTAAGTGGGGTATTGATTTTACGACTTGTAATCCGCCCTCAGCGGCAAATCACAAGTACATTATCGTGGCTGTAGACTACTTCACGAAGTGGGCTGAAGCCATGCCTACTTATAAGAACAACAGTGACACGGCAGCTTTGTTTCTTTTCAATCAAGTTATCTCAAGATTCGGTATCCCAAGAGAGATTGTCACTGACCATGGCAGTCATTTCCAAAATCAGCTAATGTCCGAATTGGCTTTTAAATTAGGTTTCCGTCAAGAGCATTCGTCTCCTTACTATCCTCAGGCCAATGGACAGGTCGAGGCGGTCAATAAAACTCTTAAGACGATACTCCAACGGACAATCGATAAAAATCGGTCCAATTGGCACATTATGTTGTATCCGGCTCTTTGGGCATACCGAACCTCCGTTAAAACGGCTACTGGTTTTACTCCTTTTCAGTTAGTTTACGGGGTGGAATCTATCTTTCCGGTCGAATGTGAAATTCCATCTCTGAAATTGGCTGTCGAGCTTCTTCCTGAGACTTCGAGTCTCGAGGAGCGCCTAGTTCACCTGGAACATCTCGATGAGCAGCGTCGAGATGCCGCCACGACGAATGAGGCCCATAAGAAAAGGGTCAAAACTCAGTATGATAAGTCTGTCCGACCTCGTGTCTTTTCTGAAGGTGACCTTGTCTTGGTCTATGACCAAGATAAGGACGCCTTGGGGGCAGGCAAATTCAAGCCTATGTGGTACGGTCCTTTCATTATCAAACGAGTCTTAGAAAAAGGATCGTATGAGTTAATTGATTTCGAAGGAAACAAGCTGGTGGAGCCCCGAAATGGGCTCTATTTAAAGAAGTATTTTGCTTAGTTTTACCAGGCAATGGCTTCTTTGTATTTTATGTATATTTGTACATATCTTATCGAGCGTTTTCTGATATCAGCACTTTTGGTCTGCTTTGACAGGTGTTGATGGATGATTTGGTTTATTTTGGATTCGCCGATGGTGCTAGTCGGCACACTCGGAATCTTGCTTCCGCAGCTTGGGTACTTTATTACCCAACTGGTCAGTTGATGACATCGAGAGGCGTGTGTATCGGTCCTGCTTCAAACAATATGGCCGAGTATACAGCTGTTATCAATTTATTATCCGAGGCAATCTCTCATGGGATCGACTCGTTGGTAGTGTATCTTGATTCTCAATTGATAGTGTCTCAGTTAAATAACATTTATCGGGTTAGAGATCCATCATTATATCGCCAATATTTAAGGGTGAGGTTGTTGCAAAGATCATTTATTTACATTAATTATTTGCACATTCCAAGATCTCAAAATTGGTTAGCTGATTCTATCGCTAATCAAGCATTAGACTGGCATATCAATCATTCATCATCATAAAATCATGCATCAAAAAGTCAAACTGTATATATATATATATATCGCAAAGCGTCTCGAGTATACATATGTGTGTCCAAAATATACAAAATTGGGACTCAAATGCCCATAATCATGTCAGGCATATCTAATGCCTCGGCTCTGGATGAGCAGCTAAATAACTAACTATAGCATTGGCCACGCGCCGAAAAACGCGAACCCAGTCACGTGGCATCCCAACCACATGACGCTGCATATCTGGAGGAAGGTCCTCTATCTCGGCCATCGGTACTTGATAGCTCAATCTCGCCAAGTGTCGCTGGACGTTGGCGAGGGTCCTTTCCGCATCCGCAGCCGCCTCTTCGGCTCCTCGGCCACGCCGTCCGTGCCGTGGGAATCCGTCTGGTCGCACAGGCCCAATGTCTGGAACATGATCATCATATCAGTCATTTGAATCTCATCAAAAAAAATATATATTTTTCAAAGTTCATCATTATGCTTGAAAAATCCTAAAAATCATAAAATCATAAAAATCAAAAAAAATCTTACCGATCTCGCCCCATGCTGCGTCTGGTGGTAACACTAGGTCAGGATCTCCTCGGAAATCCAGTCCAGCATAGGGGTAGTCGTCTATGGCGATGATCTGTTGCTCCCACCAAGCAAAAAAGTCGTCGTCGAATGCATTCCTGGGCACTTCCCCACCCCCCAGACGTTTCATCAAGTCAGCCCACCGGCCCATACGTGGATCACGTGGACTACTGATGGGAACTGCTACCCTGGGGCGGAGTGCGGGAACCTTCTCGAAGAAAAACGTGCATAAAATGGTTCCGTACCCAAAGTTCTTGGTCTGTCCCTTCCTGATAGAAGCAAGCTGCTCCTTCATGTTGGCAAGTAGAGGAGTACACCAGTCAAACACCGTGGTGAGACAGTCCACTGCTACGCTCATGTTTACCCGTGATGCCTGATGTAGCGAAGATGACCCGTTCACTCGAGCTATGGTGAACAGGATTATCCGCAGTGACAAACTCGCCACGTGTGGGATCGAGATCTGACTCCCGACCTTCCGATGACCTGGGCAGTAAAGTTGTACATAGTCGTCTACGCTGAGACTATTCCGGGTCCTGCCCCGGGAGTGGACTACCTCTCCCCTTCGGGAAAGGCCCGTGATGAAATATATATCTTCCACTTCTATCCTGAGTGGCATCTGATCAATCATAAAAGCTTCTTCCTCGACATCCCAATAATCAATAAGTCTCTCGAGCAGACGCACATTTGCTTTCATATTCGGCAACTTGAAGAATTTTAACAATCCGCATCCCCGTAAGGCATCTAATGCCTCATCATTGTCCATAACTTCATTATCTACAGCTGAGTGCTCTCTTTCACGCCATGTGAGAGTCATCCTGGAAGAAAAAATCATTTTCATCCATTAGTTTTTTGTATAAAAAATTTTCGCTGCGCACACGCGGTTTACCCTGTACACAGTCGCGTGTAGGGCCGTCGTATACGCGATTTATATACATCCAACCCGCGTGTACGCCGCAGAGCAATTTTTTGCAAAAATCTAACGGTGAAACATTAATTAAACTTCCTAAAAACTATCACAATTGATTGCAAGACAAGTTTAGTGCTTACCTGGAAGTTTTCGGCAAGTTTGAACGGTTGAATAAGTCACGGGGAAAGTTTGCTCCTTTTGCTCCACAATTTGCTCTCCAAGTCAAACGGTGAAAATGGTAAGTCCAAAATTTCTTTTTATAAGTTTTGAAAATGCAAAATTTTTTCAAAATTTTATTTTGTTTGGTTTCATGTCACTTTTAACTGGGGAGCTTGGAATGTCGAGATTGAGTTGTTTTTCAGGACATTTTGGACATTTTTAGACGGTTCGAGACGGTTCCATGACTGCTGACCCGTCATGGCAGGTATCGTGTTCTCACTGGCATATAGGTTAGGGACACCATTTTTCCGTTGCATTATGCATACTAGCCTCCATTTGACCGATACATCTGCCGTAGGGTCGACCCCATCATGTTATGGTTCACAAGCCATTTTCACTCGCCGATTCTTTAAATCATGACATGATGGTAGAGCCATCCTTTTACATGGGCATCCTAGTTAGCACCTCACTGACATTTGTTGCCCATGTTGCTTCGTTTTGAGTAGGCTCGGGAGTCCTCTGTAGTCCCGCCATGACTTATGCGTTGAAGACTCATTCTTCTTTGCTTCTTCGCTTCGTTCTGGCCTTATACCCTAGAGGCTCCTATGTGTGTTGAGTTGTACTTCTGCATTGCATGTTGACCATTTGCACCTTTTGGCCTATAGTCGGCTTCACTTGGACTCGTGTTTAAGCCCACTTTTGACCATGACGTCTGCAAAAATCGACCTTGCATACCCTTGACCTCTGCAGCTTGACATACCCAGATCCGTGGAAGGGACATACCTCTGAGTGTCACTGACCAGTTTTTCACCTCCCTGCATTGAGCATAGGAACGTTCCTTTCCCAGGAACTAGATCATCTGTTTCACCGACACTCGTTCTTTCCACTGTACCATAGCATTCTTTTATTCTTTTTCCGGCTTATCAGAAAAAGACAAAAAAATTAAATATTCCAAAAAGAGCGGGAACAGGGACATTATTTCCATTTATTGTTGGCAGCTAGAGTCAGTCGTGTCGCCCTTGAACAAAGCACTCAAAACAAAGTCTCCTCCGCATGGGTGGGATTTAGTTTGACTTAGGTAAGCCATAACCTTGTTATCGAGTCAGTTCTCCCCCGATTGGTTATCTCTTCCAATCATATGGAGGGTTCGTTCGTGCCTCCTGCATGACGAACTTATACAGATTCATTATATGCTGCCACATAGTCACATTGAGTCGTGCTTTTGTTCAAGGGAAGTTAGCCTGAGTCGGCCTTTCTGCGGTGTCTCTTGACTCATTTTTCAGTCGGCCATCCCTGGTTGTCAGTGTCATGTCTATCATCACATCAGTTATATTGGTCCTTCACTCGTGCCGGTTTGAGAAGGTCCCCATTGACTTCTTGCTGGCGGGTCTTGTCCTTATCGACGACGACACATTGCTCTGAGGGCAGACCTAGAGACCGCACCCTGGCCCTATTTTCATTATTGATAGGTCACCTTGTGCTCAGCATCGATCAGTATCATGGGTCTTTGACTGAGTGGTTTCCCTTGTGTTCGACATCAGCATACATTATCACACATTGGGATTCGTGCAGTACCTTGGTTTCCATTTGACCCTATTGGTGGATACCTCGCCTCTGTGTCAGCTTTCATTATTGGTTGGTTTAGAGGGTTTCTGCCGTGCGCTAGCCACATCTTGTGTACGCCGGAAACGTACTTCGGTTGGGTTACTACATCTTTTTCGTCCGATTCCTTCCACATTATTGGCCTACGGGTTACACTCGCGCTAGATTGATGGAGGATGCCTTAATGCCTTCCTTCTAGCGGATCTTTCCCTATCGACTCCGACTCATTGCTCTGGGGCAAAGATCTAGAGTCCATTTGGCAGTACCTTGGGGTTTGCAGTCATTAGTGGCAGATTCCTCGCTATCGACAGTGGGAAACCATCATTGTCTCCTGATTGATAGATTCTTACAGGTGTTCGACTTCAGCTCATCTATTCACACTTGTTAGATTGTACTGGGTACCTTGACGCTCATTATCATTATCGGTGAGTAGTCTCGCGTTTGTTAACGGTATACATCAATGACCGGTAATCAAACGATTTCTCACATGGTCGACTTCAGATCATTTATTCCCATGGTGTAGAAATGTACCACGGCGGTCGGTGAAGACCTCAGGTTGTATCAGCATTCATTGGTTCACTTGACAGTTGCTCCTGTTGCTGCTAGTTGATACCACTCCACCTTATATGTTGCAGTCAGTCATGGCGACATTCTATATGCTGGCACCTGAGTTTGCAGTGTAGTACCATCCTATTCCATCATGTTCAGTTGGTACCTTATGGGATCAGTCTTTGATTTCAGTGATCCGTTGCATCTTTCAGCATCATTGACAGTTTTATATGTGATATTCAGACATGTACTTACTCATTATGATCAGATGATCCATTATGTATTTTACAGTCATTTATACTTGTATACTTAGTGGATCCGCTTGTACTTGATATGTGGACATGCTTTACTTTTCCTGAGCATGGGTATGCCCGCCTCAGACAATGTTTCTTTCTGATCTCCTTTCGGTGGCTTGGCAGGCTGAATTCTGGTGAAGTCCTCCTCGGTTTTTCGGCAGAGTTCCTTTCCTTGTACTTACTTAATGTATTTCGGCCATCATGTTCCCCTTCTGACCTCATACATTAGGGGGCATCTGTTATAGCTCCAAATCTCACTCTTATGGTTTGTGATGCTGCACTTATGGCCTAGGGCAACCCCTCCTTCCAGACCTGGTCCAAAAATTTAAAAAACAGTGTTTTATTCCCTATACGCGACTTTGCCCTGTGTTAAACGCGTGTACACGCGGGTCTGTCATACCCAACCCGCGTGTATCTATTAAAACACTTAAAAAAATATAATTTCCTCTTTTTCGGGCGGTGATCGCGGGTTTACCTGCTGGATCACCTGTTAGTGCCCGTGGCCCAACTGTTCCCAACCAACTCCTAACTAAAAAACTACTTTGGAGAGGGTATAAAAAGACATCAAAGGGAAGGCCAAGGGGAGAGAGAAAGGAGAGCAAGATTATTATGCTGAGATTTTTCCCTTAGACCAGGTCTGAAGTCCTTGGTGCATTCTGCACTTCCCCCATTTTGCATAGGAAACCCTTGTTTCCATGTGTATTGGTGATCATTCATCCTTGACATCATCATTGAGTAAGACTTGGAAGGAGCTCTTGTTGGAGGCTGGAGGCTGGAACGAATCCGGGAGGAAGCTTGCTTGGAGCCTGCTGAAGGTGTTCAGGTGATATCTTTCCGATATATGTACTTTATTTGCCTTTATATATAAAGAAACACGTCTTTGTTCCCGAATAATCTTTCTTTATGCTTATGAGATTCTTGTGTTGAATTCTTATGAAAGTGGTTACATAAAGATTTTTTATAACTAACTTTATAGCATAAAGATGATTTATATATAAACTTCTATACATGTACTGTTGTGTTCTTTGATTTGTTTGTCTTGCAGGTCAAAGAAAGAAGAAGGGAACTCCAAGAAGGGTTTGCACCCTAACGGTCTTCTCGAACGTAGGACCTTAGGTATGTACCCTAAACATTAGAATTTGCTTAAAAGTAAAAAAGATGGCTGTGTGTGTGTGTTTCTTTGTATAAGCAATTTTCAGTCTGGTAGAGTCTCAGCCCAAAGGACTCTAGGGGTACTTTCCCTTCAACCAGGTCCCCATTGCATTGAGTGCCTCCATGAGATGGGGAAACTTCTGTTGAACTTGGTCCCTAGTGAGCTGTTATGCAATCTATAATGTGTCCAATAATGGTGGGAAGCATGGTCGAGGACATTCCACATTGAACACTCAGTGCAAGCCAAAGAATGGGGGAATCTTGTGCTCCAAAGCATTGTTTCCCACAGCCTTGGTAATGGTGTAAGGACCATATCAGAGTGGTCTGAGCTTCTGACGGGCTCTTGTAAGGCATTCTTTCTGTAGATGCAACTAGACTTTGTCACCCACTTGAAACTTGTGTGGCACCTGAGGTTGATCATGTCGATGCTTGTACTTGGAATTTTCCAGAATGGAGTGACGATATATCGGCCCATTGGGTAGAGGTGCTCCGGGAGTCAGATCGAACGAATGCTTGACCTGATAGTGCAACGGTACCCCTGTGGGTGAGGAGAAGATGTTCCTGTATTCTTTCATGACCGTATCCGCCTGCTTCTGCTGCGTGGAGGAACCCTTCCCAGGGGCCATGGATGTGGATATGATCTTCCCCTTACTTTGAGAGTGAACTAGAAATAAAATGAATTTCCTAGTCTGGGAGATGATCTTACAACATTTCTTAACAGAGATCAAAGAGGTGGCGGTAGGTGGGGCTACCTCCGGTATCCTGTATAATGAATTACCCAAAGAAATAATAACAGTGCGAGGCCTTGACTCATACACAACATGTCACTTCCACAAGTATGATTGGCCTAATAATATATCACAAACATCAAGAGGTGCAACATCACACAATACCTCATCTGTGAAGGGCTTGATGTTGTAGGGAAGGCGATACTACTAGCGGACTCGGAGATATCATCCTTCGTGAAGCCACCCGATGTTGTATGGTTGTGGGTATGGTATGGTCAGTAGGCCCAACCGCTTCATGACCTCTACTGAAATGAAGTTCTTTTGGCTGCTACTGTCAACAATGAATTGTACGACGAACCCTTTACCCACTTTTGTGAATGGAAAAGACGCTCCCCCTCCCCTAGATCTTCGGGCTCATTCTTCTGGATCTTAGTGGTGGCATCAATGGCGTTGGGTTCTGCATCAATGATCTTCTTCCCTTTGTCATTCCTCTTATTGGGTTTCGACTCAAGGTTGGAACATGCATCTGATTCTGAAGCCTTCAACTCGGCCACTAGTGACTGCTTGGCCCAACACTCACTTGTGTTATGAGTGGGGCTCTTATGGAACTCACACCACTTTCTTGTGCCCTTCTTTGACTTCGTGGTGTTGTTCTTTTCATGCGGCTTCGACGGGTTGTCTTGGGTCACACCGTCTTGGCTTTGTCCTTGGTTTTGTGGTTTGGGGAAGCTTTTTCCTTGCTTCGGGTTCACGCATCCAAAGTCTCGCTTCTTCTGTTTAAACTTCTGCTTGATCTTGACACGTATCGTTATGTCATGCTGAGCGAGGAGATGTCCAGGAACTCCATCTCATCCTAGATGTGCCTGTGTAGGCAGCCGCGGTACTTGAGTACCAAATGTTTCTCAGAACCCTTGATACCCAACTTCGTGCGAAGAGTATGAAAAACATTGGTAAACTCCAGCAAATATTGGTCCCTTCCCTACCACAACATGGTCCACTTTATGAATTTATCCTGATATCTCCTGACAGGGTAGTACTACTCCTTGATGGCGTCCTGGAACGAATTCCAAGTGGATGTGGCTGAAAACAGTAAGGCCGTACTTTCATCCTTCTGCTCGCAGTAGGTTTCCCACTAGTCCTTGACATGGGGGGCGGCTTTGAGAAGTTCAAAAGTGATCTTTTCTCAACTGGAAAAATCATGAACGAAAAATATCCTTCTAGCAGATTTAACCATTTATCTATCTGACCCTCAAATATGGGGATGTCAAAGTTAACTTGTACCTTAAAGGGTGTAGCTGTTGGAAGTAGATGGGTCGCCCCTGGGTAGTCGCTGAAGGATCTGGGCAAAGTTGTCCATGTTCCTTTGTCGCTAGAGGGCTTCTTTGAGCAAGATTTTGATAGGATTTCCTACCCCCTCGTCTCTCTTTTCTTTTGCCATGGGAGGTCGTCGGGGTTTGCGAGGCTGATCTTGCAAAGGTTCAACCAGATCAAGCCCTAACTCCTTATATCCTGACCTCATTGGGGACATGCAAAGAAAAACAGAGAAAAAGCAGACCGCTTTAATACCACTGATCTGGATTTAAACAGTAACGCAACAAATTACAGATATAACCATAAATACAGAGATGTAGCAGAAATAACACTTCATTTCATTAATATCAAACACTGAAATATGCTTACAAACAGAATGGAAATAAGGCTAGCTCGGGCAATGGTAGCTTATCTCTGAGAAGATCTGTGGTGGTTGCATGCCTCTGAACTCTGTTACAATGAGGCTCAAAGGCCTATTTATTATTGAGAAACAATGGAAAACCCTAAACATCCAAAAACCTAACCCTAGGAGATGAAGCACCAAACTATGGGCCCTGCTTGGGTAACTTGGGACATCAACTTCCCGGGGTCATAACTTTGGCATACGATCTTCATTTGATAAGCACAATACCTCATTAGAAATATTTATCTGAGGACTACAACTTTCGAATGGACAACATGGGTCGATGACCCATGTTGGCATCGTTTTCCCAAAAAACATCATTTAGGGCCTCAAAACGGCTCCGGAAGTTTAGGACCCAAAAAAACTGCCAAAAATAGTAAATTGTGCTACAATGAAGGAAACTAAAAAACTGAAAGAGACAATTGTGGGGGTCCAAGTGGGATAGGCGGGTGGCCACCAACATCCACCTGGATCATGCAGACTGTTGAGGATGTTGGCCAGAGTATTCCTCGTATTTTTGCAGTAGTGGACAACAGATAGGTAGAACACCATGCATCTATCATTGAGATGGACAGTAAGCTTTGTGATCAAATTATTTATATTTTGATTGACCCTGGATCTAATTATAGCCATGTTAGTCATGACTTGGTGGATAAGTGTGGTTTGAGTAAGGAATTGCATGCTGAGTCTTGGTTAGTGCAATTGGCTACAGGTACAAAGAAGCGAGTTCATCATTGGGTAAGAGCTTGCGCATTTGACTTGAATGATATGTCTACCGCAACACATCTAAATGTATTACCGTTGGGATCATACAGTATGTTGTTGGGCATGGATTGGTTGTATCTTCATAGAACCAAGGTAGGTTACTATAATAAAGCTATTGAGTGTGTTGATAAAAATGGGGAACGAAGAATCTTGCAAGGTAAGAACAAAGCCACATCAGTTAGGATGGTGACAACTATGCAAGCAAAGCGTAACCACAGGAAAGGGTGTATGTTATTTGCAGTACACAATTCTAGTGATAAGGGTAAGGAGGTTGATGATGCAGATGTGTTGAGAAAGTACCCAATTTTGCAACATTTTCAGGATGTATTTCTTGAGGACATTACAGAGTTGCCACCTCATAGGGAGGTAGACTTTTCTATTGAGTTAGTGTGAGGGGCAACTCCAGCATCAAAATCACCTTACAAGATGAGCACACCTAAGTTGTTTGAGTTAAATTTGCAGTTGAAGGAAATTTTGGACAAAGGATACATTAGGCCAAGTGTATCACCTTGGGCCCTGGGGGTGCACTAGTGTTGTTCATGAAGAAGAAAGATGGTACTCTCAGACTATGCATCAATTATAGGAATTTGAACAAAGTGACCATCAAGAACAGGTACTCTTTGCTGAGGATTGATGACTTGTTCAATCAGCTGAAGGGAGTAGCAGTGTTCTCGAAGATTGATCTGAGATCCAGATACCATCAGGTACGCATCAAAGAAGAGGACATTTACAAGACTACATTCCGGACCAAGTATGGGCATTATGAGTTTGTTGTAGTTCCATTTGGCTTAACTAATGCTCCAACTACATTTATGTGTTTGATGAATAGTGTGTTGCATCCATATTTGGATAAGTTTGTTATTGTGTTCATTGATGATATACTAGTATATTCTAAAAATGAGGAAGAGCATGCCGAGCATTTAGCATCAATGGTGAGGTTGTTGAGGGAACATTAGTTGTATGCTAAGCTCAATAAGTGTAGTTTTTTCAGAGTGAGGTACACTACTTGGGACATGTTGTCTCCAAAGAGGGCATTAAAGTAGATCCAACAAAGATAAGGGCCATCATGGAGTGGGTAGCTCCTAAAAGTGTGGATGAGGTGAGATCTTTCATGGGTACAGGTAAATCACTTGGCAACTATGAGCTCCTATGGAACAAATCTACATGATAGGATCTTGCAGGCAGATCAATAGGATGTTAGGTATATGGAGCTTGGGCACAAGTTGCAGCAGGGTATTGGTACAGGTACAAGTGGTAGTACGGGTACATGTACATGTACATGTACAAGCGACAGTACATGTACAAGCACAGGTACGGGTACAGGTACATGTGTAGGTGCACATGTTATGTATTATTGTCTTACAACATACATATTGGTTAGGTTCTGAGACAAGATATATGTATCGGATAATAGTGAACTCAAGAAGGTGATATTGAGGGAGTTTCATGCACAACCATATTAAGGTTACCCAGGTTATCACAAGACACTGACAAAAGTGAAGAAATTTTACTATTGGTCAAACTTGAAGAGGGACGTAGCAGAGTTTGTGGCGAGGTGTTTCGACTGTCAGAGAGTGAAAGTAGAGTGTAAACATCCAGGTGGACTGCTATAACCGATCGTGATTCCATAATGGAAATGGGAGGTTATTTCCATGGATTTCATCACAGGGTTGCCGAAGACAGTGAGACAACATGATTCCATCATGGTTATTGTGGACATGTTGACAAAGGTTACACGTTTCATTCCAGTGAAGTCTACATTCTCAACTAGCGATGTAGCACAGGTATTCATTAGAGATGTGGTCAGTTTGCATGGTGTTCCAAAGAAGATTATGTTGGATAGGGATGTGAATTTCACTTCTAAGTTCTTGGAGGAGTTATTTGCAGGTTTGGGCACAAAGTAGGCCTTCAGTACAACTTATCATCCATAGATAGATGGACAGACAAAGAGGGTCAACAAGATATTGGAGGACATGTTGAGGATTTACGTGATGCATTAGCAGTGGAAGTGGGAAGAGTATCTTCCTTTGGTAGAGTTTACATACAACAACGATTATTGGGAGTCATTGAGGATGAGTCCTTTTGAGGCATTGTATGGGTGAAGTTGTAACACTCCTATCAATTGGAGTGATCCAGTTAGCAGGGTATTGATTGGACCAGATATGTTGGTAGACATGGAACATGAAATGCAGGTGATCAAGAAGAATCTAAAGGCAACACAGGATAGGAAGAAGAGATATGCAGATAGGAACAAGTTGTTCAAGGAGTTCTAGGTCGGGGAACAGGTGTACTTGCGCATCAAACTGAAGAAGAGATCCTTGTGGATTGGACCTTGTGCCAAGCTGGCACCACGGTTTTGTAGACCCTTCAGTATCATTAAGAGGATTGGGCCAGTAGCCTATCGACTTGCACTGCCTCCAACAATGAAATTCCATGATGTTTTCCATGTATCTTTGCTTAAGAAGTATGTTAAGGATGTTGATCATGATTGACTAGTCTGTATTGCAGGTGGATCCAAATGGAGAATTACAACTGGAGCCTTAGTGTATATTGTAGAAAAAGGTGTTCATGCTCCGAAACTGAGCAATCGAGAAAGTTAAAGTGAAATGGAAGCACTTTGGGCCCGATGAAGCTACATGGGAGATGGCGTATCAGATGCAGGTTATGTATCCTTCCTTGTTTGCAGGTTGATTCAAAGCAACTTTGATATGGTGTTTTGGTATATGCTATGATATGGTGTTTTGGTATATGCTTTGATATGGTGTTTTGGTATATGATTTGATATGGTGTTTTGGTATATGCTTTGATATGATGTTCTGGTATATGTTTTGGTACATGTTTTTGGTATATATTTTGGTGATATTTCTATATGTACATATGTATATCGATGTAAGTACTGCCACGGGCTATGTTATAAAGCTCCATTATGCAGTATGGGTGTCATGTCATTATGTTTATGTTGTCATATTACTATGCTATCATATGGTTATGTTATCATGATGTTATGATGTCACTTGGGTTGGTACTCAACAGGATGATCATTGTAAATACCGTAATGAGCTATGTTATAAAGCTCCAGTATGTGGAATGTTGTCATGATGTTTTGCTTTTGAGCAGGTCTTTCATTGTAAATACTGCATTGAGCTGTGTTATAAAGCTCCATGAGTAGTATGTCTTCTTTCAATAGGTTGTTGAGGTATATGTGTGATTGAACACCGAGGATGGTGTCCCCCAAGGGGGAGGGTTCTGTAATAGCCCTGGTGAAAATTCCATGTAATAAAAGTTAAAAACAATAACCATGGTTGATGGGACACTTATTCCAAGTTGAATGTTGGGCAAGACATCCTAAGGGGTGTTCATTTGGTTGTTTATGGCTAAGGAAATGGACAAAGGCAATGGCTAAGGCTTTGGGAAGGCAAAATGGAATTTTTAGCACATTTATTTATGAAAATAATAAAAATTAGGAGAAATGGGAGGTGAAATGTCACAGGTTGCATGTGAGGAGGAAAATGAACCAAAATAATGGAAAATAAAGAAAATAGAGGCCTCATTCATAAAACGACGTATGAGGATCAGTTGGTAACCTTTTGTCAGTTGAGTTTGGGAGCTCTCTCATTATTCTCTCATTACCATACTCTTGAACACTTAGAGTTTCTTAGAGAAATTTTGGCATTGGAGCAAGAGAGGCAAAGAAGGCAAGAGGAAGAAAAGATCAAGCAGGGAAAGGCAGGATCAAGCAACTACAACAAGATTCATTGCAGGTATCGACTTGCATGTGTATTTCCTTGCTAGATTTGGCATGCATGACATTGCATGTGGTTCTTTTCTATCATGGCATGGGTTTTTCCAAGGGTAACCGTGTTTTCAGCATAGCCTTTCCATTTCTAGATAGCCATAGTATGATGGGGTTCTCATGTCTTGGTTGAGCTGGATTGTCGGATGGATTCAAAGCTGAGTGGGATGGATATCTGAATGATAGAGCACATGGCCTAGTGGTCCGTGAATGTAATTGTGGATCACGATAAAGTCACTGGCCTAGTGACCCCAGAGCCAAACTGTGGGTTGCGGTAAAGCCAGGATTGTGTTGCCTCGGTGGGCCTAGGAATCCTTGCTGGTGAATGACAGGATATACTATAAAGCCAAGAGGTGGATTGCTCTTTGTTAGGCCTAGTAATCCCAGGTTTGGGATATGCGGTAAAGCCTGGAGAGTGGGTCTCGGTTTAGGGCCTAGTGATATGGGTTTGGATTGTGGTAAAGCCTGAGAGGCTAGGAGATAGGAAAATTCCTCACGGTGTAGGTGGAGAAATCCAGTGGCATCCATGCTTGTTTGGCCTAGTTATCGAGTGGAGATCACGATAAATCCTATTATGATGTGTTCATTGTGTTGGCCTAGTGATCCGGGATGGATTACAGTAAAGTCTGGTTTTTGTTGATGAGGGTGAGGTGGTTTAGCCTCAGTATGCCCTAGTTGGTTCTTTTGGTTTGAGTCCCACATTCATGCTTGGAATATGGCACGGGGGTGAATGGTTGAAGAGAGATTTGGCTCAGCCATTCTATGGTCAGGTGGAACGTGGTAGTCCCATCTCCGGTTGGTTTATTGCATTCATTAATGAGAAATTCATTCCCTTGATTTCCATGTGCAAATGTATTGATGTATATGTGGATTTTGATGGCTGATATGTTTATGGTAATTATGTTCCTATTATGTTGGTTATATCTATATTCTATGACGTCAACTATGTACGACTTTCATCATGTTTTTACTTGTAAATGAATGGATAGTGTATCTATGGCCTAATAGATGATAATGGAACAAATGACATGAGGGAACAATGGTTCATAGCGATTCTCATATAAGTATGAAATCCCTACACTTAATTATGTTGTTTACACGTGTTGGTTACATGTTGATGATATGTTTGATGAAATGCCTGGAATGGCTAGTAGGCGTCTGGTTATGGTCTTGTTCAGCTTATTGCTTTTGTAACATTGTTTCCCTGTATTTTTAATGATTTCAAGCTATCACTTGATTCTGGGTAGTGGCTTGGGCTATGGGCCTGAAAAAGTGGCTTAAATCTCAGGGATCGTTGGCACATAACTGACAATTTTGGTCTCTGGTCACTGAAAGACAATCCTGTGAGAGAGACTTTAGGTTGTTGGTCTCTCCCTTTCCCATAACATGAGAGAGACTATGGCCTAAGAGATCCAGAACAACAGTTGGACCCAGGGACAGACTGTCTGAGTGGTTGACATGTCTCCTGAGGGTTCTGTTGCTAATGTTGGATGACCGTGTTTGATGTTTCCGTCGATTCCACTTCCTTAAGGTCACATAGGAGGTCGAATATGATCATAGTAGCCTCTTGTCTCATGTTTACCCTAGTTGGCATGGTTACTTGGGCAGATGTGGGAGGAGGGTGTTACATTTATTGTAGCATGAAATGATTTAAGGCTATTTTGTGTTGATTGTATGATGGTATTGTTGCTTTCAACTATGCTTAAAGTTTTTTCATGAAAAAATTCATATTTTTGTGATATTTCTTTCTATTTGGATTAATTTATGGCTAGTGTGTTGCTAATCCCAACAAGAAAAAATAGCTCAAACCACCCATCTAATGGTGTTCATGGGATTAATGGATGTAATAGTGTGGTCACCATTGCAATATCCTAGCTAGTTTCTATGCTTGGTATTTCATAAATAACAATCCATTCATGTTTTTAGAGGTTGTTGATATCTAACATGCAAGACCATACAAATTCATTGTGGGGTTTTCCTATTGTCTTTGAATTTGATTTTGGTTGTTATAGTTGAATTGAGTAGTAGGTTTGTGTCTCATGGTCTCAAGCAAAATCGTTTATTACGATTGAACATCTTCCTGATGTAATCTTACAACCACTCATAAAGTAATGCTAAAAAATTCATTATGGGGATTATGCTAACATGTTTTTAGGTAAGGGCATAGTGAATGAAAGTGCTTCCTCTTTTATCAATGTTATAACTGAATATGTACTTGTTATTGAGTGTGGTAAGACCATTGTTCGATATTATTATCTTGGCAAGCAACATGGTTAAGGAACGAATGATTCAAGTTCAAATGGATGTCTTTGTATCCATTGTCTCGTTCTTGTAAAATATGATAAAAGAAGACACACAAAACATAAGAATGCTCATTACACAATTGTTTTTCACCTAAATTGAATATTAAATATAGCTACTTGTTCATTAGAATAATAAGAGGCATAATATCGGGGATGCTTAATTTGGGCAAAATCCAACCTTCATTGATAACTGACAAGTAAAAATATGGGGAGTTTAGTTCACTAAACATTAGTTCAAGCATTGCAATGTATATATAATAATGAATTGAACACATAACAACCCAAAGACACATGCCTCCAAAATAAATCATGTAAAATGTATTATGCTCGATCTTGTAAGCATATGTATGGTTAATGATTCAATTACTAATCCTTTAAAGGATTCATGTTTGCGAGATGGACTAGCCATAGGCCTACCATCCACATATTACACTAGCCATTATTTTAAGCAAAACAAATTATGTGTCAATTGCTTTACTTTTCTTCAATTATGGGTGCCAAATGTATCTATTAACTGGATTGAGAAGAAAAATATGGAAGGAATATCAAGGTTCCCCCCTTAAAATAATATCACATGTTTGGAGTTTTGTATTGAGTGCATCAAAAGACATTATGAACATTGTACGAAGAAGGACATGAAATGGTCCATAATCTTCCCCAAGCATATCAATCGTTTTTTTTTTTTGGATGAAATGCACATCTTAGGAAACCCACTAATCACTTACCTTCATTTTGAGGATGATATCTAGTGTAAACTGGCCAATTGCAATTTTGTCAACCAAACTCAAAGGGGACATTGAGTGAGGCCCATGATATTTGTAGTGGTAGCCGACCTAGGGACTTGACCCCACGATCGCTTATGTGTAATTCCCAAGACTTAACTATTTGAGCTAATCCATCGACCTACCAAACATGTCAAATTTATAGGAATAATTGGATGTTACATCGGGTTCTTACATGTTTGAATATTTGGCTTGTGTTTATGTGTAAGCACATTATGTTTTCTATGATGAATATGGGGATGTAGATGTTACTTAATGAGCATGAGAATCATTGTGAATTTTAGAGTTCCACTCAATATGAGTATGAGGTTACCACATGGAGTCAAGGATGAGATTAATGGTTGGACAATGAGTTCTGTTGTAGCGGCTACAACCACCCTCGATAATTTTGCCTTAGCTTCGTTTTGGAACCTCCCTACCAACCATCCTAGCAGCATGTCTTGCACTGTTAAGTACATAGGATTCATTGGTTTTTCAACAGCTTACTAGCCTGTGCATGTTAGTTTGCTTCACTCCCCTCACAGGTTGCCACTCTGGACTTGGGCTAGTTGCTGGTTGAGCAGCTCCCTCAGAAAATTGCACAATTCTGGAGGGGAACCAGCCTTCCCTCCAGAAAATGTGCAAATATACTAGGCAGCCTACTGGGCTCATAAATTGCGCAATGCAGTCATACAATATTCCTTGGGAAAATTGCACAATCTGGCCCGGCACTGCAGCTTAGCCCAGAAGTTGCGAAAATCAGTTGGGCAGATTGCTAAGCTCCAAAATTGCGCAGAGCAGTCAGACAGGATTCCTTGGAAAAACCGCGCAATCTAGCCAGCACTACAACTCAACCCAGAAATTGTACAATTTTGGGCAGCACTCCCCTGCTCCTCCCAGAAATTCCGCAATCCCTCTGGGACAACCAACCCAACTCTTCCTAGAAATTGCGCAATTCTAGGCAGCAGTCACTTTCTCCTCCAAAAATTGCAGAACCCCTCTAGGAAAGCCAGCCTAGTTCCTCTAAGAAATTACGCAAATTCCTCTCTCAGTCAAGCAGGTCGTTGCATGTGCCTTCGGGTTGACCAGTTCCCTCTAGGATTGAGCAAAATTGATTTGCATGCATTGGTTGCTCTTCCCGAAATAGCAAGAGGGTGCATGAAAAAGGAATCCCTAGATATAGGGATCTATTTTTAGTAGCTGGAGGTTACATGCAAAGCTCATTTTAAAAACCTCTCACCAAATGTCGCTTTTCCTAGATTTGTGGCATGCGCGTCATAACCTCGATCCTATCAAAACTCATGAATCGGACGCTGCAGAGCTCATTCCTCACATCGATCTTGCAACTTTGACATCCCATATTGCATCTAGGAGTCTTCGGCATTTTCAGGTTAGTTGTTTCAGGGTAAGTCTATTTTTCATTTCTTATGTTGCATTTCTGTTGCTTTTTGTGTTTCGCATTGTGTGAGTGTTGTCTTCTTGATTTCAATGAGCACTTGTTATTATTTTAATGTATGTTAGCTTGTAGAAGCACTGTTTCAGTTTTCGTTCGCATCTCACTGTTGTCACATGCATGACATTGTTTTGCACCAACGGTCGCCGTTGCAGCGACTCGCTTCACACACATGCATGATTTCTCATTTTCTTAATCCCGCACTTACTGTTTGCGTGCATGATCATTCTCTCTTGTTTACACTAAGTTTCACCATGCATTCAGACTTCTCATGCTTTCAGTCGCCTGTCGGCGGGTCTAGGCTGCCTTAGCCCAGACCTTGCCTTGCCCGACTAGCATTGCACATTTCTGGAAGTGAAGGCTTTGCCTTCCCTCCAAAAATTGCACAAGTCTGGCCCAACACTGACCTCCAGGCTTGCATTGCGCAATTATGGGAGGCAGTGCCTTATTGGCCCCAAAAATTGCGCAATGCAATTTGTTGGTTTGCATGTCACTGCTAACTGAAATTATGCATTGCACAATTTCAGTCCTCAATGGGCTACGATGGACTGTGCATTACGTAGTTCCAACAGTCAAAAAGCCTCTCGACAGCTCGGACTATGCCTTGCGCAGTTTTGGCAGCCAGTGTCCTAGCCTCCCGGTGAAAATTGTGCAATCTTCACAGATAGTCACACAGGTATGTTGCATGTTAGTCCTTCAACTTGTTTTGGTTTTCGACTGACAAATTTTTTATCATGAGTGTTGCTATGTCTTCAGGTATCACAGGTGTTCGTCTACCTCTCAACAACACAGGTACAATGGCTTCTAGGACAGCAAAGTCGAAGACACCGTTTAGAACACAACTGGGGATGCATTCGATCAAATGTCTATGAACTTGCTTATCTATGAAGACATCAAGTTGTTCATGGACAAGGATATCAAGATGAAATGGAAGCGGCATCACAACAAGCAAAACCATCAAAAGAAACAGAAGGTAGCACACCTACATGCGACAAATGCAAGATGAAGGTTATTGACAGCACAGAGGCGGAACACAGTTGCAAGCTCAAGCAGATCCACTTGCGTTGAAATCAACTTTGGAGATTAAGGCTATGAGGTGACGATGCAACGAGAGGATCACACAAAGGCAGAGAGAGAAACAGAGAAGGAGTTGCAGGTGTTGAAGTGACAACCCAAGGAAGAACAAGAGCCGCACAGACGAGAGGAGTTGCGGCAGGAACATGTACAACAGGAGGCACAACATGCACAAACTGATGAAACTGCACCCATATAAGTTATAGGCCCAGCCCAACAGCTGGAACAGAGCAGATAGGATGAGCAGTACTGTTGATCACATGCAAGGGTGTTCAGGAGCATGGATGTCATTGTGCGCACGCATGTGATCCCACCCATTTGGCACACTCACCGAGGTGAAGACAAGAAGAAATTCCAACTGGAGCTGAACATGTATTTCGACAAGTTGATGGACATGATCATCAACACACACTTGGAGATCAGCACAAACACTATGCATCATTATGTTGCTAGTCCAGCTGCACTCAAGACGATGATGCGCGTGTTAGTGGACGAGTTGAACAGAGGAGCCATATCAGAGTACCCGGATGCAACGAAGGCAAGAGTTCGCTGTCAGCAGGATGTCATCATTGAGCGCATGGACACCATCATGGATGACCAAGCTTGGCATCAGTTCACCACCGTCTATCATTGGAAGGATTTCGAAGAGTTGGTCTTACCACACTTGTTTGAGTGTTAGTGATGTCTTGCATGTCTTGCTCAAGCCTATTTTGTCTCACATGGGTACATGTGCAAATTGTATGTAACATCTTGTCAAGTGGAAGTTCAAGTGTCGATAGTTGAATGTAACAGTCATAGAATAGTTGAAGAGTCATGAGGGTAGATGAACAGTCACAAAGGGGAATGTCAAGGTTCACCCCACTCTTTGCTATATATAGTCCCTCATAACTCATTGTAGAGGCTTTTGGTCAGCCAAGCTTCCGATAGGAGTATCTTAGAGAAAGCTTGGAGAGTATTGTAATGAGCCTTGGCTTCTCCACAGTGCAGAGCTAGTATATCTCTTTGGAGGAGCAGGTGGCAGTGACTATAACGTTTCGCTATCGGGACTAGTGGTTGGTCATGGTTGTACTGTATGATTGGAACTTTCACTTCTTAATATAACAGAGCCAACACATTTCATGCATATGTTGTTATTGTATTTGAACTATCTTGTTTACTCTAATGATATATGTATCTGTTTGCTTACGCATGCATGTATAGACTCTTTCTTTATAAGTATGTATGAATCTTACTGAGACGTGTTGTTGGTTTAACCATCACTTTGGATTGCTAGCTTACATGCTTTCCTGTTTGTGATGCATCTTTGCTCGTGTGTTCCCTTCCAAGCCGCGTGCTTCCACAGGTTTCCAAGGGGCACACTCACCTCACTTTCTGTGTGTTAGAACCGTTCATGCACCTTCCTTGGCTTGTTGCACATGCCATACCCTTGCTACGAACAGGGACATCTTACTTGCTTCTACATGCAACCATGGTCAAGGTGATAATGTACGACCCACTGTTGGGACTCCTACACCAAACAATACGAGGTCTAGTTGGGACTTCTTACTTGGGAGATCCCTTGACATCTTGGTGGGTCCTGCAACATCAACATTTTGGTGCTAGAAGGAGGGCTAGATGACAAGCTAAGTCCTCACAATCTGTTTTGAATCTCAAGTTTCTCTTTCAGAGTGTATGTCTTGTGGAAACAACTTCGAAATCTCAGACAAGCTTTGAGATAACTTGTCACATAAAACATACGATGTTGGAGGCTACGTAGCCTTGGTCGGAGTTGTAGGCTCATGCGAAAGACATGGAATCTTTGAAGAATACATGACCAGTGCGTTGTTCGTCTACAAGGTTCGAGGGCTCCCCATGCATTGGTGTGCCACGCTACTCGAAAAATCTATTCATTCTCTTTCTCATCTGGTCGCAAAGATAGACCATGGTTTCAATCACTTTGACCATAAAGCACTCGACAAAGAAATTATGGAATTACGAAAAGCACCCACTGAATCCTTTGAACAATTTCACACACACTTTTGTAATCTTGCATACCGATTTCCCGAAGATGAAATTGATTGGGAATTTCTTGATGGAATATTTGAGTATCTTCTTTACATATCCGAAAATCCGTAATTCTTGAAATCACTCTAACCCCACTCAACACACTTCGGTGATGGAGTTGCGCAATCACAGGCAGGCACAATTGCTGTCACAAGTGACTGTCCGCCTTCACCTCATTAAACAATTCCACCATTCCAAAGTAATATGGGAGATCATGCACACACATCTGTTGAACTGTCACATCCTCCCACCCCACTTGCTCTTAATATCTGTGCAGATTTGGCTTGCAAGCTTGCTGGTTGTCACGTGGATTTGTTCCCTCAACCTCCATCCCCGCGTTCTGTTGATCCTCCGGATTGTACTGTTTCGTGTTCTTCCATTCTAGACTCCTCACCTGCTGTGAACGAGGACCAAGTTGTCGACGGAGTTGGTGTTATGCAACCAACCTATGCCATCATTCATGATGAGTGTGTGGGGGAATCTAAAGAAGAACCCGCAGTGAAGGATGACTCCCTTCCATCTGCGCGTCACCTGCTCTATCTTGACATCTCTTGTGATTCTGCCACTGTTGATTTCCCCTGTTAAAACTCATTTCCAGATGTTTCTACTTCTGATCATTCATAGGACACATCGGATGTTAGTCTATCATTACATTACGGAGAGGACACATCTTCCTCTGAAAATCCGTCCAATCTGTCATCTGTCATTTCCAAAAACACAGAGGGTGAACATCCTTGCTTCTTATCTAACCCTTTGCACGATTCATCAAATCATGAGGATGCTGACAAACATCCTGAATTTTCTGATCTTGGTTGTCGTGATCTCTCTACTTCTTCATTCGATCACGATATTGATTCAATCGTTGTTAATCTTTCTAAGACACTAGTCTACGATTATCTATCTACCGATGAAGTCAAAACCCCGCAGACTACGAGGCACTTCAACCCAAGCTGATGGTTATGTCAGGTCCTCGCTGCCTTGAGGTTGGTTTCACTTCCGATCAAGAAATTGTTGAAACTTACAAGGCTCCTCATCACTCTTTGCTTTGCATTGAAGATCAACCAAACACCCAGATTTCGCTTCCTCCACTCAAACTACACGACCCATTGCTCTTGCATTGGAGGAATCTTACACAACAAACACACTTGCGCAATGTAAGTGGTCTACCTCTCTCACGTTTTCTTGCATGTCACAGTCAAGAGAATGCGTATGCTTAAAATCTGCACGCAATGTAGCACAACACCATGGCAAGTCCACAAAGTGCATGTCATGCGTTTTCACTCATTTCTTTTCTATGGATGCACTTAAACCCGGGGTGTGTTTTTCTTCATCGTTATATATGTCATCCTTGTTGGTTTTCGCAACTGCGCTGTTCCGAACCATGCTTTCACCAACATGGGTCAACCAATGTGTCGGTGGCTGCATTGGAAGTATCACTTTACATAAGCAGACCCATGCACCATTAATTTAGGAGTAGGAGTAGTGTTTTCTTTTGGTTTGTTTGCTTGCATGCATGTTTGCTTCTTACTTTGCATGTTTGTTTGTTTGACTGCTTGTTTGCTTACACAGTTACTTTTGCTTTGCCTTTGTTTTCTTGTTTGCTTGTTCATTTACATCCATAGGTTAGTTTCGCATGAAACCGTCGCGACTCTTGAAACAAGCTGGGTAAAGTACAAGAGAATTTGTGCAGTTATCAGTACTTGGTTATCTATTGTCTTGCCTTTGTATGAAGAACTTGTTATCTTCAGTCCATGATACATCGATGGAAAATACGTACTGTTCAAAGTGAATCTTGGTGAAAACACAACGCTTGCACACTAACTAGTATCACCTACTCTAGTTGGTTGTTTTTGGGTTAATCCTTGTCAGCTCAGTCAAGTAGAGTAAGGTGAGGGGGAAAACCTTAACAAGCATGTCAGAGGTATATATAAACTACTTCTCTGAAGGAACAACCTCTTTTGCTCTCAATAAGTCATGATCCCTATTCCACCTTTGAAATGAATAAGTGTTATGCACAGTTATGAAAAATAAAAAAATGAAAAAGTGAAAAATTTCGGAAAAAATGAAAAATGAATAAGGCAAAAGAAGAGAGAGGCTTCCTATGCATAGAGGTGATGCAATTAACTCTATCGAGGTACTGACCAGGCTCGCTAGCAACAGAGCGGTGCTTATGTTCCTGCGTGACTCCGCCGGGGTACTGTCCAAGCCTACTGGCAACGGAGCAACACTAGAGATGAAACTAAAACTATGACGACCATAAAGCTTGTGCACCAATATACCCCTCATCCCTAATCGAAACAACTGTGTTGGCTTGGCTTGGAATGTGTGCCGATCGACCAAGAGCTTGGCAAATGCTACATCTTACAATCAAGCAAGTGTGGAAACCAAGATGAACAAAGAACTGAACAATACTTCCAGAGGTGTTAGACTTGCTTTTCATGAACAAGGTCCATTCAGAGAGCTGGAGTTCTACCAGTGTGTCACCAAGTGTTGTAACGACTACAACCATCCTCCAAAATTTTGCCTTAGCTTCATTTTGGAGCCTCCCTACCAACCATCCTAGTAGCATGTCTTTCACTATCAAGTACATAGGCTTCATTGGTTTTTCAGTAGCTTGCTGGCCTGTGCATGTTAGTTTGCTTCACTCTCCTTAATGGTTGCCACTCCGGACTTGGGCTAGTTGCTGGCTGAGCAACTCCCTCAAAAAATTGCACAATTTTGGAGGGGAACCAGCCTTCACTCTAGAAATTGTGCAAATCTGCTGGGCTCATAAATTGCGTAATGCAGTCAGATAGTCTTCCTTCGGAAAATTGTGCAATTTGGCCTAGAACTGTAGCTCAGCCCATAAATTGCAATAATCAATTGGGTAAACTGCTGAGCTCCAAAATTGCGTAGAGCAGTCAAACATACTTCCTTGGAAAAATTGTGCAATCTGGCCAACAATACAGCTCAGCTAAGAAATTGCGCAATTCTAGACAGCAATCAGCTGCTCCTCCCATAAATTACACAATCCCTCTCGGACAGGCAACCCAACTCCTACCAAAAATTGCGCAATTCTAGGTAGCAGTCACCGGTTCCACCCAAAAATTGTGTAATCCCTCTAGGACAACCAACCCAGTTCCTCTGAGAAATTACGCAAATCCCTCTCTTAGTCAAGCAGGTTGTTACATGTGCCTTCGGGTTGAATAGTTCCCTCCAGGACCGAGCAAAACTGATTTGCATGCATGGGTTGCTCTTCCCGAAATAGCAAAAGGCAACATGCAAAAGGAATCCCTAGATTTAGGGATCTATTTTTAGCATATGGAGGTTACATTGAAAGCTCATTTTAGAAACCTCTCGCCAAGTGTCGCTTTTCCTATGTTTGTGGCATGCGCATCATAACCTTGATCCTATCAAAACTTATGAACTGGAAGCTACAGAGCTCATTCCTCACATCGATCTTGCAACTCTGACATCCCACATTGCATCCAGGAGTCTTCGACACTTTTAGCTTAGCTGTTTCAGTGTAAGTATGCTTTTCATGTCTTGCGTTGCATTTCTGTTGCTTTTTGTGTTTCGCTTTGTGTGAGTTTTGTCTGCTTGATTTCAATGAGCACTTGCTGTCATTTTAATGTATGTTAGCTTGTAGAAGCACCATTTCAGTTTTCGTTCGCATCTCATTGTTGTCGCATGCATGACACTGTTTTGCACCGATGGTCGTCGTTGCGACGACTCGCTTCACACACATGCATGATTTCCTGTTTTCTAAATCATGCACTTACTATTTGCATGCATGATCATTCACTCTTGTTTACACTAAGTTTCAACATGCATTCAGACTTCTCATGCTTTCAGTCGCCCGTCAGTAGGTCTAGGCTGCCTTGGCCCGAACCTTGCCTTGCCCGGCTAGCATTGCACATTTCTGGAAGTGAAAGCTTTGCGTTCCCTCCAAAAATTTTGCAATTCTAGCCCAACATTGTTCTCCAGGCTTGCATTGCGCAATTCTGGGAGGCAGTGTCTTGCTGGCCCCAGAAACTATGCAATGCAGTTTGCTGGTTTACATGTCACTATTGACTGAAATTGTGCATTGCGCAGTTTTAGTCCTCAGCAGGTTAGGATGGACTATGCATCGCGCAGTTCCAGTAGTCATTCAGCCTCCCGACAACCCAGACTGTGCCTTGCGCAATTTTGGCAGTCAGTCTCCCAACCTCCTGGTGAAAATTGTGCAATCTTCACAATCAGTCACACAGGTATGTTGCATGTCAGTCCTTCAGTTTGTTTTGGTTTTCGACTGAAAAATTGCTTGTCATGAGTGTTGCTACGTCTCCAAGTATCACAAACGTTTGTCTTCCTCTTAGCAGCACAGGTACAATGGCTTCTAGGAGAGCAAAGTCGAAGACGCCGTTCAAAGCACAACTGGGGATGCAGTTGATTAAGTGTCTATGAACTTGCTTATCTATGAATACATCAAGTTGTTCATGGACAAGGATATCAAGATGAAATGGTAGCGACATCACATCAAGCAGCACCATCAACAGTAATAGAAGGTAGCACACCTGCATGTGACAAGTGCAAGAGGAAGGTTGTTGACAGCGCAGAGGCAGAACAAAGTTGCAAGCTCAAGCAGATCCACCTGTGTTGAAAGCAGTTTTGGAGAATGAGGCTATGAGGTAATGACGCAATGAGAGGATCGTGCGAAGGCAGAGAGAGAAACAGAGAAGGACTTGCAGGTGTTGAAGCGGCAACTCAAGGAAGAACAGGAGCCACACAAACGAGAGAAGGAGTTGCAGCAAGAACAGGTACATCAAGAGGCGCAACATGCACAAACTGATGAAATTGCGCCCATACAGGTTATATACCCAACCCAACAGCTGGCACAGAGCAGACAGGGTGAGTAGTGCTGTTGATCGCATGCAAGGGTGTTTAGGAGCATGGATGTGATTGTGTGCATGCATGCGATCCCACCCATTCGGCACACTCACCAAGGCGAAGACAAGAAGCAAGTCCGACTGGAGCTGAACATGTATTTCGACAAGTTGATGTGCATGGTCACCAGCATACACTTGGAGATCAACACAGACACTATGCATAAGTATGTTTCTGGCCCAGCTGCACCCAAGATGATGATGCGCATGTTAGCGGATGAGTTGGACAGAGGAGCCATATCAGAGTACCTGGATGCAACGGAGGCAAGAGTTCGCTTTCAACAGGATGTCACCATTGAGTGCACGGACACCATCGCAGATGACCAAGCTTGGCATCAGTTTTCCACCATCAATCATTGCAAGGATGTCGAAGAGTTGGTCTTACCACACTTTTCCGAGTTTAGTGATGTCTTGCATGGATTGCTCAAGCCTATTTTGTCTCACGTGGGTACATGTACAAATTGTATGTAACATCTTGTCAAGTGGAAGTTCAAGTGTCGATAGTTGAATATAACAGTCATAGAGTAGTTGAAGAGTCATGAGGGTAGATGAACAAGCACAAAGGGGAATGTTAAGGGTCACACCACCCTTTGCTATATATAGTCCCTCATAACTCATTGTAGAGGCCTTTGGTCAGCTAAGCTTCCAATAGGAGTATCTTAGAGAAAGCTTGGAGAGTATTATAACGAGCCTTGGCTTCTCCATAGTACAGAGCTAGTATATCTCTTTGGAGGAGCAGGCGACAGTGACTGTAACGTTCCACTATCGGGACTAGTGGATGGTCATGGTTGTATTGTATGATTGGAACTTTCACTTCTTAACATAACAAAGCCAACACGTTTCATGCATATGTTTTTAGTGTATTTCAACTATCTTGTTTACTCTAATGATATATGTATATATTTTCTTACGCATGCATGTATGGACTCTTTCTGTATAAGTATGTATGAATCTTACTGAGATATGCTGTTGGTTTAACCATCACTTTGGATTGCTATCTTACTTGCTTTCCAGTTTGTGATGCATCTTCTCTCGTGTGTTCCCTTCCAAGCCGCGTGCTTCCACAGGTTTCCAAGGGGCGCACTCACCTCACTTTCCATGTGTTAGAGCCGTTCATGCATCTTCCTTGGCTTGCTGCGTATGTCACACCCTTGCTACCAACAGGGACATCTTACTTGCTTCTGCACGCAACCGCGGTCAAGGCGATACCATACGGCCCACTGCTGGGATTCCTACACCAAACGTCTGAGGTCTAGTTGGGACTTTTTACCGGGGAGATCCCCTGACATGTTGGCGGGTCCAGCACCGTCAACAAGTTCATATTTCAATTATGACTCTATTGTCTTATTTCCTATGATGTTGAAAATAATATATTCTCCTTTTTGCCCTTGTTTATATGTTCATATGCAATTCCCTTAAGGGTTCCCTTCTCCTATTCTAAAGCATGTTAATTTTTCTTGGAACGAAGCTTCGTCTTATCATGACAAGGCTAATTGTATAATTACTGAGAGAAATAATTAAATTATTCAACAACAAACACAAACCATAAATGCTAACACCGTGTTTATATGGGAAAACCCAAACTCCAAGGAAAAACCCAACTAATGGAATTCCATTAGTCCTTAGCCAAAACCCTAGGCAAGTCGACCAAGTGAGCCTTCACAACTCATCTCCCTGACACTATTACAATGAAGTATTCCAAGCCTTTCAAAGGCTCCATTACACACAATCCATGGGCAACCAAAAAACCATGGGCCCAAATTGACCCAATCAACTTTGACTCTTTCCTTGAGTCAAGTTACTTAACAATCCCCCCTTAAACCTTGACTTTGGGTTTCCTTGGCTAAATTTAGCCAAATAGGCAAGTGAGCCATCCCCACTCACTCTAGCCCTTGCCCCCCCCCCCCTCAAAGTTTATACCTAGGGTGTCTATTAACATGACATGACCCCTATCACCTAGGTCTAACACCATACTTTATCGACAATTTCCCAGGGGTAAATATGCCTTAATAGGTCTTACAACAATATGTCCATTTACCTGCAATAATTTTGACTCCATTATAATATTTTTTTTGTTGCTCCGACATTTTTTCCCGTCTTCATCGCGGTGATGTTCTCCTTAATTTTGGACACCAACTCTTCTCACCGCGGTTCACATGGGTGGTCCATGCTGCTTTCTTGATTTGCGGTCAGTTTTGTGCAGACTCTGTGTTGATCTCTCCATCCACAAGGGCAAACAAACCCTTGGCAATAGGGGCGTCCCCCCTGAAGCCAACATTTGGCTCTAATACCAAATGTAGAATTACCGAGAGAAATAAATTATTTAACGAGATAAACAATTAAATTATTCAACAACAAACACAAACCATAAACATTAACACCATGTTTATCTTGGGAAAACCCCAACTCCAAGGAAAAACTTAGTTGATGGAATTCCATTAGTCCTTGGTCAAAACCCTAGGCAACGGCCAAGTCAGCCTTCACCACTCACCTCCCTAGCATTAAAGGTCCCATTACATGTAATCCACAAATAAATTACCATGAGCAACTAACAAACCATGGGCCCAAATTGATCCAATCAACTTGGACTCTTTCCTCGAATCTAATTTACCTAACAGTAATACACTAGTTTTAGCATTGCAAGGGAACATTAATACCAATTCGATTTCTCTTCAGCTTTGACATTGTAAAGGAACATTAATACCAATTCGATTTCTCTTCAGTTTTAACATTGCAAAGGGATATTAATACCAATTCGATTTCTCTTCAATTATATAGTCACAAGTGAGAAATATTTATTATGCTAAAATTATTTAATAGCTAAACTTAATTTCAACCATCTTAAATTCATTGATACATACTCACAACACTAGTACATCATTAATAAATCTTAAATAAAAATATATTAACTACTCACTTTCATTAAATTAGTTTAAATAAAATATATTAATTTAATTTCTTCTATTTGAAATAATAATAAAACTATCTGCTAAATAAATTATACTTATTGTTCAATTTTTCGATACAAACAAGAAAAACTAACTACTAAGTAATCCTTGCTTGCTAATCAATGATTGAAAGTAATCTTTAATTATGCTTGTTATTCAACTCTTTTATTTTTTAAGTTAAAGATAAAGTTAAGATGGTTGAAAAATGAAAGGAAAAAAATATTGTTCAAATTTTCCGATACAAACAAGAAAAACTAACTACTAAGTAATCCATTGCTTGCTAATCAATGATTGAAAGTAATCTTTACTTTAATTATGCTTGTTATTCAACTCTTTTATTTTTTAAGTTAAAGATAAAGTTAAGATGGTTGAAAAATGAAAGGAAAAAAATAAAAAGTTAAAAATAGTGTCATTGGAATAAATGATATGCGGATGACATTTAACTAAAAATTTAATATAAGACCAAGTCAATAATTTGGATCCTGTCATTACACAGCCATCTCTAATGGTCATAATCCCATATTTTATTTTCCAAAAAATACCCGTAAAATATCTAGTTTGTTGTTCTATATTACAATTTTATCCCTCTCGGAAACGGTCTACTAAAATATTTCAATATATCAAGCCACCCAGACGACTTTACGACGCTACTTGTTGACTTTTTGGGCGATTTCGCGAACCACGGAATTATCCGAAACGCGGTTATGAACAGGAACACGCAACCAACGAAAAAATTCAAAACAAGAAACTTTCGAAGAAAACACCACCACCAACGGTAACGGAAAATGTGCTCCCTTGTTCCTGGGTTGGCCAAACTCAAACCCGAGACGAGACCTCTGTACACATGGAGAGTGGAGTGGCCTACACAGCCCGTAATTTCAGTGGACATCTTTTCTCTTTAGGAGCCGATTGTCCGCCGGGAACTTCGCCGTCGACCGATATTCCATCCTCGAGGCCGTGGCCGCCGGAATGTGGCAAATATCGCCGAGAAGAATTAGTCGCTGAGACACTCTTTATTCCCGTCAGAAGGCGAAAGTCGGCGGAGGATACCGAAGGCTGCCCACTGCCCAGTACATAATCTAAAGATTTTCTTTGCTTCCATCTTTTTTCTCCCTTCCTTGGGAAGAGCCAGATAGTCGGCTCAGCTTAAGGAATTTGCGGATGGAGCCGAAGAGGATTTGCTCGACTCTTTATTCCTCACGTTATTAAATGTCCTGGCGTATTAGGTTTATAGGTCTCCTCTGCACAAGCTTAGGTTTAAATTCACACAATATCAATGATTGATTGCCGGAGAATAAAGGCTTTTCATGTTTTTCCGAGATTATTTACAGTTCTGTTGGCTACCTGCAACAGTGATTAATCCTTTCTGTAAGTTGCTTGCACTGATGAATGATCCTTTCCGTAAGTTGCTTGCACTGGTGAAGGTCCTTTATTTTAGTTATTTAAGACCGGCAACTGTCCTGTATGAATGGGCTCGTCGTTCTTCTGAAGGCCTCTCGGTTTTGGATATTTTTAGCTGAGATCCTTTATAATTAATGTAACAAAGGAATTTCAGTTAAAATTAATGTAATATTAAAGACTAAGTGTTTCATTTTGATTCTTTTTTGGCGATGAAGCCGTTAAGCTTTATTCCTGAAATTAAAGTGGAAGATAGCAACAAGTATGAAGAGAATTGAAATTCAACAGAATAGGAAGTGAATACATAGCATAAAGGTTGAAGGATAGGTTTTATGTTTTAAACAGTTCTAGAAGCTTCGGAAAAAAGAGATTTCTTAAACATTTCACTGTCATATGGTTGTGAATTTAACACAAAAATAGAGAAATGATTATATGCAAGGGCTGGCTGGAAGTGAAATTCATTTTTCGCATGCAATATTTCTGTTTTTCTTCATTTTTAGAGGTAGCTTTCCTTTTCGTCTTGTGCTATGTCTATTTTGCTTTGGCCTTTGAATAAGCTTGACAGTTTCAAGCACATTATTGACAAACTCTCTGTATTTATCATATTGATCTAGATATTAAATCGATGCAAATCGGCGGAGCTGTAGCTTTTAATCACGGGGCATTTTGACTCTCTCTTTTCTTCTTCAGGAAGTAAACCCTGTGAATCATGAGGAGGTAAGTATGGCTTATCTTTGCTCCCACCTGCTTGCGAACAAGGTATCCAATATCTTTAAGCATACTGTTGAATAATACGAAATTACGAATTGCATTTTCCAGGCAGTCAGAAGTGGAGTTGTTGCAGCGTTATCGCCGCGACCGGCAGGAACTGCTTAGGTTTATTTTAACAGCAGGGATAATTGAGAGAATTATAACACAGCCTGGGACTGTTTCGCTGGACGATGTAGACTTGGACCAAGTTAGTGTTGATTATGTCCTTCAATGTGCAAAGAAAGGTAAGCTTTTTACCACACCGAAGCTGTTTATTTTTTCAGAGATTGCTCTTTAATGTGGTCTATTTGCAAGTGGACAGTTAATTCGGTACTTTTAGTTGACAAGATACTTACAAATGCAGGTGGAGCATTAGATCTTTCAGAAGCTGTCAGGAAGTACTATGATGATCTGAAATTTCCCCTTATGGTGAGGACCCGAGCTGTTGCATACAGACCTGTGGTCACATCCAACTTCCATGTATTTGATTTAATTGGCAGTTGATAGCAATTGACAATCTAATCTAATATCAGTTATTTTCCATGTCCACTCTGATCTCAGGTTCTATGTCATCAACCTTTGCCCTACATAATTGAGCCAGCTTTAACAGTTGTCACATCCAACTTCCATGTATTTGATTTAATTGGCAGTTGATAGCAATTGACAATCTAATCTAATATCAGTTATTTTCCATGTCCACTCTGATCTCAGATTCTATGTCATCAACCTTTGCCCTACATAATTGAGCCAGCTTTAACAGTTGTAGCTAAGTTAAAATGTACATGACATAAAAAATTATTCCAGATAGGTCATTTTTGCAATGTTAACTAAACTGAGCTTGCTTTCAGAGTTACAAGGTGGTTTATTTTATTATCAGATGTTCTGTACACACTATACCCTTGTAGGTTTGATTTCAATGCCTTAGCTTTGGTGCCAAATATATTTTCTTCAGCTGTGTTTCTATTGTTTTTCTGTCATGTGGTGCTAGCCAATCTTAGCCAGGGCTGTGTTTATACAATGGAATCTCCTTGATGATGATACTTTGTATTATACAGGGCAATTAGTGTCGTATATTCCCAATCCAATATTCTTTGTCAGTGGATAATGCATGACACTGAACTTGTAATGAACCTGGATTTTCCACCACAGAGCAGCCATATGAGAGGTAAGGGAGGCCAACAATACAATGTTGGCCTTAGCCCTTACAAATAATCTATAATGAGCACTTGTAGTCCAACATAAGTGGGATGCTCCATGTTGATGTTATGCACAATAATGGCTCCAAGGTGATGTAGCTACCAAGGCAAGTCTGCATCCCTTCATCACAAGCCTCCATGGACTCCATTGATCCTCGTAAGCAATGTAATAAATTGGGTCAGCTGGCCTTGCAAAAATACTATTGAAGCCCTAGGCGTCCTTGAACCATCTCCAATCCTTTGAACAAAAATCCAAGCTACCACATGCCAACTAATCTTTGATGATCTCGTCCAAGCCACACAATGCTCCTCATCCCATGGGCGCTCTCCAAGCAATTGGATCTCCATGGGGTCCCAGTGAAGGGCATGCACCAAATTGCCACGAGAAATTCGATGCCTAAGGGAAAAACTCTTAAGCCAACAACCATTTTGAGGTCAGGCATACACTGAGCAAGCTTTCTCAACTGTGCAAATCCACCAAGGACTATCTCTCATGTACCTATCCATCTTGGATTATCCAGGAACTGAAAATACACCATGTACCTCAATTCTCATGTTGATAACTTGAAAGTTTCTGATAAGACAAACATTTAATATGATGCATATTGGGCTGGAAACAGTTAGGGCTTTTATTTCCTACAGGTTAAAGCAATTTTATTCTAAGTCCATTGCACAATGAAATCCTTTTGACGAAGCCAATAAGGTTGACTGTCATGGTTGCCAATGATGGTCCCCCATCTGTACTCTTTATTGATACATTTGAAATTTCAGTGGTGACTTTTTTTAATAGGAACACAAAGTGACTTTGGAGAACTGAGAATTCAAGATATTAATACTTTTCTTGCTCTATAATACCAAATTAAGTACTTAGTTACCTCTACTATCCTGGTAAAAATATATAGAGAGCAGTAGTATTTTCTGAGGGGTTATGCCGGCCTAAACATCTTATGATTGGCACATGCAGACTGGTTCTAAGTTAGGGGCAAAGTACCTTCTGGTCTCAAATCCCGAGTTATCTGGACCACCACCTCAGCGGAGACCACCTCCACTTGCAGTCAGTACACCAACAAAGCCTACAAACCTCCCAAAAATTTATTCTCCTCTATACTCTACTCCTTCACAGCAATTTTCTGTGGAAGAGGATATTGATGATTTTGAAGATGAAGATGAAGATGAAGATTCAATAGCAGAATGTGTCTCAAGGCGCCAGTTCAATGATATCACAGATCTTGTATTAGAGTTGCCAACTTTTAAATCAGGTAGTCTAAAGATGTTTTGCTTGTTCCCTTTTGTGTTTTGTTTCATATTAGTCAGTACAGCATGCGGAATAAGTCAAATAATGCCATGATATGTGGTAATTGATTTGTTTAATTGAGATGTAGACTGCCAATATTCGTTTTACAAACAAGTCATGGAATGGATTGAAGGAATTTAACAGGTGGGCTGATAATAGCATTGAAACTTGAGAAAGTCTAAGGAGATATATCTTCTTGATTGTGCAGGTTTATCAAGTGATGATCTTCGGGAAACAGCTTATGAAGTATTGCTAGCATCTGTTGGGGCTGCTGGGTAAGGGATTCTTTTGGCAGTTTTTTATGCTTTACATGATTGTATTTCAAGTTAGGTAAAAATTTATAAGAGACATTGGACACTTATCTTGCTGTCCAACTATGTCTGGTGTAATCAATCTTACTTGCTGGCATTTACTTTTAACCCAAGCAGTGGTCTTATACTTCCAAACAAGGAAAATAAAAAAGAGAAAAAATCAAAGTTTATGAGGAAGCTCACTGGTAGCAAGAGTGGGAAGCATAAGCCTCAGCCTCAACGAGCAACAGGCCTAACCGGATTACTCAATACCATGCGTGTACAAATGCAGGCAAGTGACATGATATCTTGTTTATTTGCTTGCATTGATGTGAGTGGTGGTGTGGTGTGATTACTTTGTGCCTTGAAGGATGTACAGTGCTAAGGATGTGCTTTCGCATGGTTTTATAAAAGGGATTTATTGCAAGATCACAATCATGATCATTAGGCAAATCATACTGTGGTTTTTGCAAAATATCTGTTTGACTAAATCTTTACCTTTCCAAAGTTATTTATTGCATGAGCACAATCATGATAATAATACTTTGGTTTGTGCAAAATGTCTTTCAAGTTTGCATCTTTCTTTTTGTTCTATGGCCTTAATTTTATTTTGGCTATTGTATTTGAATTTTGCTTGTTTATATTCGTAGCCGTGACATTCCCGGCATATGTGATTTTTAATTAAGTCTCCACCAATGCATTTTCTTACCATTCTTTTTCTAGACAATCTTGACTAAGTGGTTGCACAATATGCATCTATAAATGCCTGATTAACGGAGTTGTTTAGTTTGTGTCTATGCTGACTTGTTAACTTGCTAAGAAAGATTAAACACTTGCATTATCACTTTGACCTATTTGCAATAGGACAAAAATATCTTAACCATGGGAGGAAGTTGTAGTCTTCAAAAAGACTGCATCCAAAGTTCCAGTAAACTGGAAACAAAGGCTACGCTGTATGTGCAAAAAACGTCTTTCAATGTTGATATAAGTTTCTGGATATATGCGGTGTGCGAGTTTACTGATGTCCTACGTTTAGAGTGGTCTCACCACCCATCCACCCCTGATGATGGGTGGTGAGACCACTTGAAACGTAGGACATCAGTAAATTGGCCCACAGCATATATCCAGAAACTTATATCGACATGACTACTGGCTGTGGAAATATACACTCACAAATCATTCAATGTTCACAGTTCAATTTTTGGCATGCCAAGTCTCTATTGCAATGCTTTACTGAATCCTAATACCTATCAATTTATTGTATTCATGTTGAATTAAATCACAAAAGAAGTGGGACTTGTCCCAAAGCCTTATCTAGGTAGACCATAGAAGAGTCTCTTCACAAATTAACATACCTTTTCCATCTATTTTTGATGTTTTAATGGATTCATCTTCTTTTTTCAAGAAGGAGAAATTCTGAAGTTCCTTGATTGAGCACCTATTTTTCATATGTATTAATGCAATTTTGTTCAGGAGAATCTGTCCATGACACCTTATCTGTCAGGATGCACCGTTGACACTTTCATAGTGCAGATTGATCTCTGAGTAAAAATCATATAGTAATGCATTGTGATGACCTCCTAGGACCTCATAATAAAGAAATATTCATGGCTCTCAACTTTTCAATCTGAAAAAGTACATTTTGAAGTTATAAGTGATTATAGCCAGATTATTGTAACTACCTTGTTAACTAAAAACAGAAACTTGCTTTACTTCAGCCTATCCTGTACAGTGATATCAAGACGAATTGTAGAAACTGTTTTCCAAATCTAAATACAGCATGTGTGTAATATGATCAGAATCTACCGCTGAAGATGTTAAAATGCTTTTCTGGTCAACCAACTATTTTATTAGACATTTAAAGAAAGTTGAAAGCCACATGCACATCCCATGTCTGTTCAGCAAAGAGTTCAGTTACCATTAATCTGTAGGAAAATGCTCATGTGTGTGGGTACTCCCTAATATCAGTAACATACAGAAGAGTTTAGAGGTTATGAAGCAAATACTGAAATAGTTGATTAGAAACCAATTATTGAGAGTTTGATCCCTTACTCATCTATATTATATTAGCAATCCCCAATAGAAGAGAACTACAACTTTGAATGATATTTCATGCTTCTATTTTCATTTTGTTGCAAATATAATATCTGATAGAGCATTGACATATTTCTGATGAGTGCACTTGGTTGAGTGTTTTTACTGATACTCCTTATAATGCAAACTGGAAGTAATTGGCATGCATTTATGCTCTATATTTTATAACTTCGAAGTCAACTTTTCTTAGATGGGATACCATAAGTAAGAGTGTTTCACATGAACTTAGCTATTTTGACTTTACTCGTGTCTTTCCAAGGGCTTCAGTAAGATTCTCAATTCAATTTTCTTTGAAGCATTTTGTTACAGGGTTTATTGCATTTTCAACTGTAGCTGAACTTTTATGTGAAACTTTACTATTTTCTTTTGTCATCATTTATGAGATGAAGTAATACCATTTACTGCAGATCAAAAGCTGTGTGTTTATCTGCCAGATTTTGCCTATGTGAACAGGACTGCTTATTTGAAAACAATGTGGTTGTTTACTTACAGATTTCAGAAACAATGGATATACGAACAAGAGAGGGTTTACTTTCTGCTGCAGTAGGTAGAGTGTCCAACAGAATGGATACTCTTTTGGTCCCTTTAGAGCTTTTGTGCAGCATATCACTGGCTGAGTTCTCTGACAAAAGGTCATATTTACGGTGGCAAAAGCGACAGGTGGTATACAGGTTTAGAGTAGTTGCACCTCATGGATTATTTTTACTCAGGGTTGTTATCGTGGTACAGTGTTAAACTCTTGCTTGTCTTTTTATTTGTTTTAGATAAAAGTTTTGGAAGAAGGGCTTCTAAATCATCCTGCATTTGGACTTAAGGCTTCTGAGGGTATGGAAGTTGAATTCAGATCTCTCTTAGTGAAGATTGAAGAAGCTGAGGTACATGCTTATGAGAGGTAACTCTCCCTGAATGTTTTTCATTAATTAAAGTATCAAATGAGAATCGGCCTCAATTTTAAACCAACATTTGGCAGTACAAATTTTGTGATCCATTTGTGTTTCAATTACTTTGAAACCATAACGAGGATTCTTTTTCATTCATGATCTTAGGGGCTTCCTTATTCAGCGGGTTCAGCTCAGCGGGCGGAAGCTTTAAGGGCTTTGAGAAGAGTTGCTGTTGAACTTGTTGGAAGACCTACAAGAGTTGACGTGTCAGGTGAAATCTGCCACTGGGCAGATGGTTATCATCTGAATGTTCAGCTATATGAGAAGTTGTTGTGTAGTGTGTTTGATATTCTGGATGAAGGGAACCTACTTGAGGTTCGTTGTAAACATTTACTTGTGGATTCTTGTTTTGATAAAATTTGGCAAAGAAATTCCTAGCCGGATCAGTATTTGTCCACAGCATTATTATGGTAATGAATATTTAGTGTGTATTAAAATTATTTTGCAATTTACCAGGAAGCAGAAGGAATCCTTGAGCTCCTGAAGTCAACATGGCGAATCTTGGGCATTACTCAAACTGTCCATGATATGTGCTATACATGGGTACTGTTTCGGCAGGTATATTTAGAGTCAATCTAAATCTGCGTGTTTCATTTGTGGCTATCCCAATTGCTGGGAGAGAGCAACCATTTTTGTACATTGAGTACCATCATATGTGCAATAAAATAATAGACTCAGATTCTTTAGTTTCTTGAAAACTGTTATCATAGGAGCTCATGTATTAACTTTTCCTACCTTTTGTAGCTTTTATTTATGGAGAAAACACCTTTGGCACTTATAGCATGCCTATTAGCATCTCAGAGGCTCATGTGATATTTAAAAGTTATATACCTGATCCAAGCCACTTCCCACATTCAAACAGGCCTATTCTCGAGGATTAGAGACATTGGTATTTTCGAGATTATCTAGGTAGCAATCAAGTGCTTGTATGAGTCTGTCCTGGGTTGTCTCCATGTAGCACACACAGTTTATCAAGAGCACTATTTGGGTCAAGCAAGGGTGTCCACTATCCCTCACCTTGGTTGGGATTTACATCAATGAGTTGGAGTTTTGCCTTATTGGGCATATGCATGACAACAATGGGTGCCTTCTCCACCAAGTTTTCATTCCTATTCTTCTTTTCGCTGATGATGTGATCCTTTTGGCTTCATTCATCAAGGGTCAAGAAATAATGTCTCTGACTTCATTTATAAGAGATGTCAACGAAGATGGTAATAATATTAGTTTAATTTCAAACCTACTTAGCAAATAAAAAAACTAAAATCTCTGTCGAAATTGCAATTTGATTTTTACTAGGAATTGGAACACATCACGCTTAAGAAAGTAGCAACACGTGCACATATCTAAAACTAAATTCACATCACTGTTTATTACTGTTGAAAATAGGAAATACATGGAAAGCTTCAAACTGCACCCTTCACTTACTACTTCCCACTCTCAAAAACTGAATGAACTTCAGTTACTTCACTCACTACTTCCCACTCTGAGAAATTGAATGAAATAAAACCTATACGCTTGCGGCTTTCCTTCTCTATATACTAGAAAGCACAATGAATTTGGACACATGCATGACGTTGTCTTAACTGAAATATACCAAAACCCTAGATCTATTCCTGGCCTTGAGATTAATGGCTTCAACCTGTATGAAAGATTTTTTCTGAAGAAAGCTATGTCGCAGGAAACTTGGGCCCCCCTTGTGTTTCAGCCGCATTTAATTCGGAAACTTGACTGAACATGTTTCAGTTCATATGAAACACATTTCACATGTCAGAAATGTGTTTCATACAAACTGAAACACGTTTCAACGTCTGTACAATGCATTTCCAAATGAAATTTGTCTGATTTTGCCTTGATTTAATCGTTGGTATCCACATTTTTGGTTTTATTGTCTAATCAAAGGTTAATTATGAATTGATGAGACATCGAGAAACCTCTAAGACCAGAAATTTTTCTTTAAAGGTTGTCACTCTCAGTTTGCACCAAAATGTTATTAATTAATAGAATTGTTGAATTCTTAAAGTAAAAGAACTTTTACTTAAATTTTTAACATTACCACTAATTGTTTCAGGGTGTTTGAGAGTGTTTCCAACCTCATCAGTCTTCACATGGAGAAAGTAGAATTTCATATCCTATTCAAAATCTAGCAGACTTAACTGTTTCTAGAATTTTAGGATTATTTTCATTAGATTCTATCATGTATGAAGGTATGGTATTGGTAGTTATTCAAGAGCACCAAGTCCTTTATGTACCTCGATGTTAATGTTTTTGCTTGTTGGAACTTGGACTCCTCTGTCATGGCCTTAGCAAAAATGTATCTTTCACTCAAACTAAATAGTAAAATCATTGAATGGCATGCTAGGCTTTTCATAGCATATTTTAAAGCTTGGATTAGGTATCAAAATTGGGTGGTGTTGACTGATGTCCCTAGAGGATTGAGGTAGAGACAAAGGGTGATACTAATGACTAGGATCCCAATATAAGAGATACTGGACCATTGCTTGTCATTAAATGTTCTTGCTCATTTATTCATAATGATTTCTTTCCATGTTCCAATATAATGTGCTCTCTCTCTCTCTCTCTCTCTCTCTATATATATATATATATATCCCCGTTTCCAAATTTTTTGTGGGGTCACATTTCCAGTGCGTTTCCATTTCGAAAACGCATACCCGTTTCCCTGTATGAAGCAACTTAGGAAGAAAGTGTGCCCACTAGAAGAGAGTGTAGGTATGAATGCACACATCTCTCTTCTAGTGATTTGCACCTCATTTATTGTTGGAAAATTTCCACATGCAAAGTACCCTAATGAATTGTGCATGCAACTAGTAACTCAAGCAATCTTAGAAATAAAACTAAATTGCAAAACATAAAAAACATATAAATTAGAACTAAATTGAGTATGGCAAATGCATTCCAAAGCATGTTTGTGCTTTTTATCTCTTTCTCCTTCATAAATGCTCCTATGCCCTTATTCACCATTGTATGGAATTTGCTGAAGGAGGGTGTTATGTTGTTATTATCATGAAGGCTATTGTATGAACTATTGTACTATACCTTCTCAGCATGTCGCAATATCTTGTATGCTTAATGTTGCCATTAATGGTGCTTTGTGTGACACTTTTCAAGGTACTCTAATATCCAATAGTTTGAAGTTTTGCGAACTCAAAGGTGGGTTGAGATCGGTAATAATATCAGAGCTATTGCTCATTAGAGTCAATTTTTTGGGTCAACCCCCCTAGGTGGGCACTTTGTTGGTTTGTACTGTTCTTATTTCTTTGGGAGTCTGTGGGTATTTTGATGGATTACATACCTTTATTCAATTACTCTTTTGACGCACCTAGCCACCTCTTACCTATTACATAGGAGTTGAGAGAGATTGCCTTTGATGACATTTACATGTTGTGCATACAAGTCACTTGGACAGACCCATTGGGTGGGTTATGCTTGAAGATAGCCCTATAAGCAAAGAACTTCATGGAGTTGACAGACAACCTCATTGTTCGACCTTTGTACATATGGAATCACTAAATGCATGGTCTGTGCATTCCTTTTGATCGATTTTGAGTGGGTTCAAAATGCACTTAGACTTTGGGTGGAGGATGAGCACCAACTTTATTTGTGACAAGATCTATTGTGTGGGACAAGATTTGCTAGTTGTTCCATCTCTAATTGGTAGGGACAAGGGAGAACTTCATATTCGATTGCTTCACATAGTACAAGATCTAAGGGCATATCCATTATCTATTCAGGGAGTAATAGATCTTTAATAGTCTCTTTCGTTATCTTGAACAAAGATTCTTGGCTCGAGATGTGAGGGAGGTCCTGGGATTCCATTCCCAGTTTCTCTAGGCACTCACTAGACCAATCTCCACTAGGACTATCACTTCACTTTTTACAGTGCACCTATCTGCTAGGGGTTCCAAGTGATCAATTGATAGTAATCTTGCTTCTGATCCTAGATTAGTGAGGTTGCAGGGGACCATCTCTACTTTTGAAATACCCCATTAGCATTGTCGTTGCAAATGTCACACTAGTGATCAAATATGTTATCCCACATCTTAATGGTAGGTTGCTTTTTCCAAGTTGTGACACTATGCAATTCAGATATTCTAGACCCTTCTTTAGACGATCTTCTATACATAGTTTATTTCATTTGGCCTTGGATACTAGGGGAGATAGAGAACAAGTAAGAGCAACATGGCAGACAAGGAAGTTGTTGGTCATCCGTCATCTTAGGTTTGTCATCTAGGAGTGACCTCCTGTAGAGTGGATTCATCCTAGATTCTCAATATGATAGGTCAAGAAGGGGAAGAAGGGGGTGTCAGGGATTACTATAGGATGTTAGAATTGTAACGGGGTCCTTTGGGCCTTCTTTGGTGTTGTTTATGATTCACTTGACTTTTAAATATTATCTTCTGACAAATACCCATGGAGCCCCATTAAGACTATCTCAAAATATTCATTAAAAGATATCATTTCTATTTAGAATATAAGTAGGGAAGTTTGGGGTCGTGAGGCATAGCTTGTCTTTACTATGATTGCTTTCAAGGCACAATTGTAATGGTTATAGAGGATGAGGCTAAATTTATGTGGATTCAGGTTATTAGAGTCTCTCCCATCCCTTGGATATTTATTTTCCAGTTTGCTACTTTCCACCTACCTCAGTTTCTTCCCTGGATAGAGATTTTGATGGGGATTCGTACTAGGACTTGTACATTGTCATTATACATTGCTTTGCAATGGGGGAAGGTCATCCTTATAGGGGACTTCAATACCTATATTGGGACCTAGCTAATTATCCTTTATGAGAGGTTAGAGGATGCATTCTACTTACAAGAGATTGATATAGACTTTGTTGGTTTGCATAGGTCATTGGATGATGCCCTAGTACCCCTTTTAGCCTATGGGAAACACCTTTTGCATCTTGGTGAATCCCATGATCTACTGATTTTGATTCGTATCCCTTGTTTCCCTAATTTTGTCAATTTCACATGTTCCCTCTTACAGAGCAGGGTTTAGTGTGTTGGACTATGTCCTTGCCAACTAGGAAATGGTTTGGTATATTTGCTAGTTCTTTGTAACTAAAATATCTATAGCCGACCACACCTTCCTCTCATTTTCCCTCAATGTTGATTGCCCCCCACACCCTTGGCCCCTCCGTACCACCATAGTTTTTGTTGATGTAGACTGGGATGCCTATATTGTTGCCTTTATGAGTTCCTTTCCTCAGTGTCAAGTTATTTGAGGAGATTGAGAGGAGAAACCTTTGAGGTAGGATTCAAGTGGGATTTAGGCCAAAATATTAGATGATGGATCATATCCTCACTATATGGGCCATGATTGAGGAGGTGAGACATTGCTCTTCCAAAAGCCTATTGTTGTGTTGTAGACTTTTAGAAATATTTTGACTTAGTTCCATAGGATGCCATGATTCAAAGGATTTGAGACATTGGAGTTTCAAATAGAATAATATTCTTATGGCCACTATCATGCAACTTTATGAGATAGTCTTTGGTTGCCATTTTATAACCCATAAATTACCTGCTTTCATTAGGAGCATCGTCAAGGTGAAGAAGGGTTGTCCCCACTCACCCACATTACTTGTGATCCACATAAATGAGTGGAAGCCTCTTTTGCAAGAGCACATCTAGCTAGGCGATATGTGTTTGCTCCATCATGTTGTGATCTCCATGCTCCTATTTTTTGATCATGTGCTCTTCTTCTCCACTCTTGAGGGTCTACAAAGATAATTGGATGCTCTTGTGATGTTTTGCTACCTTTATGAGCTGTCGATCAACCTTGGGAAAACCAAGGTGATGACCTTCAATTGTTCGAAGAAGTTCCTTTTAGGTTTCCACTTTTACTTTCAAGGGGTGGTGTTTGAGATTACCAACAAACATATTCGGAAGGTTAGTTTTCCATGCATAGGTTTGAGTTGAGGCAGACTCTCCAGTGTCGAGTAAAAAAGTGGTATTTTCCCTTGCTCTTATAGGGAGACAATGTTTCCAACATCGTTTTTAGGACATCTCATCCAATTTGGACCTCATGAATTCCATCATTAGACCCACAATTTTGTATGGTTTAGAGGTATGGGGTTGAGTTTGCAAGTCAGATTGGGCCTATACAAAAAGAGTTTAGACCCTCTTATTTTGTTGCATCATCAAATGCAATAGGACTGTCCCCTAGTGCATCATCCATATATTGTTTGCAACACATGCCTTCTAGATCAAGACTGTCTTCAAATTAGTAGAGTTGTTGGATTGCTGCTAAATATTTTCGGAGTTGGTGGTAGGCGAAGACCTATATCCATATCTTGTCTAGCAATGTTTGGAGGTCATTGCGCATTTTGTTTCACCTTTTGTGAGAGCATAGTTTAGTATTTAGAAGTCTATTGTTTCCTTCAGTTAGTTGGTATATTAGCTAGGTTAGGTGATTTCTCTTACTTTGATAATTGCTTGTGATGTATTTTTACTTAACTTGATTAGCTTCTTCTTACACTTGATTATTATTAGTGTTCTTTATCATCAAACAACTACCAAACAATAAAATCAATGAGACAATAGGACTGTAGGCGATCATCCAGGGCCAAAACCTCTCCAACTGAGAGGAAAACCCACAAGAATTCTTCTCTTCTTATAGAACTTCAATTGAAGAATTCCAAGACCTATGACCCTTGACCAAGACCCTTCAAGACCAAGTCAAACCTTGCTTCCAACAACTTTTGCAATTTCGACTTACCCAACAGATTCTTTTGGAATTTCGATCTTCCCAGCAAATTCTTTTGCAACTTCGACCTGCCCAACAAACTCTTCTACAACTTTGACTTGCCCAACAAATTCTTCTGTAACTTCGACCTGCCCAACAAATTCTTCTGCCCAACAAATTCTCCTGCCCAACAAATATAGAAATCCTAACACGAGAGAGAGAGGCCTAAAAACTTCGATCTAGTTCTTCTCCTTCTTTTTCGCCCTTTACAACTTCTATCTTGAGAAGATCGAACTTGCTTGAATGAGTCTTCAAATGAGGTCAAGTTCCTTCTTATTTATAGGCTTGTGAGTGGTACGAATTGATATCTTTTGGCCGACTTGTCCCTTCATGTAGGCCGACTTGATCTTTGCACCATGACGAGGTCTTGGAGGGTCTTTTGACTCAACTTTGACTCAAATAAATTTTCTTTATACTATGTAACATGCCCAAATGGGTCTTCAATACATGACAATGATTCAATTGACTTTATGACAAACCTAGAAGCACTCGATGGGTGCTTGAACTAAGAATAAATTTCTCTTGAGCATAAAATCCATGCCTCAAGAATAACAATAATAAATTTATTTTTCTCTTTTCATTAAATACATAAAATCATGATTACATATGTCATTATGGAGACCGAACCTACTTACATATTTCAACAAGTAGATTGCCTTCCCTTGTTTAAGCATTCTTTGGATTCTTTGGGCCTCCTCTTGCTTGATAAGTAGGAGGTGAGTGGGATTATTTGGGAGGATATTTATAGGGAGTGTATCCAGGTTAGTTGGATTGCCAACTCTAGGGATATGAGACCTAATATGGCCTTTTATGCAGAGAACTTCCTGGAGCTCAGAGACATCCTCATAGTGCAGTCAGTTGCATGCTTTGACATGGGATGCATGGACTCGATATTCCGCTAGGCTAGTTTTGAGTGGGCTGTCATTAGCTTTGAGTGGAAGCCAAGCACCAAAGACCAGAAGAGGATAGGTTATGGTAGATCTGCCATTTATAGGGATAGAGATAGAGGGGATCTTTAATTTCAAATGCCCCCATTATTATGAAATACGTGGTTGGTTCCATTACTTTTTTAGGGAGCTCCATATCCTGCTCTCCACCTTTTTTCGATATTTAGTCTAGTTGTGCCTGGCCTTATACTTTGGAGAGGCTTGAATGCGTAGAGTTCACATTGCCCTTCCCTGCCCCCCTTTATTGACAATTTTATTCAAGTGCTCCTTGATAGGGGCACCAAGAGGAAAGAAGAGTGCAACACCATTATAGATCTTGGATATGTTAGACCTTGAGAGGTAAACCTTTAGCAGGGAAATCCATGCAGAGTTGTCATCAGAGGTCTTAAGATAGCTCGCGCTAGATTGATAGGCAAACCTCTTGTACCAAGTTTTGATAGAGGGCCAACTTTTGTAGATAGAGAGACATCCCCCAGATTAGATCCATTTCCTTTGGCCTCAGATGGTAGCAGAGCTTTGAGTTCAAAGGAGGATCCCCCCTCTACTTTGTGCTTCGCTCCAGAGCATTGTTATTCTTCTTCTTAGCATTGGGATACTAACACTAATTCATGCTTTGATAGGAGTGGCTTTTGCACTCCCACTTTGTACCAACACTTATGTTTCAAGTAGTCCCATTGACCTACTTTTGGTCATTTATTGGATGTTAATAAACTTTTCTTACGTTATCTCATTATTATGTAGCAAACCTTGATATTCTTACATTTTTTGTATTTAGGATTTTGGATATACTTGTACATTCTTCTTCCTACTTCAGGGCCTCTTTCCACCCTTACGGTCAAACTTAAGGTTTTAGCTTATATTAGTACTATGTATTTTGCAATGTTGCATTTTGCTTTAATAGGAAGCTCTTTTGAGCTCCCACATTGTAATGATGATATTGTACTCAATAGTTCTATTGACTTACTTTTGTGGTCATTTGTTGGAGATTAATAAAATTATCTACTTATGTTGGATCTCTCTAAATGAAGAGGACTCAATTGAATTGAGGTGGACGTTAATTGAAGTGGATTAAGTAAAAGCCAACCTTGCAGATAGGGTGCCTTATCTCTATGTCATAAATAGCTCAACTGAACTCAAATATAGAAAGAATGACTCCTCAAGTGGTATGACCCCCTTTCCAAGAAAATATTGGATTTAGGACCAAGAAACACAAAAAATAGCATGTGTATGAACTGAATCGAAGTGCAAGTGAAGTCTAACTGAAGTACATTGAAGTATCCATGAGTAACAACTCTAGGTTGGGCACACTTTTAATAGAGTCCATAATAGATTGATTGGGGTCTGCAATAGGAGTTCAAAAAAAAGAATGCAACAAATTATAGATATAACCATAAATATAGAGATGCAACAGAAATAACACTTCATTTCATTAATATCAAAATACTGAAATATGCTTACAAACATAATGGAAATAAGTTAGCTCAGGCGATGGTAGCTTATCTCTGAGAAGAGATGTGGCGACTACATGCCTCTGAATTGTGTTACAAAGAGGCTCAAAGGCCTATTTATTATTGAACAAGGAGGGAAAATCCTAAACAACCAAAACCCTAACCCTAGGAGATGGAACGCCAAGAGTTTGTGGGCCTCGTTGGGGTTAGTTGGGCAACCAACTTCCCGGGGTTGTAACTTGGTCATATTATCTCTGTTTGGCACGTACGATACCTTGTTGGAAATATCTCTCTGAGTACAACATGATTTGGGGCAAGCCTCTGCCTATAGCTATGGGCCTGCTGCAGACCTCAAAAAAACGCCGTTTAGGGGGTCAAAACTGCTCCGAAAGTTTAGAACCCAAAAAACTGCTAAAAATAGTAAATGCTGCAATAAACAAGGAAACAGATGAAACCAATTGGAGGTCTAGGTGGAATAGGAGGGTGGCCACCAATATCCACCTGGATCAGTCCTCCCTCCTTAGGAAGCAATGGTCCCCATTACGTGCAGAGCCTCCATTCAGTGAGGAAATTTCTGTTGAACTTGGTCCTTGGTGAACCACTTGCCCTAGTGAAGGAGTTGGCCTGCTTTGACAACTTGATATTGTTGGATCCTTTGTTGGCGAGTGTTCTTGATCTGCGTGTCCATGATCTGATCAATTGTGGCCTGTTCCATGTAGTTTGGTTTTAGCTCTGTTGGTGTGAGTTGTTTTGCAATGTTGGATGTGTCCATCAATGGTGGAAAGCATGGCCGAAGGCAGTTTACATTGAACACTGGGTGCAGACCAAGGAATGGTAGAATGCTGAGCATGAAGGCATTGTCCCCTACAACCTTGGTGATGGTGTGTGGTCCATATTGGAGATGGCGAAGCTTGTGTTGGGGTCCAGCAAGGCGCTCTTTCTGCAATGTAGCCAAACTTTTTCGCCCACCTGGAACTTTTGCGACGCTCGATGCTGATCATGGTGTTGCTTGTACTTAGCATTGGCTCTGTCCAATATATCATGGACCTACTGGCGGATGTGTTGAATGCGCTCAATGAAGCTGTTAGCCCTGTCGACTTCGGACTGGATGTGAGCCGAATCTCCTTGAGTTGCAAATGGGATGGCCACATTAATGGGACATAATGGCTGAAGTCTCAACCCTACTTGAAAGGGGTTGTGGCCCCTTGAGCTATGGAGAGCTCTGTTGTAGCTGTGCTGGACATAGGGAAGGATTGCATCCCATGTGTGTGGGTGCTTCGAGTTGTACATGCGCATAATGTGTATGATCATCTTGTTGACGACCTCTGTTTGGCCATCAGTTTGGGGGTGGAAAGACGTGGACTTAGTAAGTTTGGTATCCAACATCGACCAGAGACTTGACCAAAATGCACTTAGGAATTTGCTATCCCGGTCTGAGACAATGGACCGTGGGATCCCAAAATGTACCCACACTCGCTCAAAGAAGAGCTTAGCAATGGCCTTTGTTGTGATACTCTTCTTGCAGGCCGCCATAATGGCCATTTTAGAGAATCTGTCGACGACCACAAAAACGCAGTTGTTGCCGTGCTTAGTAGAAGGAAGGCCCGACATGTAGTCGTCCATGGAGGTGGATTCCCAAGTTCGAGTAGGAGTAGGTAGAGGAGTATATAAGCCTTGCTTCTTGATGGTTGGTTTGGCAATGGCATAGGCAGTGCGAGATCTAATGTAGTTCCTAACATCCTGACGGTGGTCTAATAAAAATACTTTTGCAGTACTGCCACTGTTTTCTCTACTCCGAAATGTCCAGGGACCCGATTGTATTGTGCCTCCCAAATCATCTTGGCACGCTCGCTCTAAGGAACACAAATGTGTCCCAGGTGGCATAACAGTGCATCCTGGAGGAGAAAATTTGGAACTTACTTACCTTCTAGGAGTGTCTGGTATGTGTTGCCAAATTCTAGATCGCTCTTGTAAAGATGCGGCCACCCTGAAGTCTCGTGCCCACAGGAATCGAGCACAGTGATAAATGCTATGACTGGTGGTCGGTTGAGGCAGTCTGCAACATTATTGGTGCTGCCCTTCTTGTACTTAGTGTTCAAATGGAATTGTTGCAGGTATATGGGCCATTTCTAATGGTGATCGTTTTGCAACATCCCTTGTGTTTGTATGAACTGCAGGGGTCGGTGGTCTGTGTGGATGACCGTTTCCTTCCCTAGAATGTAATGCTTCCATTGACGACAAGCCTGCACAATGGAATACATTTCTTTGTCATAGGTGGGATACTTTTGGATTGTGTCTGAAAGTGTCTCACTGTGGTAAGCCATTGGATGCCCCTGTTGAGTAAGAACTGCACCAATAGCATAGTCGGAGGCATCTGTCTCAATCTCAAATGGTTGCTACAGGTCTGGTAATGTGAGCACTGGTGCAGAGCAGAGGTGATGCTTCAACTCAACAAATGCCTTCTGTTGGGTTTCATACCAAAAAAACTTTGCTTTCGCTCTGCCCTTGGTGACTTGACTTAAAGGCCAAGTGATATGAGAGAACCCCAACACGAACCTGTGGTAAAATTGGGAAGACCCAAAAAGCTGCGGAGCTCTCTTAGAGTGATTGGGGTTAGCCAATCCTGAATGACTTCTATCTTGGTTGGGTCCACATGCACACCCTGCTCATCAATGGCGTACCCCATATATTGAACTTGGGTCATACTAAAAGTGCATTTCTCCAAATTGGCACACAACTTGTGTTGTCGTAGGGTTTGGAGGACCTGTCGAATATGGTGGAGGTGCTCTTCCCAACTTTGGCTGAAGATCAAGATGTCATCTAAATACACCACCATGAATGCATTGGTGAAGGGTCGCAAGATATCGTCGATCAATCTCGTGAAGGTTGCGGGGGCATTCGTCAACTTGAAAGGCATGACTAACCATTCAGAAAGGCCCTCCTTGGATTTGAATGTAGTTTTCCACACATCTAAGGGTTTGATAGGCACCTGGTGATAACCGAACTTCAAGTCAGCCTTGTTGAAATATTTGGCCCCTTTGAGTTGGTCTAGAAGGTCATCAATCCGTGGGATTGGGTACCTATTCCGGACAATGATCTTGTTCAGCGCCCGATAGTCAATGCAGATTCTCCAGGGCATGTCCTTTTGTACCAATACAATTGAGCTCCCGCAGGGTGATGAGCTTGGCCTGATGTGCCCTTTCTGCAACAACTCCTGAATCTGCCTCTTGATCTCATCGTTCTCCAAAACAGAGCGTCGATAGATCGGTCCATTGGGTAGTAGTGTGCTCGGGGTCAGATCGATGGAGTGCTTGACCTGATAGTGCAGAGGTACCCTTGTAGGTGAGGCGAAAATGTCCTTGTACTCCTCCACGACCTTGTCCATCTGCTGTTGCTGTGCGGAAGAGCCCTGTCTGGAAGCCATGGCCACAATCTTCTTCTTTCCCTGAGGGCGAATCATGGGAAAATAAATTTCCTGGTCTGTGAAATGATCTTACTACCTTGCTTTGCAGTGATCAAAGGGATGGCGGTAGGCGGGGCTACGTCCGGTATCCTGTACAAGTTATTGCCCAAAGTGATAATCATAGAGCGAGGTCTAGACTCATATACAACATGCCGCTTCTACAAGTATGGTTGTCCTAATAATACATCACAAACTTCAAGAGGAACAACATCACACAGTACCTCATCTGTGAAGGGCTTGATGCTGTAGGGAAGGCGACATTGCTGGCTGACTCAGAGATCTCGTCCTTGGTGAAGCCACCCGATGGTGTACGACTGCGAATGTGTTGTAGTCAGTAGGGCCAACCGCTTGACGACCTCTGCTGAAATGAGGTTCTTTTGGCTCTCGCTGTCGACAATGAACTGCAATAGAGAACCCTTCACCCACATCTGCGAGTGGAAGGTTTCCCCTCCTCTGGATCTTCAAGCTCATTCTTTTGGATCTTGGTGGTGGCCATGGTGGCACTGGGCTCTACATTAATGATCTGCTTCCCTTTGTCATTCCCCTTGTCGAGTTCTGATTCAATGATTCGGAAGCCTTCAGCTTGGCCACCAGTGACTGCTTGGCCAGACACTCACTTGTGTTGTGAGTGGAGCTCTTATGGAACTCACACCATTTTCCGTGTCCTTCTTTGTCTTCATGGTGTTGTTTTTTGCTTGTGGCTTTAGCGGGTTGTCCTGGGTTGCCCCGCCTTGGCTTTGTCCTTTGCTCTGTGGTTTGGGGGCGACTTTCTCTTCCTTTAGATTCACAGATCCGAAGTCTAGCTTCTTCTGTTTAAACTTCTGCCCAATCTTGATAGCGTATCAGTATGCCGTGCCGAGTGAGGATATGTCCAAGAACTCCATCTCGTCCTGGATGTACCTGTGTAGATAGTCGTGGTACTTGAGTACCAAATGTCGCTCAGAATCCTTAATACCCCACTTCGTACGAAGGGTATGCAAAACATTGGTAAACTCCTGCACGTCTTGGTCCCTTCCTTGCCACAACGTGGTCCACTTTATGTATTTATCCTCATAACTCCCGACAGGGTAGTACTGCTCCTTGTTGGCGTCCCAGAACGAATTCTAAGTGGGTGTGACTGAAAATAGTGATGGTGTACTTTCGTCCTTCTTCTCACAGTAGGTTTCCCACCAGTCCTTGACATGGGGGGCGACTTTGAGAAGTGAAAAAGTAATATTTTCCCGACTGGAAAAATCATGAACAAAAAAATATCCTTCTAGCAGATTTAACCATTTATCTACAACGTCCGCATCTATTTGACCTTCAAATATGGGGATGTCAAAGTTAACTTGTACCTTAAAGGGTGTGGCGCTTCTAGAGTGGCTGCTGGAAGGAGATGCGTCGCCTTTGGGTAGTCGCTGAAGGATCTGGACAAAGTTGTCCATCATCGCGTTCCTTTGTTGCTCGAGGGCTTCTTCGAGAAAGATTTTGAAAGGATCTCCTGCCCCCTCGTCTTTCTTCTCTTTCGCCATGGGAGGCCGTTGGGGTTTGCGAGGTTGATCTTGCAAAGGTTCGACCAGTTCGAGCCCTAACTCCTTATATCCCAACCTCGTTGGGGACATGCAAAGAAAAACAGAGAAAGTGCAGACCGCTTTGATACCACTGATTTGAACTTAAACAGGAGCACAACACCTCGTTGGGGACATGCAAAGAAAAACAGAGAAAGAGCAGACCGCTTTGATACCACTGATCTGAACTTAAACAGGAACACAACAAATTACAGTATAACCATAGATACAAAGATGTAGCAAAAATAACATTTCATTTAATTACTAACAAAACACTGAAATATGCTTAGAAACAGAATGGAAATAAATTTGCTCGGGCAGTTGTAGCTTATCTCTGAGAAGAGATGTGGTGGCTACATGCTTCTGAACTGTGTTACAATGAAGCTCAAAGGGCTATTTATTATTGAACAACAAGGGAAAACCCTAAACAACCAAAACCCTAACCCTAAGAGATGGAACACCAAGAGTTTGTGGGCCCCGTTGGGGTTAGTTGGGCAGCCAACTTCTTGGGGTCGTAGCTTGGTTATCTTCGTTTGGCGCATATGATGCCTTGTTGGAAAGATCTCTCCGACTACTACAGGATTTGCGGTAGGCCCTTGCCTATGACTATGGGCCTGCTGCGGACCTAAAAAAAACGCCGTTTAGGGGGTCAAAATTGCTTTGGAAGTCCAGGACCTAAAAATATGCTAAAAATAGTAAATGTTGCAATAAACAAGGAAACAGATGAAACCGACTGGAGGTCTAGGTGGAATAGGCAGGTGGCCACTAATATCCACCTGGATCAAACCCATAATAGATCGATTGGGGTTTGCAATAGGAGTTCAAAAACCTTCTCAAAGGATGTGTCTTCTCTCTCATGAATTACTAATGCCTGGTCAACAAGTCAATTTGGGAAAATAAGGAACATTGATCTTTCATCATTGAGCAAGTGACATAGAGCATTTATTTGTGCAACAAGTTACTTGCTCTCCAAGCAAACTCTTAACTGGGCAATACTTGTCAACATGACTTGAAATTTATCATCAAGCAAGATGCAAATCTCAAGGTGAAAATATCATCATGAACAATCACGAATTTATATTGGGTCAATGACTCAATTGTTACTTCTACAAGGTGCAGGGACCTAAAATTTGACCTAATTTTGGAGTTTCTCATAATGACTTGAAATTTGACCTCATTGCTGTTCGACCTAAAGGGTACTAAATTATGACCAAATCTAAAAAAATTGAAACCCTAGTTTGACCTATTTTTTCACAATTTCAGATAATCACCGAATTTGAACGTGCTGGCAGCTGTCTTCGATAATGGTATATAAAAACATATTTATTTTTGAAAGTGCAGGAACCCTAATTTTGACCAAAATTTGACCTTATCCTGTTTTCGCCAAAGTTGAATCCTATGCACATTTCAGTAAAGGGTATCCAAATATTTTATCAAAGTTCAAGAAAGATGGATTTTTAAAAAATAGAAAATTTCGAAGAAAGCAATATTTTGAAAACCTGATTTTACCGTTTGGAAAATTCACCTGTGCCAGGTACTGCATTTGAAATGCAAGCATAGAGAGACCTGGTAAACTGAAAGCTTGTCGTGCTTTATATTTTGGTAAGGTTGTGGCCCTTCATTTCTTCCCCTCAAAGCCTTAGCTTTGTGAGCCGAGGAAAATATGATTGAAATGCCTTTATCTTTTTCTTGCAAAGAGCTAGTGTATCATCCTGATTGACCAGTTGGCTCATTAAGGAATTGAGACTATTTAGGTCAATGAAGTATCTGTAAACAAATGGATACTCCAGTATAATTGTTAGATGTTACAATTACAAAGTTAATTCTAAAGATAACAAGCATTTTGAAAGATCTTCAGCATGATTCTATTTCTCTGCTGGTATGAATGTAACTTGTTCTCTAAACGATAGCTTCTCTGAGGATCGCTTGCAAGAAACCTTTCAAATCTTTAAATCCAAGTAATGAAAATCTGCAACGATGTGCCAATTTTGAATTTAGCACTCTAAATGGTCGATGTTGAATGATGAACTTCGATGATAAGTTCATGCTGCAATGTGCCCACAAATTGTCGATCCTGGATATCTGTGAATGTATCCACAGACTGTCAATGCCAAAATGGCAGGATGAATTCTGAAGAAGTTCATTCCAAGTGATAAGGGTTAATTCATATGGCAGCTATTATTTTCAGCAAAACACAAAGGGAGTTGAAGGATTAAAGTCCAATATCCTTGCTTACAAAGTCCTTTGGTTTGTCTGCCATCAGTACGATCTGCCATTTGCTTATGAGTCATGTCACTAAGATTGCCTACTAATTATAGCTTGCAACTCCAATTTACAATCATCAATAAGTTATTATGTTGTCTGTAACATAGTCTGTGGTGATTTGCCTCCACACAAAGTCAAGACAAGCAGTGAAACTGATGTTATCTAGTTATGTTCTCATGCCCATCAAAATGACAGATACGAAAGTCAAATGGAAATTTTCCATTTATAATGTTATTTTCTCTACTTGTAATAGAAAATCAGTGTGTAAGATACAGGAAGGTGTGGCAGGGATTGTTATTATTTACATGTGGTTGATTAATAGGCATCTGAAATAAATTTGGATGCTTCTCTTTATTCTAGAACTCTCAGTTGGTTTGTTTATTTAACTATTGCTTACAGTTTCTTGGGACTGCCTTTTCAATCTGGTTTATGGTTTAAAAAGGTTCCGTATCAAAGTATGCATAGCCAGACAAGCTTTCTATTATCTGTAGAATATAATTATTGAATTCTAACCTTGAATACTGAAGTAACACTGGCTAGATTTTGTGATTTTAATTTTCCTCTGTTTCTGAAGTGAAGACGTATTAACATTTAGGAGAATTTGACTTTTTTTCTTTTAGTACACATGGCTTCTTTATATGATTTGAGTTTAACATAGGAGTTCAGCTTGTTCTCATAGGTTGGTGTTGTTGAAAGTTTGTTATGACAGGTGAGTCTGCCCTTTTACAACATGCAACGCTGCAGATGAAAAAAATTGCATCTGATGGAGAACGGAGTGCCCAAGAAAGGGTATACATGAAGAGTCTCTGTTGTACAGTGGAAACTACTGACGGTTATCAGGAACTAACTTTTCTGCAGTCTTTTCTTCTACCAATCAAGAAATGGTCTGACAAAAAACTTAGGGATTATCATTTGATGCCTTCTGAGGTTTGTAGTTATACATCCCATTTCCAATTTCTATGTTTTAGTTTTTCACTCTGCATGTGATAGATGCTGATAAAATATGCAGTAATATTGTAGATGTAGTGGCTAAGTTTTTCTTTGTGAATGTGACTGTCTCATTTTCTATATGTTATGAGGTATTGGATTTATTGATTGCTTAACGGACAATAGGGTAAGAAATGGATACACATTTCTTTCCAAATTATGTAATATTCTAAATAATTAATATCATCTTGATAAAACTGCATCATTATAACTTGATGGGATACGCGCACCTGTTTTCCAAGTTTTTGAATATCCACTTTATTTGTAAATTGCAATAGTTATTGCCTTTCATATCTAAGTGTGATCTGATGTAAGAATTATTTTGGTGTTTAAAACAGTTTTTTCTGAATAATGGAAACAACAGACTATGTGTTGGTTTTAGTGCACAAACACATTCGGAGAGAGGAGGGGGGCGGAAGGGAAAGGGAGATTAATGGAGGTGATATATTATTGCTATAAGCAATAAGTACATTGTCTAATTTATACCCCCCTGTATAGTTATTGAATTGACACCTCTTAACTTTCCACTAGCTACTAACACTAAATGCTACAAGATTTGCACTCCACGTTTTTATCCACGCTATTCCCTAGTTTACCATTGTGCATATTTTTGTTTTTGAGGCAGCAGCTGCTATGACTCAAATTAGCTGTCTGCATGTATTTTGTGTAAGCTTCTCGTATTAAAATTAGGGATACTATTATGGGACGGCAATCCATTACTGTACTTAGTGTCTCCTACAAGATTTTGGCCAAGGTGCTTGCTCTCTAGATGCATAGAGTTGCTTTGTGAATTGTTAGATAGGAACACAGGCAATTTTTTAGAGGGCACGTTCATCCCTGATGTAGTGAACTATGCATGGGAGGCGGATTGGGCCATGGAGATTAGCCAGAAATATTTGTTTCTTAAAATTGACTTTGTTCAATGAACCATATCCATCATTATGGATATGGTTCATTGCCTTGCATTTGGTTCTAATTGTGTTTTCCATGGTGAGAATTCTTTTCTACTGCTTCAACCTTCATTTTTGTGAACAACATAATGATTGATCACATCCAACTTCATTATTCAATCAGAGAAGTCTGTCCTCTTGCTGCCTATTTATATGTACTAGCTGCTGTTGCTTTGGGTTATTTATTGGAGTTGGCTAAGGTGAAAGGAAGAGTTTAGGGTATTTATCTTTTGAATGGGTTTAAGGTCATTAATAACCATTTTATTGATGATTCTCTTTTTCGAGTTTAGGTGGGTCGATAATCAAGGGAGGCTAATAGGGGTTGTTTGGATCTTCTTTGGAGTGCTTTTGAAGTGGTGGTTAGTGAGAGCATAACTAACTTGTTGGGATTGATGATCCCATAGCTTGGATCCCCTCTCTATGGAATTGGGTGATGCCCGAAGTGATTGTTAAATGCCTAGGGATCTTGTTTGGTGCATGTCTTTCAATTGTACCAAGCTTTAGTGAAAGCTTCTCGTATGGCATTATGAGGCTCTATCTTATATAGGTATGCTGACAATTGTTTCATGAATTCTGTAGGCATCCCACATTTATCACGTTTCTTGTTCCCTAGCAACTAAGTTGCACGAAATGCCGAAACGTTTCAGAGTTTCCAAAACGGGTATGCTTAGAAACGTCGCCTTCCAAAAATGGAAACGTCGGTTGAAACGTCATATATATATATATATAGTGAATAACACATTATCTTGCAAGAAAAAAGGAAATAAGATCCATAGATGACAATTTAGAATGTAAAACAACTCTATATTAACTCTATTAGATGATTACACGATGGTAGAGTTTCAGCTGAGTTTTGGAGTTTTGGGTATGGGTACGGTTTGAAACGCCGGATTCCTTGAAGTTTTGTGCAACATAGCCTAGCAGGTTCAATTAGGGAAATTGGATTGGGTTCTTAGGTTTCTTTTCTTTGGTTCAATTAACGTGGTGAGCTAGGACTAGGTTTGTTACCTCCCATTTTCTATGAGGATTACATCTGTGATTTTGATCACATGACTTGGAGATTTGCAAGGTGGCATAGTGATTCTAGCCTTCCAAAGGAGAATCTAGATAGAAGCTTTTCCAATTTTGCATTGTGGAGTATTGGGCTTGATTTTGGACATACCACTTCCATTGAGTGGATGGTGCCATGGTGGTGGAGACTCATCTTCTCCTCGATTGATTCTCATGGTTTGGTTCTCTCTTCATGGTTTCCCGTGTTTTAGTTGATGATTATGAGATGATCTTTGATGCCACTATTTTTCTATGTGATGGTCACCCTTTGCATGGAAGAAAGATGTGATCATGGCTTAAGCTGTTTGGGCTCATGGATGATAAATGATAATGAGAGCGCTATACTACTAAACATGCTCATGATAATCCTATTGTGATACTTGACACCTATAGCACTTTGTTATGACATGGAGTCTGGACTATCACTTCTTGTGGAGCACTGCTCTTGTACACATATTTTGATGTAATCCTAGCGCTCACAATGGCTAGTTGGCCAATTTTGACCTAGTTGGAGACTTATGATGTTAGCACCCTTGCTTATGTCACTTGGTCTGTCACTTGGAGTGGTGGACTAGAGTTTCATGCTACATGGATTTTACTTGAGCTTGTGATGGAGCATCCTAGTGATTGAGGATGAAGTGAACTTAATTGCAAAAACATACTTGCATCGTAGCCTCAAAATAACAAAACAATTAGTGATTCTAGGGCAATGCTGGATTCCTGGGAAAGCAAACCACACTTAAGTAATGTGAGTTTCCAAACAACACTGTTTTTCAATGTATTTTCCCTTGAAACATGGTTGAATGTTGATCCTAAACTTAATTGCAACAATTGTTGGCAAACTCATAGTCCCAAAGAATGTGCTTGATTGTTTTTGGATGCGCACATGCTAAGAAATGATCATTGGTGAGCCAACACTTATTTAAACGAGCTTTAATCGGCAGTCTATGATAAATAGCTGACCAGGCAAAGACCCAAATCTTGCAGTTGATGCCAAGAGACCAAACACTATCAAGGCTATGGATGTTAGTTATCTTTGAGATCAGAAGAGGTCCATAAAGCATTCATAATAGGTCAAGTGATATGCTTTTGATTAAGAAAGGAGTACATCTTTTTGGAGTTAGAATGCTTAATCTATTTTCTGAACTTCCATCACCAACCGCTTCACCTTGGACCCTTCATATTCCCCTGCATACTAGTATTAAACTTCTACATATCCCAAGGAATCAACTGGACAATTTCTTTGATATCAGGTTTATCGAAAGACATGAGTGTATAATATTTATGTGGTATGGTACGAATATTTCATTTTCCATAATGTTTGATACATACGCTCTCTGTGATATCTCCTAAAATAAATCGACTCAACCCTTGATAAACTGTTGATCTCTCATACAAGGTAAACTTTGAATTCATTTCTCTGAGCACTGAGGCAATCTGAAATTGTTTTGATAATGCTGAAGAAAAGGGCTTAATATTTCTGTGGTATTGTCTGAATACTTCATTTTCCATAGTGTTTGATACATACACTATCCGCTACATCTCCTAAAATAAATCAACTCAATCCTCTATGCAATGACCTAATTAATGATGAAACATCACATGTGCAATGGGTCTATTCAGAAATTTTAATCCTGGCCCACTGCAGAAATTTTTGTCTCTTACACAGTTCCACATCATATACATTTAAGTTTATGCATTATGCTTCTTATTTGGTAAACATTATGCTTTTGAAACTGTTGACAATTCTCTAAATTGACTCACATTTTCACATCACATCTAATTCTCCACTGTTGTGGTATTGGTAATGAAGGTATAATTATTTACAGGGGTCTGCAAGCATCTTGATTTCATCATTTTGAACAGCGCAATGACTAATGGATGTTGTGGGTTTTAAAGTAGACTCTCACTTTTGTCACAGGCCTGTGCTATATCTTTAATGCTAGTGCCATCTCAGGGTTAATAATCTTTGATGTGATCTGAATGGTACCTCAAAATTTATATCTAAATCTGGTGTAGGATCTTTGGTTAAGATAACATTAAATCTCCTCTGCTATTACACTTTTTCTGTGTCTTGTTTGCTGTTACCCACACAAAAGTGGGTAACCCATAGGAAAAAAAATTCTCCTCCTTGTTCAGCCAGCCAGCTAGTGGCCCTATATGATCAGCACATAACACAATGCCAAGATTCTCCACTTTTCTCTGTGCTCAGATTTCTGTCTCCCATCCGGCATTCCTTGAAGGAAGGTAGGTCATCCATCAGCAGGTACGTTAACCATTTTGTAATCACGCGCTTTCACGTAAAGTTATGGGCATACTAATATGGATCAAGGGGCAAAGTGGATTACTGACCAATTTTGATTGTATTCTTGTTCCCTCACTTCATTCTGGAGGTTGGTCTTTGACTCTAGTCCTGCGGGACCTCCTTTGAGGCCTTAGCATTTTAGGAAGGGTACTACTGGGGAGGCACTGATAGTCTGATTGGATTAGTGTGTCCAAGATATTCCATACCACTTTCCATCTTTCTCCTTATTCATCCCCATTCTTCGCGCTAGTGGTCATTGGTCTTGAGATTAACACCCTTTCATTCTCATCCTTGAGTCTAGGCCTAGAAAACTTTGGCATAGAGGTTGATGTAGCCAAAATAATGATAAAAGGATAAGAAATCCATAATGAAAGAAAAATGAAAAATGTAAAAGGTGGCTGGGACATTTGATTAGCACATGGGCAAAAGCCGAGCATGAGCTCTGCCCCCCTCATTAGCCATAACCCAATTCCTCAAGCACATGATGCTTCATCTATAAAAGGAACTCTTGTATTTTCCCAACTTGATGAGCCATAAACTGACTCATCATTAAGTGGTAGTGAAAATTCTCAAAAAGCCAAATTAGGCTCTTGAGCTATCTAACCAAACCAAAGCAAATCATAAAGAAGTAAACTATGCATCAAAGGGGTGAAAAGAGCAGGCTGCGGAAAGGGGTAACTCATGTTTCCACGATTGCTTCCTCCTCACATCTTTACACTCAAGATGTTGGACCTCCATTATCTAGTCACTTGGCTATGGCACCTTGCCCTGAAGTCTTTCTTTCTCCGCAGCTACCATGCTCACACACACCTAGGAATTGATGGGTTAATTTGGGACATGTCACTTCCCCTTGGGGGTTGGAAACACCTAATAGGGTTATCCACCTAACCATCCCTAACATAAGGAGATAAATTGTTTATGGGACTTGATCTAGTTAGACATTTGAAGGTGAGCTTTGTGTGAATTGTTTATGTGCCCTTGACATTAGGTATGGTCTTCTTTGATGCATTTATGGTTAGTCCCTAATGACTAGTGATTTCACTTGATTAAGGTTTTGTCAAGTGGCGTCATCACAGTGGTAGAGGCCTCTTGAAAGATGATTATCACTCCATTCAGCAATAAACTAGAGGGCTTTTAAGTTTTTACCCATTCCAGAGAGCATATATGACCTTGTTGTTGCAACATTGCCCACCTAGAGCAGAGCGTTGGGTTATATGATGGTTCCACATGGTACTTGACACTCTAAAGTATCCCCAGATGCTAAAACGCTGAGGGGAAGGCTTGATGTTGGATTGATAGATGATGTGCCTAGATGGACCCAGGATGCCCCTAGGTTGACATTGACATTGTTTAATGAGTGTTGCTTGTTCAGCGTTGGGTTATATGATGGTTCCACATGGTACTTGACACTCTAAAGTATCCCCAGATGCTAAAACGCTGAGGGGAAGGCTTGATGTTGGATTGATAGATGATGTGCCTAGATGGACCCAAGATGCCCCCAGGTTGACATTGACATTGTTTAATGCGTGTTGCTTGTTCCAGAGCTTGGATGGTGATGGTTATCCTTGAGATGACATGGGAGGGCTTGCATATCACTATTTGACCCCAACGCTGGAGTATATTGGTGCCACGTCACCCCTCCCGCACTTTAGAGGGTGACATAGGGCACCTTGGTGATGACGTCATGTTTTGGAGGCACTTTGGAGGCATACCCATGGACTTGGAGCTACTTTTGGAGTATGGAGCACTCATTAACCTATTAGTCACTTACTAGTGGCATTTTGAGCTCCTTTGAAGGATGATGTCATAGTGGAGGAGTTTTTCTCCCACGCGTAGGCTCTTTTTGCGTTATTTGTTATGTTTTTGAGCTATTGAGGTTGGTTTGTAACTTCACGCTTGTTGAACACTCAAGTAAACTTGTAATTAGGGATTTTACTTGTATATTGTAAAAATAAGGGTAGTAAGCCTCATATAAATAGAGGCTCCTCTTATTTAATTTGATCAACACACATTCTATCACTCTTCTTTAGTAAAGAGTGCGAGTTAGTCCTTTTAGCTACTTTGGCAAGATGTGATCTTTTTATGGTGTGATTTTCTTTTGAAGATGAATTTTTGTGTGGGGATGTTTTCTTAGTATTGAAAGAAGTGTTTTTAGGATAATTTTGTAAGTTTCATGCTTTATCTTCTATATTTTGCATATTGTATTTGTGCTTTTAGGGTTTCTAATTTGTGCCATGACTAAATGCTAATTCAGTTTGAATTTTTGCTTCATTATAATATGAAAACTTGTTCTCTTGAAATCTATAAGGAAATCCTGATTGTGCTTTCCTTATATTTTATTTAATTTCTCCCCTCACAAGGAAAATAGGAAAGCGGACGTTCCACTCATCGCCCTTTACTCCATCAAAACCTTTTCATGGAATTTTAGCTCTAGAAGACTCCATTAAGCTCGTTTAGGTTAAGGCACTAATCTCAAATTGTGTTGATCACTCTTTAAATTAATTAAATTATTTTCCTTTATCCGTTTCCTAGACGTCCAGGGTTAGCAACTAGGGTTTTAGGGTAAAATTTTGCTTAAAAAGTGAATTTGTGTTGATGTTTATGGTTCATCAATAAATCACATAAAAGCAAAATCTAGTGTTGTGTATGGTTAATCCTTCCTTTTTTATAGTTGATGTTATCCTTATTAGCTGTTCATGCATGTTTTTCAGCCCTGAATTCCTGTTAGGTGACCCTATCCCTAGGTGTTTATTGGAAGGCCTTGTTCCCTCTTTACTGATGATCCTTGATAGGCCTTTTCTCTGGTTGTTATATGGCATCATGTACCCTATCATTGCAAATCAACAAAACTTTAACTTATAACAACCATTTTTTAGTCTAGGAGTAGAGTTTTGCATATTGGCATAGAATATCAAGGCCTTTCTAGGCTTCACTGATACTTATTCCAGATATTAGACTTAATATCTATCACATTGAGCCTTAGTATTAGTATATTCATTTGGTGATTTAGGGAAGCCTATCTTGTGGTCAAATACCACTAAAGAGCAGGAGAAGGTTGCTGAGGTGACAACGACACCCTTTTTCTTGTGGCCATAAGGTTTAGTTCCACCTAGTGGGGCTTTCCTTTAGGCCTGCTAGATTTTACGGCAACATTTACCATTTATTAACCTTTGAGAAAAGGTATAAAGGTGTTTCCTAGTGCTTTTGCTTTTTGCCTACGAAAACACATGAGAACAATTTTTTAGTGTCTTTATGAGTTATTAAAGTCATGTGACTTAAAGTCACTTTATGAGGTACTAGAGTACTATGTACCCTAATTTTATTAAAGTCACCTTATATTTTTAAGTTGATTTTATGTGGAAAAAGGTACAAGGTACAAAAACAACATTATAGTGACTAGGGAGCTCAGTAATGAGGGGGAAAGATAAAAAGGGGGTCAATGGGAGATTAGATCTCCACCCTTAATCAAGGACAGCTGAGATTTAATCTCAGCCCTTGATCTAAGGGTTAGGGTTCTATCAATCTAATGAGAGTAAAAAGGAAGAAAAAAGGAAAGGAGACTCATTCTTCATGTGCATTTGTTGGAGAAGAGGAGCAAGGAGGAAGAGAAGGGGCTTGAAGCTGAGATAGCTCAGGTAGCTGAAGGAGAGAATAACACACAACTGTAAAGAGATTCTACAGCTTGAATCCCAAGGCAGAAATCACTGATACAAAGCTTGTGAAGATTCAAACATCCCCAACGTGAATTTCGAGAGCCTGAGGACAGAGAATCTGCGTAGTTTTCGAGGGGATTCTCACAACATTAAATACATCTGATAGGCTCGTAATTTGTGGCAAAGAAATTGGGTCTGTGGCACGAGTTTTAAGGCTAAGGAAGCAGTCTTTTTGAGCACGCAGTTTGTGGAGGAATTGCAGAGTTCCAGCACAGAAATTGAGGGTAATTATTGCTTAGCAGAGGTCCAAAATTCAAGGTAATTATTGCAGACCTGTGGTATGCAGTTTGAGGAAGGAAAAGGTCTGACAAAGGCACGTATTCTTGAACAGCAATTCGATATCCTAGGAGAGTGGAACTAACTTCAAGGGAGAGATAAGTACTTCAAGTGTAATTATTGTTGTCTAAAAATTTCTCTGAGATTAGCTAATAAAATCCTCCTTAAGACTGGTTTTCCCCTTGTGGGTTTCTCCAGGGTCAGAGTTGACCAAAAAATGTTTCATTTATGTGTGAATGCTTGTCTTATTTTCTTATCAGCTGTAAAGAGAAAGAGTAGTAGTCCTTTAGTGTTTCTCTTGTAATTTGCATTTAAGTTTTATATGCAATATACTGTGGGTTGGCCATTAAACTTCTATGCAAAAACATTGAAACCAGGTTGGGCTACAACAGAACTGAGCTACAACAGAACCTCAGAATTTTCTACATTAACTTTGGAATGCAAGCATTTAACTGTCGTATCACATGTTTGATACACCTTGATGATGAGTGTTGACTCTCAGTGACATAAAGTTAGTATGATGTTTCTTCATTTCTAAGTTTGATATATGGTACAGATCAAGCTCGACACTTGATTTACATACTACCTCTGGACTGCTATAACTCGCTGGTGATAAATAAGATTAAAGCACCATAATTTTCTGAGCATATCTTGGCACGTAAACAATGGTTCTAATTTTGCTGTTTAAGATATTGATGAATACCTTTAAACTGAATTAGATCATATTTCACAGATACTAGGTGTTAATGGGATTGCTCACACATTTTGAATAATGCATTTTGCTTTGATCACAGTTCCATGGTTGAGAAAATGCATCTATGATCATTGTTCCATGGTTGAGAAAATGCATCTATGATCACTAGTTAATGGTTTGATTCTGTTGTCCTTATCCATAACAATTTGAGGTTTTTATTGCAGTTATCAAGTATATATTGTCTGTTGTTTCCGTCAGAACCTCATTGTTGTGCACATAGATGTTGATGCTATGATATGATGGATGGGTAATTGAACTCATTGACATAGAATGATTTCACAATGGTTAATGTGTTGAAAGTTGGCGTCTCAGGGATGAATTTCCTTAAATAAAATCTCATTTCTGACAATTTTTGAGTGACTTTCTAAAAATAGAAAGTCGTGTCTAACATCTAAAGTATCACTTTCCAAAAATAGTAAATCATCTTACATCAATTGGTAATCAAGTATAGTTGATGGAAAATCATTTTATCATTAATCAATCTTAATACATTTTGACTTAATCATCAATATTATTAATATTTTTTTTTCGGTTTGGCTGGTGAGACATGTCTCTGGGGATTGAACTTTTGATCACTTGGATACACAAGGGCTTGCCAACATGCTTTTTGCCAATTGTCCTATCGCCTGTGGACATCAATATTATTATTATTATCCTTTACGATATTATGATATTACTATTACAAATCACCTTACCTTCATCACCTCAAGCACTTCACACCTCTCCCCTTGATGTCTCACATAACACTACGTAACTTCTCTCTCTCTCTCATTTAAGACATGACATATTCCTCTTACACTCCTTAAAAGCATGCCAGAAAAGATTCCTCTTACACTCTCTTTAATGCTTATGTTACTCTCCTTAACTAAGGGATGCATACCTCTCATTAATGGCATAAGTTAGTAAGGCACACGTTTCTCTCCTTAATGTCTTGAGTTACACTCCCCTAAATGTCATATTTACTCTTCCTCGAGGCATGTGTATTGCTCTTCCTTTATGACAAATTCATTGCTCCTCCTATATATGTATCTCATATCATCTCATCTTCTTACTAGTGCATTGTGAAAGAAAAATTCGACCTTGAGAGAGAGAGTTGGAGAGGCTTGAAGAAGATTATGAGAGAGAGATTTGGAGAGTAAGAGTAGAACTTGGTGAGCCAAGGTTGATTCAGTGTTTCAGTGTTGATCTAGTTGAAGGGAAGGTTGATTCAGTGTTTGCATTCGCTGTTGCTACCAGTGATCTTCATGCTACTAGTTCAGATTTGGGTGAACTTACTTATTCTCTTGATCCCTTATTGTACTCTGTATCTCCGTTGAACAATTGATATCTAATAGAGGAAGAATCTGGTTGGGTTTTTTTTTTCTTGCGGGTTTTGCCTTGGTCACTAGATCTAAATTATCTGTCTCATTTTGTTCTCGGCTGTCTTCAATTGTGCATTTGGTTTATGTTCTATTTACAATTGCTTAACTAATATTTTTGCAGAAAAAAGTTTTTCGAATAAGTATTTGTTACAGCATAGAACAACAGAATTTCATCAAGGTACTAGAGCTTTGGTGAGGACAAGCCCAAGAAAATAAGAGCCGTCACTTATTTGCAAAAAAATTACTTCAAAGAGATCGTACTTGTTGCTAAAATTTGTTAGACTTGATCAAGATGTCTTCTTCTTACTTCAAGAATGAAGAGAAGATGAATGATGCTTTGAATTTTGGCCCATGGAAGGCAAGATTGGATATTACTCTTGAAGAAAATGATGTACTGGAATATGTGGAAGGCGAGGTAGTAGAACCACCAGAAAATTTGAATGTTGCTGTCAAGGCTAGATTCAAGAAGAGAGAAGTCAAGGCTAAGAAGATTATCCTTGATTCTCTTGGAGACCATCTCATCACCTATGTCTCCAAGTTGAAGAAATCTAAGGAAATGTATGACAAGCTGATTGGAATGTATCAAGTAAACAACTTGAGTCAAATCCTTGCTTTGAAGAATCAACTCAAGGACATTAAGATGAACAAAGGAGAGACCATTCAAGCATACTTCATGAGGATATCAAAAATCAAGGATTAATTGTCAACAGTTGGTGAAATTGTATCTGATAAAGAGCTGGTGTTGATTATGCTTGGAGGTCTTTCTCCAACTTGGGAAACTTTTATTACTACCATCAGCAACAATGATAAGTTTCCCACATTTGATGAGCTCCTGGGAAAGTGCAGTCAAGAAGAGGTCAGAATGATTTCCAGAGGAATCAACTCGACGAGGAGCATCTATTGACAATGATCTTGAGATCAAATTCACTGATCTTGATTCTAAAAAACCTCAACAAATGCGGGGCTACTAGGGTTTCTATCCATCCTTTCGTTGGAGCTTCCAACTAATGCAATCCAGAAAAATATTAAGAGCATTCAATAACCGGTGTTTGACATCAATGACAACACCATTCAACAATCTCCCCCTTTTTGATTGATGCAACACATACTCCTCATGCGATCACTGCTCGCCCAGACTCCATGCCTCTAGTCTTCTCTTCCTGATTTTTCTCCACATTTGACATCAATGGCAAAAGGTCACTCTCCCTGACAAGCTGCTTGCTTTTTCCTGTAATATATCGTTGCTCCCCCAGATGAAATGCCTTCCTCTGTTTTCCTGCAAGATACCAGTTTACTTTTCTACCTTAATGCTTCTGCAATAAACAACTTATCTTCCCCTGATATGTTATGCTTCGTACAAATTTCTACAACTTATTCTACCTGCCAATGACATGGGTTCTTGTGCGATTCAGTCCTTAACTTTTCCTGCCAAAGCTACTCTACTAAATCTGCTCATAATGCTGAATGTCGTTCTAAAGACTTCTTCATATTTGCCAACTGTCAACCTCTCAAAGAGATAGGCCTTCAAAAGTACAACTGTTGCTACATAGACCCCTCTCTTCAATGTTAACAGGATAGGGAGTCATTATGCTGTATTCTTTAGAATAATGTATGAACTAGCTCTTTGGTCAAATCATCTTCAACATCTTCTATTGGAGATTCATCATGCCCTTTTGCCTTTACAAAACTTGTAAGCATGACTGTTGAAACTTCCTCATTTGCTTGGTCTTGTTGCATCTATTTTCTTCTCCTGACCTTTCTGTAACTGATGTTTGGGTTGCCTTCTTGGAATAGTCCATCCTGTACCTGCAATCATGAGCTATATGCCCATAGTTATGGAATTTGTAACATTCGATGTTGGGCCTAAATGATAGAGCAATTGACATATATTTTTAGCTGACACAGTCGTCTTGAAACCTGTCTTGCGATCCTGCAAACCTGCTTCTAGGGTTTTGATAACGTCTTCGATAATTACACCTACATACATTCTGCAGTCCCTAGCCATATATTTATAGTTAGAACATAAAAAACAATGACCATTAAACGTGCTAGCATACCTCGATGAGATGTCTTGTCTTGATGATCTTCTGTAGTCATCCTTCTTGGGAGGAGGTGCAATGTTTTGTTGATTACTTGTCAAAGCAACAACATTTTCATCCTTCTTTTGCCCTTCATTTTGATTTGGCTTCTGAGGGATCTTGCTATCAATCTTGTTCTTAGAGTTTTGAGCTTCACCGACCTCTTTTGCCTTCTTCAGTTTACCCACGTCATTATTGTTCCTTCCATAATCAAGCAATTTTTCCTTCCTGAGCTTGTCTATTTCAGTTAGGGCAACATCATGTTCTCTTTGTTTTTGATCAATATCTTCTTGACACTAGATTTTCAAGACTTTTCTCCTTTCTTTTGATTCTTCTACTTGTAGCTTTAGAAGAGTGACCTTTTCTACTTCTATGTTAAGAACTTGTATTTGTTATTTCTGCTTTTCATTTTGCTTTCTGAGCTTGCTAATTTCTAGTGAAGATGCATCTAGTTCCTTCTATTTTTTATTTATTTCAGATACGTACCTTTGATCAAATTCCTTTAATTGGCTTGCTAGATCTTTCTCTTTCTTTTCTGCTTCTTGCACTTAAAGTTTTAAGAGAGCAACTTTTTCTTTGAGTGTGTGATTTTCCTTCTCTGTGTTCTTCCATTCTTTGAAGGCATTGATTAATGATTTCTCTACGTCTTCTTCTTCTTCTTCATCACCATTGTTGGATTCTTCAACCTGAGGAACTACCTAATTTGAAACATGGTTATTATCAACATGATCTTGACTGGCATGAATATTTTGAATTTTCTCCCAAAGATGTTTGGCAGATGAGCATGGACCTATATTGGATTTCACAAAATCTGGCAAGGCACTTACAATGATACTCATGGCCTTTGAATTGTATCTTCTTGATTCATCAGTGGATGTATCTTCATCAACAAATGAAAACCATACATCACATCCAATAGCTTGCAAATAGGCTTCCATTTAGCTTTCCAAATTGTAACATTTGATTTAGTGAACAGAGGAATTGGACCAACCTGTTTCTCTTCATCAACAGTAATAGGATTTGAAACTATTTCAATACCTGGAACTTCCTTTGATTCCTTTGAATGCTTGGCAGCTTGCTTCTTTGATTTTCCCATCTTTGCACTCTGAGATCTGCCTTCCAACTGTTAAGCTGCTATTGAAGGAACCGGCTCTGATACCAATTATTGGAAATATTGAGAGGGGAGTGAATCAATTTTTCTTATCAATTAGTATATTTTGACATCACAAAACATTAATTTTTATTAGCATCAGATAAATATACCATTCAACAATGCACAATAACAAGGACAATAGACAGATTTTTAGAGACAGATTTTTAGGTGGGAACCGCTTCTGGGCAAAAACCACTGAATGCTTTTCAATATTTGCCTTTTAATAAAATGTACATCAATATTTTCAGCTACAACCGAGGGAGGCTCCAACCCCCTGGATGCTTCAATGCCCTGTTTACCAACTGCAACTGGGAGGATGCTCCAACGCCCTGGTTTACAGGCTCCAACCTGAAGGATGCTATAGGCTCCAACACCTTGTTTACCAGCTGCAACTGGACGGACACTCCAATGCCTTGTGCGGGCTCCAACCTGCCCTAGCACCACTCTGTTGCCCTGAAGTGTTCTCAGGGTCCAACCTGAAGGAGGCTCCACTCTCTTGCCTTGCACCACCATGCCACCCTGATCAACCGGCGAACCACATTTCACTATTTTTAGACTGGATCCACTTGCGCTCAATATCAATACAAAAGAAATTGCAATACAATCTGCCTCTGCTCAATCTGCACATCAAACCCTAGCATCAGACAAATGTGCTTCTACACAAAATGTATATCAATGTCAAGCTCTAGCAACTTCTCCGGCAAACCCTGCATAAATAATTCTGCCAAAAACCCAGTCCCAACATATATATGTCTCTGTCACTGCGTCAGTCTGTGATACTACCACTGCACCAGCACATCAGTGATACAAGCTCTCACTCTCTAGTCGCAAGATACTGTCAACCATATCCCATTAATTCTAGCAACACAACCTGCCCTATAGCATTCTCTCCCTGGCACACATATTATAGTACCTCCTGCAGACAAAATCACTCAAGATCTGTCTCTGAATTCTGAACTCAATGCTTCTTTCAGTTTTCAAATTGGGTCAATGATGACTCCAGAAACCTTGCAAAAACTGTATAATATATTGAACATTCTACAAAATATCACGTCTGGGTACTGTTCTACAAATTGCTCCAATGTTGGGGTCAATGCTACAATATGCTCACTGTAGGTTCAACAAAATGAGACATAAAAATAGAACACTATTACTTGTCATTTCTTGGGGCTCGAACTTAAGTTAATATAATGCCATAATACTTTATATTGAAGTTCCTTGCCATGATCTATCAGACTATGTATGCACTGGAAAATACCTCTGTGATATACGATACCACCGCAACTCTTCCTTGTATATTGGACGTTAATTCTTAAATATTAAATCACGTGGATTCGTGTTGAATGTCCGCATGGTTCGGGCTTGCATGAAACTTTATATGTGGAACATGATCAGTCACACAATGAAATTGAACCTGGACTCTTGGTGGCATATATATATATATATATATATATATCAACTCATAGAACTTCGCTACAGAGCTGCCTCATATATATCAATATATCGGTGCTGTGGAAGAGTCAATTCTTGACCAAGAATTGTCTAAGGTCCACATCAAATGTTCATGCTCTCTAATCCTGTTCATAACCGACAACTTCAATAGGTTTAACAGTGGCTCCAAATATAGTTATTTTGCTTGCGTGTTTCTTGATGAATTAATAGCCACAAGTTCGAACCTTAGAGATACTGGACAACTTGTGCACAAAAATAGGGCTGAAACCAATGTGGATAGAAAACCCTTACTCCTGAAGAAAACACATAAGACTGATGCTCAGGAACAAGCCTTAATATGATGCCCAAAACCATAGCCACAAGCCCTTACTGTGTTGCCTCAGGACAGTGCCACAGATGCATAATCAGAACTTGGTGAAACCTTTATGCGCAAAACAATTCAGATATCATTCTCAGATGCAACAAGATCCTTAAATGTTTAACCACAGAGATGATTTAACAAGACTGTAACTGTTCTAGGCTTAAATGAATCTTCGCTGGTCTTGGAGAAGAAACACAAGTGACCACAACCCATAATGACCTGTCCTTGAGGAGGGCCAAAGATTACCTCTGCAATTTTACCTCAGCCATGACACTCATGCCCAGAATTTTGAAACTTAAAACGAAACCCTTTTTCAAGAGAAAAGAACCAATCCCATATACCAAAGAAACACACTTTCAATCTGCCTCTCGTGAGATGTAACAATACTCCACAGAGCCGAAAATTTTCAGAGTTTAGATCTCTCAAGAATATGCATTGAATTCTTTTTTAGGAGGTGAGATCATATGCCTTTAAATAGTTTTTGAAGGGCTTCAAAAGATGCAAACGAGTTCCTATTTTGGAGGGAGATTGACTCTTGAAATTCAAATGTATTGGAGGGAAAACCCCTTTGAGGCTTTTAAAAAAAAGTTGAACTTCAATTCCCTTTGAACCTTGTAACATGAACATTTGACTTGACCATGGAGGAGGTACCACATAAACACCCTTTGGGGTTCTTGCCCATACGTTGGGTGCTTCATCTTCAAATAGGCATAATTTCCAAACTGTGAAGGCTCTCGTGGTGTGCAACCTACCACCAGAATCGGTTAGACGAGGAGCATCTAATGACAATGATCTTGAGATCAAATTTGCTGATCTTCATTCTCAAAAACCTCAACAAATGCGGGGATACTAGGGTTTCCAACCATCCTTCCATTGGAGCTTCCAACTAATGCAATTTAGACAAATATTAAGAACGTTCAATAACCATGTTTGACATAAATGACAACACCATTCAACAAGGACATGCCCTCAGATATGCATCTCTTTGACATGATCATCAAACCTACTGTTCTCCGTGGTTTTTGGGTCATTATTTGAACTAAGTTTGGTGCACACCTATTGAATTGTGATAGTATGTTCGGGCTTGTATTCTTTCTTTACATTATTCCCTTACACCAATTGAGTGTTTGTTGTCACCAATTGTCTGTTGAGTTTGATCTTTGTTCTCACCACTTGTATGTTGAGATTGTTCTCACTGTAATATGTATGCAAGTATGTAGAGGATATGCTAGCTTTGTTCTCTTTAGGAGGGTGTTATGAAAGATAATTTTCTTAATGTCCAACAAACGATCATAAAAGTAGATCAATTGGAGTAAAAATTATACCCATTTTTCTAAAACACAATGCGGGAGTGCAAACTTAACTCATAGAATGATGTCAAAATGGGAATGATGTCATAACAGTTTATTTTCAAATGTCCCATATATGATGGGACCTGGAGGATGTTTCCACGTTGATACAGAGATCCTTGCTATTTTTTCCATTATGTTGACTAAAGATGTTTTGCTCTCCATCTTGGAGATACAATTATTGTTTATGGCAGGCCTATCCATGCCCAATTCCACCAGTATTATCTCTTATTTGCCTATTTTGGTGAATGTAGGTGGTAACAACATTGTAGATACTTAAATCATGGGTGTTGAGTAACGGTTTAATGGTTTAGTGAGACAGCTCCCTCTCGTTTTGTCGGGAAACTGACCAGATTCTTTGAAACATGAAAGACAACTGAGACATACATGTTCTAGTGCTCGACTTAAATGTGGAACTCTCCTAGCCTAAATTGAGTAGTTAGGTGTCCATCACTATATTTCTTTCATTGGGCTCAGCTGTTGGGAGAGCTCCATCAAGAATCATTTGATGTCTCCCTAGGATTATTTGACTTGTTCCAATCAATCTAGCCTATTCCCCAAAGGACATTCTCAGCTATGCGTTGATACCTTCGTCACAGTTGTCAAGAACAGTAGCTGCTCTATTGCTTTTAGAACACAATGATGATTCTTTTCATTCATAGAGCAATGCTTTTTTCTTTTTCTTTTCTAGGGTTTATATCTTTTGTCCTCATCCCTTTGGATTCTTTATCTTTTGTTGTAGTTATTGTTGCACCTAGGACTTGCCTTTGACACTCTTATGTTGCAATTTTGACCTGTTCTTGTTTAGTCCAATTGACCTATTTTGGTCTTTTGTGGATTTAAATAATTTCATTTTTTGTAAAATCCGAGGTCAATTTGTGTATTTTAGAGGGCGAAAACTGTTCAGAGGTTGTGAATATTGACAAACAACTCTTGTTTTTCTGGGGTGCCTATTAGGAGGTTAGTTACCTTGGTTCTGATAGATTAGTTGCAAGTCTTTGTGTATCAGCTAGTACCCTGAATGTTGAAATGATATTGTCCAACTGAAGATAGTAATAGAGTTTAAAACATTGGTCCTTTGTTCCTACCAATGTTTTTATGGTGCATATAAGTCTTTGCAAGGAACTCTTGTTTTTCTGGGGTTCCTATTTGGAGGCTTGTTACAGTGGTCTTGGTAGATTAATTGTAAGTCTATGTATGTCAGCTAGTACCCTGAATATTGAAATGATCATATTGTCTAACTGAAGATAGTAATAGAGGTCAAAACAGTGGTCCTTTGTTCCTACCAATATTTTAACAGTTTTAAAACATATTTTTAATTTTGAAAGATACATCTTATATTTACATTGGGATGTCTGGTCCATTCTGGAGGGATTGGGTTGGTGGCTTGGTTGTCCTCTTTGGCAGTATGATGCCTCTGAGCTTATGATATCTTTTTAAACCTTTTGCAATGACTATTGATCCATATCCGAATGTCTGTTGTATTTGACTCTCATTTAATGGGTGAATTTTATACTCTATTGCATTTGTCGTAGTTCGCGTCTTGACAAGACAAATGTCCAAGGAAAAATACCATTTGAAGCATGCGTGTAAAAGCCACTGTATTTAAAATTACATTGGAGCAGAAACAAATTAAGATATCTACAAGGTTGAACTGTGGAGAAAGGGATTTTCATATCACAGCTTAATGGTACTTTCTAGATGTGATTTGACATGATATTTTAGCCTTTTTTTGTTATAGAATATACCTACTTGGTTTATTTGCCTCAGCATGTTTCTGCATTTTCTGGGTTGTTGATCTTGAATTCCTTGCAAGTGGACATTCAACGAGTTATTTCAAGTGCAGTACAATGCTGTATTTGAAGATGTGCTGTTGGTTTACGATGTGCCTTGATTGCACAAACAATATTTCCTGTTGGTTCATTGCCACAGGCAATCTCCTGCATTGTCCAACCTATGATCAAATGTTTCTTAAGGTAAGAATTAGATTCATCCACTTGATGAGATGGGGCGTTTCACACTTGCATATACTGCAAGCACACATTATCTTGAGTGGTGTGTTTCCACTGTCTTAGAAAATTGTGAACCATGGCAAGCTCTTTGAATTCAGGAAATTATGGATATGGTAAATCATTCATGGCTGGTTGAAAGCAAGTCGAAAAATGCATGGGAGCTTACATGGAAGATTATATTTCTGTTGTTTGATCCCCTGTGCTCCTACATAATACCATATAATAATGAATGCTGTAACTGATGGCCTTGTCTCAACTATTTATTTAATTTTTGTTTAAAATATTAAACTTAGATAGAGATTAGATTTTGGTTTATCCATTGATTTTCAAATTTCAATTGGCAGGAATCAAGTAATATAGAAGGGATAGTGACTGCAGCAATGGTTGCTAGGAGACTTTTGGCAGATGAATGTGATGGAACTGGGGTGAGTTCCTTGTCTTTACGTGCATGCACATGATTTAGACTAACTTGTTTAATTGGTTATATTCATGGAACTGATTTCATTGTTAGCTATATTTTTCAGCTGTTTATTTTACTGCTTCATTGTCTGACCTGATCACCTACCTGAGGTCATTATACTGTATAACATGCCTTGTTTTAGAATCGAAGTCCAACAAATGGCTATCTGTTACAGTTTACATTTCCCATTTGACATTCTTGCTGTGCCTCTCTTGAAGTATTGTGAAGATGAATCCATGTCCAAAGCTACGTGCTTTCTCATGAAGTATCTGTTTCTGTTTACCTTTTCCTGCTTCCTTAATTGGGAAATTTCAAGTGTCTCTGTTTACCTTTTCCTGCTTCCTTAATTGGGAAGTTTCAAGTGTCTCACCCATCTTTGCTGTGTCAGAATTTTCCTTGCTATTCTTAGTCTTAATTTTCATAATCTCTTTTGTATTATATATATTTTTAATTAGACAGCATTGGTTACAACATTGCTAGTTTCAACCTGGGATAACCTTCAATCAAGATTCCAATAATAGCTGAGAAGCAAGCTATCCTAGTTAATGTTTTGTCTTGTGCTGAATTTCATGACTATTCTAAATTTGGTATTAGTTACAAATTCTTAGTTTTAACCTAAAATAACATTCAGTTTGTTACGAATAAAATGTTTGTTCGGAATAAAATATATATAAATAATATAAATATAAATAATTGTAATAATGATTAGTTAATTAATAATTAGTTAAAAAAAGAGGCATGTCTAGGTAGGCATGACCTGTTCGTGAAGGGGTACTTACCTGGCTATATATACAGGATCCTCATTCCCAATTGTATTATCATTCTTATTCATACAATTAATATATATTCTTGTATCTCAATGGAGATTTTTATATTCCAAGTCTTCTGGAGTATTTAACTTGAAGAACGAATTTTGTTCGCTTCATTTGGTATCAGAGCAGTTTGATCCTTTGGCCGCTTCACCACTGCACAGAGCTTGTTCTCCGATCTTGGTCTTTGGCCATCGAAATCCGTCAACTTTGTTGCCGTTGAAGCGTTACACTACAAGCTTTTGGAGGGTCTCCAATTTGCCAATTGGCCTTTGGCCATAAAAAAAAAAAATATAGATAAAAACATAATTCAATAAAATAAAATAAACATAAAATTATTGAAAAAATTACCTTAAAAAAACAAATAAAGAAAAAAAATTAGGAAAAAAATGAGAATATAAAATATTAAAAAAAATTCAAAAATATATATATATATATATATATATAAAGAGTTTATAAAAAAATATAGTTAAAAAAGGAATTATTAAAAAAGGAACAATATTAAAAAATTAACAAGAGAAGTTGCTGCAGATCAAATTGACTATCCGTACAGTCTGCACATGCAATCCATTGATTGTTTCCATATATATGCCATCGTTCCATAGTTGCCATTCAAAATAAATAATTGATAATCCGTACAACTCCGTTTACCCAAAAAAATTAATTACTGCCAACTCTAATAAATTCGTACAACCATTGTTTCACATAGCCAATTAATTAGTCCATACACCGTTAAATTATTAGGCATTGACACATCGAATAGCCAAAAAGACCAATGTTGCCTGTACATAGCGGCCTCAAACACTTTTTATTGCCACTGTATAAACCCATTCGCTGTTGTATAAATTACAACAACCAACATACATTTTAATTCAGTCTGCTGTGATTGCATATCTATACAATCCATCCATCCATCCATCCATCGTACACAAGGAAAAAAAACGTTTGACGGGAAAGTGCCAAATAAGTGAATAACGTGACGAGGAAGAAAAGGGGACGATGATTCATCGAAAGCTTTGGCTTAGGGCTTTAAAGACAAAGTTACTGAAAAGGGCGTTTAAGAGGAAGCATTATACCAAGATAATTTAAAGAAGGAAAACGATTTAGTAAAAAGTACTCGTGAAGTTTTGTAAAAGTAATGTTAAATTCTTTTTCAAAAGTGAGTCAGTGGGTATAAGTGATAAAAAGCCTAAGTGAGTACTCTATAAAAGTGTGAAGAAAGTGAAAGAAGTCATTAATATTAAGGAGGGGGAATTTTGAATATTTAAAAACAAAATAACAATAACTATTTAAGAAAAATAAAAAAATAGTAAAAAAGGTATCATTTTAAATCCAAAGGATATAGTCCACATGGGGTAGCTCAAGCGGCAAGGGCCGTGGAAATGAAGTCTCACCGAACCGGAAGTCTTGGGTTCAAATCTTGGGCTACCCCTCCCCCGTAGAGGGGTACATAATGGACATGTAAATCAGAGAGTCCCACCCCAGCTTACAAAAAAAAAATAAAAAAAATCCAAAGGATATAAAAGGTCCACTAATAGAAAAGCTGGTGTTAGTTTAAGTTGATTTAAGGTTAGTTATGAAAGGAAGGTACCTTTTATTACCTAAGGTTCTTTTAAGAAAAGGGTAATTTAGGAAGTTATTAATTTTTTTTTACTTGGTGAAATTATTTTCTTGATTTAAAAAAATATATATATTATTTTATTAAAAAGGAATACTTTTAAGTTTGAAGTTAATTAAATTCTTGAGGGGTAAATTAAAGGAAATATACCTCAGAGAAGTCAAGAAATAATAGAAGATGAGTTCCACACAACAATTATTATTTTGGACTAAATGTCTATTTTGTATAACATACATTGAATATCTGTGGATTCATAAAAATTGTGAATTATGTTGTCCAACATGTGGAAAATTATTTGATGCGGCAGAATGTCAAGATGATGTATTGATGCAAATGACAGAAGGAAAAACTTGCAAAACTAGAACAAACAATCATTATTTTGGACTAAATGTCTGTTTTGTATAACATACATTGAATATCTGTGGATTCATAAAAATTATGAATTATGTTGTCCAACATGTGGAAAATTATTTAATGCGGAAGAACATCAAGATGATGTATTGATGCAAATGACAGAACGAGAGGAAAAACTTGCAAAACTAGAATAAAAATTAATAGAAAAGAACGAGGAAATTTTGCATCAAAAATTAATTGCGAAGGTCAAGAAGTCCAAGGAAAGAAAGAAAAAAATAGAAGAAGAAAAGGAACGTGTTGAGAAGAAATTCAACGAGATTCTATTAGAGAAAGAAGAAGAAAATTTGCTCTTAAAAGACCCGAATCAAAGGTTATTAGAACAAATTAGAGATCTAAAAGATGAAAAGCTTAAAAGTCAAAACAATTAAAATAATGTTGATGAATCAGAAACCAAATAAATTTTATGTTTGAGAAACCATAATCAAAGTCCACTCACTCAAATTAAGAAACTTAAAGATGATAAAAAATAATTAAAAAACAAGTTAGAAGAACTACTCACGAAAAAAAATCAAAGTCTTTAGATGTAACATTGCAAGTCAAAGAAAAGGGAACAAACACAGATCCCATTGATCTCACAGTTCAAACAAATCCAAATCCAACTGAAGTGAGGACATACTCAAAGGTTGCAGTTCAAACAATGGAAATTCCAAGTGATTATTCAGTAACCAACTCAACAACATCAGTACCTGAAGAAAATTAGGAAACTGCCACATTCATGATAAGGCAAAGTCAAACCAAAAGAGTTCTCTATCGACATCTGAATCATGAGAGTAGACAACTCAACCAAGCTACGTATAATGACCATTCAGAACAGAAACAACAAACTAATGTTCCAAAGAATATTGATGTAACCTCAATCCAGTGCTATGATGACAATTCGTGACAAAATTCCAGTGATCAGAATATTCCACAAAAAAAATCTAGGATGGTTTGATCTCTTCTCAGTGCGATAGTTTTGTTTGTCACTTAGAAGATCATATGAACTTGTATCAACGAAGATGACAAGTGCCGAGACAAGAAGACATTCGAAACCAAAAAAAAGAGATCAAGCCTTTTGCATCAACAAGCTTTGAGGACAACTTTTTTGAGGAGAAAGGCAATGTTACGAATACAATATATATAAATAATATAAATATAAATAATTGTAATAATGATTAGTTAATTAATAATTAGTTAAACAAAGAGGCATGTCTAGGGAGACATGACCTGTTCGTGAAGGGGTTCTTACCTGGCTATATATACAAGACCCTCATTCCCAATTGTATCATCATTCTTATTCATACAATTAATATATATTCTTGTATCTCAATGGAGATCTTTATATTCCAAGTCTTCTAGAGTATTTAACTTGAAGAACTAACTTTGTTCGCTTCACACTCAATTTACATTCCAATAATAGCTGAGAAGCAAGCTATCTTAATCATTGTTTTTCCTTATGTAGAATTTCATGACTTTTAAATGTTGGTATTAGGTAAACAAAGGGCCTTATAAATTTGAGAACATTATAGTGTTTTAAAATACTAAAAACAAGAGGTTTACCATATGCTTCTACCCATAGATTGCCTGATTGCAAGAAAAATAATTCCACAAATATGTTCATGCCTAATCTTATGTTGTTGGTTGTGATCTACTTAGAGATGAGAATATCAATAATCACGTGTATTTTGCAACTTGTAAGTTAACATCCACATAAGCATAACTACATAGTCAAATGAGAATGGTTAGCAATCAAGATGGCATTAAAACTTTCTGATATCATTTGTTTCCTAGTTCTAAGACCGTCTGAACTACCATATTAGAACCTGGAAATCATGTCCAAGTTTGTCGTAAGCTATTTGAATTGTGTGAATGGGATTGATTATGAATCAATCATGGCATCAAATAATTCTGATATTATTTGTCTCCTAGTCCAAAGACCTTATGAACTACCATTTTATATCCTGGAAATCATGTTTGAGTTTAGTTTTTTTTTTTTGGTTGTAGGTTTTTCCGAGAAAAGTTTGGGCAAATCCACCCAAAGGGCACATCCTCGCTGCCAAACTAATCACAGCCTAACCCTGAGGGCGTCGAGGATAATTGACCCTGTGATCTCCCAATGACAAGGTGTTTTACCGAAAGTCATGTTTGAGTTAGTCTTGAGCTGTTGGAATTATGTGTGAATTTAATAAAAATGGGTTTGCAAGATAATTTTGGTTGTATTCTCCATATAGCATTCATGATGAATGAATACAGGTTTGTAGTAACTTAATAGGCCTTTATAACAAGATATATGTTGTTATTCCCTTATAAGATAAAGAATGAAATGAACCCTATACCACATACCCTTCTTTACTTCATTTTATCCTAGAGTTAGCTTTGGCATTATCTAGGAGTTGCGTTCACACTCCCACATTGTACTTCGAATAGTTGTATCCTTCTGTCCCATTGTTATTCCCTTATAAGATAAAGAATGAAATGAACCCTATACACATACCCTTCTTTACTTCATTTTATCTTAGAGTTAGCTTTGGCATTTTCTAGGAGTTGCGTTCACACTCCCACATTGTACTTGTACTAGTTGTATCCTTTTGTCCCATTGACCTATTTATGGTCATTCATTGGATGTTAATAAAATTTTCTTATCTTATCTTATACGTGATAAGCTATAAAATTATACCTATACATAGACAACCAGGTGCATAATTACATTGCAAATTCCATGTTGAAAAGAGAGATGAGCTTGTTGCTTCTTGGTTTGGATTGGGCCATTGATTGTTGTTTTGTTTTTGGTTAGTGTATGTATTGATGATTGCACAATATGTCAAGGGGGTGACTATTGGTTCCTCTAGTACTTTTGTAAAACTTTGTGATAATAAATAATATCCATGAACACGAATGGTAACATGTGATGAGGGGTAGGGGAGTGAGGAAAGGTAGGGAAGAACACATAGGTGGAGAAAGAAGAGGAGGAAGAGGGTGTATGGATGCGACTTTAAGTGAGCAGGGTTGAGGATTGGTAGGCTTTGCAGCACGGGAATGAGGGCATATGCCTAAATTTGTTAGGGGTTGGGTGGGACCAAGATGAAACCATGTTGTATCGGTCTTCGACAAATAGGTAGGTCACTAATAAGTATTGTATAGATATAACAATTTCATTGATGCATAATGAAGTCATGTGATTACCCCCTCCATTTGAATGTATTTCCTCGTGGTTTATGGAATATAATGGATCTATTCGTGCTATGATGAGTTCGTTCAATGCGAAGTTCACTAGTAGTGGGGCTCAGGTTTGAATCAAGTTAATGAGGATTGGCCACCTCTCCCTTCATTAGCGAATGTAATGGCCATGGAAGAATTTGTGGTGGGTTTGAGCTTGGATTTGAAGACACTTATAATTGAAGGGGGTGATGGGTTGATTATGGGTACAACCATTATGGTGGAACAATGTTGATGTTTGTAGCTTGAGTAGGTTCTTTTGCACAGGCCTAAGTGTCTAAGTGTGTAGAAGTCGCCCAAAGTCTCCTTAGGACACTTGCTCAAGTATTGAGTCAATTGCTATTGTAACTTAGCCTATGTCTAACTTAGGAAAAACACATAATTAATTGTATTGGATATTGAGCTAAAGAAACTTAGGAAAAGTAAAGTATTTACTTTAGTGATTATGTTTTAATTTCAACTATTGATCTTAAGTGAAGTGAGATCTAATCTTGGTCATCTATCACTTTGGATATTAGGGTTAGGGGTTTAGCTCAATGAAAAAGGCTAGGAGAGGAGAATGACATTGTTAGTTTTTGTAGCACCAGATGTGTCCTAGCCTTGAAATTTTGTGGAGAGGCTAGAATACATGAGATCTCCAAAATCCAGAAATTGTTTTTGGAAATTTTGCCTAGAAATGACTTAATTAGATTATTAACCAGTTTTTAAACATTTCCTAAGTCTAAACTTAGGGAATATGGTTAATTAATCAATATTAATTAATTCAAGGCGTGAATCATCTAGAAACTCACACAGATCAATCCAGAGATGATCCTAGCCATCTATTATGTTTTAATCTTGGCTGTTGGGGCTCAAACAAAGGATTATAAGAGAAGGTTGATGTGGTGATGGAGAAGACACTTGAGAGGTTCGATTTCATGAGCATATCGATTTCCAGCATAGCAGCAGTCAGTTGTTGGAGAAAGAGCTAGAGATCGAAGCAATGAGAGAGGGGCAGAGATAGTGAGGCATCCAGTGAGTGCATTTGCAGAGAGGCAGAAGAGACACAGAGAGGTTGACGCTGGGGCAACGCAACAACTTCTAGAGGCAAAGTCAAATTACTGAGAGGGTTTGATGTTCTCAGTTCCAGAGGCCGGGAAGGAGTCCCAAAGCGCCAAAGAAGTGTCCTTCCTGTCAATAGAGGGAAAAACGACTTCATCAGAGACCAGTCTGAGGCTAGACACACAACAGGCCGCGCAGAGGGTGAGGAAAATTCCTCACCAGATTTTTGCCAGTATTTTTCTCTGTAGGATTGCTAGATTTCGACATCCAGTTGTACTCAGAATTTCTCACTGCTGGATAGTAATAAAATCCTTAGCAGCTGCACCGGTTTTCCCAAGTTGGGTTTTTTCCAGGTACTTTTGTCCAAAAACAATTGTGTTATTTTCATATGTGTGTGCTAGCACTTCTTCCAGCGTCTATTGTTCTGCAGTTTTATTTGTGTAGGTTGCAGTGTGATTTATTCAGTATTTGCCATAGCAAACAACAAATAAATTGTTAAATAAAATTAACAATTAGGAGAATAATTTCCAGCTGTTGCAATAGGATTCCAGTTTGATATTTTCACATGGTATCAGAGCACAGTTGATCAACCAGAGAGCTCAGAGGCGAAGAGAGAAGCAATTTCGCTGCTCATTGTGGGTAGCAGGCTGAAATTCCCAAGTGCAGCATAGTCATTCTACTAGGAGGCCAAATTACTTGTGGAGGTTCGATTTTTCTGAGTGAGGGGCTGAAAAATTCGATCTTCCAGATCGAGTGATTCCAGAGGTAGAGGGAGCAAGTTAGATTTTTTAGTTGAGCAGATCTCTCACTGGATGCAAAGTCTTGCAACAGTACTCTAGAATAGAGCCAACATCGGGTGGAAGGAAGAAGAGCACACATAGAGGGAAGATTTTCCTCAGGGAACTTCTAGTCTCAAGAAATTCGATTTTTCCTTGCAGATCAACAATCATTTTGAGCGGATCCCCTCACTCCAGACGAGAGTGCGAATAGTAGAGCAACCGCTGAGCAAAAGGAAAGAGGAGGTTTTCAACATTTTGTTGAGATGGCCACTGCCGGGCTTCGTGATCAGGACAAGTTGGATGGGGCTTCCAACTACGTTGTTTGGAAGGCAAGGGTGTCCTTCCTTCTAGATGAGATTGGCTTGAAAACATATGTTGATGCAGTGGTAGCAGTTCCCAGGTTGCAAATCAGATGAAGGGGTACAGAAAGGAGATGGCTCGGGCGAAATGATTGCCTAGATTATTTCAAGATCATGTTGTTTCACATAAAGATGGCAAAGATATTGCCAAGCAGATGTGGGATACTCTTGCCACGTTGTATTAGGGAAGATGTACCTCGAGGAGAAGTTGAGGCTCATCCAGATGCAGAAGGGGGAAGGCATAGATCCCTTCCTCAACATGATTCAGGAGGTCTGAGACTAGTTGTGAGCTGTTGGGGAAGTGCCTCAACCAATAGAGCTTGTGAGATTGGCACTCAACAGTGTCTTCGAGGACTGGTAGGTCTTTTTCCAAAGCATATTGGGCAGAGACAAGTTACTAGATTGGGACAGGATGTGGGCTGACTTGCAGCAAGAGGAAGTGAGGTGAGCTCTTCTAAAGAGCTTCATCAGTGGTAGCAGCAGTGGACAAAAGCAGGTGAAGGAGGAGGAGAATGTGGCCCTCGCATCGAAGGGTCCTAGTCAGGGACATGGCGAGCAGAGAAAAAAGAATGACCTGTCTAAGGTCAAGTGCTTCAGATGTGGTGAGCTTGGTCACTACAATACCTAATGTCCTCTCAGAAAGAAGGACAAAGGAGAAGCAGGACCAGGCTGCAGCACATGCTGAGATTGATAGGCTATCCTCCAGGTTGGAGGAAGACTTCGCTATGGTCGCCAACATACCTCTAGGAGTGAGGTGAGGTGATCTGGAGTTGTAGCCCCACAACGCTATAGATGGGCAGGATCCTTGAGGAGTCCACCTCATGGATCAATACCTTGCTACGGGGGCCCACAATATTCAATAGTAGAATGGATCAGTGGCAGTTGATGCAGTGAGATGCTAGAGTGGTAGATGCAAAGACTAGTAGCAGTCAGATGCTGGGGAGTGCAGTGCAGAGTTGGCAGCAGTGCAATTGGCATAGTGCAGAGTCAACAACAAAGCAAATTCTTCAGTGACAGTGCAGATACCAGCAGCAGTCAGAGACTCTGGTGACAGAAGTATTATACTGATCACAATTGATTTAGTATTTTGGATGCTTTTCAGTTGCAGTTGCAACAACAACAGATGAGAGGGAGTTGCAGTGTTGGCAACAATTTAGCAGGGTTAGCAACAACACAAATGCAGCGTATATCAGAGTTGCGCAGTGGTTGGTGGGCAGTATGTCTAGACATCAGTGGTGTGACAGGAGATGATATAGAGACAAAGTGCTACTACAGGGTGTGCAGTAGCACTAGAACACATTCCTTGCTAAGAGGGAGTGTTAGTTTTTGTAGCGTCGGATGTGTTCTAGCCTTAAAATTTTGTGGAGAGGCTATAATACATGAGATCTCCAAAACTCAGAAATCATTTTTGGAAATTCTGCCTAGAAATGACTTAATTAGATTATTAACCAGTTTTTAAATATTTTCTAAGTCTAAACTTAGGGGATATGGTTAATTATTCAGTATTAATTAAGTCAAGGCATGAATCATTTAGAAACTCACACGGATCGATCCAGAGGTGATCCTAGCGATCAATTATGTCTTAATATTGGCCATTGGTGCTCCAACGGAGGATTATAATACAAGGTCAATGTGGTGATGGAGAAAACACTTGAGAGGTTTGATTTCGTGAGCAAATCGATTTCCACAGTAGTAGCAGTCATTTGCCGGAGAGAGAGTTAGAGATCGAAGCAGTGAGAGGGGCAAAGACAGTGAGGCTGGAGGAGGCATTCCAAATCCAGCGAGTGTGTTTGCAGAGAGGCAGGAGAGCCATAGAGAGGTTGACGTTGGGGCAACGCAACAACTTCTAGAGGCAAAGTCAAATTGCTGAGAGGGATTCACGTTTTCAGTTCCAGAGGTTGGGAAGAAGTCAAAGAGTGCCAAAGAAGCACCTTTCTAGTCAGCAGAGGGCAAAACGACTTCATCAGAAACTTGTCTGAGGCTAGACGTCCAATAGGTTGCACAGAACAGTGCAGAGGTTGACACAGAGGGTTCAAGGGCCAAATTTCTGAAGGCAAGTTGAGCCAGGAGATTGCTTGTGGGGTGAGGAAAATTCCTCACTAGATTTTTGCTAGTATTTTTCTCTGTAGGATTGCCAGATTTCGGCATCCAGTTGTAGTCAAAATTTCTCACTGCTGCATAATAATAAAACCCTCAGCTGCTGCACTGATTTTCCCAAGTTGGTTTTTTCTAGGGACTTTTGTCCAAAAACAATTGTGTTATTTTTATGTGTGTGCTAGCACTTCTTCTAGCGTTTATTCTTCCACAATTTTATTTGTCTAGGTTGCAGTGTGATTTATTCAGTATTTGCCGTAGCAAACAACAAATAAATTGGTGATCCAAACAACAAATAGAGTGTGTTGGTGATCCAGGTAGATATTGTTGGTCACGCCACCTATTCCACTAGTCCACAACACAATTTTTTCTATTTTGATAGTTTTCTATTTTGAATAGTTTTCATTGCCTAAAATTTTAGAGCCATTTTGAGTCTTTAAATCATGTTTTTTTGGGGAAACGGGTTGATGACAATTGGAAATTGTAGTCCTCAGATAGAACTTTCCAACGGGATATCATGCATGCCAAACATATATCGTATGCCAGAGTTATGAGCCTGGGAAGTTGATGTTCTAACTTACCCCATCGGGGCCCATACACCTTTGGCACTTCATCTCCTAGGGTTGGGTATTTGGATGTTTAGGGTTTCTCACAACTTCTTCATGATAAAAAAGCCTTTGAGCATCATTGTAACACAATTTATTGAAGGCACATAGCCGTCACATCTCTTCTCAGAGATAAGCTACCACTGTTCGAGCTAGTTTGCTTTCATTTTGCTTGTATAGAATTTCAACGTTTCCCATTTATTAATTGAAGTCAAGTTTCACTATATCTCTGTGTTTTTGGTTATAATTTGTATTTCATTTCTTTCTTGTTAGAAGTTTGGATTAGTGGTATCAAAGCGGTTTGCTCTTTATCTGTTTTTTTGTGCATGCCCCCAATGAGGTAGGGGTATGAGGAGTTGGGACTCAAACTGCTTGAGCCCTTGCAAGACCGTCCTCATCGACCTTGACGACCTCCCACGGCGGAAGAAAAGAAAGACGAGGGAGCATGAGATCTTATCAAATTGTTGCTCGAGGAAGCCACTAAATGATAAAGGAACGAGATGATGGATAATTTATCCCAGATCCTTCGACAGATGCCAATAGGCAACACACCTTCATCAAGTGGCCACTTTGGAGGCGTCGCCCCCTTTAAGGTACACGTTAATTTTGATATTACTATATTTGAAGGCTAGATAGATGCAAATGCTCTAGATAATGGTTGAATCTACTAAAAGGGTATTTTTTGGTCCATACTTTTTATAATAAAGGAAAGTTTACCTTTGCACTGTGAAAATTTGAAGCAACAAAACTTATAACTTGCTGACTTAATGTAGAAATACATGAAAGGTATTTGTAATAATAATTTATTATATATATAAAATGTACAAGTGATGTAGAATGTTACAATGAAGACCTGCATATATACCTAAGCAGGTGTCCTTTCGTGTCTGGGCATGTCTTTTAGACATGCCTTTTCACTTAGTTAATGATTACTTAACATAACCATTACTTGATTATTTAATATCTACATTTATTTATATTTATTTATGTTTATTTTATTTTATCCAATTTATGTTCGTAACATTGCCTTTCTCTTCGAAAAGATTTGTCCTCAAAGCTTATTTGCTAATAATTTCTTCCTTGCCCATGTCCTTTCGGTATGTGTAAGTCATCGGTACTATTGTTTTGGAATCACGGTTTTTCGATTTCTCCTTCAGATTTTTTTTTCTTTTCTTGTCTTTAATAGTGATATTATTATATATATATATTTAATTAAATAAATTTAATTAATTAAAGTATGTTTATAATGTATCTATATGTAGCTATTGACCACGACTTATATTACGGCTCTCAAATGTATGACAACATGCGAGCATTCAAATTGGTGAGATAGAACCGTGGACATGCGAAAATCTGCTGACCAGTCACACATTAAATGTATTTACGACTTACTTCAGGCCCATGTGAGTCGTTCATAATCCCCACTACAAACACACAGCCTACATAACATTACGGTGCTTTAGATTTTTTATTTCAGCGCAATGGGGTTTCTATTAAATGGGGAAGAATATTCCAACCTTGATGTTATCTCGATGAACAAGACCCTGCATTAGTTTTTGGATTTCACAGTGGGGAGAATTCTCAGCTGCCTGACAGCATTCCGCAGTCACACCCGAAGACAAAGAATCAGGCAAACAGTGAACGTATAAGCCCGCTGATATATATGCTGAGCCATTTCCAAATCGATTTAAGAAACACACTGGTTGACCTTTGACCTAGACACGTTGATTGACGGCGGCGACGGTGGGGGGGGGGACGACACTTTTTCTTCACGGCCTGTGTGGTGCTGCGAAACGATCTACGACAAAAACGTCTTTCAGCTGATGGGGACGATGGAGCACCCGAGTGAGGGGCGTAACAGCACCCGCAAGAACCCAACTCTCTGGTTAGTTCTTGCAAGAATTTTGTTTGAATTGGCAATAACCAATCCAGCTGTTTGCGTGCACTCTGAAAGCCTAGCGACTCTTTGGTTCGGACCATTTGCAGTAACCATTCGATGGTTTTTCCGCCATTGTCGTAGCCCAGTTCTTTGGTGAACTTTGTGATGCCTTTGGCTCCCTCTGGCGTAGGTAATAAAAATCAATTGTAGATCCCATCGTTTGGAAATCCAAAGCTCTAGTAACATCGTCTATCCTTTCTTTACAGGCATGGGACACTTGAACTCTCGGGGCCCTCGTGGGCACCTCCTGCTTCATTCCTCCTTCTATGTCGGGTTTTGTGGTTGTCACCTTTGTTTTTTTGGAAGAGAGGGGTGCAAAGCTCCACTATGGAGTTGGACTACCGGTTGCTTTCCTTTTAGCGAGAGCCATTTGATTTGGGTGGAGGGGTGCGATAAGCCCTTCAATTGATATCGAACGATCGCGTGAGGTGTTTGTTAGTTGTAACATCCATAATGAGCTTTCACTTTCTTTATTATATCCCGCCTGTTGCTGTAACCCTGCCTCATCTTTCTGCTTACTAACATTTTCCGCGTTTTTGAGATTTTGCTGTGAATCCTCCTCTAATGTGGCATTACGTAAGTTAACATTTAGTAACACACCCAAAGCCTCCATCATGTGTTGATCATTAAGATAGATATTAATGTTGTTAGGATATTTCTGAACATCTTGAGTCATCTTAACAAAATCAGGTTGTTGCAAATACAATCTTGTTTTTGGGTCAACTGTTAATTTTTCCCGCAATTCTGGCCCCTGGAATATGTTTCCAAATGGAGAGGATGCGGCCCGAGATCTACTTGCTGCGTATGAATCAGCAAGGCTTGATTTTAAGGCTTCATTTGAAGGATCAAACTCCAGGCCCTTTTCATAAGAAGAAATTGCATCATCATATTTTCCAAGTCCAACATATGCTGCCCCAAGCTTGCTGTAACCCTTGGACAAATCTGCGTTAATTTCATCTGTCTTCTTAGCATCTTGAAGAGTTTCATTATACTTATGTAATGAAGCATATGTTGTAGAATGATTTGAATATAAAACATGATTGGTCAGAGCAAGAGCTATAGCTTCAGAGAAATGTTTTGCAGAAGTTTCCACCTCTACATTTGGAAATGTGGAAGAAACCTCAGTTTCTGAGTATAGCGTACTAGCAGCCCCATCACTTTCAGATACATTAGACACAGATTTGTTTTCAGTGTGAAATGCAACAAGAGAAAATGAATTTGCAGATTCAGACATGGCTATTGAATTGGGCTCAGAATCAGGAAGAATTGCAAAGCTATCCAGATTCTCAGATATGGTAGTGGTTGTGGAATCAGGCAGTGGACTAGATACCACATCTTTGCTGTTAGTAACTGGCACCACATCAATTGGACCAGATTCAGGCTCTTTCAGTTCCACATTTTGAATGGAGACAACCATAGCAGAAATACTCACATCACCCTCACCACCTTCAAATCTCAGACCATTAGTTTCCTCATGAAGAAACGACTTGTTTGTACCTGCAGTGTCATGCAGTTCGCCTGAAACTTCTGCATCTTCCTCATTGTCATGATATTGTTCATCTTCTTGTTTCTCAAGATAGTCATCCACCTCATTATCATCATTTTGATCAAAATCTTTTTCTCTTGCTTCACTTAGTTTCATTTCATCACTTTCGCTATTATCTTCCTTATTGTCGATTTCCTTTCGACATGCTTTAACTTTTGCAAATGATTTTTCTAAACGCTGAAATGCTTCTTGAATTTTACTAAACTGCTCCATGAATTCAGGACGTGAGCTTAATGGCATATTGTGCAGCGAACAACGTTCAAAGACTCACATGGTTATATTGTGCGACATGGCTCTGGTACCACTAAAGCAACGAAACTTATAGGTTGGTGACTTAATGTAGAAATACACGAAAGGTATTTGTAATAATTTATTAATATATATAAAATGTACAAGTGATGTAGAATGTTACAATGACGACCCACATATATACCTAAGCAGGTGCCCTTTCGTCACTGGGCATGTCTTTTAGACATGTCTTTTCACTTAACTAATGACTACTTAACATAATCATTACTTGATTATTTAGTATTTACATTTATTTATGTTTATTTTATTTTATCCAATTTATGTTTGTAACAAAATTTCATCTATTGCAGCAACTAGAAATTATTTTTCAAACTGTAAATTTAATTGTGCAGTTTATTTGCTACGACAAACAATGAATAAAATCACAACTGCAATTTTCACCATAAAAATACTGTGGAAAATAGAAAGCTGGACACTGAGAAATTCTTGCATAGAGAAAATTTTGACATCGTTATTTTTGGACAATCGTCCCTGGAAAAACCCAACTTGGGAAAATCGGTGCAGTAGATGAGGGTTTTATTATTATTATGCAACAAAAATTTTGAGTACAATAAAATGGCACCAAATTGGCGTTTCTATTTGAGAAAAAATACTGGCCGAAATATCTGAGGGAATTTTACCCTCCTCTCCAAGCAATCTTGGCTCAGTTTGGGCTCAAAAACTGACTCCCGGAATGATATGCATCAACCTCTGTGCAGTCCCTTGTATGCTCAGCCTGGAACTCCCTCTGAATCAGACATATTGCATGTCTCTGCTGCTGGAAGTCTCTAGCCACGCCCTCTAGAAATTTTTACCGGCCTCCAACACCTGAAACAACCCACTCCACAGCCAAATCGAACTGCCCCTCTTGAGGCACTGCACAACCCCTGTGTAGCCTCCTGGAGAATAATTTCAGCCTCCTCTTCTGACTCTTCCGGAATTGGAAACTCCTTCGGAAAATCTCTATGCTGCCCCTCTGCCACCTGCTACTCGATCACTGGCTCGATCTCACTGCTGAATCACCTGCTACTGGGAAATCGAACTGCCTAGATCACTAAGTATCTGCAACTGGTGTGTTCTCCATCTACTCATCGACTTCTTCTTATAATCCTCTGTTGGAGCACCAATGAGCAATATTAAAACCTAATCAAGTACCCAGGATCCATGTGAGTTTCTATATGATTCTCACCTTATCTCAATTAAAACTGATTAATTAACCTTATTCTCTAAGTTTAGACTTAGGAAATATTTAAAAATCAGCGAATAGTCTAATTGAGACACTTCTAGGTGGAATTTCAAGAAACGTTTTTTGGGTTATGGAGATCTCATGTGTTTTAGCCTCTCTACCTAAGTTGCATTGAAACAGATACGAGAATGGATACAGATATGGGTTTTGAAATAGATACAACAATTTTTCAAAAAATCCGGATACGACACGACAAGGAAACAACATGCACATATATATATATATTACCATTCATCTTTTAGAATCTAGAATCTATATCTATACATAATCCTTGTCATGAATTCAACATAAACAAATCATCATCATCATTAGTAATGTAATAAAAAATGCTACAACCTTTGTGCTTTCGGGTCCAATTCGATCAAAGAACGCGCCATGCATGGCAAATGATATCTATCTTCCTTGCATGGCAATTAAAAGGCTCATGGGATCATTGGGATATTTTGTCTAGACCTCTTTGAACATTTCAATCTTCTCAACGTTAGCTTGGTCTCTTAACTATACGTAGGCAAAATATTGGCTAGAGAAGATTTGTTATATTGGAGGGATTTATGAAATCAAGAGCAAAATCAATGACAATTAACAAAACCTTAACCATACTAAAAATTAATCGCTCAAATAAATCTCTTTACGAAGACATTCATCAAACCATTTTGTTTGCATTTTTGAACATCTATCTTTTTCTTAGTAAGAATCATTGACAAATATATGGAGTGTTGTTGTTTCTAAAGATTTAGAAGAGACGTCATGAGACTATGTTTATAGTGAGTTTATTTGCAAATTTGATTTCTTCATTTTTATTATTTATTTATGGATATACAAATTTTTATGCTTTTTAACATTTTAAGGGTGGATTTCGATCACGATTTTTGTGGATCTGTAACGGATCAAAAAAATTTAAAACCCTTGGAAACGTATCCAATTCCAAATCTGAATTTTCCGATTTTTTGAAACGGTACAAAAATGTTTTTACAGTGTTTCATACAAGGATCGTATTCGTTTCCATATCAAAAACAGGGATCCGTGTTTTTGGCAAATTCTTTAGGCATTTCCGGTAACTTAGCTCTCCACCAAGTTTCGAGACTAGAACACCTCTGATGCTACAAAAAATAACATGCACTCCTTAAGGCCGCCTCCCAATGTCAAGAATTGGTGGGAAACTTACTGTGAGGAAAGGGCCACAGAGGAATCCACACTATTTTCAGTCACACCCACTTGGGATTCTATTAAGGAACAATATCACCCTGTTGGAAGCTATGAAGACCAGTACATGTGATGGACCACACTACAACAAGAAAGGGAGCAAACAATGCCAGAGTCCACAAATATCTTTCATACCTTGCGCACCAAGCTGGGTATCAAAGACTCTGTGTGACATCTAGTGTTTAAGTACCATGGCTGTTTGGATAGATACATCCAGATAGAAATGGCGTTCCTGGACATCTCCTCGCTTGGTGCAACATATTGATATGTTGTCAAAATCGAGTAAAAAATTTAAACAAAACATGCAAGTCTTTGGATCTGTGAATCATTTGCGACAGTAGTAGGGCAAGGGCATCCCCAAACCACAAAACAAAGGATAGAGCCAGGGTGGACCACCCTAGGACAATCCATCGAAGCCACAGAAAATAATGGTAATCGAAAGACAAGGAATGACACAGTAAAGTGGTGCGAGTTCCACAAGAGCTCCACTCATAACACCAATGAGTGTTGTGCAATGTAGTCGCTAGTGGCTGAGCTAAAAGCCTTAGAGTTAGATGCAGGCTCTGATTCTAAACTAGACCTAGACAAGGGGAAACAAGTCATTGACGCGGAACCTAGTGCCACTGTTGCCACCACCAAGGAACAATAGAGTGAGCTCGAAGATCTGGAGGAAGGTGAGTATCTCTTTCACTCACAAATGTGGGTAAAGGGTGCTCCATTGTGTTTCATTGTTGACAGCAGGAGTCAAAATAACCTCATCTCAACAAAGGTCGTTAAGCAGTTGGGCCTGCCGATAGCACCACACCCGCAACCATACACCATCGGGTGCGCTCCACCAAGGGTGAGACCTTTGTGTCAGCCAACAACGCTGCTTGCTCTACAACATCAAACCTTTCAAGGACGAGCTATTGTGTGATACTGCTCCCCTTGAAGTTTGTTATGTGTTGTTAGGTCAACGATACTTGTGGATGCATTATTCTGTGTATGGGTCTAGACCTTGTAGTGTTATTATTATTTTGGGCAGACAACTATACAAGGTACTAGAGGTAGCCCTGCGTACTGCCATTTCTTTTATCTTTGCTAAGCAATGATGTAATGTTATCTCCCAAATTGGAAAATTTGTCTTCTTCCAGATTCACTTTCAAAGTAAGGAGAAGGTTGTGCCACATCCATGGCCTCCACACAAGGCTCTTCAATGCAACAGAGGCAAGTGTAATAAGGTTGGGGAAGAATACAAAGACATCTTCTCCTCACCTACGGGGGTAACCTTTGAACTGTTAGGTCAAACATTCAAGCAATTTGACCTTCGACAGACCTCTACCCAATGGGCCAATCTACCACCGCTCTCTTTTGGAAAATGAGGAAATCAAGCGGCAAATCCAAGTGATGCTATGAAAAGGGCACATTTGACCAAGTTTCTCACCCTGTGGAAGCCCAATTGTACTCGTGTAGAAGAAAGATGGGACTTGGCAACCTTGCATTGATTATTGGGCCCTGAACAAAATCACAGTTAGGAACATCTACCCAATTCCCCAGATTGACAACCTTCTTGACCAACTCAAGGGGCCAAGTACTTCAATGAGATTGATTTAAAGTCCAACTATCATGAAGGCCCATTCGAACCAACTGATATGTGGAAGACTACTTTCAAGTCCCAAGAGGGTCTTTTTGAATGGCTGGTCCCTTTGGTTTGACGAATGCCCCAACAAATTTCATGATGCTAATGGATGATACCTTGTGACCTTTGTGTTTGTGTATATGGATGATATCCTCATCTTTAGCAAGAGTTGGGCAGAGCACTCGCAAATTTGTAGCATATTTAGTAGTACTTCACACTTCGCGACAACCTAAGCTATGTGCTAACTCAAAAAAATGCTCCTTCGACATGTGCAAGGTACAATATCTAGGTTACATTATTGATGAGTAAGGTGTGCATGTGGATTCAATCAAGATCTAAGTCATTTGTGATTGGCTGACCTTGATGACTCTAATAGAGCTTTGCAACTTCTTGGGCCTTGCTAATTTCTACCAAAGATTCATGTTGGGGTTCTCTTATATCGCTTGGCCGTTGAGTCAAGTGACCAAGGGCGGAGTAAAAACAAAGTTTTTTTGGTTTGTGTCGCAACATAAGGCATTTGATGAATTTGAAACACCGCCTTTGCTTTGCACCAGTCCTCACCCTTCTAGACATGCAACAACCATTTGATTTTGGGACATATGCCTTTGACTATATTATTGGTGTAGTCCTCATTCAACAAGGACATTTGGTGGCCTATCATAGTGAAACACTTTTTGATAGTGTCCGAAGATACCACACCTATGATAAAGAGATGTATTTCATCGTGCAAGCTTGCCGACAATGGAAACATTATATTGTGGGGAAGGAGACGATCATCCACACATGTCACAGGCCTCTTCAATTTATGTAGACACAAGGGAAGTTGCAAAATGACCACCATCATAAATGGTCCACATACTTGCGAGAATTCCATTCAAACATGAAATACAAGAAGAGTAGCACCAATCATGTTGCAGACTGCCTTAGTCAGCCCTTGATTGTGGCACTGACCACCGTTCTCAACTCTTGTGGGCATGAGACCTCTGGACGGCTACAACTATACGATAGTGACTCAGAATTCACTACCACATACAAGATGTTGATGGCAGACAAGCAAGTTCTAGACTTCCACCTCTAGGATGCACTGTTGTGCTACTTGGGACACCTTTGTGTTCTTTCAAGCGAGCGTGCCAAGCTGATTTTGGAGGCACATTATAGTTAGGCAACAGGTTACTTTGGCGTGGAGAAGACAATGGCAGTGCTCACAAGTATTTTTATTCGCTGAAACTTCGATAGGATGTTTGCAAGTATATAAGGTCTTGAATTGCTTGTGCCATCTCCAAACCAACCATTAAGAAGCAAGGCTTGTACACCACTCTGCTTCCTCCTAACCGGCCTTGGGAATCCATCTCAATGGGCCATATATTTGGCCTTCCTTCTGGTAACATGGTAATCATTGTGTGATTGTGGTTGTTGATAGATTTTCTAAGATGGCCATCTTGATTGCTTGTAAGAAGAGTATTAAGCATAAGGCACCACCAAGTTCTTCTTCAAATGAGTGTGGGTACATTTGGGATCCCATAACCCATCATAACATATCGGGATAGTAGGTTCTTAAGCACATTTGGTGGAGCCTCTGGTCAGTGTTGGACACCAAGCTCACCAAATCAGCTGCCTTCCACCCCAGACTAATGACTAGAAAAAGCTAGTCAATAGGATGATCGTGCACATTTTGCGCATGTACAACTCTAACCATCCACACACATGAGATGAGAGTTTCTCCTATGTTCAACACATCCACAACAAAGCTCTCCATAGTTCAACTGGCTATAGTCCCTTTTAGGTGGGCCGTAGATTTCAACCATTAGGTCCCATCGATGTCAGTCTACCCTTGCAACTACATAGGAAGAATCTACACATGTTCAATCTGAAGCCGACAAAGCTACCCAGTTTATTGAGCGAATTCAACACATACGCTAGTAGGTCCATGATATCTTGCAGAAAGCCAATACTAAGTATAAAAAACGCCATGATCAACACTGTGTGCCATATAAATTTCAAGTGGGAGACAGTTTGGTTGCATTTGTAGAAGGAACGCCTTGCAGGGGCCCATCAGAAGTCTCGACCACTTCGCTATGGACATTAAACCATCACCAAAGCTATGGGTGACAATGCTTTTGAATTGAGTGTCCCCCCCTTGCTTGGCCTGCAACTAGAGTTCAATGTGGACCGCCTTCAGTGATACTTTCCACTGTTGTTGGACACATGAGAAATTGTAGAGCAATTGACACAGATAGAGCTTAACCCAAATTGCATTGAATAGGCTGCAATTGATCAGATCGTGGACACATAGACTAAGAGCAGTCGCCAACAAAGAATCCATCTATATTGAGTTGTCAAAGCAAGCCAGATCTTGCACCAAGGCTAGTGGCTCATCAAGGGCCAAGTTTAGCAGAAGTTCCCCATCTCATGGTGGCACTCCATGCAATGTAGACCATTGCTTAACCCAAATTGCATTGAATAGGCTGCAATTGATCAGATCATGGACACATAGACTAAGAGCAGTCGCCAACAAAGAATCCATCTATATTGAGTTGGCAAAGCAAGCCAGATCTTGCACCAAGGCTAGTGGCTCATCAAGGGCCAAGTTTAGCAGAAGTTCCCCATCTCATGGTGGCACTCCATGCAATGTAGACCATTGCTTACTAAGGGGGGAGGACTGATCCAGGTGGATATTGGTGGCCACCCACCTATTCCATTGGCTCACAACGCAAATCTTTATTTTGGCAGGTTTCAAGTCTTGAACTTTCAGAGCCATTTTGAGGACCGAAATGATGTTTTTTGGGGAAACGGGTTGATGACAGTTGGAAATTGTGCTCCTCGGATAAACCTTTCCAATGGGCTATCGTGTTGCCAAATGTAGATCATATGCAAAAATTACGGCCTTGGGAAGTTGACATTCCAACTTTCCCCATTGTGGCCAATAAGCTTGTGGCGCTTCATCTCCTAGGGTTAGGTTTTTGGGTGTTTAGGGTCAAGATAGGGCAGTCTTGGTTGGCAAAATCGACAAGAAAGGGAGCGATTGAGCACGAAGAGGTAGTTTTATGCTGAGCGTAGTTGTTGGACCACTGACAATGTAGGCGATTGACTGCAAGTGGGGCATGTAGATTGACATAACAAAAACTTGCATAGTGTAGGCAATGTGATTGGCAGAGGTCAATCCTTAGAGGGAGACTGTATAAGTCAAGAGACTGGTGGTATATTTGGGTGCCTAAAGGACAAACTAGGTTTTTTTTGTTGAGATCAGCTCAAGATGATTCTAGTGTGTCTTTGGTTTGAAGACAGGATAGTTGGATTCTCAAATTTCATACCTTGGAAGGTTGGTGTCACCTTGCTTGTTAAGGAAAATGATCTCAGGGAGATTGTTGAGAAGGTGATCCCAGACCTGACAAATGCCAAGGAGAAGGTTGCCTTAGCTAAGAGGGAGATAAAGGCTCAAAGGGTACTCTTGGATGTAGTGAAGGACCATTGGTACCTCATTTGTCCAAGAAGAAGTCAACCAAGGAGATGTTCAATGCTTTGGTGTGTTTATACCAAAGGAAGACTGTTAACATGAAAATTATATTGAGATCCAAGCTTTGGTCTATGTAGATGACTAGATTTGACATAGCGAGAAGTTACCTGATGAATATCACTCAGATCTATGACTAGCTTGCAACAGATGGGTAAAAATTGGATGACACAGAATTAGTAAATGTTGAACAATTTTCCAAAGATGTGGGATCTATTTGTCAAAGGAGTTTGTGCTTGAGAGAACCAACCCTCATTTGAGAGGATATGGGATGATTGCATCCAAGAGGAGATAAGGGTATAGTTATAGGCCAAGGCCAACAAGCTGGAAGATGACGAGGATGTGGCTCTTGTTGGTAAGACAGTGAAGAAGAAAGGAAAAGGTTCGAGGGGGAGTGAGGAGTCAACCTCATAGTCCAAAAAGAAGAAGAACTCGACTAAGTTCAAGTGTTTTTCTTGTCATAAGATAGGACACTATGCTTCACAGTGTCTACAGAGGAAGAATGATGGAAAGAGTATGCAGTTAGTTGTAGCTGCTTCAGTGGAAGCTTATGTGGAAGAGTTTGCCAGGAAGTTTGAAATTGAGTTTTCACTTGTTTAATACCTTTCCTCGAGCACCATACTAATTGGTGTGGCTACTAGATATTGGGTCCACATGACATATGATAGGAGCATGAGAGCTGTTTGATGTTACGAATATAAATTACATAAAATGAAGTGAATATAAATGATGTAAATAATAAAATATTGATTATGTTAAATAGTCATTAAGTTAAGTGAAAATGCATGTCTACAAAGACATGCCCAATCGCGAAAGGACACCTGCCTAGTATATATGCGGGTCCTCATTGTAACATTCGATCATCAACATTCGATCATCAATTATACATTTTATATAGAATAAATTATCACAAATAACTCTTGTGTATTTCTACATTAAGTCAACAAGCTATCAATGTTGATGCTTCAGTGGTATCAGAGCCATGGTGCACAATATAATCATGCGAGTCTTTGAATGTTGTTTGCCGCACAATATGTCGTTATGTTCACGTCCTGAATTCATGGATAATTTTAGTAAAATTCAAGAAGCATTTCAGCGTTTGGAAAAATCATATGCAGAAGTTAAAGCATATTGAAAGGAAATCGATAATAAGGAAAATGATCTAGATGATGATTTTGATGATTATACAAATCAGGATGAGGATTCAAATAAAGCTGATCTTGATGTGAATGAAGATGATCTAGATCAAGATAATGATTCCGATGAAGCTAATATTGATCAAGATGAGGGTTCCGATGAAGCTAGCTTTGATATGGATGAGAATGTTGCAGAAGATTCTCAAGCCGAAATTTCAGAAGGTAAGGTCGAAGATGTTGCAGTTGTGGCAAAAGTCAAGATGGAAGAACAAAGCACTGAAGATGATACTCCTGTTGAGGACACAGTCTCAGAAAGCGATGGTCTACCCTTGGAGGAAGAGAATGACTTCTTAGATATATTTAGAAGTGAATTTGTGGAAGATAATTAAGAAGAAGAAGATGATGCTGGTAATGCTTTGCAAGGCCAAAATAAGACACTACAGTTAAAGATTGATAAGCACAAGAAATAGTTAGAGATACTTAAACAGAAGGATCCTAAATTTTTGAAATTTTTAAAAGAACATGAAAAGGAACTTCTTCAATTCAATCATGAATATAACATTGACTCTGAAGAAGACAAAGAGAATCTCAAGGAAGGTGTTCTGAAGCCTGGTCAGCTAGAAGAGAATGACAACAAAAGTTTGAAGCCTTCATAAAAAAAGGTCCTCACAGCTGCTCATGTTGATGCTTGGTGTCAAGAAATAAAGGAGCGACAAAACATAGGAGCTCTTCATTGCCTCCTGCAAGCTTTTAGAACTGCATGTCACTATGGGGATGGGAGAAGAGACGACTCTTTTTCAATTTTGACAATTGTAAACAACAATACCTTTAACAAAATCATGATATCTGTTATTGGTGAGATTGATGGTATATTTAGGAAATTGTTGCGAATGCCTCTGTCAGGTGGAAAGAGGGAAGCAATTTTAGAAATGAAAGACACTCCACGATGGAAGGACCTTGAGGGTCTCATCAAGTCATATTTTGTCAACACAACAAACCTTCAACAGATTGAGTTCCTAAAGAACTATGTTGTGGAACTCTATGGAGTGGACTTATCAAATGCTTATCAACATGTATTTACATTCATTAAACAGTTGGGAATGGTTTTACGACGTGCTCTCACATTAAATACCAAGGAAGCATTGGAGAAGGCTTATAGCTGGAAATATATGAATTGCCTTGAACTTTGGTTTAAATTTCTTTGTGCCAATGCCAACAATATTGACTTCCAGCCTCCTTCCTATCCAATGGCTCAGATTGTAATTGGAGTTGCTCATTTGGTGCCTACTGCATGCTATACACCTTTGAAGTTGAGATGTACTAAAATGTTAAACACACTTGCTTCTGCTAGAGGAATTTTTATTCCTGTGGCTTCTTTACTTTTTGATATGATAGAGTGTAAAGAACTGGACAAGACACCAACTGGAGGATATGGGAAAGCTTTTGACTTTCCAATAGCATTAAAGGTGCCAAAAGTTTTCTTGAAAACTCGTGCTTTCGAAGACGAGTGTGTATGTTCTGTGCTTCATCACCTCACTGAACACTTGGCTCAATGGAGCTATCATTTTGCTTTCCCTGACTTAGCATTTAAAGTCCTTGTACCTTTACGGTGTTTCCATGAAAGAAGCAACATTGGTAAAATTGAGACAAAGCAGAGAGAAAAAGAAGAGTTTTTCATCTGTGCAACCCATTATTATAATAAGGCTTCCTGAATTGATAAACATGAACCTTCTACTTGAGTTGGAAAAGGCCAGCTGCTTCTAGCAAAAGGTGATCTTGAACAAGCATATGGTGCATTCAAAATTGTATTAGATGGATAGGCTGAAAATATTCTTACTCTTCTTGGAAGGGCATCTGTACAATTCAATCGCTGATGATATACCAAGACATTGGAGTTTTAGGTCTCGGGTGCCTCGCAACGATGAGACTTGGTTTAGGTCTATGTCGGTACAAATTGGGTCAGTTCAGGAAAGCTAGACAAGCTTTTGAGCGTGTTTTACAGTTAGACACTGAAAATGTGGAAGCTTTGGTGACACTTGGAATAATGGATTTGCAAATGAATGAATCAGAAGGCATTCACGAAGGAATGGAAAAAATGGGGAGGGCCTTTGAGTTATATCCATACTGTGCAATGGCATTAAATCATTTAGCCAACCATTTTTTCTTCACGGGGCAACATTTTCTTGTAGAACAGTTAACCGAGATTGCTCTTGCTTCAACGGATCATGCTTTGATGAAATCTCATTCTTATTATAATCTTGCATGGTCTTATCATAATAGGTTGATTATGAGAGTGCATTTGCCCATTTTTCTGCGTCACAGGGGCTCTAGAGCTCCGTCCTTGAATATCTGTGCGTCTTCTACCACGATATCTGCTGGCTCCCTTGATTCTCACCGTGGCCCTAACCATGCCTCTGTGACGATAGTCCCCGCCACTATCACCGCTGTCCGCACCGTTCAAACAGCCCATCGACTACTCTGTCCACAGGCCCCGATGTTGTCCGCAAACCCCGATGCGACCATCCGACAGACCATTCTGTCAAAACTTGCAAGCTGTCATTTATCAACAACCAACACACTTCCTACTCCGACCGGGTTCCTTGTGGCAGTCTTGTCCTGTTGTCACGGGTCAATTAAACGTTGTGACATTTGATAGCTATACAACGGTTAAATTCGACCCATTAACTATATATATTTGGTTAATTATATATATATATATATATATATATATATAGTTACATAATAAATAATTTTTTTTAATAATAATATTATTATTAAAAAAACTTACTATTATAAAAAAACACTACTATTTAAAAAAAATTATTATTATTAAAAAAACCTAGTTTAGGACAACATTACCAGAGAATTCTCCATGCTAAGGTACCAGTGACGAATTATACATGCCGAAGACGATCTACACCGATGTGAAAAAAATCCTCAGCTACAAGCTTTGAGGACAAAGCTTCCGAAGGAAGGGGCAATGTTATGAATATAAATTATATAAAATGAATTCAATATAAATGATGTAACTAATAAAATAATAAAATATTGATTATGTTAAATAATCATTAATTTAATTAAGTGAAAAGGCATGTCTACAAAGACGTGCCCAATCGCGAAAGGACACTTGCCTAGTATATATGCAGGTCTTGATTGTAACATTCAATCATCACTTATACATTTTATATATAATAATTTATTACAAATACCTCTTGTGTATTTCTACATTAAGTCAGCAATCAGTTTTGATGCTTCATTTGATAGTTTGACAAAGTGGGACCCAGAGTTGCATGTGGAGTTTGCTCTCAGTATCTATGATAGAGGAGTTTGGTGTAGTGTTCCAGGATGGATAAGCATTGTTTAGATGCATGGGATCTGGCTCAGATGATGGCCACGTCATTGGAGTTAGAGAGGGCAACTTAGATAGTAAAAGGGCGAACCTATTCGAGCAATGGCACCTTCAAGTTCATGCGGGGAGGAGCATTCAACAAATCCTTTAAAGTTTATCAATAAGGTGTCTTGGTATAAGATGACCTTACATGATATTCAGGAGGAGGCTTTTAGGAACAAGTCTGAAGGGACTAGGTCTTTGAGGACGATTCCAAACCAGGTGGGATGGAAGTCTTCTAGTTCAGAGCGAGCCACCATGGCAGCAGATGCAGTTTTAGGATTGGAGCTAGTTCCAAGTGGCAAAATTACCTCCCTTGCGAAGAGGGAGTGATGATGTTTGTAGCTTGGGCATGTACTTTTGCATAGACCTAAGCGTCTAGGCATGCAAAACTCGCCCAAAGTCTCCTTATGACACTTGCTCAAGTATTGTGTAAGTTGCTATTGTAACTTAGGCTAAGTTTAGCTTAGGAAACGCACATAATTAATTATGTTGGCTATTTAGCTAATGAAACTTAGAGTATTTACTTTTTCTTTAATTTCAATTGTTGATCTCAAGTGAGGCAAGATCTATTTCGACCATCCATCACTTTGGAGCAATGTTGCACGAAGCGGGAGCGGAAGCGGGAGCGCGGAAGCGTCATTTTCCAAAAATCTAGGAAGCGAAGCGTCCGTGGAAGCGTCTGCTATATATATATATATATTTATATTTTTTTGCATTTATACTCAAAACAAACATCCCAAATACCAAATTAATTGTAGAAGACATGAAAACATGCATATTTTTGCATAAATCAAGATAGATATGGCATCCATGATTCCATTGTAGTTACTAGTATGTACAACAATCATCTATATTCTAGCTATTACAAACATACATCAAATTTTTAAGCATATTATAAAACATAAAACATTTAAGCATATTATAAAACATAAAACATAGAGCATATTATGATTTATCTAGCAAGTGAGCAACTGTCAACATTTGTCATGTCCAAAATTCAAATAATAATGTTTACAAAATATGTCACTTGGTCACCGCCAAGCCAAAAAGGTTCAAAATTCAAATTCACAAGTCTACAAGTCTAATGAGTAATCTATGACAAAAAGTAGTAGATTGTGAATATATCTACTAATCTCTCCTCCTTCCACCACGAATAGAACGTGGTGGCGGGTCTCCACGTGGTGGCAATGAAGAAGATGGTGCCTGTGGAAGTCGTGGCGCTGAAACTGATGAAGAAGAACCCCCTGCTATTGGTGTTGAACCATGGAACCTAGGAGTAGGAACCAAGGGACCAGATGGGGGTGGTGGCATATCAACACGGTCATCATCATCCTAGAATTGCTCAAAAAATTCATGCAAAAAGAAAGCACTAGTTAACAAAAAAATTAAAAACATGAATTAGAGAAATGCTTTATAAGGGAAAATTGGAAAATTCATACCACAATGGACATACCTGGAAAAGAGAATCCTCTAATTGCTCTAGTCGCAACACTCCATCCTCCAAATTGGGCTCCTCTGGATTCTTGTCCCAAATCAACAAGTCTTTATTAGACTTTGCATCTTCACAGTAATGGGACAACAATCGCAAGTTGTAATGAACATAAACCAAGCTCTCTGCCCTCAACCTGTTCCTTTTAACACTGTGGATGAAAGAATAAGAGCTCCAACACCTCTCTGCAGAAGAAGTGTTTACCACCTGTGATAGCACCCGCAATGCCAAACTCTGTAGAAGTGGAGTACCCCCTCCATGCATGTTCCACCACTCAAGAGCAGAAAAAGTCTCTCGATCTCTAATTGCATGCATGCTCCCAAATGGACCAGTGTTGAGCGTATAGTTGCTCACCTGTCTCCGTACCAATGTAGCCTCCTCCTCATCAGGGATTAATTTACTCAATGCAGCCATATATTTTTGGTGAACCTCTTGATCTTGGTGTGGTTTTCTCCTGCTTCCCCCCCTAGGTGCTGGTGTTGAAAGCCATGATGGATGATAGTATTTAGGTGTCAAAACATATGCTAATGCATGCAATGGAATATTTAGCATTTCCCATCGGTTTTGCACCTCTACACGAATATAATTGTACAAGGTGGTATCTCTAGGCTCAACAATGTCTTTAATCTGCCCCAACATGCTATCCATTTGCTCATACACCTCCCCAATTACTGGACGATCTGAATCTGCAAACTTGATCATGTAATAAATTGGTTTGGTGAATTGCAAAATATATTTAACCTGTGACCAAAAGTAACTGTCAAGAACAGTGTCCTTGACTGCATTAGCACCATCTGTGTCAGTGTTAATTTCATCCCATGTTTCAGCACACACCAGATTAGTTAAAGCTTGTCTCACCTTCACTAGCCGCCTAAAGGTGAGGTAATAACTAGCAAATCTTGTCTTTGCAATTTTAAGCGATTGCAACTTGGAGTAAGTGCCATAGAAGTAGTTTACCCTTGTATGCCCTGTGATGAATTTAATGAGCTGCTTCCCTTTCCTGTAAACCTCAGCAATCCACCCACAATCTTTGTGTTTCACAATATCATGCATCAAAAGGTTCAATGTGTGAACCAGGCACCCAGACCAAAAGATGTTTGGATGAGTATGCTCAATAATTTTTCCTGCTGCCTTACAATTTGCTGCATTATCTGTGATCACTTGAACCACATTATTCGGACCAACATCTTTGATTGATTTCAATAGGAGATCTGCAATGTTTTGTGCAGCTGCACTGATGGAGGAGGAGTCATGACATGCAATAAATACTGCACCACTAGAAGAAACACCAAGAACATTTATCAAATGTTGGTTTCTAATATTTGTCCACCCATCTGATACAATGGATACCCCAGAATCCACCCACTCATTTGTAAAACGTGTCAAAGCTCTTTGAACCTTAGCTTTTTCTCTTTCTAATAACACTGTTCTAGCTTTCTCATATTTGGGGGCCTTGTATCCTTTTGGGGCTTCATTGATGCCCTTTACCATGTCATGCCAATAGGGAGAGCGAAGCACATTGAATGGTACACCGCAAGCACAAAGAAAACGGACTATCTTTCCATCCACATCATCCCTCCCAGCAACATTAAGGAAATCCCCTATTGTTCTTCTACCTACAGAGGTTGCAGAAGTACCATGAGGAGATGAGCAACTACCAAATTTAGAGGTTGCACTTGATTCAGAATGAATTTTTGGTTTCTTGTTTTTTTGTTGTGCAGCCATCTCTATTTGGATGTATTTTCTTCTTTCTTCAGTTGAAATGTTTGGGCAAATTTGTACCCCCACAGAACCCTTTTTTCATCACTGTCCAGCACCCCACAAAGATGCCTCCTCAGACGGGTATATGAACCACAATATGGTTTTCCTCCATGACAACCATGAGGGCACACAAATTTGTAAGATCCACCACCCTTTCCCCCATCAAGTTTGGTCACATAGTTCCATAAGGGTGTTGATGTACCTTTCCCATCTTGTGCTTCAGTGTCCCCTTCAAGTTCATCCCCTTCCTCTTCAAACCCTTCCTCCTCATCATACATTGGGTCACTACTATTAGGACCATCACCAATGTCCTCTTCTGTTTCTTCCCTTCTATTCTTCACCCTTGCCATCATTAAAACCAAGAGTGGAATGATACATAGAAGCCAAAAGAACACCATCTTGGAATATGGATATAGGTGGTGGACAACCTGTAAATAAGGAGCAAGTAGAAACAATGGGAAAGAGTAGGAGAGGGAGGAGAAAAATACAAATTTTTTTTCAAAAAAATAAGGGAGTTTGGGTTTTGAACTTACCTCTTTAGCTCTTGTAGATGAAGTCCTCCAAGCTCTTGCTCCAAGCTCCTCCTCCTTCTCCTAGCTCCTCCTTCTTCACTCCTCCAAGCTCTCCTCTCTTCTCCTCTCCTTTCCTCTCTTCTCTTCTCCTCTCCTCTCTTCTCTTCTCCAACTTTCATAAACTCAAAGTGAGAAAATGAGGAATGAATGGGGGCTTTATTCTATTCATTCCTCACCCTAAACTCACCCTAAACTCACCCTAACCCACCCCCTCATTGCTAAGTTAAGTTAACTTTAAAAAAAAATTAAAAAAAATTGAGGTATTTTCCCTTGCCCGCGCGGTTTTTTCGGAAGCGCCCGAAGCGCTGCGTGAAGCGCACGCTTCCGGGCCCGAAGCGTGGCGCTTCGGGCCTCCGAAGCGCCTTCCGAAGCGCGCTTCGGGGCCCACGCTTCTTAAAAACCAGGAAGCATTTAAAAAAAACGGATCCGCGCTTCGGAATTTTTGGAATCGCGCTTCCTGGTGCGCTTCCGTACGGAGCGCGATTCCGGCCTAGGATCCGGGGGGGGGGGCGCTTCCTGCAACGTTGCTTTGGAGATTAGGGCTAGGGATTTAGCTCAACAAAAAGTTATAAAAGCAAGGCTAAGGAGAGGAGAAAGACACACCATATGATGACACAACCCATTGAGGGATTTTGTTAAGTGAGGAGTGAGATACTCAAGTGTGCCAGGTCCATGGAAGGGGTAGGGTTACATCATTGGAGATCTAGAGAAACCAAGCAGATCAAGGACAAATCTAAGGCCTGATCAACTGGATCAGATTCAGGGTATGTTGTCAATATATGTTCCTCAATTGGGCCATTATCCTAGGACTAGAGCCAAACTAGGTCCAAATTATTAAGTTAATGAAGAATTGTTGATTGGGCATAATTTGTATGTGTCATATGTCATTGTGATTGGTTGTGTAATTTTGCTTCCATTGTGTAATTGTGTTAAGAAGCTAGTTGTGCTTTTATTCAGTAGATTTGCGATATATATGCTAAGAACTAAGTGCTGGGTGCCAGGTTCAGAAATTAACAAACAACTTATTATTGATTGTGTTTCTCAATTGCTTGAGGACATAGGCTTTGCACTTGTTCATGAATGGGTTTCTGTGGGTTCTTTGTTGTTCAATTGAGAAAGCTCCTTTTAGGTGTTAGAGGAGTGGAAGGCCAATTTTAATGGAGCCTTCTCAATCCCATTTGGTGCTGCAGGGTGAAGGGCTCCATATTGAGTTGTCCTCCTTGTTAAAAATATACACACTCACAAGTAAATATGAAAATTGACAATTTATCTTTGAAACCCTTTACCAAGAAAACTAGGTTTCAAAGATATATCATCATTCACAATGGCCAATCTAACTAAGTTGGTAGAATAGGTTGCTCGAGGCATCTTACAGCGGAAAGCACCGAGCCTTTAAATAGGCATCTTCGCGTCAAATACCATTGGAAAGTACCATGAGCCACCCAATACCATAGGCATGTAAACTTGGTATGGTTAATCCAATAAATGAATAAATCAAAATGGACCTAATTACATTTTGATGGAAGCAAGTTTAACTTAACATTCCCCCATTTTACAATTGATTTAGGGTAAACAACAACACTCTTCATAGTTTATAACAATGTAACCTAAAATACAACATACGTCTAGACCATATACCAATGATCCAACAAACCAATGTACGCATGCCTAAATAAGGTCTTTTAGTTATATGTCTATTTACATGTGATTACATCTTAACACACCAAATACCTTTTGTAGTATACTCATGCAAATAATGCTATGAAACATCAACTTCAATACCCTACCTACATCACTTCTAGCTTTAAATACAATGATGGGTATATAGTGCTTTTATTATTTACACTTCTTGATACTCCTTGTCACCAATATTCGTGCAAATATTTCATAGTTTCACGACCTAATCTATGGGAGAATCAACATAATACACGCCTGTCATGTGGCCTGATGTTTAGTTGGTTTGCTGTCGTTGTTCACACACATGTTTTGCATCTCCATGAAGCGTGTCATAGCCACCATTTGATGATATTATAAGTGATTCTCTCCTATTGATACTTGGGAATGTTGCTCTCTTTTCTAGTAGGTGATTTGTCTTCATGTGTGTTGATCCACATTGGTATAGAAGTCACTTTTTTCGAGAACAACTAGAATGTTGACCACCACATATTGGTTTAGGCTTGAGTGGAATAACTAATGCCTTTCATGTTGAAGCACTGAGGTCTCCTCCATCCAATGTTAATGCTTTCACCCAAATTCAAGTTGGGGTTAGCATGAAAAGCACCCACCATCAGATTGTTGACCACACCATTAGCGTGAACAACTCTGAAAGTATTAAACAACTCAACAAACACATATTTAAATAGATGGAAACATTTATAGTGTTCAAAACCACGTCCTTATTTCTAAGCACCAATGAATCCATTGTGATTTGCAACTCCACACAATCACCAACCCTAACACAAACTCCAACCACATCGATCCATAATTTGATGTTTCAGGTGGTCAACATCTCAGAATATTCCAAAAACATATACAAGCATTCAACATAAATTAGCAAGATCAATGAAGCATACAACAACTCGTATATTCTTGCTAGTTCCATGCCTTGTTTCTTGCACACCCTGCACTAGCGAGAACTCATTGCCAACTCCTTTAGATCATGTTTAGGAATGTTAGATCAATGTGGATTTGTTGAAGAACTATGGTGCACCCTGTTACCACTCAAACTATTAGGGGACTTAGAGGGGATCCCTAAAGGGTCAAATGCTAGACCAAGGGCTCACCTTAGCTAAGGCTCCCTACTATTTACGGACTTTCACCGATGGGAGGAGACTCAATATATATGGAGTCACAAATGAAGGTTAAATCAACAAACGGATATAAAGTGACTCAAACAATCCCTTTCTAGAAGATGGTCAAGAATGGAGCTTGCTTGCTTTCTAAGCACAATACAATGGCTTCTAGGAGAAGGATGCGGGGATTTGAGGGTTAGGTTTAGGGAATATGACTTGTGAAAGAGTTCCCAACCCCTAAAATCCTTATTGAAATTGGTATCCCAGATGGTTTTTGAAGAATTGTCTTTCCAAAAGAGTGGGACCACACTGGGACCAAGTGGACCCAGCTTAGGTTAAGAGGCAAGAATTTAGCAATCAATGGTGTTGCTAACCCAGACAACGAGGGGGAAAGGATCAAAGCACGAATTCTCACTTAAAGGTGTCAAATTGATTCTATGAGGCACTAACCTTGGGGATACCAGGGCAAAGTTTGATCTTGGAGCTAGGGCTTGGGTTAGATCATAACTGCACGTTCGAAATGGCTTCAAAATTGGAGGAGGCCTTGAGGACACACCAATGCAGAAGAGGTTAGGAGATCGAACTTTTTGGAGGGCTACTTTGTCGGGAAAATGATGCCCTAGGTGACCCAACTTGGCGAGGCCTGGAGGAAGGTGAAAAAGAGTTGATTTTTGAGTGACCATCTCTTGGTAGATCAATGTCTTAGTCTTAGGAGAATGGAGTCTAGGATAAATATGAATGAGGATCTTGTTTCTTAATCAAGGAGGCCTTAAGACTACCTCATTTGCCTTCTAGGGAAAATGGAAGCAACCTTACAACTTTTATACTTTGACTTGCAAAAGGTGATGGCTTATGAAGATGAATTCGTTGATAGAATTATCCCTAGGAAATTTCGTTCAAAATTACAGGGCCCATACATTGAGAGATGCTATATAGAGACAAAATTCCACAATTTAAGTAGTAAATGCATGCAACAATTAGCCCTAAAAATAACAAAATTCCCAATCCAATGTATATGACAAAATAAAAAAAGAATAGCATTAAAAGCATGTACTTACATGTAATAGAACATATCCAACCATCCACAATTTGACAACAGAGAAGCTCCAAGACGAAATAAACCAAATCCAAACATCAAAATTAATCCATAAAGCTCCAATTCATCTTCCAAGAAAAAGTGCGAAATTCTCATGAGAGAGAAGAGATCCAATCCAAAGTGATGATGAGAAAATGAACTCATCTCACTTGTATTTATGCACTAATGAGGAGTTCGAATTAGTCTCTTAAGAGGTCAAATGATAAATAATACATGTCGTAGGGCCCTCCAAGAGGCCAGATGAGGTCCATAGGTGCCACAATGAAGAATAGGAACCTCATAAGTGATGGACAAGGGGTTGGCCCCTTGTTCTCCAAACAATAAACCTGTGGTGCTCCTAGTGGTTGTGGGGGCACAATAATAACCTCATGGGTCTCCAAATGAGTTGAAGATGCATGTAGATCATCTGTAAGGGCTCCGATGATGGTGTAGGTGATGCCACATCATCCTGCAAATCCTGGCTCTGCTGCCAAGTGCATGGTACATCGGTGGGGCTGGCTGGGAAAAGGTGAACTAGATGCATATTCCTCGCCCAATAGGTGAATCTCGAGCAATCTCTGAACATCCTCGGGGACCCATGGAGTGTTGTCTACTGCTGTGGAGGCCTATGGCTCTCAACGCACACCTTACATGTGCCAATGTAGCCCTCTAGAGGGTTAGGACCCCGTATAGGGAGACCAAACCCAAGATGGAGACCATCTGCAATCTTGCATAAGATCCAATGCATTCCCTAGCCTTCCAGTACAACAAGTCATTAGAAAAATGGAGTAAAAGATCTTACAAATCATGGACTACAGGTTGGGGCTTCATAATGGGCTTTGGCATGTGCTAATGTCTCCAAACTCCAAATGGGGTTAACCAAGTATCTTATTAGGTGGTTTCTACTTCTAAAGGGGATAATATGTTGAAGGTACATCCTTTAAAAGCTGGTGGTATGTGATAGAGAGGTGAATGAAGTGGGGGATGAGAAGGGGCAGCGCTGGGCCACATGCTGGGGTACAAGGGTAGCTAATAAGCCCACACTTGGGTATTTAATGTATAGGAGGGAGCAATCGTGGTACATGAGGTGCCTCAACCTTGATTTTTCCACCCTTCTTTATATCCCTTTTGCCTTTTTATGATTTTTATTTGATTAACTGTTCGGGGCTCAAGGGGTAAGAGCATGATGTGTGAGATATAGCAGTGGATACCCTGTTTTAAGGTAGTGCGGTTCGTTGCCCACCAGGGGTTGGGACAATCATGAGTTCATATATGATGAAGGAGGCTCATAGAACCTATAGGAACCAGGGTGATGACCATGATGATGGGGTGGAGTTCATGTATTGGCTTTTGTCCACGCGTTGAATGTGTTTGTCCCGACCATCTTTTGCATTTTGTGATATCTTTTTTTGTTGAATGTGGACAATTATGCTTTTTCTTTTCTTTTTAGCTGCATCAACCTCCAAGGGATCATTCCAGGCCCGACCCAAAGTGTGGGCAAGGGGAAGGGGAGAGCTAACCCTATGTGGACCCAGTGGAGGAATGTGGACCTAGGTGGGGAAAATAATGAATGGGTTAATAATGAGTGGAAATGGGTTAATATATCTGAATGATGGAGTGGGACCGTGCAACCAAAATCAAGGTTTCCCGTGAAATATCATCTTTAAAGCCAAATGGCCAGACTAGAATCCAATGTTAACATCCAAAAGGGGTGTAAGGGAGAAGAGAACAGACATAGCCCACTCTTTCTGTCGAATCCCCCAATTAATCCATGCCGAGAAGTGTCCATGATAAGCAAACTACAATACCCAGTTACCAAATCACAAGGCATACCTTTAGGTTCGGGAGGGCCCACCTTCAAACATATGATCATGGCAAATGGGTGGGGGACCACATGGCTGGCTTAGGTGGAGGAGAAATGGCACGATGAGCTTGTTTGTGGCTGTAAGGGGCTTCTAAGTGAGGACCATCTTGGAGAATTTTTTTTTGCTAGGGATATCACCCACAAAATGGTGGGTAACACACCCCATGTGCAAGAAAGACAATCTATTATCAAATAGAAAATGGTCTTGGCAAGTGGATATAGGGTTGACTAGAAATGTGTTACACAAAATCAAGTTGCATATGTTTAAACGCATAAATATTATGGTTTCCTAAATTATTTTGGATTTTGAGCTATGCTCAATTATGGTTAAGTGTTGTAATGATGTCTTTAGGTGCTGCTTCTTTCTTGGAACGATAGCTCTTTGATTTACCTAATCCTTTGTTTCTCCAATAGGTTAGAATTTAGTGAGACCCTTATTTGAAACTAGAAGTTGTAGGGTTCTTTTATTGTTGATCTTTCGTGTTTACTGGCTCAACACTTGAGTAGGATGGACGTCTACTTTTGGCGGGACCTATAGGATAATTTGAGATAAGATAATTTTATTAATGTCCAACAAATGATCACAAAAGTAGGTCAATGGGACTAAAGAAGAGTACAATCAGTATGAATCCAATGTGGTAATGCAAGTGCAACTCGTAGAACATGTTGAAAATAGCATGAAGAAAGAAGGAAACAAGCTGTAGTGGTGTTGTGACACACATATAAAAGATCATGGCATGATACAAAATAAAAAACAACTTGCCATGAAAGAATGAGTGAGATAGGATGATTTAGTTATGGAGCTAAAGGAGCAAAGGGCTCTCGAGTTTGATGACCGATGGCCGGGGGGGGGGGCGATTGGGCACTGTCTCATTGTCGAAGTCCTATAGAACCAATAGTGGGTTCAATCGTATGATCTTGGGGGTGTAGGAGCTAGTAACACTCTTAGCATCCAAGGTCAATAGAAAGAAACTTTGGATAAATCTTTGGTCGCTTTTATATAACTGGGAGGTAATTGGACGAGCCGGGAGTGCCTTGCTCTGGAACTATTTAGAACTGGTCCCTTTGGTGCTCTGAGGGCCTATGAACTAATGTACAGTTCTGCATTAACAAACTGGTCTCGATGGTTTTCGTCACTCCCTTAAAGGAGGAGGCTGAGAAGAGACTTGAGACCTCACCCTTCTATTGTTTAGTGCACCCTAAATTTTTGCTCGTCGCTTTTTTGTGATGTGACAGATCCACATGAAAGTCTGAAGAGATCGTCCTAGTTGTCCCAAGGCGGGGCATGATGTGTAGGAACTGAGATCTGTGCCTGAAAATATCCTTGATGAAGAGGGCCAAGCATTGTTGGTCGTGATACTTGAAGAGGGTAGAGAGGCTACCTCTCGAATCCTGATATAGGAAGTGATATTGTCCTTTGATCTTGTTTTATAGGGGGCACCTAAAAATGAGGCGTTTCTTTGTTTTTGGCTCCTATAAATGGCACGTTTGGCACATTATATTTGACTGTGGTATATGGTGGTCTATCTCTATCCGGAGTCTACTAGAACCAACTCAAAATTGTTTCAATGGTATCATGAGTGAGTGTATCGAATGTCTGCGTGTGTTAGGGGGGTAGAATAGGATGCCATCCTTTAGCTCCAAAGAGTGACATCTTCGATCCTAGGCTTGTTGGAGGTGAGGTCCAAGTGACGAACCAACTCAAAATTGTTTCAATGGTATCATGAGTGAGTGTATCGAATGTCTGCGTGTGTTAGGGGGGTAGAATAGGATGCCATCCTTTAGCTCCAAAAAGTGACATCTTCGATCCTAGGCTTGTTGGAGGTGAGGTCCAAGTGACCTAAATTGACAACCTATAAATATCCTCTTTGCTAGTTTGATTCAATACTTGTTGAGTTGGCAAGAGATGGCTCAACGTGTCAATGGAGGATTTGCATGGGGGAAGGTTGGGGATATAGTCAGTGACTAGAGAAGCTGAGATGCCTTTGAGAACCAACCACAAGCATGTCTTTTGTCAGTGACTAGAGAAGTTGAGATGCCTTTGAGAACCAACCATGAGCATGTCCTCATTGTTGGGTGGGATTTGAGGCGAGGGTATTTGAGGGGAAAAAGCAAGATAGGTGTACCTCTCTCTCTCTCTCGAAGTGGTAGATTCTTTGAAAGATCTGACTAGATGAAGGAAACAATCCAGACAGAAAATGACATTGAGGTGAAATGGGTTGACACTTAACTATGCCTAAATAATGAACTGTGGAATTGTTTACTTATAGCAAATGATGCGTTTGAAAAGCAGGGTTTGAACTTTCCAAACTGGCCCAATCTATTTGCAACAAGCTTGACCCCGAGACATTGGAGCTGTAAAGAATTGTGGGTCTGACTAGATGAAGGAAACAATCCAGACAAAAAATGACATTGAGGTGAAATGGGTTGACACTAAACTATGCCTGAATAATGAACTGTGGAATTGTCTACTTATAGCAAATGATGCGTTTGAAAAGCAGGGTCTGAACTTTCCAAACTGGCCCAAGCAAATGATGCGTTTGAAAAGCAGGGTCTGAACTTTCCAAACTGGCCCAATCTATTTGCAACAAGCTTGACCCCGAGACATTGGAGCTGTAAAGAATTGTGGGTCTAATAATGGCCTCCATAAGGTGAAGTTTGGGCAATATTTCCTAAAACTAACTCTAAAAATACTCCCTCCATGAGGGCCGGGTAACCATATCCTTCACTGAGCCAAACCTGGAGGGGTTGTCGCATACCAAAATGAGGCCCCTTGAATTGTACCCCTAGGTAGGTGTAAGCTGTGGTGATCTCAGTCTTGACACTTGCATAGTAGAAATTTAAGTTTGTAAGAGATCTCTTCGATGCATTCAAGTTGATTGTCAATTGTCAAAGGTCGCAAAAACTGGATAGTTCGTTGATCTGTTACCGGAAGGATTTGCGTACTTTGGTGTGTGAGTATCTAAGTTGCACGAAACGGGGAAACGGAAACGAGTTTCCGAAACGGGAAGCGAAACGAAACGCGACCTCCCCAAATTTTGGAAACGGGGAAACGCAGATATATATATATATATATATATTAAAAATATTAAAAAATTATTATTATATATATGTGCAATCATAAAGCATTAATGATACATTTACATTATATGATTATAATTTATTACATTTAAACATTAAGATTAAATTTACATCACATTTACTCATGAGTCATGAATGATCACATAATGAAAATAAAAATATAGGAAAATCCAAAATCAGCCTTTATTTATATTAGTATATGAGGCTGCAAGTACAATAAAGACTATAAGGCTGCAAGAACTATAGAGACAAGTCACAAAAGACTAATCCTCATCATAACAATCCTCATCAAAAATAGAAGCAGCACAATGCTCAACAGTGGATGGTAGTGCTGAAGAAGATGATGCACCAATTCCACTTCCAGATTCGGCCTCAATATTCAGGGCAGCAAGAGAGAGATCCAAATCAGGATTTTCTGCATCCACATCCCATTCTTTAGAAGGACCACTGTTGTATTCTGGACCCCTACGAGATGCAAGGTGAAGGTTGGAGTGCACATAAACAAGATCCTCTGCTTTCTGTGAGCCCAACCTATTGCGCTTCACAGAATGAATAAAACCATAAGTGCTCCAATTCCTTTCTGCTGATGAAGAGCTTGCCACTTGTGAAAGAATACGAATGGCAAGGTTTTGCAAATGTACACCATTTGCTCCATGACAAATCCACCACCTAACTGGATTCATGGTGCTTCTCTCCTCCAAAGCTGATATATCTGCATAATCATCTATTCCTGCAGCAAAACTGGCAAATTCCTCCTTTACCTCCCTATGTAGATGAGAAGGAAACATTCTCATAAGGGCTTTTTTCACCCCAGTAGCCACCTCTCTATCCTTATGGGGTGCCTTCCTCTTCCCATTGCTTTTAGCAATAAGCTCCTCATCATAAAATTTGGGGTTCAAAGCATGTGCTAAAGTGTGCAATGGTGTATTGAAATTGTTCCACCTATCAACAATGATTTTCTTGATCAAACCAGCAAAATGATCATCAACAAACAAAAGTTGTGGAGACTCCTGCGAAATGATTTCCATAGTATTCTCAACCATGGAATCCATGCCATCATATACCTCTCCCAAGAAAGGTTGGTCAGTGTCAGCAGTCCGGAGAAGCTCAAATGCAGGGGTTGTGAACTTTAGCAAGAAATCTACCTTGCTCCACCAATCCTAATCAAGGCACAATCTACGCACCATAGATCCCCGCTCTGAATCTGCTTGTCTCCACTCAATCCAAAGTTGACTCACCACCATAGAAACTAATGCATGCTTAACCTCAACAAGGCGGCGCAACATCACGAAGTTTGAGGCATATCTTGTCTTAGCGACTTTTAACAACTCCAATTTGGAGTACTCTCGAAATATGGCCTGAGACTGGTGGTGGTTGGTGATGAATTTGATAATCTCCCTTGCTTCCCCTTTGAGTTCCTTTATCCAGGAAACTTTGTTGTCGATCTCCTCTAAGATCAGATTCAGATTATGGACAATGCATGGTGTCCAAAAGATGTGGTCATACCTCCCCTCAATAATTAAACCTGCAACTTTGCAAACCGGTGCATTATCCGTGATAATTTGCACCACCTTGTTAGGCCCTATTTGTTCAATAGCTTTTATAATAACACCAGCAATGTACTGTGCATCTTTCACCTCTCCTGAGCAGTCTTCTGCCTTGATAAACATTGCTCCTTTGGGGGAAGTGGCAATGATATTTATCAATGGTCTGCGCCTCATATCTGTCCAACCATATGAGACTATGGTAACCCCAGAGCTACTCATGGAAGAACGAATTGGAGCTAAAATGTCCTCCACAAGGTCCTTCTCATTTTTGAGAAGCTGGGTTCTGACTTTCTCATAGTTGGGCCCCTTGTACCCTTGAGGAGCTTTGTTAACTGCCCTTATCATATCTTGCCAGTAAGGAGAGCGAACAACATTGAATGGGATACCACATGCATAAATGCACCTAGCCACTCTGGAATCAGTTTCTTCTCTTGCTTGCACATTCACCAATCTAGCAATTCTGCTATCCTGAACTGAAGGGGATGCCCCTGGGCCTCCGGTATTTTTGGGTGCTGGTTGTTCATGTTGTTGAGTGTGACCAGCTCTCCTCTTTCTTGCTTCAACTACAATCCTTGGCTCAATGTTAGATGGAGCTTGAGTAAGCTCATCATGCCTTCTCTTAGTACCATCCCCCTCATCTTGCTCTCTTTGATATGCCCTCCTTGCCAACGGATCTGATGGTTTTGTGCAACCTGAAATCCCCTGTCCTCCTCCATGCAATAGATGCGCCTTCACTCTTGGGTAGGAGCCCTTGTACGTATTATTGCAAAGATTGCATCGCCATTCCCATGAGCCACCACCTCCACATCTTTGAAGCTTCGTCATAGTTGGCCCTAGGGCTTGAACTTGCAGCTGCACTTTGGCTGGAAGCCATTGCTGCAAAAATAAATTAAAAAAACAAATCTGTAAATAAAAAGTTAAATAATAAAAACGTTTTTCATATTTTTGGCTGTATAAACCCTAGAAAAATTGAAGAAATAGTAAGAAAAAACTAAGAAATGAATGTGGCTTACCCAAATTAATTTTCTGTGGCTGAAACTACCCTAAAATGCCAGAAAAGAGGAGAAATATGGCTGTAGCTGAGTCAAATCTGCTGCAAAAATAAATTTAAAAAACAAATCTATAAATAAAAAACGTTTTTCATATTTTTGGCTGCCTAAACCCTAGAAAAATTGAAGAAATAGTAAGAAGAAACTAAAAAAATGAATGTGGCTTACCCAAATTAATTTTCTGTGGCTGAAACTACCCTGAAATGCCAGAAAAGAGAAGAGAAATATGGCTGTAGCTGAGCCAAATCTGCTGCTACTGAAATCTCCTGCTGAAATCTCTTTCTCTTGCCGCTGAAATCTCTTTCTCCTGCTGCTGAAATCTACTTTGCTCACTGCTCAAAACACCCTAGCTGAAACAACTGCAAGTCTCCAAGAGAAACGACTTGCTGAATAGTGTGATGAGAGAATGAGACAAACTGCTCTTTTATAACTTTAGAATAGGCTTCTAGAATTTATCGGAAACCTAAAATTTTTTTTAATAACAAATAAAAAAAAATAAAATTAAAAAACAACACATTACAACTGGGAAACGTGGCAGTACGGCCGGAAACGCGTTTCCAAGCCGTACCGTACGCGTTTCCCAGTTTCGTTTCTGTTTCCTGCCTGAAACGACCCCTCCCCCCACGTTTCCTGCAACTTAGGTGAGTATGCTTTGTTTCCTTCCAATTGACTAGTTGAGGATGTGCACAAAATGAATGTTGCAATGATAAGGCCATTTTGGTGGGATTGTGGTTAGAGCTTTGGTTGCCTTTTACAACAGTATGGTTTCCAGAGGTTGTATTCCATTTTGCATCAGTGGCATGCACTACCACATTATTACCAGATGTGATTTGATGTGTGACTCGATGAGTTTGGATCAGATTGGCCTCCAAACAATTTGATTCTAGTTGGGGCAGTTCAAACTCGCAGATTAAATATGAATTGTACTATAAAACCCAATTTTGGTGTGTTTTCTCTCATTTTTTGCCTTTGAGATACATTCTTGTTTGCCAGTTTCTTTTGCACTTGTCTTGTTTTTATTCTTGGTCTGATTCAAGACTCATTGCTCTTTTTCCTTATTGAGGTTTTGTTGATTTTGAGTTTGTTAGCTTTGTTCTATCCCTTGTCCTGACTCCTAAGTGTATGTTGACCTTCCACTGATTCGGAGGACGAGAGGATATCTCGGTTTCATATGTTTGGTTTGTTTGGATTTCCTATAAATGGTGGGTATTTGCATGGCTGGTTATTTATTAGGGGCTCCTCTTGAAGGCTGTGTTGGCAAAGAGTGGGCTATTTGATGGTGGACTCATCCCTTAGAAGGTTGTCTACAAGATGAATGGTGCAGTGCTAGAATTATTTTGGCAGGATTGGGGGCAGAGCTTTAGTTGCCCGATGCTTAAAGGCTATATTCTGTTTTGCATTGGTGTCATGCCCTTGCCCTTGTTCTCATTGTGGATTGGGATTCCACTGGTTCAGAGGATAGGTGGATTCATTGGCTTCATAGTGTTGGGTATGTTCAGCTTTCCTATAAGTTGTGGGTTTTTGCATGGTTTGTTATTTATTAGAGATTCTCCTTGAAGGCTAGGGTGGTGAAGAGTGGGCTATATGATGGTTAAATTGTTTGCCAACACCTCGGGCTAGTGAAATGCATCTCTGGTAGTGTCAGTTTGCAAATGGTGGTTGGAAGTATGTCCAGGATCAATGTTTATTTCAGCTTCAGGGAAGAATCCATTGTTTGGTGGCCCTGTTTGGTGATTGCAGCTATTAGAGGTCATACCTTTTTCTTTAGGATTTGGCGCTTGAGGATCTCTACTCAGCTCTGGGATATCTGTTGTAGGTTGGTATTTGATATTGAGGTCAATTCTCTGACTGCTTTCTGTAGCATGTGGCAGAATGAGGTACATATGTAGTTGTTGGCCAAAGGTTTTTTCCAGAATAAGGATGTGAAGTCTCGAGATGCAGTAGCTTATTCAGATTTTAGTTCTGCTTCAGTAGCATTCAGGAAGATGATATAAGTTCCATTGTATACACCCTTCCTTTTTCTCATTTGCTATGCAAATATTTTTTTGTAAATATATGTCCCATTGCTTAGATGTCGTGTGTATGCTTAGCAGCATAGGCTAGGGAATCTTATGTGTTTGTGTACAATTATGCTATGCATATGTGTTAGCATCAAAGCTAGTTGTGCTGTTAACCGATCTGGGTGGCATTAGAGTGATTACCAGTCTTCTCTTTGCTGCAACATATGTGGAATAATCATGTTGACATTATCTTGTAAATGTTAATTTCCAATTATTTTTAATACTGATTTATTTAAGTGGCATAAATATGGAGTCTTTAATTGAAGAATTCAATGTTTTGTCACCTATGTAAAGAGACATGAAAGCCCTTGTTGTGGATTAAGGAACTGGCTAAATTGCTGTACCTAAACAGGAACACATTATCCCATGGCCTTCAAGTAGTTGAAAATTTAGTGTGGATGATTGGTGATTGCATTAGAAGGCTTAATCACACATATATTTTATGATTAAATTCAACGATTTCAGGTAGTGAGAAGATCATCCACTGCTAAGATGGCTGCAGATGCTAAACAGATAGAAGATTACATCATATCCTCCATCAATGCTGCATATGAAAGGGTTCGTTTTGATATAACCATGTTACTTATCTTGACATTAGGCAATGCTTTATTCTTTTCTCTTCCACATTGTGTTAAAAGTAGCTAGAGATGGTCAGGGAACCAGATTTCTTAAAGTTGATGGTTTTGCAGGCATTGGGAGCTGCAAATGCAAAATCTGTGGCAGAACATGAGCATCCTCTGAAGATACTTGCAGAAGATGTGAAGATTATTGCTGAAAGAGATGCAACTATTTTTAGGCCTATTTTTTCTCGTTGGAACTCTCAATCCATTGCAATATCTGCGTCCCTCTTACATAGTCTTTATGGAAGGGAACTGGTAAGTGTATCTATAGCTGAAGACATCACAATTTTCCTTTCAGATCTTGGGATGTTATTCCAGAACTTGTTAATTAATTCTTTGTCTTAGCTGAATTTATCATGCAAGAAATATTGAAATATTGAAGATCCAAATATTTTCTTGGAATTTTTTTGACATGTGCCTAGAAACCTTTCCTTGATGGAGTGTCACATTTTTCGGAGGATGTTACATCTGTACTTCCAGCAGCTGATATCCTGGAGCAGTGTTTGATTGAACTTGTCTATTCTGTAGACGAAGAGGATGAGTTGAATGGTTGTTACAAGCAAGGGATGTCTCCTTATCAGGTCTCTACACTTTTTAACTGGAACAGTAATATCTGTTTTTTTGTCTAATGCATATATATATTTTTTCTACTTTTCATAGATCATTATTATTGGTTTTTGCAATGCTAACATAATTCATTATGGGGAAGTGACAACTAGTTTCCTCATATTTTCTTTAGTTGCTCCTTAATGTGGTTGCATTTTTGTGATTGATTAGGACATTATCGTTTTCACAAATTATTGTTTCTTTTCACGTGCTTGAGAATTTTTTAACCATGATTAAACACACTTGTTTATTGTTTCTTAAATCATGTTTTCTAGATTGAAGCAATCTGTGCTCCAATGATTATGCGGTGGATTAACAATCAAGTTGGGAAAATCATAGAATGGGTTGAGCGGGCAATTCAGCAAGAGGTGATTTTATCTTCCTGTTCTTTTTAATGCATAGTTATGAAATGACTTTCATATTTACTGCATAATATACAGAATGTCAATGGTGATGTCGAGATTTATTTGATATGCCATTCATGGACAGTAGAGACAGGAGTTGGTCATTTAGCCTTTAGCTTTGAAGACTGAATTTCCTGGCTGGTGATATGTAATATGTGGGATGAAACTTAGCAGTAAAATAAATGTAATCTACATGTCCTTATGCACTGTAAAATTAATAGGGGAATTGTTATATGTTTTTACAGAACAAAAAAATTCAATGGATTGCATATATCAATCCCATTTCAGATTTCGGGGACACATTTCCTGTGATTTGATTCACCTTAGTGTGTCCTTTGAATAGGAATTTTGAACTTTTAGTACCCGTTTATGGATATCTTAATTTTGTCAGTTCTATTCTTATGAATCCCTTTATTTCTTGTCAAGTGTCAAGCGCCAGCTCAGTTGCTATTCTTTTTGATGTTTGATTGTTATGGTAGATACATAATTTGGTGGTCTTTTGAGGTATGCAGATGCACACACTTAATCTTGAGCTTATGTTAGCATATTGAGTATAATGATTCTTTTCTACATGTCCATGACACAAGCTATTATTTACAAGTTGTTGTTTTGTGCAAGTTTGAAAATTGAAATAGCCATGAGTCATATCTGAGGGTCCTTGAATTGGGTCCACCAACAAGAATAGGAATAACATTAAAGAAATAAGTACAAAACTATTCATATATCTCATATTCTTGATATATAGAAAAGGTATGAGGTTGTTTGCAATAGAACTTATCATGCACTATATCCTTCGATATATCATTATAGTTACACTTTTCTCACATATTTCTAATATATTTTAGATGATTCTTTATATTATGATCTTGTATTAAGTGTAGGGTTATTATAGTTTCTAGTTGTACGATTCCAAGAGCTTACAACACATGCTTTCTTGAAAATTATGTTAGTCCTACATATGACTTCTTGCTATAGCATTTTAACTTCCTAAAATTTACCAATCACATTGGTGTTTTATGACCATGCCACTTAGCATTTTACTTCGAAGTCTCACCTTAACTACACTAATGTTAAGGACCAAGGGAAAAATTATATAATATGAGTAAGGAATATAAAATAATCTGTAGTAGGGTTTGCATTTCCTACAAGAGGTAGTGCTCTACGTTGTTTAGGATTTGGGATTGTTGGTAATGTCATTGATGAATCTATGTTTTTGATGTCAAGTCCCAGCCAAATTGTGACAGTCACTGCATGTGGGTATCGAGCAACCTAGCATGATTGCCATACTCTTGTTCATGGACTATGTGGTCCTTTTGTCTTCCTTTTTTGAAGGCCTTCATAGGTAGTTGGAGGGTCTCACCAAATTTTGTGATGTTAAGTAGATGATGGTCAACCTTAGCAAAAGTAAGGTCAAGATTTTCAATGCTGCCAAGAAATATTTGAAGGATATTGGGGGTCTAGTTCATGGGTACTTGCTTCATCTTGAGGCTCGTGATTTGCAATGCGAGCTCTACAAAGGGTATGCTTCCTTGGCCTTGCACCAATGCTAGTGTTTCGGTTTGCATTTTCAAGACATCCTTATGAGAATGCACCTTTTCGAAAACGTCATCGAACCTACCATTTCATTTTTGGGGTTGATTGTCCTTTGTGGTTTAGGCATACCTTAAGAGGGTGTAGTGTCTCAAGCTATGACATGATTTATTGTAAAAGGTCAATTTGCCACACCAATGTCCAAGATGAGTTTGGGACCCATCTGTTATCCTTGGAAATCATTTTGAGACTTGTTTTCTGCACTTTTCTTTCAACTGTGATAGATACTCCTATCTCGCTCTTTTCTAGGTCGAGTAGATTACCCTTTTAGGACAAATATAGAGCTCGTTCTTAAAGGTCACTTCATTTTTCCAAATCCATTGGTATCTCTAGTAGTAGTGTCTTGTTCCTTTCATTGATTTTTTGGATGCTCATGTTCAACTTCACATTAAAGGAGCGATCAATAGGGCATTTAAGAATAACATATTGTGTGTGAATTTAGAGAGCCTGGGTTTTTCCCATTGGTCTTGGCGCTAACATTTTTTTATTCTGAGTTTTTTATCCAGGTATAAGATGGTCTAATTGTGTGATAACAAAATTGTTGAACTGAAAAAGATCTAACCACTCTGATTTGATCTTTTGTGGAACTTTTCACTTATTTGATACCTGAGATGAATTATTATTATTAGACTTAATGAAACTAGTATCAATATTCTTTGCAATATAGGTTGACTCTTTCCCTTCTAAGCAATGTTGATACATTGACTGGTTAAGGTATTTTTCTCTTATGGTCAGGATGTCGATAAGGTGTTCTTCTAATATGATTTTCTCTTATCATGCTTGTAGCGCTTTGTTGGTTTACTTTCGGTATATGATTATCTTCATGCACTGACATTGCTTGGTTGGTTAGTGGGTATTCACTTGGAATTTTCATCATTTGTACTGCAACATCTGAGCATGTCTTTACTTCAATGGAATTGGCATCCTCTAGTGCCATGATATTAGTTGGATTCCTTCTCCTCAAATTTGAATTTTTAATGGAGTCTTCAATGCTTCCTTTTGATTAAGTCGTTTTGTTCTATTTTTCAACTACTGCTTATCACTCTCAAGCTTATTGATTTGCGTATTGATTATGATTCTTTAAATGTGTTAGTGTCTTCATTTTTTGGATTGTTGATTATCCGTAGTGTCTTCATTCTCATCTTTTGAACCTCTGATTCATTCTAATAACCATTGATTGAGGTTTTTTAGGCACAAATTTTCTTGTTCTTTCTCCAATAGATTCTTATTGAACTCTTTCTCGAGAACTTCCTTTCTTGTTCGAATTTTTTATTATTGTTTCATATCTTTTGTTTTCATGACCTATGCTAGTAATTTTTGACTGTGGTCCCTTAGGTGAGAAATTTCCTCAACCTTTTCGATTGACTCCTAAAACATTTCCTCAAGATCTTTATATTTCTATTGTGATACCTTATTGTTTTGTTGAAATTTTGCGAGATCTTCCTCTAATTTTTTTATTTGTATTTTTGTATTACCTTGATAATTTTACATCTTAAATAATTTCCTATACATTGGACAACAACATTTGCATTTTTTAAAGTTAACAATACCTAAACTCCATATTACAAAAAAAGACATTTAGTCCAAAAATTTAACTTTTGTGGAATTCATAGGTCATAGTTTTACTTATTCTCCAACTCACCTATTTACTATTAGTAGGTGCACAAAATATGAGTATCAGACTGTGATTCTCACTAGAATTTAATACTCCTTTTACTTTATAAATATATATTTTAAAAACTTATGAAATGGTTGTACGACTATTTTTCTTCCAACCAAAATAGACTTTGACTTGGGATTTTATGTAGTTTCATAATTTTGAACTTAGATAAAACGTGTATAATCTCCACTTAATTACACCTTTCTATCTTTTTGATATTAATATTTTTTGTGTGTTTTTTTTCAAAAATACTCGTTGAATACTTTTCGACTTACCTCTTAAATGATAGTTAGGGTATTAAGTTTAAAGGCTTACTTTGTACCCTTTGATATATTCATATTTAAACAAACTTTATTGTTCCCGTGCTTTTTAATATGCCTTAGTTTCCTTAAGCGGTTGATTGTGACTGTACGAAACAATATAAGATGACACCTACACAAATGTGTACGAATATGTGGTTGTTGCGAGTAAGTATAAAAAACGGTTTGCGAGTACAACTCTATGGTGGTAATTACCCCAATAGACGTGTCTATTTAATAATCAATAATTAATAGGTGGATGATAGGCATTTAAATTTATGGTAGGGAATATTTTTAGTAGTCATGGATAGAGGGTTGAGATTTATTTCAAAGGTAGTTATGTGTTTTGTACTTTTCATTTTAATGAAGAAAATGTTATAAAGTTAAATTATATATATATAGATATAATTTTGAACAATGTTGCACGGAGCAGGGATGTTTTTTGGAAGCGAAGCATCATTTTCCAAAAATCTAGGAAGCGAAGCGTCTTGGAAACATCTATTATATATGTATATATATATTTTTTTAATTAGTTGTAGAAGATATGAAAATGTGTGTATTTGTCCATAAATCAAGATAGATATGGCATATGTTGTACATCAATGATTAATTATTCGAGCATCAACCATATAGAATCTAGATTCTTCTCCTCTTTTCTAGCCTTTGCCTCTACTTTGATTATCTAGGGATATTAGTCAACGTTGCCCAATTTTGATCAAACAACCTAATAAAGCCTTTGTTAAGTTTAGGTATGTTCTATGCTAGAGCAATTTATTTAAATTTTCATAGTTAGCAATCACATCAACATTACAATAAACTGCAGATAGAACATAAATATAAAATCGCAGAAGACAAGCCAAGACAAGAGGACACAAGATATGGCGCGAGCCAGGGACAAACCCCACAATGTGTGGGGAAACCCTTTGATCAAATCTTCTTTTATCTTCAAAATTCAGCAGAGAGAGAGAGAGTACATTTGCAACAGAAGTCAACACTTTGACTTTATCTAGATCTAAGCATAGATCATCTCCTATAATGATGAGATCATCATGTTGCATCTGGTTCTCTAGTTGCACCACTGCATACTACATCATGCGGCTGTCCATGTCCATGATCTTGCTCAAACTAATGTGCATCATCATCACGCTGCTGCCCCTGCTAATGTATCATTGTGCTGCCCATGCACATGATCTCATAGTGCTGCCCATGCTAATGAATCGTTGTGCTGCCCATGCACATGATCTCATAACTTCAAGTCCTCCTAGGAGAGTTTCTCCTAATCCATGCTGTCATCCGAACTCAAGGTAAACTGTAGTACTGCCTTGGAACAGCCTTAGCTGCTTGCTATGGCTTGCAGCCTAGCAAAGCAGCCAGCTGTAGCTGTAGACTTCTTCAGCAAGCCTAAACAAGATCCCAAATAGCAGCGTTGCCCTTTGTCTTCTAATCTAGTGACTGCTGCTCCCAAACGTACCTTATTCATGCCTTAGAATAGCAGTATTCCATGTTGCTCTTTTACGCTGATATGTGTCTTCTTTATGCTGCGGCTCAACTTCCTTGGCAACGTACAGAAGCTCCCTTAGATAGCTGTAGTTGTGACAGCAGATAAGAGCACCTTCAAGTCTGAGTCTTCTAGTCCTTCTTACTGTGGCTTAGAACAGCATATATAGGTCTGTCCTAGCTGTGTATATACATCCTCCTTGACTGCGGCTAGATGATTACATGATTCCTTCAGGACAGCGTTTAGGGCACTTAAGGACAGCATAAGATTAGGTCTCCCTTGCCAGTGTTTAGACCTCCTTTATGTAGCGTATAGGATTCTTCATAAGCCTGCGGCTAGGGCACATTATGACTGCGGATTGGGCACCCACTGAACTGCACCTAGGGCATCTTCTTACCTGCGTTAAAGGGTCTCCTAGGACTGTGTCTATAGGGACAGCGAAGTCCCTCTTCTTGCTGCATATAGAACAACGTATAAGAATCTAATTACTGTGCCTTCATGGACTGCATATTGAGCCTCCCTTTGCTGTCAAGAGTACCCTCAAATGCTATGGCTAGGGCACCCTTAGATGCCGCTGATAGATTTACTGTGGCTAGGGCATCATAGGCCAGCGTACATTTTCATGGCGTCTCTCTCCTGCTCCAAAAACCCAAGACGTGGAGAGGAAGAGATCACCACAATAATGTATGTCACAAATGACATCAAATCCTCTTTTATTTATACTAACTTGTAGAGGTTGAATAGACACGTCGGTTGGGCTTCTAGAGCCTACATAAGTGCTGGTCGGCTTGATAATAATTACATAAACAAAATAAATTCATATCTCCATAAATACTTATTGGAATTGGATGATCTTTGGATCAATCCTACACCTTTCGACGAGAGGGATCCAATAAAAATATCAGCTGCCATAAATAAGCTGACCCACATGGAGTTTGGCCCTAGTTGCCAATTTAACACTCCCTCTCAACTAGGGGGAACTCCATCTGTTGATCCATATGTCCGACTGTACTATCTCTGCCATCAGTGCCCTGCACTGCTCTGCCCATATTTGCTCAGCTCTGCTGGCTCTGCTCTACTCTGCTCTGCTCAGCGCTGCTGGCTCTGCTCTACTCTGCTCTGCTCAGCGCTGCTGGCTCTGCTCTACTCTGCTCAGCTCTGCTGGCTTTGCTCTGCTCTGCTCAGCGCTGCTGGCTCTGCTCTGTTAAGCTCTACTGGCTCTGCTCTGCTCTGCTCATCTCCGCTGAACTATGAAGAAGAAGAATTGATCGAGAATGAGTCATATCATTCTCCACTGACCCGAAGTCAGACTCAGAGTGCGTACCACTGGTCCCAGACTAGTCTCAACCGACCCGAAGTCAGCGTCATAGTATGTACGACTCTCACTGGTCCCAGACCAGTCCTGCACTGACACAAAGTCAGTCTCGAAGTATGTACCACTGGTCCCAGACCAGTCTCAGCCGACCCGAAGTCAGCGTCATAGTATGTACAACTCTCACTGGTCCCAGACCAGTCCTGCACTGACACAAAGTCAGTCTCGAAGTATGTACCACTGGTCCCAGACCAGTCTCAGCCGACCCGAAGTCAGCGTCATAGTATGTACAACTCCTACCACTGGTCCCAGACCAGTATCATTGATCCCAGATCAATGGAGGACATCCTAGCGTAGGGAGTACGGTAGATACAACGATGCGTCCATCGGTACTACTATGGTCCCTAACTTCATTTCCCCGCTCATTGATCAGATGAGAGGTACTTCCCATGAGTCCCAAACTGCATGGGTAGGATGCCTCGACAGGAGAACTTAATCAATCCTGTCCTCACAGGAGAACACATCAATCCTGCTACAATCGCCATGGAGAACACATCAATCCAGGCCTCACAGGAGAACACATCAATCCTGCTACAATCGCCATGGAGAACACATCAATCCAGGCCTCACAGGAGAACACATCAATCCTGCTACAATCGCCATGGAGAACACATCAATCCAGGCCTCACGGGAGAACACATCAATCCTGCTACAATCGCCATGGAGAACACATCAATCCAGACCACACAGGAGAACTAATCATCCTGCTACACAAGAGAGCGAATCATCTTGTCCCACAAGAGAGCGAATCATCTTGTTTTAGTGCGCACCACCAGGGGAGGGTGAGTCACCCTGTGGTCGTATGTTGCTCCAATAGAACTGCAAGCCCCCCAAAGCTCCTAGAGCTCAATGTATGCAGCATGCAGGACCCTTTTACAAAGGTCTCTCGACGACTCCAAGTCGTTCGGGAAAATCACAAATTTGATCTTTCCTCAGGGCTCTGTCCTGAACATCATCTCAGTGTGATGGAGCCTCCTTGATCATCGACTTACCATATCCCAGATAAGGCAGTAATTGATGTCTATCTGCTGGAGCAATTTTCAAATACGGGATACCTCAATAATCGAATCCCATCTCTGGTTGTCACAGAGATTCACAGTGGTATTCATCATGTGTACAAACAGCTCACTGAAGTGCTTCAGCAACCAGACTGCCTCACAGAAGGCCATACTATCAGCAATGTATTCTGCCTTGATGATGCTCAGAGTCACCGACTTCTGCTTCCTGCTCATCCAGGATATCAAGGCAGATTCCAAACAGCACTGAGGAGTGCTCTAGTGATCCTCCATACTTCCTGCCCACTCGTCATTCGAATAATCATGTGGATTCATATTTCCGGCAGTGTATCTCAATTCATGAGAGATTGTGCCCTGAAGATATCTTAGAAGATTCTTGGCACCAGTCTAGTGAGGCTCAACCAAATATGAGCTCACCATGCTAACTGCAACACAGATGTCCGGATGGAGGTTCTCCAAGAACATCAACGCGAATGAGTTTTTGAAACTCAGAGGCATTTCCCAAATCTGGTCCGACATCATTACCATATAACTTCTGAAAGTTAAGATCCTCGAGGCAGTCACAAGCTTGCAGCTTATCTTCTCACATTTAGAATCCAACTCCCTCTGTCTTCTATAAATGAGAGGGTCTGCACCTGTCAGACATAGGTGCCGGTACGAGAGGTTTATCATCCACAACCTTCGAGTAATGGTTTGGATCGGTTTCACTCCTAGTGAATCTCAGCTGCATTAGACAACTATTAATCCTCTCATACTATGCCCGAGGTGTTTTTCTTCAAGCCATAGAGGGCTTTCTTCCGCCTGTATACATGAGATTCCTTGATCATGATTCTCAAACTCCTCAGGTTGTTCCAAACCTGTGAACCTGCTGCATGAGGGGAATGGTCCCCTTATAATATTTTCCTTCGATACTTTTCAGATGTGTACCTTCATGCTTCTTTTTGAATTCAGGCATCCTAGTCACCATCTGACTCATAGACCTCCGGTGCTGAGTCAATGGACATGGTCCCCAGTGGACTTCCTGCAACTTGATACAACCCTGAACTCAAAAACATCTTTAAAAAATCTATTTTCAAACACGTACCTTTCCATCGATAAGTGCCACCATGCAACCTTTGACTTCCATTTCCGAGATGGACATCAGGTTCGATCAGGTACATAAAAGAGATTCAAGGGTTCCTTGCTTTTGTGGAAGAGTCGACCATTTCCTTGATGACCTGCATTACCAGTCATTCCTTTTGATCATTGAATATGTCCCAGGAATGATTGTTATCTTCATCAAGAGATGCGTCTCTGCCATGCGGACACTCCTTCGTGTAACGACCGAACTTATTTCAACAAGGCATCCGCCTTTTCTTCCACCCTTAGATCCGAACTTCCCAATGAAGTGATCTTAAGATGGACCATCAGAATCTTCCGTTGCACCATTCTGATAACATTTTCTGCTTTGACTTCACCCTAGGTGAATTATGAGGAACCCATTGATCCTTCTGCCTTGTCCCAACTGTCTTCGGTGATTGCTCTTTCACTCTTGCTTGGGCATTGTCTTCACCTCAGCTCTGATACCATGCAAAGTTTAGGTATGTTCTATGCTAGAGCAATTTATTTAAATTTTCATAGTTAGCAATCACATCAACATTACAATAAACTGCAGATAGAACATAAATATAAAATCGCAGAAGACAAGCCAAGACAAGAGGACACAAGATATGGCGCGAGCCAGGGACAAACCCCACAATGTGTGGGGAAACCCTTTGATCAAATCTTCTTTTATCTTCAAAATTCAGCAGAGAGAGAGAGAGTACATTTGCAACAGAAGTCAACACTTTGACTTTATCTAGATCTAAGCATAGATCATCTCCTATAATGATGAGATCATCATGTTGCATCTGGTTCTCTAGTTGCACCACTGCATACTACATCATGCGGCTGTCCATGTCCATGATCTTGCTCAAACTAATGTGCATCATCATCATGCTGCTGCCCCTGCTAATGTATCATTGTGCTGCCCATGCACATGATCTCATAGTGCTGCCCATGCTAATGAATCGTTGTGCTGCCCATGCACATGATCTCATAACTTCAAGTCCTCCTAGGAGAGTTTCTCCTAATCCATGCTGTCATCCAAACTCAAGGTAAACTGTAGTACTGCCTTGGAACAGCCTTAGCTGCTTGCTATGGCTTGCAGCCTAGCAAAGCAGCCAGCTGTAGCTGTAGACTTCTTCAGCAAGCCTAAACAAGATCCCAAATAGCAGCGTTGCCCTTTGTCTTCTAATCTAGTGACTGCTGCTCCCAAACGTACCTTATTCATGCCTTAGAATAGCAGTATTCCATGTTGCTCTTTTACGCTGATATGTGTCTTCTTTATGCTGCGGCTCAACTTCCTTGGCAACGTACAGAAGCTCCCTTAGATAGCTGTAGTTGTGACAGCAGATAAGAGCACCTTCAAGTCTGAGTCTTCTAGTCCTTCTTACTGTGGCTTAGAACAGCATATATAGGTCTGTCCTAGCTGTGTATATACATCCTCCTTGACTGCGGCTAGATGATTACATGATTCCTTCAGGACAGCGTTTAGGGCACTTAAGGACAGCATAAGATTAGGTCTCCCTTGCCAGTGTTTAGACCTCCTTTATGTAGCGTATAGGATTCTTCATAAGCCTGCGGCTAGGGCACATTATGACTGCGGATTGGGCACCCACTGAACTGCACCTAGGGCATCTTCTTACCTGCGTTAAAGGGTCTCCTAGGACTGTGTCTATAGGGACAGCGAAGTCCCTCTTCTTGCTGCATATAGAACAACGTATAAGAATCTAATTACTGTGCCTTCATGGACTGCATATTGAGCCTCCCTTTGCTGTCAAGAGTACCCTCAAATGCTATGGCTAGGGCACCCTTAGATGCCGCTGATAGATTTACTGTGGCTAGGGCATCATAGGCCAGCGTACATTTTCATGGTGTCTCTCTCCTGCTCCAAAAACCCAAGACGTGGAGAGGAAGAGATCACCACAATAATGTATGTCACAAATGACATCAAATCCTCTTTTATTTATACTAACTTGTAGAGGTTGAATAGACACGTCGGTTGGGCTTCTAGAGCCTACATAAGTGCTGGTCGGCTTGATAATAATTACATAAACAAAATAAATTCATATCTCCATAAATACTTATCGGAATTGGATGATCTTTGGATCAATCCTACACCTTTCGACGAGAGGGATCCAATAAAAATATCAGCTGCCATAAATAAGCTGACCCACATGGAGTTTGGCCCTAGTTGCCAATTTAACAGCCTTATAATATGGTAGAGAAAGCTTAACATGCCTGATCAATGATTTTGACTTGAGTGAAGGGTGCATTTTTGCTAAGGCCATGACAAAGGAGTTCAACAATCAACACGACCAACACTGGGGTACATTTAGGGCTTGGTGCTCTTGATTAAATGCCAATCACATACCCTCATACATGATATAATCTAATGAAATGCTACAATCCCATTAATCCCGAAATCCCGAAAACTATTAAGTTTGCTGAATTTTGAATGGGATATGAAATTCTATTTTCTCCATTTGAAGTTTGATGAGGTTGGAACCACTCTCGAACATCCTAATTCATTTCACGGTAACGTTAAAAATTTAAGAATTTAACGTTACCTTTAGGGAGCATCTAAGAAGCGTCTAGGGAGCATCGAGGGGTCACCTTGGGAGTGTTTGAGAAACATAATTTCTCACATAACAGTTCAAAAATCTAAGTCAAGTCCAAATAAAAAACAAAAAAAAACAAAGTCTGCGGAACTGCCCCCCTTCCTTTGGATCTGCTCGAATATTTGTGGCTGATATTTTTATATTCATTACAAATGCTTGTATGGATACATTCAACACTATTTGGTACATGGCCTTAGGATCTGCCTCAACTAGTTACGGGTTCACTCCTACCATCTGTATGTTAAGGCAAACCACCACATGCCATATTCTAAGAACATTTGCTAGCTTCTCCATCTCTAGTAGATCAAGATAAGGAGAACTTTTTTTATAGATTTGGCATAAACTACAAGATTTGAGGCAGGTTCCATTGCTTGTTCTTGGACATGGGTGGATACCCTTGTGATTTTCTTTTGTTACCTCAACTAGAGAAGTGCAACTTTATACTTTAGTGAGGTGATGATCCATAGAGAGGATATTTTGCGTAACTTTTGTAGACTAAGAAATTATGTTCTTTTTCTTTTCTTATCTCAATTGTGAGAGGCAGTGAGCATTGATTAGATACCTCGCTTGTTGGTCCTCTCAGTGGCAATTCAATGAGATAGTGAACTTCCTCCCACTTGATTGTAAGCACCCCGCATCTAGGAGATCTTAGAGTTGGACATGTGCCATATGGGGTACAATCCATCGGGGCTGTTTAGGAAGGGAGACTTCTACTAGGAGGTTTTCCTCTAGGCCTTTTGATGTTAGGAGAGAGTGCATTTTGCTTTAAATTCTCTCAGAAGAGTGTGTAGCTGGGTTTGTAGTTATTTGTGAAATATTTATCATTGATAAGGTGCCACTATTGTTGCTTTGGAGATTTGCGCGTTTCTTTGTAGAGAAGGGTACTTTGCTACTAGAAAATTGGCACTATTTTGTTCATCACTCTTTCATCGTGTCTGATTTGGGTGCCTCTGTTTGTGTTGCTCCTTAAAATATGTATGTGAACATAGGTTGTGAATTTCTCTAGCTCTCTATTGAGTAACATGGATTAAAATTTTGTGACATCAGATTTGTATTAGTTATTAGTGCTTTGATGTGGACATTCCTGCTTTTGGATTTTGACACAGACGATGTCTTGTCTGAAAGCAAATAATTAATATTGTATAAAAATGAATAATGAATAAAATGATTTTTACATTGAGAGGGGCCTTGGCTTAAATATAGCCTAAGGCACCTTTACGAAGGTTCATAACCCCTATTTTTAGTCATGACCTATTATAATTATTATTTTATTATTAGTTATATGAGTTATTTATTTATTACTATCTATTTTATATGTAACAATGCCTCTCCTTTTGAGATGCCTTGTCCTCAAAAGACTCTTAGATGAATCTTGCTTCCTTTATGGATTGGCGTCTCGTTTTCAGATTTGAATGTGGTAGACTCCTTTGTGACAAAAGCACAATATTTGTAAGTTGTGCAGAATATTTTGGTTTCTTAAACCATATAACTTGTTAGTAGCTCTAAGTCTCAAGACCTGCCTTTGCGGTTTGTTCATTCCTTGGGGGAAAAGGTTGGTGTTTAGTAGATGTGATATATCTTGGTATCATGTGGCTTGATGATAGAAAACCTTAATATATATACCTTCTCCTATTTCATAGTCTCCTCTCCTCTCAGCTTCAACTGCATTTATGCCCATTGCCTGTAGGTCTGTTTCAACAATTAGTTTTTTAGCCCTTGAGCTTGAATTAGCTGGGTGAATTTGATTGAAATGTCATATTCTCGGATTTTAGTTATACACTTCCTGCTCTTGCCATCTGCTTTTGGTTGGTAGAGTATGCCCTTGATTGAGATACATGGAATATAGGCAATTCTCTCGGATTGCAAAATGTAGTCTGCTAAATATTTTAGGGCTTTCACTAGAGTGTAGGCTTGCTTCTCTCCATGACGTTGTACACCAACTCTCCATCTCTAAGGGCCTTGCTGAAAATTGTAATATGCTGCTCATGGTCTCATCATTCTTTTGTAGGATGACTTTAAGGATATTGTGCTAATCAACAAGGGGGAAAATCATGAAGTTTTCCTTGTAATTGTGGAGTCCTACTTAGGGTGCGTCTCAGAGAACCATTTGGAAGGAAGTGGATCATCTCAAAAACATGTTGGAAGAAGCAAACAAGAGGGAAAGCACCTTGACAAGCCAACTAAAGGAAAAGGAGAAGCCAAATAAATGGAACAAGTGGGATAAAGAACTTGGCAAGAAAATCACTACCTTGAAGAAGCCAAAAGGATTGAGGATGTCTTAAGAAGTCAGATGAAGCAGAAGGAAGAAGATTGCATGAACCATGAGCAGGAAATCGTCATGTTGAGAGCTGAAGTGTACAAGCTGAATAAAAAATTGAGAAGTTCACAGGTCTTGGATGGCATTCTCAATTGTCAGAGATCACCACTTATCAAGACAGGTCTTGGATATGTTGGTGAGTCCTCATGCTCCAATGATGAAGAACAACCACATGTCAAAGAAGAAAAGAAGCCTCATGAAGAAGAGAAGCCACATGTCAAGAAGGAGAAGCCTCATGAAGAGCAACCACATGTCAAGGAAGAAAAGAAGCCTCATGATGAAGAGAAGACTCATGAAAGAAAGCCTCATGCCAAAACTGGAGAGAAGTCCAAAGTCGAAGTCCTGCACAAATCAACCAACATCGAAAGCTAGAAGACCAATACCTCAAGAATCAAGGTGACACATTCAAAACACCAAATCATCAAAGAGCATTTAGAAGTGAAGAGTAGCAAAGACTTGGATATTCTCAAGGATGAGTTGCCTTTAGCAGATCTTCACCTTATACTCCTAGGTATTCAGACACATTCCATGGTTATTGTTACGCATGTTCTAACTATGGACATAGAGCTCAAGATTGTAGGGAATATAGCAGGAGTATTGATAAAGGGTTTTATCAAAGCCCTAGAAGCAGAATTTTTGGAAGACAAGATAGCGTACCATATGCATATAACAATAAAAGTTACAACACCTTTGCTCCATTATTGAGACCAGATGTTGAGTGCTATTTATGCCACAATTTTGGCCATTTTGCATGAGATTGTAGAAGCGGCTTGATGTGGACTTCGTAGAACTAGGAAGGAAAAGAATTCACTAGGTAGGAAGACAAGACCACTAGGGTTTGGCAGAGAAAACATGCTTCACAATGAATTCTCACACAATTGGTAGATGCACTAAGACAGGGGGAGTTTGTAGGAGAACATACTGTCAGGGGGAGCCTATGTATTGGAAGAGATGATGCAACAAGGAAGTTCACTGTTAGGGAAAGCCTAGAATAGATGATGCAGTCGGAAAACACATTGTCAAGGGGAGCTTGTAAAGATGATGCAGTAGGTAAGCATGCTGTCATGGGGAGTCACATCACTTGGAAGATATTGTCAAGGACGTGTCAACCACCCTTTGCCATTGATGTCAAAGGGGGAGAGAACCTTGGAGGAATCAAGGGAGAGAGAGAGAGAGATGTAGGATACAACATGCCTTGTCATGCTAGGTGTGTTGACATCAATGACAAAGGGGGAGATTGTTGAGTATGTTGTCATTGATGTCAAAGGGGGTGCAGGTGCAACAGGCCCCAGTAGGTGCAGGATGTAGAAATCATCACTAATGTCAAGTATAGTTGGCGGTCATTGACATGATACAGGTGATGATGATGCAACTTGGTGATGCCCACAAGATGATGTAGTTTGATGAAACCCCAACTCTAGGGTTTCGATTCTTTGGACAACGAACACACCCTGCACTTGTTGAAGGTTTTTGAAGCAACAAATTTCTCCTTGTCATGCTGATTCCATTGATATGTGGAGCATCTTGAGCGACATCACGGTTGGAGAGAAAAGCCCAATCAAAGTTGCAAACCACAGCCAATGGTCCAAAACCCCAAGGGCCGTTGAGGTGGCATCATATTATTGGTTGAATGATGCAGAAACTAAGCAACAAATTTCTGAGTTTGCCTTGGAGACCCTTGCCAATAGATTCTCCTCGTCATGCTGATTCCATTGATATGTGGAGCATACATCACGGTTGGAGAGAAAAGCCCAGTCAAAGTTGCAAACCCCGGCCAATGGTCCAAAACCCCAAGGGCTGTTGAGGTGGCATCATATTATTGGTTGAATGATGCAAAAACCAGTGTTTTAAGATTCGGCCGGCTCAGAACCGACTCGACCGAGTTGGTCCGAGCCATGGCCCCCCCCGAGTCAAAGCGGGTGCAAGTGCAACAGGTCCCAGTAGGTACAGGATGTAGAAATCATCACTAATTTCAAGTATAGTTGGAGGTCGTTGACATGATATAGTGATGATGATGCAACTTGGTGATGCCCATAGGATGATGTAGTTTGATGAAACCAATGTTGCATTAATCGTTATCGGGATAATATCGGCGCGAGGAAAAAATCGGAAAAAATCGTAATTATCGGAAATAATTGGGAAAAAATAGTTTGGTACAAAAATATTCATTTTTTTCATTTTTTTTTCATTTTTTTTAATATCTAAACCATCTACAACATAAAATAAATACATTGACACATAAATATGATAAAAGAACTAATATATAAGATGTTTAATATCATTTCTAGTGCTAAAATCACACATAACATTGAATCGTGTCCTAAATAGTAAGTCCTGACTCTTGAGTCCCAACTCAGCCTCAAAATATCAACAAAAAATATAATAATGTATCTCATCATGTCATAATGTCATATACAATAAATGAAGAAAATAACTAAAGTCTAATCCTATTTATTTCCTCTGCCCTTCTTACGAGAAAATGCCACAACTTTCCCTCTCCCTCTAGATGTAGATGCTGGTGCCCGTGCTGGTGGAGATGGCAGTGGAGTCTGATGTGCTCTAGAAGTTGAAGAACTAGAAGTAGGAGCCCGGGCAGGTGGTGTCACCTCCTCCTCCTGTTCCTCCTCCTGCTCCTGCTCCTCCTGCTCCTCCCCCTCCACTACATCTTTCACTAACCAATCATCAGCAGACTCCATGAGAGGCCTCTCGGCCTCAACCCTCCATGCAGCAGTGGTGTCAATGCCATCTAATGAAATGGCCTCCACATCAGGTGTCCTCTCAAGTTGCCTCACCCACAATCGAAGATTGTAGTAGACGTAGACCATGTCATTAAGTCGTTGGGACTCTAAACTATACAAAGATCATGAAATAATAATTAATAATTAAAAAAAATATTGTTTAATGAATTCAAAAATTTATTTGGAAATTTGCAATATTTTAAATGTGTAAGTGTTAACCTGTTGCGCTTCTTGTTGTGTATTTTTTCAAATACACTCCAGTTGCGTTCACATCTTGAGGAGCTACATGTTTAGCTGAGGATGCGAATGGCAAGCTTTTGTAGAAGGGGTACCCTGCCACCATACATTTTCCACCATGCATCTACAACAAAATTACAAATAAAATTTTAAATAAACATAAGAAAAAAATGGAATTTGAAAAGACAATGAAATTTGAAACAAAGTTACAAACTAAAAAATACCTGGCATTTTAATCATCCTATCAGTGACAGCCATCTCAAAGCCAAATGTGCCACCTGCCATCCTATATGTCTCAATTTGTTTAGAGATCTCTATATGTTGTTCTGGAGATCGCACCATCTTCTGGACACAGGATAAGAATCCATCCATGATCTCAACATCAAAATCAAACCCACATGCGTAAGAAAATGCAGGGTTCAGGAAAAGCCTAGCAGCATGAATGGGACGATGGAGTGTGTTGTTCCATCGCTCATCAATCACTCCCCATAGGAGGAGTTGTCTCTGAAACCCATCATCTCCCTTACCATCATAGTAGGCCCGAATGGCTTCTTTGGCCCTGTCCATGGCCTCATACAAATAGCCCATTGCGGGCTTCTCACCATCAACCAACCGAAGAACCTTTACCAAAGGTTCAGTAACGATGCACACCTCCTGCACTCCCGCCCAGAAGTCTACTTGGTATGAAACTAGTCTGCATACGACCTCTCCCTCTGGTTTGCGGCTCATTGGCAAAGCACGTCACTCCTCTGAAAGAAACATTCTCTTCACATCCCACATAGAATTCAAGAGGGATTGAAGATATATGAAACTGGTGGCGAACTGTGTAATGGCGGGGCGCACCAACTCTTTGTTGTTTGGTGAATCTTCTCATCAAGCTAAGCACAGATGCATGGTTATATATAAATTTTGTAACACTTTTGGATGAATCAACAATATCTTTGACAAAGGGAATTTTCCCTATGTCCTCCAACATCAATCAATACAGTGTGCAGCACAAGGTGTCCAAAATAAAGTAGGATGCCTATCCATAAGCATCCTGCTAGCAACAACATAATTTGCAACATTGTCCGTTATGACTTGGACAACATTTTCTGCACCCACCTCCAAAATAAACACATATAGCAAATCACATAAAGTTCTTGCATATTTGATTTGTGCAGATGCATCAACAGATTTGATAAACATAGTCCCCTTGGGACAACTAACCAAGAAGTTTATAAGGGTTCTCCCCTTTTGGTCAGTCCAACCATCTGACATAACAGTGCATCCTGTTTGTGCCTATGATGCCCTAAAATCCTCCAATCTTTGGGTGCAGTCACGCTTTTCATTTTGAAGAATCCGACCTTTGAAATCATGATAAGAAGGGATTTTGTACCCTGGGCCAACACTTGCAATAGCATCAACAGTAGGTTGGAAAAATGGATTATTCCTTACAATGCTGAAAGGAATATCACTCCAGAGGAGAAATTTTGCCAGCAACTTGTCAACTTGTTCTTTCTCAGTTCTTTTTAGCATTGAACTGATAGATGGCTATGAACCATGTGTGGTTCGAGGAACAAAAAATGATGTGGCAGCTACCTGATTGGTTGATGCTGCAGTAGAACCAGTGCCACTTGCTTCAGTTGACCTTTTTAGTTGCCTTTTGATTTCTTCTTTGGCCTCTCTACTCTGGTCTAAAGTTTCCAATGCTTTCATGGCTCTTTGGATGAGTTCAGGATTTGTATTTGAACAAGGTCCCACATCTTTTCCAGGGATTTGTGCAAGGTGATACTTCAACCTATACACCCCCCCTGGACATAGGGTGGCCACAAAACTTGCAAGTCAAGTTTAGTCTATCATTCGGAGCATTAGGTTCACCATATTCCCAGAAAGGATCCAATTTCCTTGGCATGTTTGTTTTTGAACTTTGAAGTTGCAAACTTGAATGGTGTTTCGGTGAAGTTGTGAACCTATGGGAAAATAAGGATTACAATTTAGTATTTACAAAATTACAAGTTAAAAAATTAACAATTTAGTATTTTAATTTTTTATTTTTACATTGTACAATGAAAACCCAACTTACCCAACCAAAAACAACCATTCCAAAGTTCAAACCCAAGTTACCCAACCATTCCAAACCCAAGTTACCCAACCAAATGGCAAAAACAATAAAAAAAACATAAACAATGTTTAAAAACAATGAAAACAAAAAAAAAAATGGTTCCCATAGTCATACCAAGTTACCCAACCAAAAACAATGAAGAAATACAAAAACAATGTTTAAAAACAACAATGAAAAAAAAAAATTTGGTGCCCATACCAAGTTACCCAGCCAAAAACAGTGAAAAAATACAAAAACAATGTTTTTAAACAATGAAAACAAAAAAAGTTGATCTTTCTGTGGAGAAATCGGTCTCCTCCTCTTGATTTTCTCCTCTAAGCACTTGAATCAGCTTCAAACCCTCTCTAGCAACATTTCCTAGCTTTCCTCTGCCCTCCGCGCGCGATAGTGCAAATGAATTCATAAAAAAACCAAAAAATCTTTATAAAACCTCGCTGCCGCGAAGCCCCATGATAAATTCTCTTTTTATCGCGATTTTTTGGAATTATCGCGATAATTTCATAAAAATTGCGCAAAAAAAGTTACCCGCGATAAATTCGAACAAAAATCATGATATTTTCGTTTTACTGAAAAAATCACGATAAAACAATAAATCACGATTTTCACAACATTGGATGAAACCCTAACTCTAGGGTTTCGATTATCTGGACAACAAACACAGCCCGCACTTGTTGAAGGTTTTTGAAGCAACAAATTTCTGAGTTTGCCTTGGAGACCTTTGCTAATAGATTCTCCTCGTCATGCTGATTCCATTAAAATGTGGAGCATCTTGAGCGACGTCACGGTTGGAGAGAAAAGCCTAGTCAAAGTTGCAAACCCCAGCCAATGGTCCAAAACCCCAAGGGCTGTTGAGGTGGCATCATATTATTGGTTGAATGATGTGGAAACTAAGCAACAAATTTATGAGTTTGCCTTGGAGACCCTTGCCAATATATTCTCCTCGTCATGCTGATTCCATTGATATGTGGAGCATCTTGAGTGATGTCACAGTTGGAGAGAAAAGCTCAGTCAAAGTTCCAAACCCCAGCCAATGGTCCAAAACCCCAAGGGCTGTTGAGGTGGCATCATATTATTGGTTGAATGATGCGGAAACCAGTGTTTTAAGATTCGGTTGGCTCATAACTGACTCGACCGAGTTGGTTTGAGCCATAGCCTCCCCGAGTCAACCCAACCAATGAACCGGTTCGGCTGACCGGGTTAATATTGAGCCGACCGATTCTGAGCCTACTCAGGTGGGTTGGAAAACAACGGTCCGCGAACCCAAAAACAACGTTTTTTTAAAGTTTTTGTTTTAGTGGACTCCAAATAGGTTTATATTTTGTCTATTGTGTATTTGGGGTCCATTCCCCTCTCCTAAACCCTATTTAACCCACCCAACCCTTCTCATTTCCTCACAACCATCTCATGCATTTGAATGAGAATTTCAGCGAGAGTTTGTGAGGGGTTGTTGAGTTTGTTTTTGGAGCAACAATGAGGAGTCTTAGGCAAGCATTGTAACTGGAGTGAGGAGCTTCTTGGGCAGCCATTTGGAGAAGCATTGAGGAGTTGGTTTCTTGGAGCAACCTTGAGGAGGCAGTTTGTGCCTGGAGGTATTTTTTTTCACTTGTAAAAATCTGTTTTTGCTTATTAAATTTTATGTGCAAATCTGGAAATTGAAAAAAGTGTTTTTTGTGAAAGAAATGAACAGTGAATCAATGCTATTTTTTTTTACTTTCATTTTCAAATTTTTTTCTTTCATTTCCAAGTCAAAAAATGGCACCTAGAGTGAAAGATGCTGCTTGGGCATATGTTGAAATGGTTGATAGTCAAATGCATTGCAAATTTTGCCATAAAAAAATTAAGGATGGTCCTGGGGGCATTAATAGGCTGAAACAACACTTGCTAGGGATTAGAGGCCAAATTACTCCATGTACCTCACCAGAAATTGAGGAGTTTAGGAAGGATTTTTTAGCCAACTTTGAGAAGTTTAAAGCACTGTTTTAAAATTCGGCCGAATCGAATCCAAAACGGTCGAGTTGATCCGAGTCATTGAAGAATTTTATGACCCGGCAGAAAAACCAATTCGGGAGGCTTAGTCATGACTGACTTGGCCGAGTTATTGCATGACTCGGCCAAGTCAGTAATGACTCGGTCAACCCGACTGTTTCTGCATCTACTTGGCCGAGTCATTAAATCCGGCCAATCACCCAAAAAAACAACGATTTTTCTAATATTTTTATAACTTTTTTAACATTTAGCTGATTGTTGGGGACTCCAAGGTGTTTTCTAAATTGGTTAAGTGCTATTTGTGGTCCATTCCTGTCTCCTAGTATTGATATGCTATTCAAATTTCATGGTAATGTTAAATTCTTAAAGTAAAAGTGACATTCTCCTTAATCTTCATTTTCATCCTTTTACTTAAATTTTTAACATTACCATGAAATGACTCAGGATGTTTGAGAGTGGTTCCGGCCTCATTGGATTTTATATGGAGAAAGTAGAATTTTAGATTTCATTCAAAATCCAGCAGACTTATCAGTTTTTTAGGATTTCAGGATTGTAGGATTGCAATGTTTCCATTGAATTTTGTCATGTGTTAGGGTATCGTATTTAATCAAGAGCACCAATTCCTCTATGTACCTTGATGTTAGTGACATTGGTTTTCGAACTCTTTCGGGATTCACTCCCAAACCAGGAGTTTCTGAAAATGTCGCCCCCGCTCCCGTTTTCGCTCCCGCTCCCCACTTTCACTCCCGCTCCCGTTTTCGCTCCCGCTCCCCACTTTCACTCCCGCTCCCAAGTAACACTGAGCCAGATGATGTTGGCAACTCTAGTAGTAGCCAGTAGTACTGATCACAAACTTTTGTTGTAGAGGCCATTTATATTCTCCTTGGTTATGTGTTTTTGTTTTGATCTCTATATTATCATTGTGTATGTATTGGACAATGCATTGGGTGCCATTTTGATATAATGGATATATTCATGAGCCTACTTTGATCATATGTTGTCTTCTATCTATATTCTAAGTTCGTGTGTTTGGAAACATGAATAAAAATCTTTGAAATTATGTGTTTTTATAAAAAATAAATATTTAATGTATTTTTTACAACGACTGAGTCATTGAAATCGAGCCGGCCGAGTCGATACCGAGTCGGAGTCGAAGTTGACCCTCGGCCGAGTTGGAGTTGGAGTCGGAGTTTTAAAACATTGGTTTAAAGAAGATAAGGCTAGGCAAAAAGAGTTATAGGCTGAAATTGGGAGGAAGAGGAATATACAAAAAATGCTAGCTACCAACCCCCATTTTGATTTTGAGGGTTCTTCCTCTATCCCTTGTACTGATGCATCCAACCCCTTCCTATATGTTCCTCTCTCTTTTGAGTCTATTCAAAAAAAGGTTAAGGGTAAAATGAAAAAGGGTGATATGAATATCAAAAGTTATTTCACTGTCACACCCTCCTCTCCATCAGATGCACATTGTTCTCAAGCTAGTAGAAGTCATATGTAGCCCACTTTAGATGACCATTGGAAGAAAGAATTGAGGGAGACTGCTTGTGATTACATATGTAGATGGTGGTATGATGTTGATATCCCCTTCAATGCTTCCTGTTCACCATATTATGAGCATATGTCTGATGCCATACATGCTACTGGAAAAGGCTTCAAAGGCCCTACTATGCATGAGATAAGGGGGTATCGTTTGCAAAAAGAAATTGCCTCCATTAGTGAGTATTTGAAAGATTTCAAGGACTCATGGGCAAGAATAGGATGTACCATCATGTCAGATGGATGGACTGATCAAAGAAACCGTACCATCATAAGCTTTTTTATCTTCTGCCCATAGGGAACCATGTTTCTAAAATCAGTTGATGCATCTGATAAGGTAAAAGATGGACAATTGTTGTTTCAGCTATTGGATGAGGTTGTTGAGGAGGTGGGGGTGGCTAATGTTGTTCAAGTCATCATAGATAATGCCTCTAACTATGTTCTTGCTAGTAAACTGTTAGAGGAAAAACACAAAACCATCTTTTGGACCACATGTGCTGCACATAGCATAGACCTCATGCTTGAGGATATAGGCAAATTAGATTGGGTCAAAAACAATGTAGATCATGCCAAAAGCATAACAAAATTTATCTACAATCATTCATGGATTTTGAGCCGGATGAGGAAACACACAGGGGGCAGGGATATTATTAGGCCTGCCATCACTAGATTTGCTACTCATTTTTGACATTGCAATCTATGCTTTCACAACATAGAAACTTGCAAAAGATTTTTTCCAGTGAAGAATGGAATCAAAGCCAGTGGTCTCACAAACTGGAAGGCAAAGAATTAAAAAAGAAAGTTAATGAAGAAATATTTTGGAGAAAGGCAACAGAGATTGTGAATCTTGCTGAGCCACTGGTTAAGGTGTTTCGGTTGGTGGATGGGGAAAGATTGGCTATGGGCTTTATTTATGAGGCTATGGATCAAGCAAATGAGCAAATCAAGAGGGCATACAAGCATAAAGTGGCTAAGTATGGGCCCATTTGGGCAATCATTGATGAAAAATGGAACGATCAACTCCATCGCCCTATACATGCAGCTGGGTATTTTTTGAACCCACAATATCATTATAAAGCTAAAGCGGCAAGAGTTTTGAAGGGGGAGGTTAGAGATGGATTGATTGACTGCATTGATCGCATGATCCCATTAGAGTGTGATCAGCTGGAGATACATCGACAAGTCACAACCTTCAGCAATGCCTCAGGTACCTTTGGGAAGAACCTAGCAAAGATTGCAAAGGAAACAGATGAGCCAGGTAAACAAAAATTTCAATTTTCAAATTCTTAATACTTATTTTGTTAAATTGTTTATAATTTGAAAGTTGGATATAATTTGTAATTTTGTTGAGCTGACTCATAATTCATTATGCTCCTATGTTTTTTGCAGTACAATGGTGGAAGGCTTTTGGTAGCCATTGTCCTGAATTGCAGAAGTTTGCAATTCGTATTTTGAGTCAAACTTGCTGTGCTATTGGGTGTGAGCGCAATTGGTCTGTCTCTGAGAGGATTCACACAAAGAAGAAAAACTGTTTGGATAAAAAACGGTTAAATGATCTTGTCTATTTCCAATACAACCTTCGGCTTAGACGCAACTAATTGCTGAACAAAAGACCTGATTCAGATCCCATTGTGTTGGAAGACATTGATCCAACATCAGATTGGCTAGTGGAGAGTCATCCAATAGAGTTTGCTTCTGATGAGGATATTGATTATGAATTACAGACGATAGCATTAGTCGAACATAATGTTCAGCGGAATGCAGATTCTGATCCACTTGTACCAGCCTCAGCCTCAGAGCCAACAAGCCCTCCAGTTGCAGGCGCTTCCCTTGCTCAGCCACGACAGAAGCGCATATCTCGTTTATCTGAGCTTGCAGATGCTGCACAACTTGCGAGTGCTACCACTTCTATAGTTGCAGTTGGAGATGATGATGAGGAGGAGCCGTGGGGCCCCCTGTCTGACTCTAATCCAAATGATCTTGGCTCCTCTAGTAGTAGCCAGTAGTACTGGTCACAGTTTACATTTGTTGTAGAGGCCATTTCTAGCCTCCTTGGTTATGTGTTTTTGTTTTGATCTCTATATCATCATCATGTATGCATTGGACAGTGCACTGGGTGCCATTTTGATATAATGGATTATTCATGAGCCTACTTTGATCATATGTTGTCTTCTATTTATATTTTGGTACTATGTGTTTGGAAACATGAATGAAAATCTTTAAAATTATGTTTTTTTTATAAAAAAATAAATATTTAATGTATTTTTTACAACGATCGAGTTATTGAAATCGAGCTGATCGAGTCAATACCGAGTCGGAGTCGAAGTCAGGGTCGACCCTCGGCCGAGTCGGAGTTTTAAAACATTGGCGGAAATTAAGTCATGTTGATGTGGCAACATTAAAATAATTCCAAATGACATGGCATCCACGGAATTTATTAAGGAAGATTAGAAATTATAAAACCCTAATTTGGCTAGGGTTTTGTATTGTTTTTGGCTCCAAAATAATTTAATTTTTGAATTAAAAAAATAATAATAAATCTTTGCTCCAAAACCTTTGGGTCGGCTAACCTATTAGAACATTATAAAGAGGCACTCATGCATCTAATTGAGGTATGTGTATTTCAGCACTGTGGAGTATCACTTGATTTGAAAGAGGCATTGATAAATTTTCCTGGGATATGCTGGGCCCGAAATTTGGATTGGTTTCGCTGGGTTTATGTAATTGTTTTTCAAATGGATTTAACGCACATCTTAGGCATGATTTGAAATAAGCTTGCTCTGAGATTCTATGCGGTCTTGTGAAGTATTTTCTAGGCAGATTGGAAGGTTTTGTATACGGGTTTCGTTGTTTTTCTTTGCAGTAAAAGGGTATGCTCTCTCTTTAAGTTTCGACCCTCTTCTAGGCAACATTTCTGAGCATAAGGGTTTTATCTTTTATCTCTGCGGATCCATGAAGATGCAAGATAAGACTGTTAGGCCTATTCCATGAAGATGGTTTTGGTAACACTTCATTGCATAAATTGAAGGCAAATAAAAGGAAGTGCGTTATGTTTTTCGTTGAAGTGTACCCAAAAGTTTTTGAAGACTCTATGCTCAAGGATGTATTAAAGGCTTCATGTACCATCGAAGTTCACCATATCATTGAAGTTTTTCAACTCTACTTCTTTTCATCTTCTTCTATTGTACTTAGATTCCACAAGCCCTACGAGGATGATGTAAAGTGATGCTAGTATGATGAGTTGAGTCATGTAACAGGCCTAGGTAACTTGGGACCTTGTCACTAAGTGATTTTACTCTGGGAGGTTATTTTCACTTGGTTATTAATTAAGTCCTCACGTGGACTTAATAGTTAATTGAGTTTTTTCCTCCAAGCATAACCCCAAAACCGGAGTACGACTTGAAGGCAAGGCCTTGGGTGAAGTCCTAATGTCTACAGCCATTGTATATTACCATACTAGATCACTCATAAAATTTCATGGAATTTGATTAAGTCTAGGGGTCATTTTTTTAAATTTTTAAAATTTCCCGTAGGGCGGAAATTTGAATAAAATCTAAATGTAAAATGTAATAAATGATTCCTAGAGAAGTTGTATGGGGTATGTGTGCTCAAAATTACACCTCTCACCATCAAGTTTCTTCTATGATACACTTTGAGGGGTAAAAAATAAGTTCTAGATCCTCAAAACCCACGTTTCCTAAGTTTCATGGGAAATCTGGCAATAAATTAAACCGTAAATCAATTAAATGGAAAAAAATAAATAGCTCCATGTGACAAAATGTGGAAATGACTTGGAAATTATCTCAAGTCAAAGGACAAGTGGAGGATGATTTGGCACCTTGCATCATAAGTACATGGCCCACACAAGGAAATCAAATTCTTGGTAATAAATGAAGACGGTGTTGACTTGGAAAATCAAGTTTATTGAGAATAAGCACATGTGGATGGAATATTTGATGGAGGATTTGAGGGAGACTTGTCTCCACTCCCACTCCTCTTAGCTCTCACACATGGCATCTCTTGGATCTACGCAAATCTCAAGGAGGGCCTATGCATTTCTCAAGGAGATCTACGCTTCGCACATTGGGAACATCAACTCAAGGTGGAATCTCTTAGCTTGGTGGTTGGGAGTTAACTCCCTCTTATGGCATACTTGGCATTGCTCATCTTCACACTTGGATTTTCGACTTGCTTGATGGAGGCCACTTCATGAGTTCGATTTGGTTGGATGCTACACACATGTCTCTTCATTTCTCCACTTGGAATTCAATTTCCTTCTTGGGATCTTCTCCATGTCCATTTGTCACTTGGTTGCTACATTGAGATTTCCCATTTCTCTATATAATAGAGCTTTGTGCTCTCACGTTGTATCATTGAAAACGAGCTATTGTGCTTGGGGAAGCTTTGCTCTTGTGTATGCTTATTCTCAATTGCAATAAAAGACTTTGGGGGTTTCATTCATGAGTTATTCTTCCTTTGGAATGGGATGAACGGTGGATTATTGGTGTAATTTTTCTTACTCATGCTTTGATCTAGTTTATTTCCATATGTTTTTGTATACTTTTTAATGTAAAACTATATTGCCCAATGAAGTAGGCTCTAGATATAGAATGATTTAGTTATTTTCCAAAAAGTCTCTAGAGTTTCTTGTCATTGTTTATTTGCTAAATCTATATGGGACTAATTCTTGATTGAAGTGTTGTAGAGGAAGCATCTTGTTGGATCAAGCACGAGAGAAGTCTTTGGAGAGACCAACCCACTCTTGATACATTCTCAAAGGAGCTCTCATTTGTTTTTTGAGCCTTCATAGTTCATCTTACAAAGTGGTTTTGCAGGGGTTTTCTTGGACATAGCTTATACACAAGCAAAATATATCTATACTTAAAACTCTTCCAAAAATAGTGCTTCATTGATTTTATTTAGCTATTTGAGAACATTTTCTAAACTAAGCAAGTGACGGGGTTTACTTCCATCACTTGATTTGGTTTGAGAGCATTCTCATTGTACTTACCTTAACTACAAATTTTGACTTTTAACAAGGAAATCTAGTGCTTAAAAAGCCTCATATTTTGTAAAGATTTCTCTTGAAGCTTCACTTGAGACATTTTGGAAGGTTTCTCATCTTTGTAACAAGTTAATAAAAGGCTTAAATTTTCTTGTGGGAGCTTGGGTTTTACCCATGGCATCCATTCTCCTTATTTAGGAGTAATATGTGGGTGGATTGATTTTGCATGCTTTAAGAATTAACACAGTCTCACCATCACGTTTAATTTCTAAGTTGAGTTTTGCTACAAGTTTCCATTTTATGCTTTGCATTTCAATTTTGCTTTGAAGTACAACTTGGGATTTTCACTTTGGAGAAACTCATTTCTTATATGCAAGTATCTCAATTTATGTGGCAAAGTTTTGATTTAGTTAAATTGACAAATTGCTTTATGTTTACCTCACTATAGGCTCATCGGATATTTTGCTCATTTATTTTAAGCCATTTGCTCACTTTACAAGCAATATTATACTCTTAGCTTCATCTCATTCATTGCTTTAGTTTGTTGATCATTGATATATTATTTGTTAAAGCACTTACTTTGAGCATCTTACAATCTTATGTGCTTATGAAGCTCACATTCTTATGTCTTGTACACTTTTGAGAGCAATTATTCAAGTTATCTCATTGTGAGCATATTTCCATTTACTTGAGGAAATTTCTTTTTGCAAAGCACTAATAAACTTATTTGCATTTCATTTAGGCATTTTAGCATAGTTTGCATTTCTAACTTAGTTAACCTCCAAGCATAAGCTTGATTGATATATATCATAGGGCAAAGATTTTCTTAGAGAATTTTTCCAACTAGTATGAAGTAAGGTAAAGGTGTGTGACCCTGTAGTTATGGAGGCTGCTTGTCCTCTCGTAGGAATGAAGGAACACACTGGCTCATAAGGTTGAGGGGAAGGGTATCGTTAACGACAACTTCTTGTCCTCAACCCCTTTTCCTTACTGTCACAACAATTTTTACCTTTTGCCAAGAGTTTAAAAAGAAGATCTCTCACTTAGAATAGACATTTAATATAAAATTAATCAAGATAATTCCATCTAACCTTAGTTAAGTGCATCTCATTTTAACACACTTTACTTTCAAGGTGGATTACTTGCAATTTATTTATATGCTTGTCATGGTGAAAATGTCTTGAATTGATCATTTTGAAGTATTTCATTGAGCAATTATAATATCCTTTTGAGCAAGTAAAGTTTTAGCTTATTTCATATTGCAAGTTATTTTACATTGCTTCTTTACATGTTTTGGAATCGTGAATGGTTATGTTTTGAAAGCATTTCTTTAAAAACAATTTTATATCTTGCAAGTTGATATCTTTTTTTCTAACATTCATTTGGTTTGCAACATTACTTGGTGTTTCATTTTGAAAATTTTAATTTTGAGCAAGTGCTTATTATTTGAAGCAATATTGAAGGCACTGGTTTTATATGCTCATCTTTGATTTGTGTTGATGGTTATTGAGAAATATTTCATTTCATATTACTCATCATATTTATTGAAGGCACTGGTTTTATATGTTCATCTTTGATTTATGTGTTGATGGTTATTGAGAAATATTTCATTTCATATTACTCATCATATTTGTTGAAACTTGCTCATAATCTCAAAGTAATCCAAATGACTTTGGCATCTCCTAGAAACTTCACATCATTTTTCACTTATATTTTCATTAGGGACCAACCCCCTTAGCTTGCCTAGGAGAGAGCTTAAATGGAGAGAGATGGGAATAGGTGACAGCCCCATCTCTTGATTTTGCTAACAACCACACCTTGTGGGGTTAAGGGCTTTTCTCACTAACTTAGGTGTGTGTGCAAGGCGACAACAACATGTTCTAAAACTACTGCGACCTTGAGGAATGTTGCTGATCAAATATGTTAGCAACCGTGGCCAGTTCTGTAATAGATATGTGAGCCTATGATCAGATATGCGAGCAACCTATGGCAAGTGCTTGATACATATGCAAACTCCTAGTGATCTGAAATCTCAATAGACCTTCTGCGACCTATGGATGTTGCCCATTTCTAAAATTAAAGGAGGCAGAACGTTGAAAATTTTGTTTTGGTGATGATCTGAGGAATTCAATGGGTTCTTTCAAGGAGCTTCTTTTGCAGTGGAATGCTAATCTATTGACGTAGTGATCCTGAGGCTTTGTGAAAACTGATCCAAGACAATTTTTTATGATCGCGTCTTATGTCCACGCAGATCCGTTAATCTGGTGCGAATTCCTAAAGACTGCATCTGCAGTTAATCAGCGTGGAAATTACGCAAGACATGTGTTGTTCAGTTGAAATTTCATTTATATTCTTGTTAAATTTTAGCTGGCCCTGTAGTTAAACTCATGAACTTTGAAGCTTCTCAATCCGACAGTTTCGTCTTCCTAAGATATCCTTGTGGCAACACTCCGATTTAATTAAAGACTGATAATTGTGATTGATGTAAGAACCTGGCAACGTGTTTGAACCTGTGACCTATATAGACATTTCAGACCACTGAAAACATATCTTGGATCTATAGTCTATCCTAATCTCAAGCTGTGGGTGTGGCATAGATTAGCAGCTCAAATCTATGATTCACTGACTAATTTGCCCTTGATTTGAAGCAGAGATGGTATGATTTCTGTTACAACTGCTTGAGGCTCAATTTTACATACAAGAAGGCTACACGTTCTGTCTCCATCTCAGAATGTGACTTTAATGAAAGTATGCTAGACCTGACATTTGTGTTGACTACATTGGCAGAAGTATGTTTCGATCAACAAGAACAGTTTGACAGAGTATCCAAAGTAGAAGGTGTCTACCCAAGAAACAATTTCAATAAGGGTTCTTTCACATTTAGGGTTTCATCCTTATGACCGATTGGAGTAGTATGTTTTTGCAGTATGATGACTGATTCTAAATTTGGACATTACAGTGCATGTTGTAAGAGTGTTTTGTCACACGTGGCTGTAGGGTTTCTGAGCAGTTATCAGCAACAAAGTATTTTTATTTGAAAGGAAGTGTTTTCTCAGCAGATGACAGAGAAGCGACCTTGTTGTTTGCATTCCCTATGCAGTAGCAGAGATGTTGACATCATGACAGAAGACTCAAGTTGTCTGCCTTATCATTACACCCAGGATCTGTTTGCATATACAATTGCTAGGATGTGTAGGCTATGACTTCTAAATACTGATGCATTGATATGTCACTGATGTTGATTAAATATTGAGACAAAAGTTTACTAAGAATAGGCAGTGAGACATTGAACTTTGCTCTATGACAGTGTATGGTCCCTATAACAATACAACCTTTTTGTGACAATGATATATATATATATATATATATATATATATATATATATTCTTGTGGCAAGATATAAGACAAAAGGTATGACAATGATTGACAAAGAAGGGTAATAGTAACCTACAGTGCTTGGCTGTAGTACCAGTGACCATGGCTCAACTGAGACCTTGTTATGTGACTATGACATTGAAAACTTGGTGACGGTTATAACAGTCCTTTGATGATAGTGGTCTAGTGATGAGTTTCTGAGCGTGACCTGACAGTAACTTCATGGGACCTTAGATTGACAGTGACTTTGATGACCTTGTTAAAGTTGTGACAAGCATAAGTACAGTGGAGCAGAGGTGGTGAAGCACAAGGTGCAGAAGGAGAGGCAGCAGTGATCGCAGCAGCAGAGGCAGGGAAAGTCAGTGAGAGTAGCAACAACAGGTGTAGGAGGTGTGCTAGTGGATAGAAGCAGTAATGGTTGCAATAGGGGGAAACAGTGGCAACAATGATTGTAGTAGCGGATGGTCAGTTGTTTTGTAAGGGAGGCTGAAGACTCCTGCAGGCTTTTTCTGCAAACAACTTCAGGTTTGGGGGGTGTTGTATTTCCTTCCAACCTAGCTGGTAAATTGTTGTATGTAAACCATTCATAATGCAAAGCTTGTTTTGAGACGAAATTCTGTGTATTGTTCCTTTTGATGTGATGATGTTGAGTTGTGGTTTATGCTCTGAATGTTTATTATATCAATCTAACCAATTGTGTGAAAAGAGAGGGAAATACTGATTCACCCCACTCCCAGTGTTTCCAACATAAAGGGGTTTAACGCTCTGTGGAAAAAGTCGGGAAAAAATCGGGATTAAATCCCCAAAACGCAATTTTTGGCTGGCCGATTATATCGATTTTTTGCCGATTTTTTCCCAGTCGAAAAAATCGGGATTAAATCGAAAAAGTCGGGATTAAATCGGGACTTTTTCCAAAAAATCGTGGTAGTTTCTTTAATGATTTATTTTTCTTTGATTGGAAAAAGTCATTGAAAAAGTCCGAATTTTTTAAAAAATGAATAGTTTAATTTTGCCGACTTTTTGCCGACTTTTTCGAAAAACTCCCGACTTTGCCGAGTTTTTCAACTTTTGGACCCTTGCCGAATTAATCCCGACTTCAACTTTTTCCACATTGGTTTAACGAGATTCAACCATAGCAATGATTTTCTGAATCATGGACATCATAATTTAGTTTTGCTTGCTAAATAACTTAGAATAATGAACAAATAGTGGAACAAGAGGCACAACTAATTTCCTAGCACATATTTATTAGACAAAAAAGCGGATGGGGAAGACAATCATAGTTCATTAATTTATTCAACACCATATGAGATAGAAAATGAGGGGGAAAAGACCGACATAACTTCCTTGAATTCATTATTTACTAATTAGTAATGACAACAACCTTGGTCTTAATTTCACAATAGGCCCAATAGTTCTTTTCTGAAATAGTAGATCCAGTGTTGGGGACTATAAAATCTGAAATTGGAAACAACCATTCTATTTATACATTGAATGTAGTAGGGATTTGGGATTACATAATCACTACCATGGGCCTCATTTTTCCCCCTATCAAGTCTGTTACTCAAATAATGCTTACATTGAGAATGAGAGTGAAAGAGGTAAGAAGTGGAAGGAGAATGCTGATAGCTACTACAAAACCATGATGCACTAGGTAGATATTTGGTTTCTGATGGCCTATGGCTTTCGTTTTGCTCTCTTCAGTTTTTGAAAATAAAACTATCAAATGAAAAACCTAGTGTAAAAGAGAAAAACCTCTTTCTTTTATGCTGTTGGGGAAAAATGTGCCTAGTATTTTGTTAAGAAGGCATCTTTTGGGCAACCAATTAGAACCATTCATTTTTGTTGGCTTGCTAATGGATCTCTTTGACCTAGGGATTAATTTGCACTTTGGTGCCATCACTATGTCTTAATCCCGCAAAATTAGGGCCACACATGCAAGTTTTAACTTAGAGCATTTACACTGCCCAAGTGGTGATTCCTTGTCAGGTGTCTTCTCTTCATTCGGTTAGTAAAAAATACCACCCCATTCTTTGTAGTACCAACCTTTATTTGCCTTTGGATCCCTTGTTTGAAAGCTTGAAATTAGTGTCAAGTCTAAAAGGGAAAATACATTTGAGAGGGACAACGATTTGAAAAGGAGAGGGGAAAGACTTATTTGAACACATTTGAAATTAGGTGAAAAGGTTTTAGTCGAGGAATCAGACTTGATTGTGAAATTGGGCTAGGGCTATAGTCAGAATTGATGAGAAGGGGTTGCATTGAGAAATTAGGCTGATTAGGAAATTCGACTAGAGACACAATTTGAATAGGTGAGAAGGGATTCATTTGAGGAATCGGGCTTGATTAAGAAATTGACCCAAGAGCACAATTTGAATAGGTGAGGAGGGGCTCAATTAAGGAGCTTGGTACAATTGGGAAATCTAGTTGAATGCATAGTTCAAAAAGGTGGATGGAGTCTTGATTGAGGAATTGGTTGTTTGATCGAAAATTTAGCCAAGGCATAGTTTGAACAAGGGAAAAGGGGCTTGATTGAGGAGTCGGGTCCTATTGGGAAATTGGGTCAAGGCACAAATTGAATAGGTGAAAAGGGGATTGTTTGAGGATTTGGGCCTAGTCGAGAAAGTGTGCCATGACATAGTTTGAATAGGTGGAGTGCTCGTTTTGGAAACTAGGCCTGATTTGCTAATTGGGAGGAAGCAAAGTTTGAACAAGAAAGAGAAAAGAAAAAGGTTTTTAAAATTTAGAAAAGGCTTGAAAAGGATAAAAGCATAAGGGAATTTAGGAAGTTTTGTCAATTTATCCATATAAAAAATGGGTTTGTTCTTGAAGTAAAATATTGTTGGACGATTATATCTCTTATATTCATGACATTTCAAGGAGAAGATGTTATACCTTATATTAAGGAATTTGGTACAACTGGGAAATCTAGTTGAATACATAGTTCAAAACGGTGAAAGGAGTCTTTATTGAGGAATTGGATGTTTGATAACAATTTTAGCCAAGGCATAGTTTGAACAAGGGAAAAGGGGCTCAATTGAGGAATCAACCCCTATTGGGAAATTGGGTCAAGGCACACCTTGAATAGGTGAAAAGGGAATCAATTGAGGATTTGGGTGTGATCGACAAAATGAGCCACGACATAGTTTGAATATGTGGAGGAGTGCTCGATTTGGAAAGTAGGCCTGATTTGCTAATTGGGAGGAAGCAAAGTTTGAACAAGAAAGAGAAAGGCAAAAGGTTTTAAAATTTAGAAAAGGCTTCAAAAGGATAAAATGATAACGAAATTTAGGATGTTTTGTCAAGTTATCCATATAAAAAAATGGATTTGTTCTTGAAGTAAAATATTGTTGGATGATTATATCTCTTATATTCATGGTATTTCAAGGAGAAGATGTTATACCTTATATTAACTAGTGGGTGCCACATATTTAACTTGTTAGGCTAGTAGTTTGTGACCTGTCAAATGGAAGCAATGTTTGTTCATGAATCATGAAACTATAAGACCCTTTATGAAAGTTGTGGTCTAGGAAGAGATACTCGTCATTAGAAGATGGAGTCCTGAAGGTTTTCAAAGAGATAAACTAGTCATAAGCCAACGCATCGCTGTTGAATAGAAAGGGATGGATAAAGGATTGAAGTAGTGGAAATTTCATTAAGAGCAACTTTAATGTTATTATTTTAGATTTTATCTTCTCCTTGTAATGTCAAAATCCTATATTTTATTTTAGTTAGCTTTAGTTGGAATTCATACCTAAATTGGACTCAATCTCTCCATGAGAATAGTTAGTTTGGGATTTGGATTGGATCTTCTTTGTCCCAGGATTTATGTATATAATATTTCCCACTTATGACATTCTCTACTATTGCTCTTAATCTTTTGAAAATGGACAATAACCCTATCATAAAAATTACATGGCTTACTTGATAGTCACTTGAACTCATCTACATGAACCCTTTTTGTCTAGGGCCTAGGCTCATGAAAAGGCTTATTTCAACATCCATCTTAAGATGGCAAAAATCTTATTTCCTTTCTAGGTTATATTAATCTAATAAATGGGTGTTGCATTTGGGGTAGCCATGATTTTTTTTTTTGTTAGCTCTGTGTAGAATTAAATTATGACATATGAAGATATCATTAGATTTGTTGGCTTTGCATATGGAACCAGAAATAGAGGATCATTTTATCTTTAGATGGTGAATTTATTCTGAGATTCTCAAGGGTTTCATTTAAGCTATAATTCATCATGAACATCGCAAATTTGTAGCTCTTTTTATCTGGGAATTGGCTTGACATACGTAGAACCTCCTCAAAAAAGAAACTAAACATAGATCTACATGAATATTTATATCCCTCTTTTGAATTATGGTAGTTTTGTCAATTTATCCATATAAAAAAATGGATTTGTTCTTGAATTAAAATATTGTTGGATGATTATATCTCTTATATTTATGGTATTTCAAGGAGAAGATGTTATACCTTATATTAAGTTTTAACTAGTGGAGTGCCACATATTTAACTTGTTAGGGTAGTAGTTTGTGACTTGTGAAATGGAAGCAATGTTTGTTCCTGAATCATGAAACTATAAGACACTTTATGAAAGTTGTGGTCTAGGAAGAGATACCGTCATTAGCAGATGGAGTTCTGAAGATTTTCAAAGACATAAACTAGTCATAAGCCAAGACATGGCTGTTGAATAGACAAGGAGGGATAAAGGATTGAAGCAGTGGAAAGTTCATTAAGAGCAACTTTAATGTTATTATTTTAGATTTTATCTTCTCCTTTTAAAGTCACTGATATTTTTAACTTCTAGAAATAAATATATGTGGTAGACATTAACTCAGAGAGATCAATGACACATTGCAACAATAATTCACCCACAACAATTCTCCATCATCTATTAATCTGGAAAATCTGGGTTTTTGACCCTTAAAGATAAAAGGAAAAGTACGATATCTAGAACTTGTAACTTGGCTCCCACCAAATGAATTTGGCCCAAGGAATTTGACCTCAAGGAAATCAACCTTTAGAAGAAATTGGCCTGGATAAATCAGCTCGAATAATCAGCCAGCAAAATCAACCTACACCCTCTTTGCGTGCCTTTACTGCGCACTAGGGAAAACTCGACCCTCGAGTAATTCGACTTTCTCCAGATCAAATTGATCTCCCTCCAGTAACTCGGCCTTGCAATCTCCTCCACTTAGCTTCCTGGATTCGCCCTCAATCCACTCACACTTCCTTCTTTGCACTCCTGTCCACTGAGCCACTCACACTTGATGACTTGCTCTCTTGAGTTTTTTGTCTTCACCTCTTTGCTAGGCTTTCTTTATAATATTCATCAAGTCCAAATCCCTAACCCAAATCTCCCTTCTAGAACATCTTTGAGATCAACAATTGAGATTATATCTAAGTCACTTAAATAATTAAATTGTTTATCCTTAGAAAATGATTTAATGGTCCACAATAATGACTTGACTTTAATTACTGTACTGTTCCTAAGTTAGACTTAGGAAAGGAGACATAAATCACTTACTCCATCAAGCAAGCACCTAGAAGAGGCAAAACATCATCTTCCAGTTGCTAAGACACAAGGTTGATGTAGAAGACCTTCCAAAGCTACCATAAGCTTCAACATCATGTACACTATATTTGATTAGGTTGTAATAAGACTTTACAGGTTAAGCAATATAAAGCCCAAACAACTCTCATTGGTAGATTCTTTTTGGCCTTGCGTGTCAAGTGTGGATGTTGACGATCTAATGGATTTTACAAGACAAAATGTTCTTTGTGAGCTTCCATTGGTATTTACCTCTAGACAATGCTCAAAGACTAAATTTTCTTTCCTTTATTGCGTTTCGTTTTGTAATGGAGATGCTTGATACACTCCCTTGTATTTCATATGGATGTTCTACTTTTACAATCATGGTTTTTAGTGGACATCAATAAATTTGTATATGATTATGTTTGCTTTGTTAGCATTTGTTATCTGTATTCATATTCTTCTTATTTCATATATGTTGATGATGTTGCAGAAATGGGATCCATTGTCATCTCAACTACGACATGGGGCTTCTATTGTTGAAATTTATAGAATTATAGAAGAGGTAAGTTGTTATTAATTTGAGTTTTCATTCAACAATTGGCAGCTTAGATATCATTATAATTAATTTGCTTGTTTGTTATGCCTTTTAATTGTTTTGTATGTTATGGTATATTCCTTTAATTGGCTTATAAAACCACAAAAAAATGGTATTTAGTTGAGTACATTTTTCTCATATTGGCATGTACTCTTGTAGATGAATGTTTTAATAGTGGATATGCTAGTTGTCTAAAGAAATTCATCTAGCAAGGAGTCAAACTAGCTTGTGTTTGTTTCGACAATGATTTGTGTTCATGTATTCATCTTCTCCACACGATATTGGAGCAATATCAGAGTTGTGGAGCTTGTGATGCTTATAGTTTGCAGGATGTGCATCTGATGTGCTCTAAGTGAAAACACATTAGAAAAGTTTATTTAATGTTAAAGGGCAAGATTTATATGCCATATGAAATGAAGTCAATGGCTGATGTGAATTGTTAGTTTGGTAACTAGCTGACAAAGTCTTAGGGAGAATGGCTGTGCAGAACCTATGAGTGGACTAGAGAGACACACTCGGGTTTCGAGCTTACCAAAGCTGTCATATGCAGATGACATATTCAAAGAGAATCAGCCCATACACACACACACTGAGAAGAATAGGCAAGGTGTGCCATTAAAAGGCAAACTTTAGCCCAAGACATAGCTCGTCTTACAGCCCACTGTTCAACCCAAAAAATGTGCCATACATGCATATTTCAAGCATTTAGTTGCAAAATTTTGTGGAAGATTTCGTATCTTTTTATGTTTCTCTAAACAAAAGTTTTTAAATTCCAACGGGGAGTGACAAGGTACTCAACTTACTAAAAATCTACCGACTTAGTGAAAAGAGACAGTATATGATCTCTTTTTATAGTTCCTGAAATAATTTCAGAGATGAGCAGTCATAAATAGAGGTGTTTTTCTACAATGCAATAAAGAAGTATTTTCCTGAATTGATTAAAAGATGGAGAGGCCTGTGATTTAAGGAAAAATTAATGGGAGAAACATTCACACACAGAATGTAAAAATATAGCTACATTTGATGAACATAAACCTATAGAGTATTGTAAGTGGAACAGAAAAGAAATCCATAAGTATGGAACAGTATTTGGACGGATGAACAGTAGTTGAATGGTCTAGCGATGTCAGACATTTTAGCCCACCATTTAGATTTGTCAAAATGTTCACATGAATTATGGGAAGAATTGAATAAACTGGTTGCGTCAAAATCTCATAAAGCAATATCTGTTATGAAGTCTGTTTTTGCATTGGAACTCTCTCTCTCTCTCGCTCTCTCTCTCTCTCTATATATATATATATGTTTAGTCATACTAACATAATGGACATTCAAGGCATGAATACAATGACACCAGAAGTGGGTGTAAAATTAGAAGAGAATGGAGCTTGTTACAGCAAAATCTAGCAACTTAGTGCAAAGCCTCACTAGGTGATCTAGACGATGTGCAACAATTGTGAATGTCACCATTGTCACCTCTGCAACTACAACCCTCTCATAAGTGAAGGATACAATCCAACACAAGGGAGGATTCCCTGGTAGGGTTTAGAGATCAAGTAATCGAAAGATCTTAAGCAATGTTTTAAGACTCCGACTCCGACTCCGACTCGGCCGAGGATTGACTCCGACTCCGACTCCGAAACGGTAATGACTCGGCCGGCTCGATTTCAATGACTCGGTCGTTGTAAAAAATACATTAAATATTTATTTTTTTAATAAAAAAACATAATTTTAAAGATTTTAAACATACTTTTAGAGATTTTCATTCATTTTTCCAAACACACAACATTATAATATAGATGGAAGACAACATATGATCAAAGTAGGCTCATGAACCAATTCATTATATCAAAATGGTACCCAATGGCAATACATAGTCAACTGTCATACATGATCAAAGACTCAAAACAAAAAACACATAACCAAGGAGGCTAGAAATGGCCTCTACAAAAAAAGTAAACTGTGACCAGAATCCAATACTAGTACTACAGCTACTGGCTAGTAGCTACTGCCAGAGGAGCCAAGATCATGTCGATCAATCTCTGGATCATCATCAGAGTCAGTCAGGGGGTCCATGGCTCCTCCTCATCATCATCATCTCCAACTGCAGCTGTAGAAGTGGTACCACTAGCAGGCTGTGCAACTGCAGCAGATGCAAGCTAAGATAGAGTAGATATGCAGCTGCGCTTCTGTCGTGGCTGAGCAGAGGAAGCACCTACAACTGGAGTCCTTGCTGGCTGTGAGACTGAGGCTGGTGGATTGGGATCTGCATTCAACTGAACAACATGTTCAAGTTCAATTGATGTCTCGATATCTAAATCTAAATCAAGATCCTCATCAAGATCAAACTCTGCTGGACGACTCTCCACTACCCAATCTGATGTTGGATCAATGTCTTCCAACACAATGGGATCTGAATCAGGTCTTTTGTTTAGCAAATGGTTTCGTCTGAGCCAGAGGTTGTATTGGACATAAACTAGATCATTTAACCGTTTTTGATCCAAACGGTTTCTCTTCTTTGTGTTACTTGGGAGCAGGGGCGAAAATGGGAGCGGGAGCGACATTTTCAGAAGCTCCTGGTTTGGGAGCGAATCCCAGAGGAGTTCGACAACCAATGTCACTAACATCAAGGTACATAGAGGGATTGGTGCTCTTGATTAAATACGAGTTCCATACCCTAATACATGACAAAATTCAATGGAAACATTGCAATCCTCCAATCCTGAAATCCTGAAAAACTGATAAGTCTGATGGATTTTGAATGAAATCTAAAATTCTACTTTCTCCATATGAAATCCAATGAGGCTGAAACCACTCTCAAACATCCTGAGTCATTTCATGGTAATGTTAAAAATTTAAGTAAAAGGATGAAAATGAAGATTAAGGAGAATGTCACTTTTACTTTAAGAATTTAACATTACCATGAAATTTGAATAGCATATCAATAGTAGAGAGCATTTGAGTGTGTTAAATAGGGTTTGGGAGGGGGAAATGGACCCCAAATGACATTTAGCAAATTCATATAACACCTTGGAGTCCAAACCAATCAGAAATCACCTTAAAAATCCATTAAAAAATATTAAATCGATGTTTAACGTGTTCTGGGCCGGCTTTTTGTGACTCGGCCGAGTCATAACGGAAACGGCCGAGTTGGCCGAGTCAGCCATGACTTGGCCGAGTCATTGAATGACTCGGCCGAGTCATGGCTGACTCGGCCAAACGTACTGTTTCAAAGGCCGAGTCATGGCTGAGGGTATCGGCTCGGATCAACTCGGCCGTTTCGGTATCGAAACGGCCGTTTTTTAAAACAATGATCTTAAGCTAGGTGTCCCTGAAGGATCCCATAGATGTAAATCCACCAGATAAAGGTATATCAAATTAATGTTTGATGTGGATGAAGGAGTAAATCATAGATTTGGGTTCAAGGGAGCTGTGGGTAATTTAAAGGTGATGGTTGGCCTCTGGAGTCTCAAATAGATTTTTCAAACACACCAAATCAAGAAAATACTGAAGGCCGTGACAAACTAGGGTTTTATGTCAACAAATTGCAGCAATACATAGTTTATAACAGCTAATTTATCCTTAAGCAAAGTAAAATGAAAGCTAAACTACAGATTAAACTAAGGACAATGTTAAAACAATTTTGCTGAAGACATAAGATGTTGCTACAATTTAACCCTAACTTACGATGAAATAAAACATTTTTTTTTTATATAAAATTTTCTGTATTTTAAATGAAAGCCACAAGAGATATGGATTAGTGCCTTCTAAATCTACTCATATGGAGTGTAGGATTCAAACATTTTTAGGGCTTCGTTGGAGTGATACTAAATCCAAACATAGTAGGGAAAATAAACTAACTGAACCAAGGGTTTGAGATCTAGGTTCTCAATTTTCCGGATGATTAAGGAAGAAAAAGCTATATATATTCCTCAAATCCTTGGAAAAATGGTTTAGTTTAAAAAGAGAGAATGCAACAAATACCAAATAAACTAACTTGGCACATTAACTTTCATCCTAAGAAATGTAATAGCAAGACAAAGCAACTAAACCAACTCACTTTTCCATGCATCATCCAAGATTCACCAGAAGCGTCCATGAAAAGAGATCATGTCACATCATAATTCCACCCAAGAGAAGTCATTCAATTGGGCCTCCACAATGCACAAGAGAGAAAAATCACTAGTCAAGAGATGAATAATCCAAGTTGTGACAATGAATAATGACAGAAATCGCTCCCCCATTTACCCCCTTTACACAAGGGTAACCTAGCAATTTAACTCCAAAATTAGAATAAATGATCCATAAACCGCTGTGGATATTCCACACGACAGTTTGTCACAACAGATTTGATAAAGAAATTTATTGAACTCAGAAATCTATACTATGAGGGTTAATTTTTCTTTATTTTTTCAGATAACTCAATTACTATGTTATGCTTATGCAAGCAAAATATGGAAATAAGGAAAATATGGCACAAATAAAAACAATCACTCACAAACCATAAGACACCAAGATATGATCTAGGAAACCCTTTTGTGGAAAACCTTGGTTGGAAGGTGAGGCTACTCTCTCTTTTTTCTGAATGGAAAATGGTGAAAATGTAAAGAAGTGAGACTTGTGGCTTGTGGGCTGCTATAGAACACAAAATCTCTCTGTGCTGCCGTCGCTCTATCCACTCTAAGCTACTCTGCTCAACTATGGAAGAAAATGCACTAGAATAGAATCCCCCCGTTTTTCCTCCTAGTGGCCCGGTTATAAAACAACTCAATAGTCAACTAGTGGTTAAATTTCACCCAGTCAACCGTCAATAGGAGTTACAACTTGACCCTTCTAGAGTCTCCTACATAGGGCCCACGTGGTAGCCCCTTTCCATGAGTAAAGGAGGTTGACATGGCATCCTCTCAAATTATGGGTCAATTACGATAGCTCAACTTCCTAGAGGCTTAACTTTCTCATACAAGCTCCGATTGAGTTGATTTTTGCGCCATTGGAATGGTATTAGTGTGTAGATTATGGTATCTAAGTCCATATTAAGGTTGGGACCACACAAAGTGGTCATTAAAAGGCCTTAAAATAGCTCTTGAAGTTTTTCACTTGAAATTTTCAAAATTGGGATTGCAGGTAAAATAGTTAACTGAGGGTTAAATTTGACCTAGTCAACCCTCTATAGGAGTTACACCTCAACTCTTGTAGAGTCTCCTACATAAGGCCCACGTGGTAACCCTTTTCCATGAGGAAAGGGGGATGACGTGGCATCCTCTCAAATTATGTTGGTCAATTAGGATAAGTCAACTTTCAGGAGGCTTAACTTTCTCATACGAACTCTGTTTGAGGCGATTCTTACGCCATTGGAATGGTATTGATGTGTAGATTATGGTACCTAAGTCCATAGTAAGGTTGGAACCACACAAAGTGGTCATTTAATGCCTCAAAATAACTCCTAAAATTTTTCACTTGAATTTTTCCAAATTGGGGCTGTAGGTAAAATTGACCCTGCAAGCTGATTTCTCTGATTTTTCCACTCCCTAAAAGCATTGAGATGGCTGACAATAATATAATGATCTTATCCAGATCACTAAGAGCCTTAAAAAGTACTATATCCAAGATACAAAGTGGATAGGTCAACAAACTAACCCCCCAAGATAGCCTCTATAAAGATCAAAGCCACCTCTCACAGGTTTTTGCTTAGTTCTCACAATTATGGTAGCTATGTGTTTTTCATGTTGCTCGTCTTAGATGTCAATGTGTTGCTCAAGCTACGCCTCTTATATCTAAACATGCTGCTAAATCTGCCTCTTTAACAACATTGTTTGCTCACACAACGTTGCTTACTCACATAGTGATTCAACTCAAGACTTCAACGATCCCATGTGATAAAGAAAATGAAAATTGATTAATGTATAGTGCATGACACAGGCCTTAATTTTACAATATTTTAGGTTTAATTTTACAGCATTTTAGTTTGTGGTTTGAGGGGGTAGACGTTCATCACATTGGTGTCCAAATTGAAGGAACAACACCCTAAAATGCAACCCATGAGCTTGGAAATGCGTGGGGACTCACTACTTGACAAGGAGCATGTGGGCACTCCCTGAGAATGAGGGATCTTGTATAGTTCTCCAACAATGGAATCTTGGATTTTTGTTGTTGTTGTTGTTTGTTAATCGAAGCTCTTACTTGCATTGTCTTAGCACTATGATGATAGTTCCCATGTTCCCAAAACTATTGCCATCTCTTGAATGTTTCATACTCCTTCCCAAGCTCTATGGGACGTTAGAATGTTAGAAGATAGTTTTCGGGATGCTTGAAGCAATTTTCGTGTAGCTAGAGACATATTTAATCATTATCTTCTTACCTTTTAGCTGAAGTGGGAGTCAATACATACCAATCAATAGTTTTAGTAAAATGTAGAGATGGTCCTGAATTAACATACCAAATCCTTATTGCACTCTGAATCCTTGTTTTTGGCCATGACACATAGAACTCTTCCTCTTGTGTTCGACAACATTAACATTTTCTCTTGTGGATTGATCATCGAAAGGATGTTGTTGGTTACTCTTCCTCTTCTTTGGTGTTCGACAACATTAACATTTTCCTTTGTGGATTGATCATTGAAAGAATGTTATTGGTTGTTCTTTTCATCCCATAACTTCTTTCTAAAAACTTCGTTACAAATACCACCTTGGAAAAATTAGTCACACCATATTCTCAAATTACTTTCCCCTATTTTGTTGCAAGAGCTTAGCGCTCAACTACTCAATTGTCAAATTGTTATTAGTACTAGTAATGTTCAAGGTCTCAATAAAATTTGTGTGGGAAGGAGGTTAACTTTTCAAAGTTTACTATCATATCTTGTTCTTCAATAATTCTTTCAATTGATTTCGATTGATCTATAATATACTTGATTTTTAACAAATGATCTTGCAAGGAATTGGGTGACTTCATTTTTATGGAGAATAACATATTTTTAAGGAAGAATGCTCTACCTTTGTTTTGGGTTTCAGACATCTCTTGTAGATTCCCCCACATGACACATGCATCATTACCTTCGTGATCTTCTGGAAGCGTATCATTCATTAGCAAAGGCTTGATTAACATCACAACCTCTCGATTATTTGCATCATAATTTGCTTGGGCATCCACATTGGTCATACTATGCACCTCTTTTTCCAATACAAGTTTGTCCAAACATATATACTCAAATATTGCAAGCAACTTTTATTTTCATGATATAAAATTTTGAGCATTAAACTTTTCGTTTCTGTTTAACATTACATCTTAAGTTGCACGAAACGGGGAAACAGGTACGACTTTCCGAAACGAGCACGAGTACAAAACGTGACCCCCCCAAGTTTTGGAAACGAGGAAACACATATATATATATATATATATATATATATATATATATATATATATATTAGGACATTCAAGAAATATGTGCAATCATAAAGCATACATGATATATTCTAATTTATTATATTATGGTTAAATTGTCATTTGTCAATGCATAAACTATAAGTCTCTATATTTATATCACATTTACTCATGAATGATCACATAATGAAAATAGCAATATCCAAAATCAGCCACGAGAAATTTCTAATTTCTTGTCTCGTGCTTGATTGGGAGTCTCCTCCTACATAGTCGAACAACCTTAGTGCTCTTGATTAAATACAAGTTCCATACCTTAGTACCCTAGGTTCTATTAATTGTTGGGAGTCTCTCCTGCATAGAGGGCTTGGTTCTCTTGATTAAATACAAGTTCCATACCCTAGTACATGACAAAATCTAATGAAAGATTGCAATCCCCCCAATCTTGAAATCCTGAATAATAGATAAGTCTGCTGGATTTTGAGTAAGATCTAAAATTCTACTTTCTCCATATGAAATCCAATGAGAGCGAAACCACTTTCAAACATCATGAGTCATTTCATGGTAATGTTAAAAATTTAAGTAAAAGGAAGAATGTCACTTTTACTTTAAGAATTTAACATTACCATGAATACATATCAACACTAGGGCCATAGGCTTGAACATTAGGCTGACCCACTCAAAAAAATCCTCTTTTTTATAACTTGAGAGAGGCATCTAGAAGATATTTTAGTCACCCAATAAAAAATAGAAGGGAAAAAATAAAAAAAGAAAAAAGAAAACGTCAAGTGTTAACTGGAAACTCTGCTGTACGACATGGAAACTCGTTTCTGGCCATAGTGGCCACGTTTCCCCAGCGTGAAATGGGCTAGTATGGCCGGAAACGTGTTTCCAGGCCGTATGGTACGAGTTTCCTCGTTTCCGTTTCGTTTTCGGTCGGAAATGGATCCCTGGGCAACGTTTCCTGCAACTTAGCATTACATGGTCCAAGTTGGCTATTTTTGAGGGTTATAGATGCCATAAAATTTCCAAAAGAAAACCCTTTTACAGAGTCATTACTTTGCTTTCAAAGAAACAAAACCCAAAATTACTTTTAAAAGCAATTTTTTTAAAGCGTCAACAAAACTCATAAATTTCTTAAATTGATATATATCTCTCTTTTATTTTTTTTCGCAACAAATCTCTCTTTTAATAATCAACGATAGATTTACAAACCATAGTTATTATTTCAAGTCTTAAGTCGATCAAGTTACCTTCATTTCCCAATGTGCTAATAGGTATCCTCACATGACGAATGTGTAATATGGGTTGAACTATCTCTCCAAATCATAGTCCTTGTAGTTTGTCTATCTATTGACTAGGGCAATACCCTTTTTAGATTGGCCCAATTCTTTGGTGGCTTCACCTCTTTATCCTTATCCACAATGATCTGGATTTTATTCTCCAGTGATGGCTTCGCTGATGTCTCACATTCTAAAAGCTTTTTATGTGTATGTGAATCACTCTCAACAGTGACATGGATACATAGACCCACACTTAGTGGTCATTTAATGTCCCAAGAGGATTTTTGCCCTGAGGATTGATAACATATAACAAGATTTTGCTCTAGAATCCAACAACCATTCAATTCAATAATATAAAAGTGGAAGTACAGTGAAGAAATTAAATAATTAGTGTCCAATAGTACATAACCAATTCCAATGTTCATTCTAGGGTTATTGTAACCAATTAAGGCTTCTGTAAAGTCCTAATAATTCATGACAGAATTGTGCTAATTTAATTCTGTTGCTAATATTCTAAGCCATTAACTCACTATCAAATTATCCTTTGATTAACTTTGCTGTTGAAGAGGGCTTGTGACAGCTCTTCTCTTATCCACGTTTACACATGCGGCTGGATTAATCCTCTTATACTTGACTGCGCTGATTCCTATTGCTTCCTTACGTAACGATTCGCTAGTTGCGGAGGCTATCTGGATGTTTGTTGCCCAAAATCCAACCCTGCATAGGTCACGAATTTGCTTTTAAACTCTGCGAGCCTGTGCCCCTTGGGTCAAACCACAAAGGTAATGCGTTGTCGACAGAGTAATGCCATGCTGTCCATAGAATTTGGAACTCGGTATCTCAGAAAGGGCCTTCTGCTTCCTTGTTCTTATTCAGCCAGTAATTTGGTGGTCTGTTATACCACAGAAACGCAGAGGGCCTCTGCGATTTGTAGAGGTGGCTTCCACTGCCCTTTGAACGGAGTTTGTTGTCCAAATAAACCACATAAAATACCGCTCCTTGCTTGCCAAACCAGAGCAACAATACTCCAAAGATTATGCTGCAGTAGACTGAAGTAGAAAGGTGATTAGCTAGGGTGGAATCTCTCACCACTGGAACGAATCAAGAGAGAGGATTAGCTAGGGTGGTATTATCATCATAGAAACTAATCAAAGAAGGGGTCTTAAAAGCCTCAGAGGCTCAAGATTAAGGAAAATAGAGATAATCCAATCCAAATGATTGATGATAAATGACTCCAACTCTCCTTTATTTATAGATTTCCCTATGGGGTTCCTCAAATGTGAGGGGTTGAACCAATTTGGGCTTTTTGCCCCCGCTGACCCAAAATTTAAAATTTTGCCCCAAACATTGGATTGTTGGGTTTTCCCCCTTTATCAAGACTATAGCCTATGTGGTTGGATAGGTTACTTCGTCCTCCCATGGGCAATTAATCCACTGGGGGCATTATAGGTCAGTTGGACCCATCACTTTTCTTTCTTTGCATAGCTTGATGGCTTGTGGGCTTCACAAGGTGCTACATTGATAGTGACTTCTGTTGTTTTTTTTTTTATACTTTGAAATTTTTTCTAATTGACGACATGGTGGCTTGATTTTTCTAACTCCTAGGGCGTTAGCTTTGGTGGCTACACACAAACCATGATGGTAACTCTATTCTTATAGGTCATGGAGAGGGCTTTCAATTATTGAATTCTTCTCACAATGATACATTTTTTGTTCTACAAAAGGTGGCTCACATAGATCAACTACAAATATTCCTTTGGCCTATGGCTCACACAATGGCGACTTCTCTATGTGATGGCTTCCCTTTTTATGATGGCTTGTGGCTTATCTTTGTGTGTTGCAACACTTTGTCTATGTGGACCATTGCACACATGAACTAGTGGATTATCCTTCTCTTTTTTCTTTAATAAAATTTGTTTAACTTGTTTTCAACTTCCCTTATAAGGATTTGGCTTATTGTTTTATTTTTTGTCGAATGTGTATTAGTAGTCCCTTGGTACCTTTCCTAATTGCTACACTCTTTGGTACCTTCTTTGATCACAACAACTCGTTGGTAGCTTGATTGGACTAACTTCAACCTTGGTGGTTACACATGATGAACGAACCGTGATGGAGACTTTACTGTTATGGGTCATGACCATGGCTTTTGCTTATCAGATTCTTGTCATAATACTACATTGCCTATTCTACAAAAGGTGGTTCACACATGTTGACATAATTCTTACTTTACCCAATGGGTTAGATGACTTCACCCTATGGGTTAAATGTTGGTGGGTTCTCTTTTTAGTGGTTGCTTGTGACTTGCCTTCATGAGTTGCAACACTCTATTTATGCAGGTTTGTATGTGGACCACCACGCACAAGTACTAGTAGCTTATCCTTCAAGTTTTTCTTTTAATAAATTTTCCTAAACATGGATTTGACTTCTTTGAGTAGGATTAGGCTTGCCTTTTTTATCTTTTGTACAATGTGTTTGCTAGCAGTTCCTCGGTATCTTCTTTGATCACAATAGTCCTGTGGTACCTTCTCTAATCACAACCTCTTGGCTCCTTCACTTGCTTCCTCAGATTCTTCTTTTCATTGTGTCTCTAATACTAGATTGTTTTTACACACACAAGCATGGATAGGAATACACATTTGAATTAGAAGGGGTGAATTCATTTATTTCATTAAAAGATGAAATGTTTCATTATAAATTAGAAGAGGAGGGTTATGTTATGCAACTCCTAAATACCTAACTAGTAATGACTATATTAATTAGTATATTAAATGGCTCATTATCACATCGCTTTGTTAGTGAGAGCTTAATATATGTCTAAGTTCTGGTAAGTCAGTTGTGTGATACATCGAACAAACTGTTGTTGCACAAAGGGATGATCCAAGGGTGTTAACATGAATCTTTAGATACCTAACAAGGACCTAGCTTGTTGATTTTATATAATAGGAAAATTTAGGTGCATATAACATATACCACATACACTAGCAAGGGGGTAGGCTACACACATAGATAAGATAATATAAGTGTCTTAATGTCTATCAGATAACCACAAAAGTAGGTCAATGGGATTACGTTAGGTACAATGATGTCAATACAAAGTGGGAGTGCTAAAGTGGCTCCCATATAAAGACAAAATCAAGAAGTGAAAGAGTATTCCAATCTAAAACCCTAGATGACAACCTCGAAAGAATGAAGGGTTTATCCAGGAGAAGGATGTATAAAATGAGAGGGTCATTGGCCCATGGTAGCAGGCGTAAGAGGTGATCTTGTATCACTAGAGCTTTCTCTGCCAACATTTGAGGCCAAATGGAAAAATCTAAACATATTTCTTTATCTTAAAGAATAAAAGATGTGAAGAAAATGTGCCATTGTTTGCAAGGCCGGGTCGGTCATTAAGTTTTGGAAGATCTTGATTGGTAACTGTGCTATCTTTGGAATGAGGTTTGGTTTGGAGGTGGCTCCGGGATCACGGAGTGATGGGAATAAAGCACCGTGTCCACATTGATTTGGAATCATGTGTCTCCATCTTTCGCTTGTTGCCCTGATTCAGGAGCACTATAAGAAAGGAAATAATCTGCTGAGTAAGAACTGATCTCTGGAGTGGATGTGGTTGAAGGATGTAAACGTGGAGATGAAGAGTGCCGTGCATATATAATGACAAGTGTCTCTAGTTGGGGTTTGTAAACAATTGGCCGAGTGCCTGTATCATGTGGAAAATACAATGAACAATCCTTGGATCTCATAATAAACTTGGCAATGGAAGATAAAGTGCTCCTCAGTCTCTACCTCCTGTAGATGTCACAACTGGCAGATCTTATTTGAATAGCTAATCTGGTGGTCCGTCTTGATTTGTAATCTATGACACCCAACTCTTAATCAACCTAGGGGTATCTGAAGAGCATGCATCTAATGGCGAGATATATAAGGAGGTCGAATATTAAGTCCATCTATCATAACCATGAAGTGCTCAACATGGAAGGCCATCTTTGGATGTAACTCACCCTAAGGGTTGATCCAATTTATGCTCACAAATTGTATGTACATGTCCTCTTTGATGATCATGTTCAACGCCTATCGTGTAGGTAGAATGTGACCAAGTGAGCCTAGGGAATATCTAAAAGGGGGGAGGTGATCAATCAAAATGCCAATGGATACTAGGAGATCTAAAACACCAACATACCAATATCGAGAATGAGCTAGATAACTTATGGATGTAATGAATTGTGATGAATAGTAGGCCAAACTAGGGTACCAATCTCGTCCCTTTGCTATATCGATGAGATTTCGAATGCTGTGCAAGAGTGAGACGAGGTCAAAGATTGTCTCAAGCCGGAAGGGATAAGCATTAAACTCTGCAAGGATGATGGTTTGGGGGATTGACTGCTTGCACCATATAATGCGATGAAGAAGGGTGATTTATACTCTCTCTATTGAAGACTAGTATGAATCTAGTAACCTAGTGCCCCACAACACATAACCATATAGGGTAGTGGGAAAAACTAGAGTATTCAGGAGTGACATCTTAGACGATATGCCCTAGAAGTGGTTCTAGAAACACTGTCTCTTAAGAAGGGCAAGGGAACCATGTCCTTTGTTGACTTGGGTCTGGAGTGCATGGCGTAGATTGAAATGATGCCTTGTGAAGAGTACCCCTAGGTAGATGTATGCACAAGTGATCTCAATCTCCTCTCCTTTGAAAAAGACCTGATGATCAAAGAGTGTCTTTTGATTAGTTGAAGATCATGACCTTGGTTTTATGTAGGTTGACTGTCAATTGCCAAAGGTCCCAAAAGAGGGCTAGGGCATATAGCTATCTTTGCAACCCCAGGGGATGAGGCTAGAAGGACCACATCATTGGCGAAAAGAAGGATAGATATCAAGACATGGTGGAGTAGGCATCCATCTCCCTCCTGGATGCATTTGTGAAAAAAGACTCTAGCTCATCAACGTAGATCCCAAACAATGTGGGTGGTAAGGGACAACTTCGTTTTACCTTAATGATACTCCTAATAAAATTTGATAATCTGTGCTGTGTGAAGACAACCAAGAACTGATTCCTAAAGGTGCATGATAACTGCCAACAAGGTATTTAATATATTAATATTTTTTAGTCTCTCTAATAAAGCCTTGTTGGGGAAAAAGTCTAAAGCCTTTTAAAAGTCCACAAAGTGGCAGTAGACTTTTGAAGAGCGATGTTGCACCTGTTGATTTTCACATGGTCTTCTTTACTGATAATTATCTTTGATGATTATGAACTTTTTCAAATTCTTATCGTTAGTTCCATCATTCAATAATTACACAAAAGACATCAACCATATAGCAAATAAGACAATAGGATCATAAAGAGACAGTCACACAAAGAACACACAATATTACCCTGTGAAAGCCCTCAATGGGGAAAAACCCAACCAACCTTTTCCTTAGAGAATCAACGCAATAAGAAATACATCAAGGTTAACAAGATGACCAACCTCCAAAGACCAAGTCAACCCTCCACAAATCTGATCAAAGGATCTATGCAATAAGGTCATGAGACGTCCTCCAACCCTGCCTTAGAACTCGCACTATGCCATTGAGATCAACATCTGAATATGCACCATATCCAAGGGATATATCACAGAAGCAGGGTTTGAATAGAGTCCTACAATTCTGTTTCAACACACGAACTTATCCACAAAAATGTACCTCAGAGATTCGAATTGAACCATAGGAGATGGAAGCCTCAAAGCCACACTCATTCCACAAAGCTGTAGATGAAGATTTGCACTTGTTACACAAAGATGTAGGCCTCAGATGTTGGGAGTCACGACTGCCGTTAGACCAAAACCCACAGGTGTTAGTCAACAATCGCATCGCCAAAGATAAGGATCCACGAGAGGCGGTTATTCCATGTCATGAAACACACGGGGAGTGTTGGTTTATCCAATGTCCAACAATCTCCCCCCCAATGCGAGGCGGGTGTGTACCGAACTCATGACCTACGCTTTGATACCACTTGTTGGGAATCACAATTGCCGTTAAACCAAAACCTGCAGGTGTTAGTCAATGATCGCATTGCCAAAGATAAGGATCCATGAGAGGCGGTTAGTCCATGTCACGAAACACATGGAGATCATTGGTTTATCCAATGTCCAACATCAGATTCGCCCTTATTACAGAGAGATGCAGGCCTCAGATGTTCCACAGAGATATAGGTCTTTGATCTGCCCTTGCCTCAGTGTAACATTATCCCTAAGAAACCTCGCATCTTGCCTCAGGAACCTCACATTCTACCTCAAATTAGATCATTCAAAGTCCATATTTGATGTAGACAAAATGGCTTTATTTATAGTGTTTTGTCCATCTGAAAAGATGTGACTCTTGGCAAGCCGACTTGACCTTGGAGGGCCAACTAGATCTTTGTGGAGTAAATTATAATTTCAAAATTTTAATTTTGGCGCTCTTTGATGAGCCTTATAATATTTTTCTTTTGAATACAAAAATATCTTTTTCTTGCAAGCATGAAGAACATGCTTCATATAATTTTCTTTTACAAATATAGTTCATTTTCAATATTACAAATATCATGAAGACCGATCATAGCTACAAAATTAAACACTCCCTCTTAGCTAGGGATGTATTCATAATGACTATCTAGCCGTTCTTTGTATACATGATCTCTCTAAGGAAAGGTATAATTCATTTATAATCTAGGTCAACACTCTTGACCTACATCAACATCATCGTCATCTACCCTCAGTATCCACTAGTGGCCATATCCCGGGTGCTACCAAACCCATGGCATATCATCAACATATTTGGACCACTCTTCTCGAGTGATCAGTCCTAGGACTCACTCTCCTAGAGTGATCAATTCTCAAATCTAAGACTCACTCAGAGGGATTGGTCCTCAAATCTCAAGGTCTCTCACTAGGCCAAAATGCTGAGATACTTCAACTAGTAAGAACTCACTCACCCTTCTTGGTGAGCACTCTAGGCCAAGACCTCACTCAACCCCTCCTGGTTGGTGATTGGGTCTAGATGTTGAAAGGACCTCACTCCACCCTACCAAGTGTGTGATACCTCACTCCACTATACATGGTGTGTGATTAGGGTCCAGATGTCGAAGGACCTCACTCCACCATTCCTGGTGTGTGATCAGGGTATAGGACCTCACTCCACCATTCCTGCCATCGGGTGTGTGATCAGAGTCCTCCATGAGGCACTCACTCAACCTTGCTTGTTGAGCACTCTAGGCCTCTCGGACCAATTCTCTTGTTGGAAAATCAGAAAGGCAAAAATATTTTCTTTATGTTGATAATTACTTGTGATATCTTTATATTCTTATTAACTTTCTTATGTTCTCTTTTATCTTTGTTAATCAAGCAATTACCAAAACCAAAACACAAAGATCTAGGACACCAGATGTAGGCACCCATCCAGGGCTAAAACCCCTATATAGGGGAAAATCTAGTCAAAGAACTCTTCCTTCTGTTAGTGTCAGTCTTTCCAGCCTTCCTCCAGTGATCAAATATGCTCTTACAAAGTGGTCTCAGAGTGTCAAGGTCAAATTTTGTCATTTCAGTGAGTCTTCAAGCAAAATTTGGTCACTAGGCATTAGGTCTAGGGTTTGCTTTAACTCCTAAAGTTGTCCAAATGTCGGTCCAGATCACCATTCAGCTGAGTTTATCATCATTCATAGGGTTGTCATTATCATGTCAGTGTCTAATGAGTCATTTTACACCTTGTTCATGCTTCAGTTGCACCTAGGCAAGGTCATTTCCCTCTCCTAGGGTTTTGAAGGCAATTTCTCTTGGACGGTCAAATAATCGGCAAAACTTGTATCCTGATGTTCATACACCTTCCCCCATCCTTAAAGTACCTTATCAAACACTTCCCATCCCTTAGATCCGCCAAATTCCTCATTTTTGCACAAACCCTAGTTTCTAGCTACAACCTGGCAATTTTCTAGGTTTGGCCTGTGTTTTGCCCTTTTGGACCCTTTCCCTTCGCTCAATCTCTGAGATTCCACTTTCCCCTGCTTCCTAACATCCCTCCCCACTCCCAAAAATTTCCCCAAGAATTTAGAAGGCCCCTATCCCCTTCAGTTCGCTTCATTTCCACGAAATCCCTTGTTCCACACATCGGGACAAGTTTCACTCAAAAGATGTTTCAGGGCAATCAAAGATGAATTTGGGAAAACTGAGAGAGGTTTTTGTCCACAACAGGCCAAGGAAGAAAAACCTCCTTCACTTTTTGCACAAGTGTCATGGTTTTAGAGAAATGTCAAAATTACAATCGCCAGATCCAAGGAGGTTGGCCAAGGCACTAAAACGACGAAAAAGGCCCGATCCCCTCCACATCTTGGCTGAGGCTTCCTTGAAGGAGCACGATATTAAATGACCTCACTACAGCACAAATTTCAAAAAATTTTGAGCATTTTTGGTCACTTATGAATTTTTGGGCAAAAAACAGGTTTTTCTCCTTGATAGGTCGCGCGCCGCGCGCGACCTATTCGATGGGCAACTTCATTTTGGGAAAACTCAGTATTTCTGGATTTGTCATGCAAAGATACACCTGCTCAGCAATTACCAAGAGATTTCATCAAGTTTTGAGCCTCCAGAAGGTCAAAAAAACATGCAAAAATTGACTTTCTGCCACCTTTTTGACAAACATGAAGCAGTCTTGGGAGATTGCAATTTTGGAGGGGCAAATGGCCACCAAATTCAGAAATTCCAGCTGGGTTGGAAAGTAGACATCCAGACCTTTCCAACAAGCCCACTTTTGCCTCTTTTGGACACCTGGAAGTGCCTCAAACGGAGCTCCAAAGAAGCGCGACCTATCAGGATTAGGGCGCGACCTATCAGGCAATTTTCATAATTTTTCACCTACAGCTCAGGAATTCGCCCAGCTTTGGCCAGTTTTGACTTGGGATGGGATTTTTCACCCTCTTTGATGTAATTAATGTATTTTCATGTTGATATGACACTTATTTACCTATTCTAGAAGATTCATTCATGAAATAGCAAACATTTAATGAATGAATTGGTTTCCTAGCTTATAGAGGCAAGTTGTTTTGACTGCCTAGATTTTAGTGCTCAGTTTAGAATTGGTTGAAACAGCTCCTAGAAGGATGAGCTCGACCCCTAGAGGCAAGGAAAGATGTTAGATTGCCTATATTATGTACTTTCTTGGTCATTTTCATGGTTGGACTCTTGAGGGAGAAAGCTTTATTGTATTATTCATTGTATCTCTGCAATTTTGGCAAAGGAAGAAAGACCGGGGTTTTGCAGTCCTTTTTGGGATTCCTGTGGTTACATGTATTGATGGTGTGCTTCTCTTTGTACTTGTAAGTGTGTTATGTGAAATCATCCTCCTCCTTTTTCTTCTGAAATTAGGCAAATGAAGTGTTAAAGTAGAATTCATGATTGCCATGCTCTGCTTTTAAGTTTGCTTAATATTTATGTTTTCATCTGTCTAAAGAGAACTCTTGAAGGTTTCTTGCTCTCTTTAGCTCCTCACCGGTCATTCCTACCCATTCACTTAATTTAAAGGCATCAATACAGTCTCCTACCTTGCCCCAAAGAACCCCCTGCAAAAACTGTGTCCAATCCCCGCACCCAAAATTGCCTTTCCCCGATTTTCCACCAAAATCCAAAAAATCCCAAAACAAACTCTTTTTATCAGTTTACTAGCCTAAAATCAGTGTTTCCTAATTGGTTATCTCGCCCGTTGAAGATCCCTATCGAGATAGACCGGATAGAACCCTCTCTTGCCCCGTAGGGCTAGCTACGAGGCTAAGTGGTTTGATGTTGCCTTGGAGTTTACCTTTCTCAGCCTGAGGTGAAATTTCAAGCGCTAACACCTTCAGTAATTCAAAATGAGATGGACCAAGACCTTAGACCAATAGACCTTCCTCCACCAAGTTAGCTTTTCAAAATGATTAAGCAACCTTCAATAGTCTCTTCTTGTCCAACAGTTTCAACCCAGGAACAACCCAAAAATGTGACTTCCCAACTTTAGAACTTCGACCCCCAACAACAAAACAAAATTTTCGACCCTTCCAACAATTTAGTGGCTTCATACGTGTGAGAGAGAAACAAAGAATTTCGACTTCTTATGCTTGAGACAAACCTCCTTCTCCTTCGCTAGCCCTTTTCAACTTCTTCCTTGAATTTCACACTTTTTACTGCCCCAGCAATTGCAGATCGAACTTGGTGAGTGAGTGCTCCAAATGAGGTCGAGTTGCTGCCTTTATATAGTAGTTTTTGCCCCTCAGTTTAGGTTGACTTGTCCAGTTTGAGGCCGACTTGGCGAAGGAGGCCTAAAATATCTAATTTACGTGAAAATAAATTTCTTTCTTGACAAATAAATCCCAAGAAGGGTTCTTTACACTATGACATGGAGAAGGCACATGACATAAACCCTAGAGGATTGCAATGGAGGCTTTGACCTATAAATAATTGACCCAAGCATGAAACTCATGCTTTAATAAGTCAATTTCTTTAATAATAAAATTTCCTTTTTTTTTTTCTTTTTTCTTTTGATAAATACCATCATGACCTAAGTACAATTATGAAGACCAACACTAGTTACATTTTTCAACACTCCCTCTTAACTAGGTAGGTATTGATAATTACAAATATATAGAGGTACATGGAAGATCTTCAAAATGAACTACGAAGAGTTCTAGCACATTCGGTGTTGCAGACTAGAAACTTGACCAGGGTATTCTACCGAGGTGGGACTAAGATGGACTCAAGCTTTCAACCAATCTAGGTACCATCAGGCTTATTTGCTAACCATCAACCGAGGGATCTAGGTGTGTATCTAAGGTCGGAGCTCCATGACCAACGCCACCTTCCCTCTTTGGGATCTAGACATCAACACATAGGCCAACCAAATGTCGTCATAAGCATCCACCATTAGATGCTTCATCTCTCCCTAATAAACTATATATATATCCATTTGTCCAAGCGTGCTTCCCAAGTGTTCATCCTTCTTTATGGAGAGATTTACGTGTTAGACATAAACCCCAATCAATAATGAACTTTCAAATATACATATACAAGCAAACACAAACCTTTGGGGTTCTCAATCATCTTGATGCCACTTAGTTATTCATATTCAACTATTTAGAAGCTTTCTTCTTTCATTTCTTCAGTAGCACCAAGACATCCTCAATACATTGCAGATCTATTCATTCTTCGATTTCTTCTACAAGGTATCCATCATGACTCATAATATGCCCTCCCTCTCAATTTGGGAGATGTACTCTTTTCTTCTAACCATGCTCCCTCTTAACTTAGGGAGATCAACAATTTTTTTCTTCTATAACATCGGAGAAGCTTCAACCTTTCACGACTTCATCAAGGTCATCTTGATCATCATCATCCTTATAGCTTCCTTCATCATGCTCATCATTATTTTTCAATTACGAATATCTCCAACATCTTGAAGATTATGTACCTGCAAAACTTTAATAGTAAGTATAACCAAATGCATATAGAAGCATGAAGTTAATTATGGCATATTCTTATAACGGAAGCATCAAAGCATTTAGACTTTAGGCATCAAATGCCTAAACCTAGTTAGGTTCATAATTGATAAGGGACACATCTATTTGCATACTAGACTTCAACTTCTTACTAGGGTTTGTCATAAACCCTACATTCGATTTTGAGACATAAGGCCTTAGATAACAAATCAAATAATAATCCAATCACAATACTATACATCTAAGGTTTCAATAATATATTCTATGACATACTCTACTAGGGTTTATTCCAAATCCTAGATTTTCATGATGAAAACTAAAACATATCAATAATATCATCAAGTCCTAGAATATTAATTTCTACTGGGGTTTTGTTACAAACCCTAGAATTCATAAACTAGGATTTCATAATCGTGCACTAACATATTACAACAATATCGACTAGGTAAGCCCAAGACACAAACATCAATACATTAAAGTTAGATATACAACAATTTTGACCAGGCTAGGATTTCGATTAGACAAATGAACATACACCAAGGGTTTCATTCCTAAGATCTTACTACAACTATCAAAAGGGTTTTAGCTTATAAACCCGAAGTTATCAAACCCTAAAGATATAGGGTTTAGACATTAACAACAAACCATAAAGGACTAGGATTTTTCCATAACAATACAAAAACCGAAAATATCAAAAGAATAGGATTCCTAGATTTCGTTAACAACCCTAAGTAGACTAGGGTTTCATAATCAATACTGACATACACTTAGGTTAGGGTTTTACAGTGAACCCTTTTAGGGTTCCACAAGAATGATCAAATGATAATATAATGAGGGTAGATTCAATCTAATGATTAATCACCCTAACAAGAATCTTTGAGATTCAAAACCCTAGACATATCGATGTCAGTAATGTAAATCAAATTTCAAAAGAGAATGAACATACTTTTTCTATGAAGAGAACTTTGTCACATAACTTGTAGTTTAAGACATACCTTGAATTGTTCTTTAACAAACCTTGTAGGACATCAATTCTTGAAGGGCTTCCTTTGCAACAAAACTTCTTCCACGCTTCAAGTCTCCACCATAACCTTTGTGTATTCTGCAATCTTTTCCTAACAAGGGAAATATAAAGAAAAAGGTTATTAGCATACAATACAAACAAATCTTGAAGTGAGGAGGAAGCCAAACATGAAAAGATGAAACAAAGAACAAAATACTTATCTTTTTGGTAAAAATGGTGGATGCTCACTCTTAATCCAATCTTGAGGGATACCTACAACTTATCAAAAATTCAAAAACTGTTCTAACAAGACATGCTAGACTTACAAACTCTAGAAATCAAAACATAAAGGAAAAGAATTCAAAACTTAAAATAGAATACTAAGAGGGATATGAGAGAGAGAGGACTTATTAGTATAAGCCCTTGACTTCAGATTCTTCGGTCTTGTTCTTCTTAGGTGGAGCTTCATCGGTAATATTTGCTTGATCCCTATCTTTTTTCTTATTCCTTGGATTCTCTGGACATCGATTTTTGTAGTGACCCATCTTGTGACAATTGTAACATTTGATCTTGGATAGGTCAACCTTCTTCTTTGGTCCTTTGAACTTCTTGAAGGTTCCCTTATTCTTGTGATGAGCATAATAGGCATTAGATATGTTTTCTTCTTCATCCTCCTTCTTGTTTACTAATGATACTCTAGCTTCTTCTTGACTGCATGCATTACACATTTGTTCAAATGTTGGTATATCCTTCCAACTGTTAAGTCCTGATGCAAAGTCACTCCAAGATTTTGGTAGTCTTAGACATAGTTCCTATATATAGTAGACTTATCTCCTTATATGATCTTTTTTCCTCAATAGATCTTCAACTTGACTTTTTCCTTCCTTCTTCACCTTAGCTCTGATACCATGTTGAAAAATTGGAAAGGCAGAAAGAAAGTACAATTATGAAGACGAACAATTATGAAGCCTCCGATTTGCCTTTGCCTCAAGCCAACATTTTGCTTGAGAAATCTCGCATACTCCTTTGGAACCTCACACTCTACCTCAGATTAGATCATCTGAAGTCTATATTTGATGGAGACAAATTGGCTTTATTTACAGTGTTTCATCCATCTAAAAAGACGTGACTCTTGGCAAGCCAACTTGACTTGGTCTTTGTGGAGGTAAATTATAAATTCAAAATTTTCATTTTCTTGCTCTTTGATGAGCCTTATAATATTTTTCTTTTGATTACAAAACAAGTCTTTTTCTTGCAAGCATGAAGAACATGCTTCATATAATTTTCTTTTACAAATATAATTCATTTTCAATATTACAAATATCATGAAGACCGACCATAGGTACAAAATTCAACACTCCCTCTTAGCTAGGGATGTATTCATAATGACTATCCAGATGTTCTCTGTATACAATGATCTAAGGGAGGTGTAATTCATTTATCATCTAGATCAACACTCTTGACCTACATCAACATCATCATCATCTACCATCAGTGTCCACTAGTGGCCATATTCGGGGTGGTACCAAACACATGTCATGCCATCAATATATTAGGACCCACTCTTCCCGAGTGATCGGTCCTAGGACTCACTCTCCCAGAGTGATCAATCCTCAAATCCAAGACTCACTCAGAGGGATTGGTCCTCAAATCTCAAGGTCTCTCACTAGGCTAAAATGTTGAGATACTTCAACTAGTAAGCACTCACTCACCCTTCTTGGTGAGCACTCTAGGCCAAGACCTCACTCAACCTCTCCTGGTTGGTGATTGGGTCTAGATGCTGAAAGGACCTCACTCCACCCTACCAAGTGTGTGATCAGGGTCCAGGACCCCACTCCACTATACCTGGTGTGTGATCAGGGTTCAGATGTTGAAGGACCTCACTCCACCATTCCTGGTGTGTGATCAGGGTCCAATACCTCACTCCACTATTCTTGCCACGTGGTGTGTGATCAGGGTCCTCCTCTGTGAGGCACTCACTCAACCTTACCTGTTGAGCACTTTGGGCCTCTTGGACTCATTCTCCCTATTGGGAGAATGTCCATTCCATGCTACAGACATAACAATACTCCCTCTCAACCAAAGGGTTAATCTCCACGAGCTCCAACATGTCTCTGAAGTGCACAAACTTATCCCTGGGTAATGACTTTGTCAGAACATCAACTGCCTGCTCATCGATGGAGATATACTTGACCCTTATCACTCTCTTCTGTGCCATGTCACAGATGTAGAGATGCTATATCTCAAGGTTCCCTGAATCATCATCATGCTGTCACTTACACCTGATCAACCAGTCCTGCAAACTATAATCATACTGCTTCATAGCTCACCTCTCAAACTGCAACATACTTGGCCATTGAGTGCAACAGATGACTTGCTTCCTGCTCATCCACAAGTTTAGAGCCCCATCATAAGCAATATTAAATATGTAAACTTCGTCTGTTTTTAGCACTCCTTGCCCTGCAGTTGTACTTCTTAGTTTGAGACATCTCTCAAACCATAACTGACCGTGCCATGATCAATTGTACCGTGCTGATACCTCAATATATATGATGAGCTACATGCCTTGGCTCATTCATAAATTGATTTGGTTCCTTTACTTTATCCGTCATCTTGGTCGCATCAATTACCCTAATTGGGTATTCTTGGTGAAGCAGATCTTGTCATGGCAATCTTGATTTGCTTGCTTTGTCAATGGTGTTGTCAACTATCTAGTCAAGATCCTGCATCTGAGGTCAAATCAACTAAGCAAGAGTTCCTGGAGTAGCTTTGACTTCTCCCGTCTAGAGCAAATATCTTGGTTAATGCAACTCCCTTTGACATATGAGATTTTTTGCTTTCGTTAGAGAACAATTCATATAGTATTAAACTTGATCCATCAGTCCAACTGTATCAATTCTGAGGAGCTTGTACAAGGCCGCCTTTCTGTTTTAACTGTAGCACTTCTTCATGTACCTCACCAACTTGAGGTAGTTCACTTCTTTCATTGAAAAAATAGTCTCTACAAAAGTGTACTTGACATGATGTCCCTTCATAGCCTTATTCCCTCTTGTTGAGGTCACTGTTTTAAGAAATGGCCGAGCCAGACCGAGCCATTGCCTGACTGGGTCAGCTTGGTGGCCAAAACGGTTCGATTGGCCGGGTTGTTACCAAGTCGGCCGAGCTCGAGTTTACTCAATCGGTTTGGTCATTGTGGCAAATTGACGGCCTGCAGATTTTTTTGGGGGGTAAAATGGAACCCACAATCAATTCTAGTTTGGCTTAGGGTTATTTTGAGGTCCGAGCCATTGCCTGACTGGGTCAGCTTGGTGGCCAAAACGGTTCGATTGGCCGGGTTGTTACCAAGTCGGCCGAGCTCGAGTTTACTCAGTCGGTTTGGTCATTGTGGCAAATTGACGGCCTGCAGATTTTTTTGGGGGGTAAAATGGACCCCACAATCAATTCTAGTTTGGCTTAGGGTTATTTTGAGGTCCATTTACCTCTCCCAACCCTATAAAAGCTACCCGACCCCGCTCATTTCCTCACAGCTATCTCATTGCATTTGTGTGAGAATTTGTGAGGAGTTTGTGAAGAGTTGTGGAGTTTGTTTTTGGAGCAACAGTGAGGAGTCTTGGGCAAACATTGGGACAATAATGAGGAGCTTCTTGGGCAGCCATCGGAGCAGCATTGAGGAGTTGGTTTGTTGGAGCAGCATTGAGGAGGCGGTTTGTGCCTAGAGGCATATGTTTTTCACTTCTAAAATCTGTTTTTGCTTATTTATTTTTTTGTGCAAATCTGAAAATTGAAAAGAGTGTTTTTTTGTAATAGAAATGAACATTGAAGCGATGCTATTTTTTGTTTTCATTTTCAGATATTTTCTTTTCATTTCCAAGTCAAAAAGTGGCTCCTAGAGTGAAAGATGCTGCTTGGGCATATGCTGAAATGGTTGATAATCAAATGCATTGCAAATTTTGCCATAGTTAAGGAGGGTCCTGGGGGCATTCATAGGCTGAAACAACACTTGGTAGGTATTAGAGGCCAAATTACTCCATGTGAATCACCACAAATTGGGGAGATTAGGAAGGAGTTGTTAAATAGCTTTGAGAAGTTTCAGGAATAAAAAACTAGGCAAAATGAAATAGAGGCTGAAATTGGGAGGAAGAGGAGTATACGACAAATGATGGCTACCAACCACCATTTTGATTTTGAGGGCTCTTCATCTATCCCTTGTACTGATGCATCCAACCCCTTCTGCTATGTTCCTCCCTCTTTCGAGTCCATGCAAGAAAAAAAGGGTAAGTGTAAAATGAAAAAGAAGGGTGTTATGAATATCAAAAGTTATTTGACTTTGTCACACCCTCCTCTCCATCAGATGCACATGGTCTTGAAGCTAGTAGAACTTTGCAGCCCACTTTAGATGACCATTGGAAGAAAGAATTGAGGGAGACTGCTTGTGATTACATAGCTAGATGGTGGTATGATGTTGATATCCCCTTCAATGCTTCCCGTTCACCATATTATGAGCCTATGTTTGATGCCATATTTGCTGCTGGAAAGGGCTTCAAAGGCCCTACTATGCATGAGTTAAGGGGGTCTCGTTTGCAGAAAGAAATTTCCTCCATTGATGAGTATTTGAAAGATTTCAAAAACTCATGGGCAAAAACAGGATGTACCATCATGTCAGATGGATGGACTGATCAAAGGAACCGTACCATCATAAACTTTCTTATCTTTTGCCCACAGGGAACCATGTTTCTAAAATCAGTTGATGCATCTGATAGGGTGAAAGATGGACAATTGTTGTTTCAGCGATTAGATGAAGTTGTTTAGGAGGTGGGGGTGGCTAATGTTGTTCGAATCATCAAAATAATGCCTCTAACTATGTTCTTGCTGATGAATTGTTAGAGGAAAAACACATTCATGGATTTTGACCCTGATGAGGAGACACACAGGGGGCAAAGATATTATTAGGCCTGCCATCACTAGATTTTCAACTCGTTTTTTGACATTGCAATCTATGCTTTCCCAACATAGAAACTTGCAAAATATGTTTTCTAGTGATGAATGGAATCAAAGCCAGTGGTCTCACAAACAGGATGGAAAAGATTTGAAAAAGAAAGTTAATGAAGAAATATTTTGGAAAAGGGCAACAAAGATTGTGAAGGTTGTTGAGTCACTGGTTAAGGTGTTGCAGTTGGTGGATGGGGAAAGATTGGCTATGGGCTTCATTTATGAGGCTATGGATCAAGTAATGGGGCAAATAAAGACATCATACAAGGATAGAGTGGCTAAGTATAGGCCCATTTGGGCAATCATTGATGAAAGATGGAACAATCAACTCCATCGCCTTATACATGCAGCGAGGTATTTTTTGAACCCAAGGTATCATTATAAAGCTTTGGAGGTAGGATATTTGGGTGGGGTGGTTAGAGATGGATTGATTGACTGCACTGATCGCATGATCCCATTGGAGAGTGATCAACTGGAGATACACCAACAGGTCACTTGTTTCAGCAAAGCCACAAGTACCTTTGGCAAGAACCTAGCAAAGATTGCAAGAGAAGCAGATGAGCCAGGTAAACAAAAATTTCAATTTTCAAATTCTTATTTTGTTAAATTGTTTATAATTTGAAAGTTGACTGTTGGATATAATTTGTTGAGATAGCTCTTTACACTACTATGTTTTTTGTAGCACAATGTTGGGAGGCTTTTGGTGGCCATTATCCTCAATTGCAAAAGTTTGCAATTCGTATTTTGAGTCAAACTTGCAGTGCTACTAGGTGTGAGCGCAATTGGTTTGTCTTTGAGAGGATTCACATGAAGAAGAGAAATCGTTTGGATAAAAACCGGTTAAATGATCTAGTCTATGTCCAATACAACCTCCAGCTCAGACGCAACCAATTGCTGAACAAAAGACTTGATTCAGATCCCATTGTGTTGGAAGATATTGATCCAACATCAGATTGGGTAGTGGAGAGTCATCCAACAGAGTTTGATTTTGATGAGGATCTTGATTTGGATTTACAGATGGAGGCATCACTTGAACAAAATGTTCAGTTGAATGCAGATCCACTTGTACCAGCCTCATGCTCAACCCCAAGCCCTCTAGTTGCAAGCGCTTCCTCTGCTCAGCCACGACAAAAGTGCATATCTCATCTATCTCAGCATGCAGCTACTGCACAACCTGCTAGTGCTACCATTTCTACAATTGCAGTTGGAGATGATGATGAGGAGGAGCCATGGGTTTCCCTGTCTGACTCTGATTCAGAGTCTGAGCCAGATGATGTTGGCTCCTCTAGCAGTAACTAGTAGTACTGGTGACTAGTGATGTTTTAGAGTTTACTTTTGTTGTAGAGGCCATTTAGAGCCTCCTTGGTTATGTGTTTTTGTTTCGATCTCTATATCATGTATGTATTGGATAGTGCATTGGATACCATTTTGATATAATGGATATATTCATGAGCCTACTTTGATCATATATTGCCTTCTCTCTATGTTCTAAAGCTTTGTGTTTGGAAACATGAATGAAAATCTTTAAAATTATGTTTTTTTATAAAAAAAAATATTTAATGTATTTTTTACAACGATAGAGTCATTGAAATCAAACCGGCCAAGTTGTAACCGAGTCGGAGTCGGAGTCGGAGCCGACCCTTGGCCGTTTCCGAACCGGAGTTGGAGTTTTAAAACACTAGTTGAGGTCATATTTGCTTTGAATTTCATTCCATCCAATCATAAGACGTTCTGCTCCCTCTGAGTTCAAATTTCAACTAGAACAATATCTCTCAATACAAGTTCTCTTGTCAAAACCTTTGTTCTTCCATCCTTTTTCATTTGTTGCCAAAACCTTGATAGTCTTCATTGTGTACCTTCCATCCTCACTAGGAGGCCATGGAAGAACAATTACAATCAAGCAAAGATTCAAGGACAAGAGACTAACTACTAGTAGAAATTAATATTATTAGTGATAATCAAATAAGAGAGATATATGATACTTATCTTTGGAGAAGAATGATAGCCCCCTCTTGATCTATGGACTCCTTGCAAACATCTACAACTTTGTCAGCGTCATCCACATCATCATCATGATGTCATTTCTTTCTTGTAAGATCTAGGGTTTCTACTTTCAACTGAAACGTTTGATCCTAGTGTTTTGCCCATAGACCCTAGGCTTTCTTCTCCAAGCCTTTAAGGTTTATAAATGACTAGCTTGGGTATATAACTTCAAATCCTTGATTGTTAAAAGTCCATAAAACCAAACCCTTTGTGCTTACTAGGGTTTACTGACCCTAGTTATCTAAATCCTTGGAGTGCCCAATCTTTCATACCCTAGATTTTCCTTGCAATTTTAACATTCTTCTACATCTACATAGAATCACAATTCTTCACCAAATAGGGATTTTTCGATTAGAAGTATTTATAGTCAAGAAATCTTTGATTCAACAAGTTTTGTATTTCAACCTTTAACCTCATTCCATCAAGGTATGACTTCTTATTTGGTATCTTGACTGTCTAAATAGACTTCAGGTTTGGCAGCCATAACTTGACTTCATTCAATACAGTGAGTGATTTTATTTTCAGGATATACCGGCCCTTATACTAGTCATAGCCCATAACACAACAGGATATGGTAACTTCAATACCCTGCTGGTGTAGTATCTTCAAGGAAGCACAATGTTGTTGATTCACATTTCATTTTACAGTACTGGTGACAATTTCGATATGTGATCTCATAAGACATATCATGGCCGATCTAGTATCCCTAACTCTGCACCATATGAAGGGGAATGACTTTAGATTATAAACTTGTCCTCTAATTAAAGAGCGACATTATGTTTACTTCTTGAACTAGAATTCAAGAAGAACTTTGAAGCAGACTTGCAACTAGACCTATGCATGGTTTTCGTTGACAGAGCTATAAGAACAAAAATTATAAAAATACATACCTCATACTTCGAGTGACAAGCCCCTTTAACACCATCCACAGTGAACAAGCTTAACTACTTCCTCCAAAGAGATACTTAATTCAGTCTTTAAATAGAGATACAAATCCCTTTACATTAGGTCATATTCAACCTACTGTTGCAGAGATATATCGAACTTTTTCTTCAGGAACTGAGACACTGAGCTAGGCACCTGTGGTAAGACTTTACATGACATTAACAAAGGCACCTTTGAATTTATTAAACAGTAATCCTTTGTACTCCAAATTACAGTGAAGACTTTTCGACCCCAACAAATCGGATCCTTGATTTCAGGTCATAACAAAGTAGAGACTTCATCTTAACAATAGGAGTGTATTTGGTGACAAATACATGTAACTTTAGTTAAGGCCTCCTTATATAAGGTCTCAGTCACCTTCTTGGCAAGGTCAAGATCATTGTCCTTATATCCTTAGCAATAAGGGGTGGGTTGTCAGCTTGAAGGAAGAAAAATAAAATAGTGTGGGTGGCTAGAGTGATGGGGGTCAACAAAAGGTGGCGGATAAAGAGATGAAGAGTGTAAGTAGACAATACATTATCGACAACACTCTCTCCTCTACTATGGGCTTAGCACGTGAAAAAACGAGACTCGGGAAAGCAAGGAAGGTTGTTAAGAATCTATAACTCATGCCCAACTATAATAGGTGCTTGCCATAGCCTGTAAGAGGCCTCGATACATCATCTAGTGTCTATTGGAGTCTTATTGATTCAGGATATGTCTCCTGGATACAAAACTTGTCCTTTGAGCGATCATGGAGAAGAATCTGAGAAGTATAGGTACGAGCGTTAAAGTCATGTAGTAAATTGCAAACTGTGACAATAGGAAATTGCAGACTGTGAAAACAACTTTCTTTCTCCTTTGACCGATTTTCACAGGGATCTTTGATTGTTTTGGGCTAAACTTGACCAACATTCAAGGTTACATTTATTGTTGCTTTGACTAAGTTAATTGGAGGGTTGACCATTGACTGTTGTGCACTGGTTAGGGACAAAACTGCAAATTTAAGACAATTGACCAGATTTGACTTTCATCATTGGTATATTGGATTTATGGTTGGTTGACTTGGTTGATAGTCAAAACCTCTGACTTTGACTCTTGTTGATAGATATTGCTCATTGTACTCTTTGCTGCATATTTTATGACAATCTAATAAAAGAAGAATGACAAAGGGTTTTCCCTGGTCTTTGACCAAACTGGTCTATTGTTGATGTGTTGATTGTTAGAAAATCAGAAAGGCAGAAAGATTTTCTCTTTTTTATGTTCTTCTTTTATCTTAGTTCATCAAGCAATTACCAAAACCAAAACACGAAGATCAAGGACACTAGATGTAGGCGCACAGCTAGGGAAAAACCTCTATATAGGGGAAAACCTAGTCAAGAACTCTTCCTTCAGTGATTCAAATGAGAAAGACCAAGACCCTAGACCAACCAACCTTCCTCCTCCACCAAGTCAACCCTTAAACTGTTCTTCCAACCTTAAAAGATCAACTGCAACAATACTGCATCAACCCTGCTTCAATATTGCATCAAGGACAGATTTTTGACCTACTGCATCAGAATTTCGGCCCAACTTGAAGGTTGCAATTTCAGCCCCTCCAGTAGCTTAGTTCTTTCGCACATGTGAGACAAGGGAGAGAGAATTTCGACTTCCTTAGCAAAATAATGACCTCCTTCTCCTTCGTTTGCCCTTTCCTTCTTCCTTCTTGAATTTTGCACCTTTACTGCTTCCAGCTATTGCAATTCTAACTTGCTGTGAGTGAGTGACAAATGAGGTTGAGTTGCTCCAATATATAGGCTTCTTGTGAGGTCGAATTCCCCTGTTGAGGTTGACTTGTCCTTCCTTGAGGCCAACTTGGTGGAGGAGGCCTAGAAGACCTAAAATACAATAAAATAAATTTCTTCTTTGACAAATAAATCCCAAGAAGAGCTCAATATGACATGGACAAGGACACTTGACATAACCCCTAGAAGTCTGCAATGGAGGCTATGACCTAAAAACAATTGACCCAAGCATGGAACCCATGCTTTAATAAGTTAGTAATAAAATTCTTTTTCTTTCTTTTGATAAATATAATATATCATGACTCAAATACAATCATGAAGACCGACACTAGTTACATTCTTCAACATTGATTGTCTCTTATTTGTCATCACATTTACTGTTCTATCTTCAATCACTATTGATGAATTGAAGAATTAATTGCTGTTGAAAAAATTCCTAATTAAAGAATTGAATGGGGCTAAAGTAATTGATACTAAATAGAGCAGTGTAAAAGTTAACAAGATCTTCATCCAAGGATATCTTGTTTGGGAGGGAAAAAAGTTTACACTTGTCCCATATTGCTTGAAGCCAATTCCCGACTGACCAGAACCGAATGAACATAGTGGAATCAGTGCTGAACCAAGCCCTCTCAAGAGTAATGTCTGGGAGATCAAGTTTATCCCGAACGAATAAGGTGGTAGCTTGTAGGGAATTTGGGGAAGAAAGGGATAAGGAAAGTCCCATGTTAAAATTGGCAACTAGGGCCAAATTCCACCTTAGGACAACTCATATGACGCAGATGATTATTGCATTGAATTCCTCTTTTTGAGAGGTCCAATTTTGATATAAGGATCATCTCATTCTGACAAGCAGAAATGAAATTTTGAATTTATTCTCTCCCATGCACAAATTGTCAAGGTCGGCCTTAGTCAAATGTAGGCTCGTAAGCCCAATAGATGTGTCTCCTCACCCTCAGTGAAGTGTATAAATAGGAGTGACCTCTCTCCTCATTTGAACATCACTCATCTCATCACACATATCTCTCTCCTTTCTTGATTGGTTCGTACAGCTTGGAGGTATCCTTCCCAGCTTTGCACATGTTAAAGGAGGACGAATTTCAGGTTTGTTTTGGAGGTGGAAAATTTCAGGGCACATGACAACTTTGACTTGGGTGATTTTGACCAGCGTTGACTTCGTTCTAGTGGGCAGAATTTCGATTTTTGAAGGCCGTATTGATTGGCACAATTTTCGAGGTGATTGGGACAATTTGATTGGTTTGACTTTAGCTTTACTTCAACCTTTGACTGCAGAAATTACAGCAGTGTTTAACTGGGTTGACCGAACTAATTTTGGGATGACTTTGACCACTGTTGACCACCGTTGACCACCGTTAACCGAACCGAGATGCTTGGATGACATTTTGGAGCTGCTTTGACCACCGTTGACTTTCTGGTTAGGGCTTCAATTGACTGCTGATTTGACATGACTGTTTTGGGCAAGTTAATTTGATATTTGTACTCTCTCTGCTGAACTATTGAAGAATAATAAGAAGATTTGATCAAAGGGTTCCCCCACATTGGGGTTTTTCTGAGGCATCCACCACATCTTGTGTCCTCTTGTTTTGGCATGTCTTCTGCAAATGTTTTTATGTTCTATCTGCATTTACTATCAATGTGTTTAAGTTAATGTGATTGCTACTGAATATAATTGGAAATTGTCATTGGGCTGATTAGGAACATTGAAGTAAATTGTGCTAAAGCATAGAACATACTGTTGTTATCTAAAATTAACATCCCCTAATATTGAAATTTAATTTTCTAGCTCCCCTAGTGCACTTTTCCCTCAATTTGCCTCAACCACTTCCTGTTGAAATTTGGTACCGGAGAACAGGTGGTTCCCTAAGGCTTTGATCTTTGGCCTAGGGAAAAGTGTTCAAAAGAATTTAATTTTTCTCCTAAAGTGACTTTATAATTTTTATAAAGTCAAATCTAATTTAAAAGTGACTTTAAGTGATAAGGTTACTAAAGTCTAATTTTAAAGTGACTTTAATAAAGTCAATGTAAAATTGGAAATGAAAAGTGACTTTGGAAATAAATGACTAAGTGGGTTTTTATTAAAGTGGGGTGAATTAAAAAATAGAAAGTGAGATTTAAAAGAGCATTTAATCTCAGCCCTAGATCTCAATCTATTTCAGCGATTGGATTTAGGGATCACCCAAAAGTCACTTAGGGTTAGATTAAAGGAGGAAAAGGTCATTCATTCTTTCATGAGCAGATTGGGAGAAGGAGAGCAAGGGAGATTTCTGGACAAGGAGAAGGAGAGCAAGGGAGATTTCTGGACAGGGAAGAGAAGGAGGCAGCAGCTTGGCACACATTCCAAGGCAGCATTCCAGCAAGTCTGTACAGCTGAGTTAGCATACAGTGAAAGGCAGATTTTTGGGCACGATTTTCAAGGAGGCCGTACAACAGTTTGCATAGAAATCGAGGAGCAGAAATATGAGTTTGTTGGCATGATTTTCAAGGAGGTAGTACAACAATTTTGGGCACAAAAATCGAGGAAATTGTACAACAGAATTTCTAGCAGCTTGCACGATTTTCTAGGCAGGTCGTATAACAGAATTTAAGGTTGAAAATTGGCACAGAAATCGAGGAGGACGCACAACATTTATTGCTGTTTGCAAGTTTTTTCAGTTCGCTGTGAGGCATGGAAAACGAGATAAGTTGTAAAAGTTTACTTGCTGATTTTTGCTGAATATTTCTCACTGTAAAAAGTATTTTTTCAGAAATAAGGAGTTCTCGAACTGGTTTTCCCCAAGAGTTGTAGGGGATTTTTCTAGGGTCACCTTAACAAAAAATTACTGTGTTTAAATGTGTTAAATAGCTGTTTGTACTTGCTGATTTTTTATTTCTGCATTTTCTAGCATTCTGTAAAATTTCCAGAATTTGTGTTTTTAGCAAAATTTATTTTTTCAGTTGTTGAATGTATGGATATGGGAAATGGCATTTAACTATTTTGGAGAAATAAGGTGAAACTGAAAATCGGGGTGGGAAATGAGAAATTTTTACATTGTATCGGAGCTTGAGTGCTGAAGTGCAGTTTGGGACAGCAAGGAGGAAAATTACAACCTATTGATTTTTCACTCAGAAAATTCCAGCAAGCTGATTTTTTACAAATCGCAGTTTTATCTTTACTACAACAGTGCTATTTTTCAGTTTTAGGATAGCAAGATATCATTGGGATTGAGGGTGGAGGATAGGTTGGATGGTCATAGCAATTACAACGTTTGGAAGGAGAGAATGCAGAGTATCTTTGAGGAGGCAGAACTTTGGGACATCATGGTGCATACCACACAGAACCCTGTTGTTGTGCCTACTGATGCTACTCAGTTGGCTGAGTATAATAAAAAGAACAACAAGGGTAAGAGACTAATTCTAGACGGAGTCAAAGACCATTGCATTCCTCATGTGAGAGGAAAGAGAAATGCCCATGAGATGTGGACAACATTGTCCAATCTCTACCAGAGTACCAATGAGAACCGGAAAATGGTCGTGAAGGAGAAGCTGAAGACCATTAAGATGGGCAATGACAGTGCAGCTGGATATCTCACAAAGATTACTAATGTGAGAGATGAGTTGGCAGCAGTTGGAGAGGACATTCCACCCACTAAGTTGGTGCGGATTGCAGTGAATGGCCTCCCCCGTTCATGGATGAACTTTGCTGATGGGGTTTGTGCACATGAGACCCTTCCCACATGGGAGAGGTTTTGGGATGATTGCATTCAGACAGAGATCATGAAAGGTCAGCTTGGGGCAGCCAAGCCAGTTGAGCAAGATGAGGATGTAGCACTGTCGGCAGGAGGCAAGAAAGGCAAAGGGAAGAAGTAGGCTTCCACAAGCAATGGTGGGGGCAAAGGAAAAGGCAAAGGTAAACAGGGTAACACACAGAAGGACTATTCCAAGGTGAAGTGTTAGAATTGTCAAAAGATGGGACACTATGCAGTTGTGTGTCCGGAGAAGAAGAAGAAGAAGGGGAAGAACCAGAGCATGGTAGCTTCAGCAGAGGTTGAGGACTTTGCAGTTTGTTTTGACCAGGAGTTTGGGTTCACTGTGTATGAGTCCGCTAGTGCAGGCTCACCTGTCACACAGGTTCAGAGGGAGCATGCTTTTCCCTCGATTAGCGGAGCATCTTCGGGTATCTGGTATGTGGATAGTGGGGCTTCACGTCACATGACAGGAGTCCGTGAGTACTTCTCAGAGCTTTCAGAGAGTGGCACTGATATAGAGGTAGTACTCGGTGATGACAGAGTTGTTAGAGCAGTCGGTGTGGGGACACTGACATTTCAGAGGGAGTCCAAACCTCCCTTGAAGGTGTCAGATGTTCTTTATGTGCCAGGGATGAGGAATAACCTCATATCCGTCTCAGCTTTGGAGGACAGAGGATATGAGGTACTGTTCAGGGGAGGACAGGTGTTGATGTATCCCAGGGGAACCCTAGCTGATTCAGCTAGAGTGATAAGTGTACGCCATGCAAAGGTGTACAAGTTTGCATTCCAGTCCCTTTTGGCATTGAGCGGTAGTACCGATAGCAAAGCTAGCAGTTCTGAGCTGTGTGAGATTTGGCACCGCAGGATGGGACATATGTATCATGGATACCGCAGGATGGGACATATGTATCATGGATCCTTGAGGACTTTGTGGGAGATCACTACAGATTTGCCAGATTTCAGTACTGATCACTTTGATACTTGCAGAGGATGTGTGATGGGCAAGTTTGCCAAATCCCCTTTTCCCAGCAGTGACAACAGAGTGACTGGGATACTTGATTTGATTCATTCCGATGTGAGCGGTCAGATGTCTCATGTTTCCTTGAGTGGATATGAGTACTATGTTTTATTCATTGATGATCACTCCAGGAGGACCTGGATTTATTTCTTGAAGACCAAGAGTGAGGTCTTCAAGCGGTTTCAGGAGTTTAGAGCTCTTGTGGATACACAAACAGGTCAGAAGATCAAGTCCCTGAGGTCGGACAATGGGGGAGAGTACACCCTTGGAGAGTTTGTTGACTATTGTGTGGAGGCAGGCATTAGGAGGGAGTTCACTGTTCCTTACAACCCCCAGCAGAACGAGGTTGCGGAGAGGAAGAACAGATCCATTGTAGGCGCTGCCAAAGCCATGTTACATGATTAGGGGTTGCTATTGCTCTTGTGGGTAGAGGCCTGCAACATAGCTGTTTATTTGCAGAACAGGAGTTTGCATCGTGCCTTGGGGCACATGACTCTGGAGGAGGCTTTTTCTGGGAAGAAGCCTGATATTGGTCATCTTCGTATCTTTGGATGCATTGCATACTCCTACATACCCAAGGAGAAGAGGACCAAACTAGAGCCCACCGTAGAGAAGGGTATCTTTGTGGGCTACAGTGAGACCTCAAAGGCCTTTCGGATTTACATTCCTGCACAGAGGAAAGTTGTTGTCAGGCGGGATGTGAAGTTCGAGGGGGACAGGGCCTTTAGGAGGTCACGGGAGTTAGAGTATCTGGATCAGCCAGACCCTCAGCAGCAGTTGAGTCAGTCGCAGGGATCCAGTGGGCAGGGATCAGGAGGTACATCTATGAGGATGTCAGGTCCGTCAGTGAGTAGTGGCTCGTCGAGCCAGAGGGGTGGTGCTCTGGGCAGCATGCAGAGCAATTCACAGAGTAGTTCACTAGGGAGTCCACTGATGGACAGTTCACACGGTACCTCAACTTCTACAGGTTCAGGTGCAGGCAGGAGGACAACAAACAGACAGTTAGGAGTTCAGGCTCCTGATGATGATGAGGAGGAGGAGTTTCATTCTCCAATGGGAGAAGTGCGCTCAGGGAAGAGGAAGCCCAAGTGGCTTGAAGACACCTTGAGAGATGCCACATCTGTTGCTGAGCCTAAGAGGCCGGTCAGAGAGAGTAGACCACCTGAGAGGTTTTGTAGCTATATGGCAATGGCTACCAGCATCCTTGACTCTGAGCTTTCTAGCTATGAGGAGGCAGCTAGTCAACAGGTCTGGAGAGAGGCCATGCAGGAGGAGTATTCTTCTATCATGAAGAATGATGTTTGGGAGGTGGTGCCGAGGCCTGAGGGCAAATCCGTGGTTACTTCTAGATGGCTTTACAAGGTAAAGCATGCTGCAGATGACAACATTGAGAAATTCAAAGCGAGGTTTGTGGCTAGAGGGTTCTCCCAGGTAGAGGGAGTTGATTATGAGGAGACCTTCGCTCCCGTGGCTCGATATACTTCGATCCTCTCCATTATATCGATAGCAACAGAGATGGGTTGGAAGATCCACCAGATGGATGTGAAGACTGCATTTCTCAGTGGCTTCATACAGGAGGAGGTGTACATTGAGCAGCCACAGGGCTTTGAGGTGCATGGGAAGGAGTCCCATGTGTGTAGACTGAAGAAGGCCCTTTATGGCCTGAAGCAAGCTCCCAGAGCTTGGTACTCCAGGATAGATACATACTTGTAGGGGATGGGTTTCACAAAGAGTGAGGCAGATCCGAACCTTTACTATATTGTGATAGGTGAGGAGCCTCTCATTCTGGTGCTGTATGTGGATGACTTGGTCATTACAGGTGCAAAGAGACTCATAGAGCACTGCAAGAAAGTTCTTGCAACGGAGTTTGAGATGAAGGACATTAGCTTGATGCATTACTTTTTGGGTTTGGAGGTGTGGCAGGAGGAGGGTCATTTCTTCCTAGGGCAGGGGAAGTATATTGTAGACATCCTTGGCAGATTCCACATGGAGGATTGTAAACCCATGTCGACACCGATGATTACCAACTGGAAGAAGCTTCATGCTTCGGATTCCGAGTTGGTGGATCTCACATTGTACAGGCAACTAGCTGATTGGTTCCTTGATGTATTTGGTCAACACTAGACTAGATATTTGTTTTGCAGTCAACACGATGAGTCAGTTTATGTGTGAGCCTAGGAAGGTTCACTGGGTGGCTGCAAAACACATTTTGCGGTACTTGCAGGGGACAGTGGATTATGGTCTAGACTATAGGCAAGGGGATGGAGTGAGATTGGCAGGTTATACTGATTCTGATTGGGCAGGTTGTGCTTTTGATAGGAAGAGCACTTCAGGGTGCTGTTTTGGGTTGGGTTCAGCAGTAGTGTCATGGTTCAGCCGAAAGTAGCAGTCAGTAGCATTGAGTTCAGCGGAAGCAGAGTATATGGCAGCCAGTCTAGCTAGTTGTGAGGCCATCTGGCTTCGCAAGATGTTGTTTGGCTTATTTGGTCAGCCGTTAAGACCTTCAGTGATTTACTATGATAATCAGAGTTGCATTAAACTCACGGAGAATCCAGTATTTCATGACAAGTCAAAGCATATTGGGATCAAATATCATTTCATCAGAGACTGTGTTCAGAAGGGCGCTGTGAAGCTTGAGTATATTCCCACTGATGAGCAGGTTGTAGATATTCTTACCAAAGCCTTACCACGGGGCAAACATGACTACTTCAGAGACAAGATGGGTGTGGTGAGGAACACCTTCCTCAGTAAGAGGGAGTGTTGAAATTTGGTACCGGAGGACAGGTGGTTCCCTAAGGCTTTGATCTTTGGTCTAGGGAAAAGTGTCCAAAAGAATTTAATTTTTCTCCTAAAGTGACTTGACCTTTGCAGGAGGGGGGAGTGTGGGGTGGGGGTCTTGTCCTTCCCTCTATCCACCTGTGCCCATGTCTTGATATGTGTTTCCGTTTCTTGTTTAAGATTAGTCTGCTGATTTTGAATTTCTTGATGTTTATTCTTGAGATCAAGGATCTCTGCATAAATGACATCCTTCAGTGGCTGTAGAGTGTCTTGAACTTGATTTTCTTGGGAGTATTTTCCTGAGAGATAAGTTTTCAGATTCCGCCTGTAAGACCCTAGAGGACAAGAACTTCACTTCGTCTTATCCTTAAACAATGTAAGAAATTTTGATTGAGGCTGTAACAATGTTAATAGAACTAGACCGGAACCGGCTAGTCCAACTGGTTTGGACCCAAAACCGGTCAGGTAAGGGCTTCGAAACCAGAATAAGTTGGTTCGGTACCGAATCGGCTGGTTCAGGATTGGTTCCGTTGGTCTGTACCTGCACAAGCCAACATAGAGAAGTTGCCTTTTTATTTTTTTCCAGTTGGTTGGCCCGCTTGTAATTCTCCCCTAGGCCAACCTCATATTCTAGCCTAAGACCCTCAACCTAATATTCAAGACTATGGCCCTAGTATTGCTATGCAATTCATGGTAACTACTTTATCTTTCATTTTCACCCATTTACTTAAATTTTTAACATTACCATGAAATGAATGACTCATGATGTTTGAGAGTGGTTCCAACTTCCAACCTCATTGGATTTCATATGGAGAAAGTAGAATTCTAGATTTCACTCAAAATCCAACAGACTTAACAGTTTTTCAGGATTTCAGGATTGGGGGATTGCAATGTTTCCATTGGATTTTGTCATGTACAAGGTTATGGAACTAATATTTAATAAAGAGGATCAAGCCCTCTATGTACTTTGATGTTAGTGGTTTTGGTTGTCGATTTCCTCTATCATGATTCTACTAAAAATGTGCTCATCGCTCAAACAAAATCTTGACATGACATGCTATGTTTTTTCTATATTATTTTAATGCTTAGAGGGTTATATTGATGACCTATATCCCAATATAGGCAATGATCTTGATGATATGTAGGCATTTGTTGTAACATGATTTTTTTGGATGCTAGAGGCCATCTAGAGCCTATTTGTTGATGTATTTTCGGTTCAGATATGGATTGCACTTGATGCTATTTTGGTTATGTGCACCCTTACATGCTATATAAATAAGAACTTTTGCTTATTTGTGTATAAATGGTTTGGATTCATATCGATGCGCGTGCACACAAACACACACACATATGTTTTTCCTTAGAATTTGAATATTTTATGTGTTTTTGGTCAACTGGTTTTTTAGTCTGGTTTTTTTACCCGTTCTGGTCTGGTTTTGTGTGGTTCTTGGTCCACAAGGTTTTTTGGTTCGATCACTGGTTTGGTTCTGATAACATTGGGCTGTAATGGCCATTGAATCTCTCAAAAGTGGTAGAAAATAAAGTGGAAAACATGCGCAGAGCATTGTTAAAGCCTTGAGTAAGCTTACGCTATGAAAACTGAAAGGTGAGTAAAATGCGTAAATTTGTATGGTTGATGTCCATCAATAATTAACCTGTAATATGAAAAGATGTATTGTTATGAAGAATTGTGACAAGGAAAGATCTGCCATTCATTGAAGGATATTTAACTTTATCATGATACCATATGGTATTATATTGTGTGTAAGGACTCAGGAGCACTTTGGGTGGTGAAAGAACCTTATGTAGTAAGTTGTAAATATTTTGAAATCAATGAAATAATGAAATTCCATGCCAATCTGTGTCTGTATGTTGTATCTTGTGTAATGAATATGGGATCTATTAATTTCCCCTAAACCACTTGTCCATCTTTCAATTGCAAGGTTTGGCAATCTTGAGTACGTTAAATGTTGTCAACAGTTATCATGCTAAATGTCTTCTCCACAAGGAAATTAATGTATTACAATGCTATATATTGGACATTTATCTAAATTTATGTTTGGGAACTGCAATTGATAATACATTAATTTATAGATCAATAATTCATGTCTTAGAGAGTTTGTTTTTCATTTGTTGTTTAAGCTTTAGGTCAATGTTTATGCATTCCACTGTGCTAATATATGATACCAGAGTATCTAATTTTTCCTTAAATATCATTTTGAAATGGTCAACTATGCAGTTTTGGAATAGCTCTTTTATTGGATTTTACTAATTTTATTTTTGTGATGGGCAGACATTGGATCAGCTTTTCAATTTCAACTTGCCCATGAGGTTTCCACAGCTTAAGGGTCTTCTTACTGGTTTTGACAATGCGTTAAAGCTTTATTCCCAGAATGTTGTTAGCCAGCTAGGTAGATTTATCTCTTCTGTATATTCTGAAATGGATCTATTTATAGCATTCAACTGGTCATATTTTAACTAAATTGCTAATATGGGTTTCTCTGTTTTAAACTTTTGAACTTTACTCTATATTGTGAGAGAAGGGTTATTTTTTATGCCTGCCAAATATTCAGGACCTAGTGATGCTGTCTTTTAAGACTAGCATGAGTTATGTTTTATGTACCTTGACATTCCATATTACAGAAATGAATGATACATATAGACTAAAGGAATGGAACTGTTTTTTCAAAATATTATTCCATTTAAACGAATGGGACCATTTTTTTCAATTATTATTGCATGGGAAAAATATGTAATTTCAGTTATAGGCTATAGCAGAACAAAATTACATTCTTCAGATGCCTCTCAGCATTTCATATATCCTTTAAATGACTCCCATACCTATCAACTGTTAAACAGTTCTGCCAATAAAAGCCCTTCATAACCTCCTATAAGCTTTATGACATTATATATAGCCAATATTCCAAAAATAAACAGTTTCTTCCTCATCCCAGATTATATATTTAAAAGAAAAAGACAGAACGCATTCTGATCCTATAATCCTGAACAAAACAGGTATTAAATCTCCATTAGTCTCTAATGTCCACATCGTCACATCTCTTTCAATAAGCTGTAACGAACATGGTTTGTCTACTCAGAGAAATTCTCTGATACCAGTGCAACAAACAAAGTTCGTATACTTCAGCAGTATGCTCTGATACCAATGTAACGAACAAAGTTTCGTATACGCAGCGGATTAAGCTTCAAAATACTTTGAAGACAAAGACGTCCATTGTAGGACAAGTAATGTGTATTAATATTGTATAAGAATTGATATGAGATGATTGCAATGAGGGTGAGGGCCTGCTTATATGCCCTAGGCAGATACCTCTTCACCAACGGTTATGTCTTTAAGGACATACCTTTTCATTAACTAGTTACTAAGTAATCATTATTTATTATTAAAGATGTTCATATTTAAAGAAAAAACTCTCCATCTCGTGTAATATCCCGAGATGATTTTTATTCCTCTAGCGTTAGGGTTTTTCAATAAATCAGAAAAGTTCTTTCAACAGTAATGGACATTTATATGGACAAATACAAAAACTTTCAATAACAACATGGTTCCTCAATAAACCACAATCAATTAGGGTTGACTGTCTAATGGACAAACTCATTCAACCCTACAGTTAGGGTTACTGTGTTTTACTAGACTATTTAACTTTTCTCTATTTAACTATGGCTTATCTGTTCAGTGTCCAACTTGCTCCGAGTTTTCCCTAGTAACAGATCACTGATTAGGGCTTCAGCTCAGCTTTAGAAACCACTACCCAGCAACTGATTATACCACACTCTGATTGCTGCCTGGAAAAGGTGCCTCAATGGCTTTTGCCTTCCTACAGTGCTTCAGAGGAAGGCTACCCCAACCTTTGTTACAAGCTGTTAAGTCTCAAATCCCTTTGTTAACCTCAGAGAGATCCCTTGCTTGTTGAATCAGAGACTTGGTGGCTGAACAAACCCTATGAAAGTAGGTTTGCAGCCTAGGAAATGGTGCTGTCCTTTCGTTTCCCTGGTGCCCTGTGACCCTGTGGCCCAGAATTCCTCAGACTAACCCTTCCGCTGCTTATGTTTTTTGGTTCCCTGAATTAGCTGCAGACTGATTTTCTGTGCTCAGAATGGATTCCTCTTGCTGCGAAGGTGCCCTGCTGCCCACTTGGTATCCTTGTGATGATCTTGATACTTCCCCGGTCAGAACTTGGTGACCAAAAATCCACAGAAATTCACACAAGGAAATTCGTTGTTCATGGAATCTCCTTAGATTGATTTGGTAACCAGGTAATCCAACTAACCAGGAAAGCGATGCACCAATTGATGTGCTGTGGCAGAACAATGAAAAGTTTTCTAGGTAGGTTGGGATTAGCTCCACCAAAACTAGACAAGGGGATTAGCTAGGGTGGGATCACCTCCACCGAAACTAGTCAAGAAGAAGGGGTCTTAAAACCCTCAGAGCCTTAGGTTCAAGAAAATGAGACAATTCAATTCCAAATCAATGATAAGAAAATGATTCTAATCCTCTCTTATTTATAGATTCCTTATGGGGTTCTCTCCAATGTGAGGGGTTGCAACTTGCAAGTGCAATGCCCAATTTGGACTTTTTGCCCCAGCTACCCCAAAATTTACCCAATGTTGTCCCAAACATTGGACAATTGGGTTTTCCCCGTTATCAAAGACTATAGCCTATGGGGTTAGATAGTTTACTTTGTACATCCTTGGGCAATTAATCCATAGGGAACATTACTATTCGTCCCAGATATTTCATTCTCCTTCATCCAACTGTAAACCATCGTTTGACTGCCCATTTACCATCTCATTCCTTTCCCTGTATACATGATGAAATGAAATATTGTTAAAAAATGCTTTTAAAAGTTGAATCTCCTAAAAAACGGACCTCAACGAAAAATTCTTCAATGCATATAACCCCTGCATCCAATTTGTCACCTTAAATGAATCACCAAAGATTTGAATTTTTGTATGACCTTTTTCTTCAACCAACATAAAAGTTAATTTTAGAGCCATTAATTTAATGAAATTATTTGAGTGATGAGTCCCTGTGGAGGCCTGCTTTAAACTTGATAATGTACGAGTCCTTAAGGTAAATAACCCCACCTGCTCCACTGACTTGATAGTCATTTGGGGAAGCACCATCAAAATAGGCCCTTAGCCCTTGATTTATTGATACCTTATCAATTACTTATCTCTATGGCTTTTCATTTTTTGATTGTTTAAAATTTCTTAGGATACTTGTTTGTTGAGTGGCACATTTAGTTGCTGGAACATTCTGTGTTCACAGAGGCTTGCATTTCTTAGCTACACTTCCCAAGCTACAATAAGTGGCAATGCTTTGAAATTATTTAGAGTTCTGTTCCTACACCATTTAATGGTGAACCAGCGGCTAAAAGGGACAACTTTAATTCTAGCCATTATTTGAGTGTAGAAGTAATACACTTAAATTTCATTATTTATTCTGATTCTCTAACAAGTTGTGCATCTATAATTCTATCTATTGCTGACGACCTTGGATTAACAACTTGATCCTTCCACAAAAACCAAAATCTGACTGCAAGGGAAAATAATGGCTCCAGTTTACACATTCTTTGCACAAATTTCTCTTGGCCATGTAAGCCCTTCCATTAGAGCATGCTTATTCTGTCGATGAATCATGACCAGCAGATCAATGGCTTCACATGCCAGAATCTTGTGCCTTTCTCTAAGAATGAAGATTGTTGTTGATTGAATGCACAAATTTCTCTTGGCCATGTAAGCCCTTCCATTAGAGCATGCTTATTCTGTTGATGAATCATGACCAGCAGATCAATGGCTTCACATGCCAGAATCTTGTGCCTTTCTCTAAGAATGAAGATTGTTGTTGATTGTTCCCTAGTATTTCAGACTGGACCACACCTGTGTTGAATTCTTTGTTATTTTCGGATCTTGGTAATTATTGCCTTTTGATCAATAATTACACACTTGAAAAATTCTCAACTTCAATTTCGTTTTTACGATTGAGTAAACATTATTAGATTGATATAAGATATATGAGATATTTATTGATATTTGATTACAATTGAGGGCCTTGATATATATACATAGTCGGGTTGTCTTTTCATTAATTGACACGTCTTTTCAATAAAACAAGAAAAAATGTTTTTTTTTTTTTTTTTTTTATTAATTATTGATTATTTATATTTATATATTATATTATATATATATAATATAATACAATATAATATATATTATATATATAATATAATATATATTATACATTGTTGTCCGGAAGGGAATATACACTCACTCTTAGTGAGGAAGGTATTCTTCCATGATGTTCTCTAGTAGTCCCAGACTCCCAATCACACCCAACCACTTCACATGGTATGGGCAAGATGACTACCTTAGTCTCATGACTATGCTACAAGTATCTATGATGTTTCTCCTCTCCTAGTAGTCCCAATCACACCTAGCCACTTCACATGGCGTAGGCAAGAATTGTACCAGGCTACTCATTACTCCCTTAGTCACTTCACATGAATGATCTGGGAAACCCTTGGCCAAAGGGAGAGTATCTTCCTGCGGTAGGAGAAACATCACAACCCCCTTTCAACGAAGGTGGACATTCTGCATCACGCTAAGCTTGTCTATGAAGTATTCAAACTTCACTTTACATTGAAGCTTGTGAGAATGCATGTTGTTTTCTCATCTGTGAATATGTATCAGAGTTCCACTGCTCCTCTCTGTACCATGTCTTAGATGAAATGGTATTTGGTCTCTATATACTTTGACTTGTCATGAAAGACTGGATTCTCTGGAAGCTTCACACAACTTTGATTATCACAACATATCAAAGTTGGCTTAACTCTAGATCAAATAACCTTGTAAGAAATTTCTAAAGCCCAACTGCTTCACGACTTGCATCACTGATTGCTATATAGTCTGCCTCTATTGTATTGAGTGCCATTGACAACCGTTTTCTACTAAACAATGAGATCATACTTATCCCAAACTGAAGCAACATCCTGGTGTGCTTTTCATGTCTACTACACTCCCTACCTAGTCAAAGTCTGTATAACCTTGTAGCTTTACTTCATCATTTGAGACTTATTTCAATCCATATCCAACTATACCATACTGATACGACAACACATGGTGTGCCACATGCCTTGGCTCAACCATAAAGTGATGGCTTTCTTTATTGGATCCATCACCACAACAACTTTCCTTTACTGGATCCATCACCACAATTGCTTTTC